>JAODKL010000017.1:13707693-13722841 GCA_026780765.1 Petrocephalus schoutedeni
GGTTAAGGGTGTCATAGTTGGGATCAGGGTTATGCCCATAGGAATGAATGGAGTGTCCCCATAATGATAGGAATACAAGGACTGTGTGTGTGTGTGTGTGCTTGTGCGTGTGTATATGTTTGTGTATATGTATGTGTGTCTGTATATGTGTGCGTGTGAGTGTTTGTATGTGTGTGTTTGTGTGCATGTGTCTGTGCGTGTGTGTGTGAGACAGTGACTGTGGTGGAGGTTGAATCCTCTCCAAGCGCCCCCACCCCCCGCGTCTGATGATTGATGTAGCCCCCATGGAGGTTTTCCTCCCTCCTAACGAAACAATAACAAAAACAGCACCATGAAGAACAGCAGTTCGGCACCTCGAAGGCTGTCTTCTCGCTCGGCCCAAATAAAACCTGCGTCTTGAGTGCCAGCCGCGGACGCTTACCCGCGTGAGACGGACGACGTCTCGCTGGTTTCAGTTATGGGGGGGGGGGGCAGTCTGACCCAACAGTGAGGATTAACGGTGACGTGAGTTTTATTTCTGCAAATGCTGTTTTTTTTTTCTTCTTCATTTGCTTTGGCAGTCTGTCAGAAAGCTGGATCAGTCTATTTCATAATGTTATCATTATAATGTAATTTATACTGTAAATATACCTACACAAAAAGATGTGTAATTTTCCATTCAAATGAGATATTTCTGAAACAATAACTGGGAATAGTACAAACGATTATCTATTGTGTCATGCCAGGAGCAAATCTTTGAGAAGTGCATGTATGCTGATTTATTGAATTGGTGCCATTGCTCTGTCCAGGAACCGCTGTGTCTCTGCGATTTAAAGTTCTTATCTTCTGAAAAGAATTTTGCCACGTAATTTGTGTCCTGAGGGAGAAGCTGTTATTTGGATTTGGCGCCCGATGGCGTCTCACTTTTCTCTGCTGCCTGGAGGGCTTTTGGGCCACTAGGAAGTGCCCGGTGTCTGGAGTAGGACTTTGCCCAGTGGTCTCCAGCAGCAAATGACAGCATAGCAGCTTGCGAAGCACAGGCAACTCTGCAGACAGCCTCGGACACGCCGAGGCCCGCTCACGCGCCTCACACATCGCTGTTGGGGGGACAGAGACCTGGCCTCGAATGCATCCCACAATGCATCACTCCTGGAGCTTATCCTCTTCAGTGAGATCAGCCTGCATTCTCAATGCTCCACCAGGACAGAAGGACACTGGGGAGCAAAATTACAGCAGCTTTTTTTCCCCCCCTTTTTATATCGACTTAAAATAATGAGTTGAAATTCTCCAAAACATCTGGGGCCCAGTTGAGCTCCTGGGGTGACTATCTGGCAGTCCACCGGACCCACTTTATCCCAAATCGGGACACGGAGGAACACCTGCCCCGGACCAGAGGGAGTTTGTCTCCAGAGAAAATTTTTTATTTTTTTTCCATTTGATAAGCGGGGAAAAGCAATTGCAGGTGAGGCACTCTTTGGCGGCGCGTTGGGCCTCTGGTGGTATCAAGGCAGAATGAAGCTCGGGAGCTGGAACCCAAAGGGCGGAGACTCCCCCCCGGGTGTGCAGAGCACAATAACTGCCATTGTGCGGGGCAAGGAGCTGCTATCGCTGACTTTTATTACGCCTCGCCTTGCTCTCAGATTTGACTTTTTTTCTGCATTGTATTGTGTAAATAATTTTCTCCACCTGCTTTCAATTTGAGATACAATTTACTGGACCTGATAGGCCCTTGTGTTGCGCTAAATCATTCCCTGGTGATGAATAAATTGAATTTTCCCATGAATACGTTATCAGGTGGGGTGTGATTTATGCATTTGTGGCGGTGTATTAATCCTGCGGCGGGGAGCATAAACGGGGAAAGTGACGCAGCCCCGCCAGGGCATGCTGCGAGCCCCAGGCCGGCCCGTCCCGTCCACCCTCCTCTCGTACCCGTGTCTGTTTACGTTGACTGGAGTGTGGGGCTGCTTGCTCTTGCGTGTCAGCTTACGTCCCCCCGGCCCAGCATCTAGCCAGCCGCGACCCAGCCGGACCCCCGAACGTCAATCCGACGCATTTATCCGTCTGCCGTAAAAACCGCCAGTGTGCAGCTGTCAGTGAAATTCCCCCCCCCCCCGTTCTTTTAATTTAATCCCACTTATTATTAATATTCATTGATGCGGTCTCCGGTCTGCCTGCGGGCTGCTCAGTCCATTACAGAAGGCACAGAGGAGAGCTGGTGGGCGTCCGGTAATATTAACTCACGCTTTGGTACTCCCGCCGCATAATTAATATTAATCTCGGGAGCGACGGGCAGCCTCCCCGCTCACAGGAGACCTCCTCCAAATGGCCTGCGCCGATTTGGGAAGGTCTGAAAAGAAAAGGGAATCGAGGAAGTGGTGGAATTTAATTTCGGAGCTGGTGGTACCACTCCTGTAAATTGATTCGAAATGTTCCGGGCCTCAGTCCCCCGGAAGCGGCGACATTTAAAAGAGCTGAAGAGCGGCTCTTTGGCCGGCGCTCAGCAATCTTCCTGTTTGTTTAAGAAAAATGTCAAGAGGAGTTTTAATATTTATCGTCACTTGAAGATGATCAGGTCAGTCCTGTACGCCTGTTTTGTCCCGACGTCATTCATCTTTAGGAAAACATTTGAGTGCGGCGGCAGCCGGCCTTTGTTCCGTGTTGTGCTCCGCCATTAGTCGCCATATTGGGCTGCAGAGCCCTGCCTCCTAATCTGCGTCCTGATGCCCAGGTAGGCGCCGGCTGTTGCAATTTATCTGAGGCACCTCTGGCAAGCTGCTGCTTTCCAGACGGCGCAGTGTGGAGGCTGCGTGCCCCGCCCCGGTCAGCTGTGCACCCAACCCTCTCTGCACTCTGTAGGAGAAGGATCGTAAAATTTCTCTGGATAGTGGACCTGTGGGGCATGCGGGCGTTTCTGAGGGACCCCCCAGCCCTGTTTTACAATCCCTTTTCTGTGGTCGCCCTCTTGATTGGTGATGTAGAGGAATGAGCTGCAGATTTTTGCCCTTTCCGACGAGATTCCCGAGCCGGGTTGTTTCGAAGGCCGTCGACCAGGGTGGAGCTCCCCATCGGTGAAGATCAGAGCCAGTCGGGCCCCGCTTTGGTCCTCTGAAGGGCCTCTGTTCTCAGGCCAAGCCCCCCATGAGAGTCCCAGATGAACCGGCTCATCCTCGCAATCCCAGGACCACTAATTTGCTGCGGAGACTGGGTTTTTCAGCATGTAATCCACCCCTGTCACCACCATGCCTCTGTCAACCCCCCCCCCCCCCCCCCCCGCAGTCCATTCCCACGTTGGAGGATGTCTTGCCCGTCCCTGGCGCCAGGCTCCGACCTTGGGCTGGTTCTCTTTACCCGGGGGGCATTGCCAGTGAGTGTGCAGTGGTCACATGCCTCTTACCCAAACCTGACATATTCCTGTGGCTTTCAGACCAAAGAGAAAAAAAGGCTCAATGGAATTTGAATCAGTTTGCAGCTCAGTTTAAGAGACCGTCGCCATGGATATGTTTTGTTTTTTTTTTATGACTTGTTGTCTTGCCTGCCAGCCAATCACAGGACAGCGTGCTGCCTGACGTAACTATGAGGAGTCATGTACTCCCCCCCCCCTTCGCACTGGTGACATGGGCCCGGTGTACACCCCCACACACTGCTTCCATCTCCAGTTTCATCTCATAACTGCCCCCCGGTCCTTTAAGAGGGGGGCCGCCACTGCAGCCGCTACGTTGTTTTATTATCTTTATTAACAGCCTGTCTTTGTTGATTTGTTCGTCTTTGTGAGGGCGTGTGTGGCTGTAAGGGGAAGGGCCTAGTAAGGCTAAATGGGCTGTTTTCTTTGGCACGGCGAGGGCAGTATCATCACGGCTGGGGGTGTGTGGGGGGTTTCTGTGCCCCGCGCCGTATGCAGCCCGCTCCGACTGGGAATACCCGTGCTGGGCTCTCCCCCGGCGTGGCAGATGGTACAGCCCGAGGCCCCATCAGTCAGCGGGCAGCGATGGGCAGGCCTGGCGCCGTCCTTCCCCGCGATGGACTGCGAGGGGCTCGGATTGATGGGGCGAGGTGCCCGGCTGGGGAAATGCGGAAAGCAGCCCAAGTCAGGGTCCATGGACCGATCCCGGTGTCCCCCAAACAGGGGGCGTGTGTCAGCGTTATTCTGGAGGGGGGGGTGACCCATGTGGCAGATCGTAGGTTCGTTAAACGTTAAAGAGACCAAAATGGGGGGCAGTGATTAACAGCTTTTGTTGTAAGTTTCTGTGTGAATGTGGGGCAGACTTTGACAACTTGGGGGGTAGAAGGCTATTTCGAAAGGGGTTTAAAACAATTTTAGTGACTGGCAAATCATCTGATCTATAACAAACAAATTTCGGGGGGGGGGGGCGGGGTGGAGGGGCTTAACTTTTAATTTTACGAAATGGCGATGAGCCTGGTGACCCCAGTGATGAGCGAACGTTGAATTTGTGTGTGAGTAACTTCTCAGAGTCATCGCACAGGAGCATATGCATGGCCATAAGCTGAGCTCCCCGACACTGATGCAGTGACCTGTGATGTAGTGTGACAGAGCGAGCCTAGTTAGTCAGCCTGATGTCCCGGCTGCGGGAGTAAGAGCCGTCGGCCATCTGCGTCATCCACGTTCTAGCGAGCTCACCGCCTACAGTGGCCCTCGGAAGCTGGGATCTCCACGGAAAGCAAACAAGAGGACACCATGTTGCCCCAGGGGCCTTTGTCAGGGAGTCCAGGCTGGCCAATCACAGTGAAGCTCGCGCCTATTTGGAAAGGGGCAGTGAGACGCCCTTATCGTGTACGCAGTTCACTCCACATGAATCCCCCTCTTTTTGATCCCTGTGATGGTCTTAACTGAGGCTGAATGCAGGAATGATCAAATTCCCATCTGTACCATCCTCATTTTAAAGCTGGGTTGTAAAGTGCTGAAGAGACAGGGATCGAGACAGATGTCCTTGGAGTGTGAGTCTGCCATAATGGGACACACAGCATGACCTTGTACCTTGACCTTTACACATTATACTTTAGCACTTTTTTCAACCCACTGTTTGGGTGAGTTCTCATTTGAGTAAAAGTAGTGGTGCACTGATATAATTGTAGAGAAAGCGGGTTCAAGCAACTAGAGGAGGCTGGACCAAGACTTCTGATTGGTTGGTCTGACATCTGACACAATTTCTGATTGGTTCAGAGAGTTAACTGATCGTTTTCTGTTCTGCTCCCCGAACAAATTTGTGTAAGTAAAAGTCCCAAGAGCACGAATGAGCCGATGAAATTCCTCGTCATCTACTCTGCCAAATGGCTGACTGTCTAGTGCAGTCATCTCCATTATTTTAGTAGTTATGTATGGTGCAGCTAACTTTTGACTAAAGTCTGAATGTTTGCCAGAAATATCAAACAAGACTGACACATGCAATGCAGAACTTCGGCCAAATCGATATACAATCCATCTGCACCAAAACGACAGCAGGGATATCCTATGTTGAGGTGACACCGACAGTGAGTGGGTGTGGCAGCTCACCCCCTATTTCAGGTTGGATGTGTGGGTGTGAGTGTGGTCGCCTCAGTGTGGATGTGCTGATTGCTTTTTCAGGTGACCTGACTGTGGCATCGGCGGGTGCAGGGGGGGCTTAATGCTCTAAAACTCCTTCCAAAAACAAAAATCAGGCCCTTGTGAAAGGCATTTCTGCAGAATGGCTATAAAAACAAGCCAGGCCCTCTGCACGAGACAGGCGGCCGGCCCGGAGCAGTTATTCATTATCTCGGGCAGCTCTGGGTGACCACCGCGAGAGTCCTGCTGGTTTTATAGAGTCCGTTTTAATTAGTGACTGACTGAAGGCTCCAGCACCAAGTGAGGTCACTCGCTCGCTAGCAAAACTTTCAATAGCAATTAAATGCCGAGAGAGCCCCAGTACCCAGGGCCTCTGGTAGACCAGTTTCGGGCAGCCTGGGTCTGACCTTCCTCTTTCCATCCCATCAACTCCGCTGTGAACACCACCTACGGCTTCTGACTTAGAAGGAGGTTTGATGGCGCCGCAGCCCAACTGCCGGGATGCTTTGTTTATTTAGCTTTCATGCAAAGTAACTTAAAACCCTAGAGGGAAGGGGAGTCATGTGCACATGACCGTAAGCAGAGGTCGCTCGCCCAGCAAATGCGGCGGGCTTTTCGCGGACGGCGAAGCTCACACCAACGGTCACCATCCACACTCAAGAAAAGCGAAACATGTCTGCCTGGCACGGATTCATGCCAGAGTCGGAACGTCACGTGACGGAATATCTGTGGGATTCTGCTTGGGGCAGCAGAATAGCAGTGGGATTCCCGCCAGAGACGCCGCCGGGCTGGAGTGCGGGAGCACTTTGATCTCCGTGACAGACCGTGCTCTCGGTGTTATCGGCAATGTCTGGCCAGCGACCAAGCTGAGACTATCAGCCGGGGAGCGACCTCGGACGCCCCAGGTCACCGTCAGATGATCACTTTTGTTTTGCGGTTCTTTTAAGAGGTCTTGCGGTGGGGGTAGGTTTGGGGGGGGCGACAGAAGTCAAGTTACGGTCAGCCACACTAATGTGATGTTTCGGCGACTGCTCCAGCCTCCAAAAACCAATATTCCCTTGTGAAAGTGGGAGCGCAGTGCCTCACAATGGCTTTTTGTGAGTGCCTACCTGCAGAGTGAGAGAGCCTACCTGGGAATGAGCACCTGTAATTACCCTCCAGGCATGCGGGGGTCACAGGTCAGCGTGGCGCGGCAGAAAGGGGTGACGGCAGTGCCTGGGCGCGTCAAGGCTGGCCGGGGGGTCACCGTCTCCTGCCGGGAAGGCGGCAATAAAGGCGGCGGCTGTCTGGAAAAACCAGACTTAAGGAGCCACCTAGCTTGCCGGTAGGAGAGCAGCGAAGCAGCTTCTCCTATTCACCCGTGCCCAGACCACAGGCTCAGGGCTTTCCATCCCTGTCACCATTTAGCACACCCTGACGTCTGCCATGTGACTCAGACGTGGAGATTCAGGGTCACATGACAGACGTCAGGGTGTGTGGGAAGTGAATGCTTATAGAGTGTGCTTAGATTTCTCTCAAGCTTCCATGAGCTGACTTAAAGCCAGGGGCTTTGAGTTTTTCCAAACTGTTAAAGGTGAATCCCTGCTCCGGTGCCCTGCTGTACACAGACAGAACACTGTAACTGCATATTTCACCAAAAGGGAGTTATGACCAAAGTCAGGTCTCTTAGGGTCTGTTTTAACTTGTGCAAAGATATCTTAGTTACACTTTGCTCGGGTTTGGAGAAGACAGTAGGCCTGTTATTTACCGACCTGCTACGCATACGGGTGGCCAGTCAAAAAGCTTTGAAGCCCTCTTCCTTAGCATCAGGGTTAGCGTAGTTCCTGTGTTTTACTTTTGCATGGCAGAATGCTCTCAGATGCTTTGATTTCTCGCATGCTCCCATTGGCTGGCTTAAACCCAGCGGCTTATAATCAAACGATTCTCCAAATCCCTGCTGCAGTGCTGCTAGGGAGCAGCATCCCGCACGCGCCGCCCAGTGCCGCCAGGAGCCACGTGCATGCGGGGGTGAGCGAGGTGGCCTGTCACGCACGGTTGGCCTGTCGATTCGTGGCCTGCCTCTGGATTCCCCTCAGCCCCCTCGAGGAGATCCGGCACGAAGTGACCGCTTTATGCTCGGGAGGAGTGCCCCGTGCGGGCAGATGCCGGCGTTTCGAAGCGATTCGCGATCCACCGGGGGCAATGGGGAATACAGCCACAATCGGCCGTGAGAACAGAAGCGGTTCGGCCGATGGGACACGAAGATCACACGGAATGTGCCGGAGCATCCTTCCGGCAAGGGATTGCGGTCAAAATAAGAATTAGTATGGTAATCAGGAAAGGATAATGGCAGGAGTCCGCTTGAGTCGGCTTTCCTGAGCGTGAAAACTGTGCGGGGATTGATTTGTTGCCCTGGCTAGAGATAGAACAGGAAGCTGCTAGAGACTTAACTTAATGCGATGTATGTCGGCAGAACCGCGTTCAGGCCAGGCATGCTCGCGTCATAAACGGGATCTATTCAGTTGCCGCCTCATGTGAGCAGCTCGCAATGTGTTTAATTACAGGTGCTGGGATGTAATCAGCTCGCTGTCCGGCCTGCCCCAGGCTCAGGTGTATCACGGCTAATTAGCACATTGTAATTAATTTGCCGAAACGGTGAGAGATGGGATAGGCGGCGGTATGGGAGACTCCGCGGGTTTGTTCCACTGTCACCGTCAGCCCCCCCCCCCCCCGTAAACACGAGGTGTCTGGATCCCGTCCAATCACGTTCTGTTCCGGGCCACGGCAGCAAGTAAGCGGCGTCCGCCATCTGTGTGGTCCGCGTTCTAGCAAGTTCGCCGCGTTAAGTCGCGGACGTATGTGGAAGGTGTTGTTTCTGCATCCCTCGCGCGCTCCCCTCCCCCCCATGCGCTGTGCGGTCCCGCTGTGCCTCGCGTCGGCGTCAGGTGGAGTGTGTCAGGGCCGCAGTGAGTGTGTGTGAGCAAAAATCACAGTCGCGGTCCAGATCCGCGTGGGCTGCGGATCCTCTCCATCTCTGCCAGATCGCTGCAAACCTGCGTCTAATGCCGCCCCCCCGTCTCCTCGTCCTTTTCTGCCGGCTGTCCTTCTCCATTCCGTCGCCCTTCCCTGTAGCTCCCCATATCTCCCCCATCGGCCCTCTTCCGAGCGATTCCTGCACCCTGACAGCTGGATGGATTAGCGTTGCTGCGCAAGTCGCCCGGCTCCCGAATGCCGCGAGTTCCGGAGATTCCAGCGCGACCCGTTCTGGAATTCCTTGGACGCTTCCCCTTCCCAGACTCCGTGAGATAATGACGCTGGGTGCTTTTGAAGGAATGCCGAATCGCGCCTGCGGGGGGCGCCGCAGGGACAGCCATGGAGATGTTTATCTGCGACGGGTCCTTCTGGAGTCACCCCACCTCCAGCTGCCCAGTGTCCTTCCTGTAACAGTAGGGAGGTGGGAGTTCCATTACCTACAGCGCCACCTGTAGGTGCCCAGCTGAAGGACCAAGAGGCTTGCTCCATCAGCGAAGCAGGGATTGGCCCGACCAAGATCTATGAGTCAGGGTTGGGGCATCAATCTGTGTAAAAAAGCTAAAGTACATTTGCCTTTACAAACACACCTGAAGACACTTTTTTTGTCCAAAGCGACATACAAGTGAGTCAAATAGCATATCGCAAATATACACGCTGTATAGGCGTCAACGAGGCATACAATAAGTGTGGCTAAGCTGCCCAGGTACGGGTGTAAGCAGTATCTGAGCAGGAGCTACACAACAAGGAGAAGCTAATGAGACCAGAAGTGCAACATCAGAACATTCAGGGTTCTGGATAGTAGAAGGGTTCAAGGAACAGATGAGTCTTGAGCCGAGATGGGTGATTCAGATCCAGAGAGCAAAAATCCAGTCCAAGATTTTGTTTCAACCAAACAGTAGTGTATAAATAGCCACAGTCACAGAGTACTCAGCTAGTTGGTTGAAACAAAAGCCTGGTCTGGCCATTCTTACTCTCTGGGCCTGAACTACACACCTCTGGTCTTGAGGTGTTTCTTGGAGGTGCTGAGTGAGTCTGATGGCCAGCTGTGGCTCAGCAGCTTGTTCTGCCATCGGGGAGCCACAGAAGAGAGCCGTCTGGAGAGATAGGAGGAGTCGGTACAGGAATACAAACCTGCAAAGGAATGCTGGCGTCTCAAGTCTACACTACAAATGCCAAGACTCAGGCAGTAGGATTATATATGTCAGGGGTTTACAACCTTTATTAAACTAGGGAATCTTAGATATCGACCTCTGCTGAGTCTTGGCATAAAGACCCTCTGCTGCTAACAGGTGACCACATACAGTATGACTAAGAAGGAGTGTGTGTGGGGGGGGGGGGGGGGGGGAAAAAGTTTTTTTTTTGGGGGGGGGGCCCTCTTGAAATTTTTTTTCTGTGACCTTTATTTTCTTTCACTTGGTATTAACCGGATGGTAACACTGGCAGCTCGTCAGTTTGCGAGACGTCTCTGTGGACCCCCGCAGATGCAAGACCCCAGACAAAGGAAAACCAGACACAAAAAATAATGATCTTCAGCAATGGGAAAAAAGAAAAAAGCATTACCAAAATAAGGTTTGGGGCTTTTTCAGCTATTAAAACAATACATTTCTTAAAAGGCATCTGCTACAAACAGTAAGACAGCCTCTAATTGATGCCCTATTTTTTTTTTTTTAGATCCAGGCATCAAAAAAATGCTGTATGGTCCATTTAGGGGTCTCCTCTGAATCCCGCTGAAAAATAGATGGGGCATTTAGGTTTCAGATATCTCCTCTGCAGGAAGAACGTGGCTTACAAAGGACTCGGTGGACACAAAGGCGGAAGGGTGGGTGCGGGCTTAAATCACATCCGAGTACTAAATGGCAAGCCTTTCAAAGATAGGATTTTATAAGAAGACTGTTAGAGAGAACAAGTTTGCCCATTCATGTGTTTGTTTTGAGTGGTGGTGTGATTGTGATGTTGTAGGCGAATGGATCCCATTACGCACAAGATAACTATTATCCAGGGCAGAGAGACAGAGCAATTTCAATGGATTCCTGCCCTTAAACAGGTTCACCGAGTTCTTCTAGTCAGATTCAGCCATTCATTTGGCGACAGCGGAGGATACTATCGACAGCGGGGGAAATGTTCACTTCCTCCCTTTTGTATTTGGTTATGCAACATATTTACATGTTGATTTTCAGTAGTCAGGGGTCACCCCGCCTTAGCCGAGGATCCCCACTTTACTTTGCGCAGCCGAAATCCTGGTTATACCAAAGGATTCACACTAAAGATGAGGATATTTCCAAGGCCACTGTATTTTTTCTTTTTCTTAACACATTCAATTTGGAGTAGCTACCTGTCCCTCCATCCCAGCCCTGCTTTGAATTGCATATGACGGCTCAGCATGCAGGGCCCTGATCGGTTCCGGCAGAACTGCGGTACTCCTTGTCGCTAGCGACTGGGTCCCATTATCTGTTCGTGACGTGGAGGAGGAGGCGAGGTGCGATTTTACATCCCTTCTTAAAACACTCCTGCTACACATGCTGACAGGCAGCTCACATGCCACAGAGCCATAAGAACGGGACCTAGCCACGCAGCCCAAAACATATCAGAATATCTTGACTCCTGCCTGTAGAAGTTGTCACCAATTTGTTTTTTTTTTATATAGAACATTCTGCGGTGAGCAGATGTGTCCTCTCCGTCTTAGTCTGTCTCCCTTTTTGTGCTGAATGAATAAGCTATCAGTCAGAGAGGTACCTGACGGACGCCGCCAGGGCGGGGGAGAGGCTGCCGATGCAGCAGCACCCTTGGGCTGTGGAAAATACCATTTCAGATCATGGGATTCCGTCACAGTCTCTCTGCTTTATCCTACCTGCTTCTCACATTGCTGCCAAAGCCCAGCATTTTTCCCAGGATCTCCTCACTGTTTACCTCTGACCTCACTGCTTCCAGTGCTGGGCACTGCATGCAGGCTAGTTAGCGACTGCTACTGGAATGCCAACAAGGAACACTGTCAATGCTTATGATGGTCGTGGGTGTCCACCAGGAGATTTATGAGAAGGGGGGGCTTAGCTCGAGGAGTCTGATAGAAGTGGGCCATGTTATTTAAATTAATTTGTGTGCTTTTATTTGGGGGGACTCGAGCACCCCTAAACAGCCGTAGCACCAATGGCTGGGGTCCACAGACGCCTAAAGTGTTTGGATGGACCTTCGGATGGCATATAAAATGTGATCTTGTGATCTGCGTCTTTTGTGATCTGCTCCTGCTAACACGTGTAACGCACCGTAATGCTAAGGGCTTCGGACAAAGGGCTTTCGCCTGGGATCGGGATCGGTGTCGCACGCACTGGAGACCCCGGCGGCCCTGGTCTGGACTGTGGGGGACTGAATCGCTCTCTGCCCACTCGGACCAGGCAGGAGATTCGTCAGAATTCACCACCGTAGCTCATGATCCCCAGAGGTTCCGCAGGTGCCGAGGCGACGGAAACACGCGGGGAACAGTGCTGGAGCTCATTCTCTCCTTGCACATTTAAAAAACGAAAGAAGTATAATTTGGAACGACCCCAGCCGTGTTTGGCTCCGTCTGAATGAAGCTGTTCTCGCGCTGGGCTGCTTTTGATCTCGCATTTACACTCGCAGAGTGGCCGCCGCAGCGTCTGCCTGTGGCAGATAAGGCCGCCGTGCTGATTATCCCCGTGATTGGCGTCCCCGACGAGCCACGGCGGCGAAGGTCGCCCCCAGCCAGCCAGGGTGCCACCGCCACCGTGTCCCGCTTCGCTAACATGTAAATACAAGCTGTTGTGCTGGACCGATTTCTTTCCTCCCCCCTTACTTCTAAAGGTTAGTCTGTTTGTTCTTTTGTTGTGGCTGTCAGGCTCTGGAGACATGGGAATTGTCTGCTGTAGAGTTTGGGGGCCTGGAGACACAGAGCGGGCCTTCTGTGGCGACTGCTTTTCGCTCCCCAGAATGCTGGCCCGTCGGAATGTTCTTTTCATTCTGCGGCTGGCCATTCTTTGGGTTCCACGCCGGCCCTTCCCGCCCTACGCTTGTCCAGTCGGGTTGGCACTTGTTCCTGGGTTCCTGCTCACCATTTTAATGAATGGCAGCTTCTGAGCACAGGATTCATTTTATTGGGGTTTGGATCTGTATTGACAGCCACACAGACGTAGCATAGTCATTCAAATCAGAGCCACTCAGCCTTTCAGGTAGATGCTCTGTGGATCTTTGCTTGGAAGAATGGTAATTTGTTCCATTAAGGAAATCTCTAGTAGAATTAGCAGGTTAAATGCACAAGCAGAAGCAAAAACTAGAGCCGGTTCCATTGGAGCTGCAATTACGCCCCTCTGAGCTGAGACTTTGCCGGCTCCCGCGTTTCCTGAGGAGCCCCAGTTAAGACGAAGGAAGCGGAAGAGAATTTAATCAGCAGACTGTCAGCTCGCAGTCCCTCTGGGGCCCTGGATGCAGTTCGGAGAGTTGAAGGGGCCCTTGTCATGGCTTTGCCGTCTAAAGTCGAGATGGGGAGTCCTTTGATGCGGGCCACCCACGTCGTCCCTGGGTGCCGCACAAATACCTGGTGGGTGTTGAGGTTTTCCCTGCCTGTTAGACTCGGGGAGTTAAACCTGCTTCGCTGGGCTGGTGGGCAACTCCGAGCCATGCTTCACAGCAGTGCTTCATTCCGGGAAAAGTCGCCTTAGGCAACTGTCCTAAGTGGGCCGGTGCCGTCCATGGGGTCCACGCGCTATAGAGTGCAGGAACACATGTGCGGCAATCGGGTCCCTGCTCCAGGGGGAGCCACGAGAAGACCGAGGGGCCTAGAACACGCTGGGGGGTGTACTTCAGCCTACACCCAACACTGCTTTACAGTTGCTAGATTGGGTCCTGGCCATTCCTTGTCTCAGAGGCTAAGTGGGGGTGGGGGGTGGTATGGAATCAGTATGGATTTGGTCTGTCTGAGCTAATGTCTTGTTAGATCTGTTTTGGGGGTTAACTTACTGTAGCTCTGTGAGGTATGGGGTGGAGAAGCCTTCTCTTGAGTAGTTATGTATTCCTGTTTCGTACTGGTGGGTAAGTGGAAAGCCTGTGTTCTTTAGCCCCCCTGCTGTGCACACTGTGTATATTTGAGAAGCTCTTTCTGCAGAGTTAGGTATAGATTAGCCCATCCCCCCAAAGCCTTGGCTGATCACCTAACCACATGGCCAGTCCCAGCCCAACCCTCCTGCAGCGAGAGGCAGGCCTCTGGCCGCCTGCTCTCCCGTTCCGGATGGGTGGCAGTGCAGATGGAGGTGTTGATGTGACGCACTCACCCCGCAGCCTATTTCAGCGTTTCATCGATCTCACACTCATTTTATACAGCAGCAGAGTCATTCCTCTCTCTGTCCATCTCAGCGCCGCAGACCTTCTGAACCCTGCAGATCTGTGGCGACTTCAAAGCAGGACGGGTTCTTCTTTTTCCTCGACCCCCTGTGATCGCAGGTCCCAGGCTAAATGAATACTGATTAATGCATATTGTTTGGGGCTTTTGGACTTCGCGCTCTTGTTTTATGTGTTTAGTCTATGCCCAGGGTCACTGGCTTGCTTTTGTGAACTGTTTGGTTCTTTTGTCTTTGAGTTTTGTCTCCTGCTTTTTATTTCCTCTCCAGCCCCACTACCCATTTCCATTTGAGTGAGTTCCTGTACGCCATGTTCTGGAACCATCCACCCAATTAGCAGTTCCATTCCATTACCTGCTTCCTGTGGTGTTTTACCCTCTGGAGGAAGGGATTACTGGATAGGAAACCTAGTAGCATGGCTTGGGTGGTTCGGTTCAGGGTGCTGGATCTCTGTCTGGTCAGATCTTAGGACAATAAAACCCATTTGAGTGATACATTCGGCTTTGATTGGCCTCTCTCAGTCCTAGACAGATACATGTAATACACTACAAACAGGTGGCCATTACACCTACAAGAGCTTTTATGACATCCCATCCTAAATCTATAAGCATCAATATGGAGTCGGTCCCCCCCTTTGCAGCTATAACATTTGCCATTCTTCTGAGATAGCTTTCCACAAGATATTGCCGTGTGTCTGTGGGAATTTTTGCCCATTCAACCAGAAGATCATTTGTGAGGTCAGGCACTGATATTGGACATGAAGACCTAGGTTCACAATCTCTAGTTCATCCCAAAGGTGATTGATGGGGTTGAGGACTGGGCTCTGTGCAGACCAGTCAAGTTATTCCACACCAAACTCGCCCGACCATGTCTTTGGGCCTTCCCCAAACTGTTCCCACAAAGTTGGAAGCATATAATTGTCCAAAATATCTTGATATTCTGAGTTATTAAGAGTTCCCTTCAGTGGAACTAGGTGGCCAAGCTCAACCCCTGAAAACCCTATATCATTATCCAACCTCCACCAAACATTAGAGCTGGCACAATGTCAGGCAGGTAATGTTCTCCTGGCATCCGCATGCACTGCAGGGCTGGGTGCTTCATTTTATACACCTATGACAATGGGTCTGAATGAAGCACCTGAGTTCAGTGACTAAGTGGTGTGTCCCAATACTTTTGGCCATATAGTGTACATTTTGTAAATTCAATTCAATTCAATTCAGTTTATTTTTATATAGCGCCCTTCACAACAGAGTTGTCCCAGGGCGCTTTACAT
>JAODKL010000017.1:13731759-13754934 GCA_026780765.1 Petrocephalus schoutedeni
CGGGCGTGTACAGGACCATCTGGGGCAGGGGCAGGGCTGGGGAGGGGGGGGGGGAGTGGTGCATCACAGCCCCAGTCCCAGATCGATCGAGCCCGAGTGCCACGGCCCGAAGGCCAGAGAATTTCCCATTTTCCGGCTGAGGAGGCACTTTGGCGCGTGGATGTGGACCTGCTGCAGTGATGATTATTTAAGCTCCGGATGCTGCTTAGGGGCGTCTGGGTGGGCAGCCCCATGACCTCACACTTTCAGGGCTGCCAGAGTGATTCACAGCCCTCATTCTCTCTGCGGAAAGCTGTGCGTTCCTCACATGTCCATGCAGATTTCCGCCGGTGTCCTCCTGCAGTCCCGAAGCAGTGAAATGCAGTGAAATCTCTGACTCACCTTTTATGTGCGTGTCCTGCAATGGATTGGTATCCTCCCCAGCGCTGCCTAGGACAGGTCCTGGCTTACAGGACCCCGTACTAGATAAGGGAGATTAGGGAGGGTGGTATTTAACGCTCTGGGACGGTGCCGGTCATGCGGTCCTCGGGGGTGTTCCCTGTCTGTTCTGTGTTGTTTTTGACCAAATGAAGAGGGGAGCACAAGTTTCTGTTTTTACTTGCATCTTGTTTATTTCTGTGGCCCCCCGTACTGAATCATAGATAATATCCTGCTGATCACTGCATATGCTCCTTCATTAAAGAGCAGCTGATATATCACCGTTACACTATTTATTGCTGAAGCCCGCATTGCATTTTGGTAATGAAGCACTGCCACCTGACCCAGTAACCCCAGGTGGTCATTGGGCAGTGCGGATGAGCATCGATCTGTCTTCTATACCCACTTATCCTGTTCAGAGTCGTGGGGATCCAGCTATCGGCACAGGGCAGGGAACAGCCCAGGATGGGGCGCCAACCCCTCCACACACGCGGAGCTGAGGGCAGAGACTGGAACCCTGGTCCCAGATTGGTGTGAGGCACCAGTGCTGACCACTGCACCACCATGCGGCTCCGTTCCAATGACCAGTGTAAAGTAATGACAAAGAGGGCTGTGTGAGGACTCTCTGTTGTGTTCCCCTAGTGTGTCCCCCCAGCATTCCCTTGGATGCAGTGCTAAAGAGTGCTGATTGGCTGCGAGTGGAGTGGGCGTGACCAATGTAGAGCTCAGAGGCATAGGGCGGCGAGCGAGTAGCATGTTCACTTAACTGACGTGGGGCTGGATTTTATGGGCTGTGTTTTCATCACATATACCAACAGATTAGATTGAAATTACGATTATTGAAAAAAGGGGACTTTTTAATATGAACCTGTGATTGGGAAAGCTCTGTGTAATTAACTTCAACAATGCTGTTGTTGTCTTTGCTGTTATGAAAAATGAGCTCTTGATGTTGTGGGATCGTCACGAGGCGCGGCTGCGGGTTTGGAATCTGTTTGGAATCAGTCTGGGTTATTTCAGCTTTAATTTGTGTGCAATTCTTTGCGCAGTTATCACACTTGCCGTTGTTATGTCAACAAGGTAACGGGCATTAGACAAAAGCCTGAAGCTTAGGCCCATGCCACACGCCATTAGAGGTTAGGGATAATGAGACTTAGATTAAATATACAGGCAGCGATAGAGAGATAGTGTCAGGTTTGGCGAGCGACGTGAGTGATCTGCCCTTCTCAAGGAGGCTGAAACGGAGGTTAGGCAAAGTGAAAGTGAAACCACTCTCCTGATTGGCTGTCCCAGCATGACATCTGATAAATGGCAGGATATTTGTGGAAGGTTCAGGACTGATGGCTTCACTGGGGCATCATGGAACGGCATGCGTATATGGCACAGGGTGTGTGGCCATTCCCCCCTCGGGCAGGGGGCCGGTGTGACTCAGGGGTCCATTCCTTCCAACCCCGCCCCCCCCTTCCATTCCAGAAAGGCCACCATCCCCCAGGTGTTAATGCACTTTGAGCAGTTAAATAACTGGCATATGTGCAGCGTGTCACTGTACTGGGGGCTCATGTCGTATTACATGCTGGAGTCGACGGCCTGGCTGATATCGCCAGCGAGACACAGAGGGGGCATCAATGCATTCAGAGCCTTTATATAGATATAGCAAATGCTGTAATTATCCACTGGCAGGAAATCCCCGGCTTTTAAAATTTTTTTGAAGTGCACGGGGAGTGGGGCTGGTGGTTAGACAGCCATGTTCCAGAATCAAACTTTATTGTCGTCGTATGAGCAATTGCGTCCACCTCAAATAGTATTTATATCAAAACTTCACACATATATTCAAGAATGTGTACAATAGAAATATTAGAATCTAAAAATATCGGTGCTGTATAAATGCCAAATCTAAGCAATATACTACAATTTATAGGGAGTGTAAAATGCACAATACTTCTAGCAAAAGCATGAGACGCGGTACTGCCTTATGGGCGCATTATCACAGGAATAAAAGTGTATTATTGGTGCTAAATGGCATGCTTAATATGAAACATTGCACTTAATCAGTGGCTTACAAACACATGTAAGTAAGAGGGCACGTATTACAGTAATAGCAGCACATCAGTCTGCCAGACTGGGCTGCCTAAGTTCCATAGTGCTGCAGCTTTTGTGAAGAAGCTGCTTTTAAATCTATTTCCGCGTGTGTGAATTGACCTGAGCGCTTGCCTGATGGGAAGAGCGGAACAAATGGGGCGTCAGCAGAGTGGCATCAGGGGAAATGGCCCGTCAGAGGAGGCGGAGCGCCCCCTGTGTGTTTACATGAGGCCTGCGCACCCACAGGGCTGTAGAGCGGTGGGGCCACAGGAGCGCTGGACTCAGCTGAAAGCTGATTGGCTCCCGGAGTACCCCCCTCCCCTGTCACTCACCAGTTCAAAACACATCATTGGTTAATGATAAGGCTAGTCTATCACACTTACACGCACCACCTTAAAAGCTCCTGGACTTGTGTTTTCCTAAGCTGTCTCAGTAGCACTTTCCTCCTTAGGAGTCCAGCAGGTTCAAAGTCATACCTCTGAAACGAGAGAGAGAGAGAGCGGTGTGGTGGTCCTCCGTGCTCCCAGCAGGTGGAAGGCTCCCCTCCATCATTATCCCTGCCCTCATTAGAAAGCACAGCGGAGGCGGAGGTGCTTTCAGAGAGACCCGCCCCACACACCCCCCATCCTCAGAAAGGCCTGATGTCCTCCAAGGCCTGAGGAGACCTGAGACAGAATCTGACTCATGGCCAGCCCTGGTGCGTCCACATCATTCCACACCACTCCACGTCACTCTGCATCACTCCACTCCTCGTCAGTCCATACCGCTCCATGTCGCTCCACGTCACTCCACATCACTCCTCGTCACTCTGTACCACTCTACGTCACTCCTTGTCACTCCATACCGCCCCACATCACTCCTTGTCACTGCTTCACTCCACTCCATGTCACTCTGTGCCACTCAACGTCACTCTTCATCACTCCACGTCACTCCACAGCACTCCATGTTACTTCAACGTCACTCCACGTCACACCACGTCATTCTACGTCACACTTTAAAGATGATTATGACCTCCATACTGGGGGGGCGTGGGTGCTTTCTGAAAATAGCACCTCCACTTGACAAGACAATTAGATAGTCTGCTGTGAAGTAATGATAACAATGGCAGCCAGTTATTACCCCACCCCCACCCCCGCATCGGCACTCCCAAATTGGGCAGCAGCTGCAGCGCAGTCTGTGAGGCGCCCCCCAGTGCATCCCGTCAGTGTGTCTCCACAGAGTGTCCGTCAGTGTGTCCCCTCAGTGCGTCCCCCCCAGTGCACTCTCCTAGTGTGTCCCCTCAGTGCGCCCCCCCCAGTGCACACCCCTAGTGTGTCCCCTCAGTGCGTCCCTCTCAGTGCGCCCCCCCAGTGCACTCCCCTAGTGTGTCCCCTCAGTGCACTCACCCCAGAGCATCCCATCAGTGTGTCCCCCTCGTGTATCCCCCCAAGTGTGTCCCCATAGTGTGTCCCTCCAGTGCACCCCCTTGTGTGTCTACTCCCATTGCATCCCCCCAGTGCACCCCCTTGTGTTCTACTCCCAGTGCTTTCCGCAGGGTGTCCTGCCAGAGTGTCCTGCAGTGCTCTCTAAGCTGTAGACCTCAGTGGACGCCAGGTGGGGGACGCAGTTCAGCTTTAGCACCATCTACTCTACAAGCCTGTGTGCCGAGCTCTCAGAAAGCCTGCCTAAGCAGTATGCACCCCCTGTTTGCCCTGTCATGCCCAGGGTGTCCCCTGGCCTGGCCATTTTGGTACAGGTGCCTGGCTGCCTGTGACCTGCAGTGTGGAAGCTATTACGGAAGTTGGATGGATAGGTGGATGGATGTTCATAATTTATCTGTAGAAATGGATATTTCCTTCATTAATTACTGATAATTGCCTTTCTGATAATTGCTTGCAATATTCCGTACTCAGTAATGTCCAATGAGCAAAGTGTGTGTCAGCTAAGCATGCACCTCCCTGCCCCCATTACATACAGTCTGGGTGCTATGGAGTCTCTAGTAATCAGTCAGATTACATGTTACTGTTTTCCTCTGAAGGACCATTGTCTGGCTGATTGTCTGGCTGCACACATCCCCCTCCATGCCAGGCTCTCTGCCCCCCGACATGTTAAACATCCCCTCCTTTTGAACGACAGGCGGCTGGGGATGACCCATCTTAGGATCCCACTGAGCTTCTCCTCGATGAATAGAATCACTAGAAATGGGGGATTAGTGTCATGTGACCTGTGAAACGGGACTTGTCACATGACTCGGCCCTGCCCCACTCCTGGCAATCCATACCCTCCTCTCGATCATACACCACTTATCCCAGCTGGCTATTGGCTTTTCTCTTTGAAGCCCCCCCCTTCCTGCTTGGAAAACGCCATGCCTCTCACTCAAGGTCCTCGTTATGAGTTTATGGATCTCAGAGACAAAGCATGTGCAAAC
The DNA here is from genome assembly GCA_026780765.1 of Petrocephalus schoutedeni. Classification (NCBI taxonomy): domain Eukaryota; kingdom Metazoa; phylum Chordata; class Actinopteri; order Osteoglossiformes; family Mormyridae; genus Petrocephalus; species Petrocephalus schoutedeni. The sequence goes on from JAODKL010000017.1 coordinate 13,736,660, forward strand.
GGAAACACTCGCTAAGCACTAAAGTGTCGGAAATGTTTCTCGTATTGATCGAGCGCCGGATTGGACGCCCGGGCGGTGCGATTCCGGGCCTGCAGAAAGGAGGCATTTTCACGTGGCGGAGCGAGCGACCCCAGTACCTCACGGCTTCCCGCCGCGGCCGACTCGTGTCCTGGGAGGTGGGGGATGCGGTTTCGAATGGGGCAGGTGCCTGATGGGTAGCAAGAAGCCCCTGGTTACTGAACCGAGAGCGTCTCTGCCTGAGAGTGTTCAGGACAGGCTGGGTGGGGAGACGTGTGCAGCCCAGACACATACAGTACATCTAAACTCATATAAATAAAACATTGTTAGTACCCCCCCACCCCTTGTTATTTCCAGATACCTCAGAGGACACTGTTATATATGCAGGAATATCTGGTTCACGGAGGTGTGGCTGGAGACGTGAGGCAGAGAGGACGAGCCCTGAGGCTCAGTGAGGATGCTGGGATAACCGGGGGGGGGGGGCAGGGGGTCAGCAGCGGCCTGGTCACATGACAGGCTGACATGCTGAGGTGCTCCCTATTACGTGGGCTGGGTAACAGGGGGCTTCTGTGATGGATAGTGGGGCTGTATGGCGCTCATGCCCCACGGCCTTCAAGGTCCAGCTCCAGCTAGCCACGTCCGCGGGCTTCTCCTTTGCACTTGCGTGGCTCCATTAGTCAGTGACTATCTCCATATGTCACCTGTCCGTGGGGCTGGCTTCCTCGTCGCGGGACCCCTTTCGCAGCCAGCTGAAAATAATTAGAAAACAAAAGATCTAATTACGTTCCCATTCGCATTTTCAAGTACTGCTCAATTATGTTGTGGAATTGGAAACCTGAATTGAATTAGTGTAATTTAGATTTAATGAGTCTACTGAGGTCCAATTTTCCACCGTAAGGCACGGGTGATTCGTGTCTGAGTTGGGCGCTCCAGTTGGACCCGTGAACTAGGTAGTTTGGCGCAAACTGAGCCCAGCTGCCTCGTGGGTCTGGCCACTTCGGCCGGTCTGTGTAATTTCCTTGCCTGGAAGACGCCAAGAGACCTACCCCCCCCCAACTAGTCATCTGATGTCGCGGATGTGACTGTCCACTGGAGGTGTAGGGGAGGTCTCTACCGCCTTTCCCTCGGCTCTGCTGGAACTCACCGCCCGCACCGGATTCTGATAGGCCAGACTGAGCTGGGGTTGAAGGTCATACGCCCCATTTTAGGGGCCTTGCTGTGGACGCCCTCTAGGGCTGGATTTCAGGCAGGCCTCAGTAGCCGAAATGGACTCCTCATGAAGACATCTGGGACGGTGTTGTGTGACGCCGGGGTCCATCACTTGGGGACGCCGGAGGCCTGCTTGTTTGCCGTGGGTACCAAGCACAAGATGGGTGCAAGAGATGTGAGGATGGCTTTGATGTCGGCGTGGATCAGGTCTGGCGGATGAGAAGCCGTAGTTGGTGTTTTGGGTGGTCTTCAGCATTTCTCTTTAAAAGGTACGTGTGGAGTTTGCACCATCATACTGGCTCAGCACCTATTGGCACCAGCTTCTGGTGATGGGTTCAGTCTGAATTACCCTCAAACGGGTGATTGTGTGACTGCAAGCTGCACTCTGCTTTGCCCAAAGTCTTTACCTTAAAATCTGTCCAACCGAGTGATAAAATAAGTATCTCTAATTTGGAATGTCCCATAAATCAGCAGCCTGCATTTTAATGATGCGTGCGACAGTTTTATGCTGTCGATTGTCGTTAGCGCGGTGCAGCTCTTCCGGCAGTGGGGGCACGGGGGGCTCCCTGGGGGGGGGGCAGGTTCAGGAGGATTGCTTTTTAAAGGTAAGTGAAACATGTACATTAGCTCCTGTTCCCTCTCGTCCTGTTCCGGGACGGTGCACCTGGCAGGGGTGCTAATGCAGCTGCGCGAGTCCCGCTGAGCGTAGCACGATTTCACGCTGAGTGTTTGCTGCCTGAAGCGGTCGTGACACCGTGGTGAGTGCTGCGCTCACGCCCTCGCTTTCTCTTCCTGTCAAGGGGACGTGGAGCCATTAGCCAGCCGGTAGGCTCGGGCGTCTTTTCATACCGTCACGCCGACCATACGTCATGGTCAGAGGTGGGTAATCCGGGTCCAAAGAAAGACCTGGTCTGGATTTTTACTCTTTGGACCCGGAATACGCAAGTTTGGTGAACACTCATGGTGTGTATTTTGACAGTATTTTCCAAAGCAGCACCATTCCAGTATTTTGAAATTTTATCTTAAATCTTAAAAAACACCCAATGTACAGTTCAAGAAATTAAAAGACCATAGCAAAAATCTTTGTTTCACTCTTTTCTCAATTTATGGGTGCGTGTCTATGAATAATACATGTTTTTTTGCAACGGCATTAACAAGGTCACTTCCCTCATCTACCTGGCTGGTTTCTGGTCATTCCCAGTATCTCCTACTTCACCATGTTCCTGTGTACTGCTGTCTTAGAAACCATGAGCCTGGAAGCAACGCGCTACTCAGTGAAGTCTTCTGCCAACAGAAACCGAGCAGAGTCTCAGTTTTTTCCAGAGCTGTATATCCAGTATATACCCAAAATACCGCGGTATACCCAAGCTGGTATATACCTACGATATGATGGTCCTTAGGAGTGAGTTGCTGTTGCTGTCTGACTCGGAGAAGCGGAACAGGAGTTACGGAAGCGTCCAGAGATACTGCGTTTATCCTTCGCTGTGTATCAGTGCAGATAAAGGGAAGTAGTTCTTCCCTGTGGCGAAAGGCGGAGCCAGTGAAGTGTGTCCACACACAAGCCCCGCCCCCTTTTTTATCTGGGGTGCGCCACGCCATCTTGCCACGCAGACAGCCTGGCGCACCTCCATCTCGGTTTTACCCCTCTCTTTCTTTTCCTCCTCCCGCACTTTCTCATTTATCACAGCCAAGGAGATCGCTGGCGTGTAGCACCGCACATTCGGGGACGTGACTGCACCTCGTGGCCTTAGGAGGGTCCATCATGTCTGGATTCCTGTCATTGCTGCGAGCCTCCCGATTAGGCTGGGGGGGGGGCGGCTGTCACTGCAGGTACCCCCCCCACACCTAAAGGAGAATGACTCATGTGTGAGTCGTGTATGAGGCCAGGCAGCAGTCAGTCCTGCGCAGTGTCACCGGGCCACAGTGACCCAGGCTACTCTCTGCTGGAGCTGAGCTGCCTGCAGGGTCACACTGAAGTGATCAGTCAGATCAGGGCCTGCTTGGATCCCTCAGCAGCTTTATTGATCCGGGGTTGGCTTACCTCAGGTCAGTTAGGCGTCTCCTCACAGATATAATTATTCGCCGGATATTTGCAAGCAGCCGCTCCCTCTGAATGTTGTGAGACTCCTGTGCGTATGGGGGGGTCACACAGTGCTATGAGTGCGGCCAGGCGTCCTGCTGCTGGTATCTCTCACATTCTGCTTCTGCGCCTCATGGTGAAGCTGCATCCCCCACTCTGGCGAATCATTCGCCGGAGCCGTGCCGCCATACAATCCGTCTCCGTCATGTGTACTGGGAGGCGGGCCTGCTCTGCGGCTCCACGCGCCCTCCGCCGCGCTTGGCCTCTCTCTGCCTCTAGGCCTTGGCGTTCCCATTCGCTGTCAAGTTTCACGGCAGTAAATAAATGGCCGCTATTCTCTCTTTTACATCTACCCTTCGGTTAGTTGACATGCACCGAATGGTGAAGGAGCACAGCGCCCCCCCCCCCCAGAGGCCGAGTGGGAGGGGCTTTTTAGGACGGCTCGTTAACAGCAAATGGTTAATGATTCTCCATTAATCTTAGCCAGTGGATAGATGCTTATTCTGTGTTTAATGACAGACCAACTCCCCGCGGCAGCGCACATCAATATCCCAGAGACAGCTCCCTGGGAGTTCAGGAAGCGATGGTACCTCCTGCAAAAGCCAAATGGCCCACTCCATACATATATATGCAAACGGCAGAGCGTTCAGAGCCAGGCCTGAGACGGAATAATGATAGCGATTAAGTAACGTCCATCTGATGTCACCAAAACATCCATCCGCTCGCTATTGACCTTTTGCGGCAAGCCGGTGGAAACGGTGTGGGGCGGTGACCTGAAAATAGCAAGTTAATCAGACCCGCACTTCTGCTGGCTGCCATGACATTTCCACAGAAGCGGCCACCCCCGGCTGTGCCGCTGCTGACCGTCCTTTCCGGCTTCCCTCCTCCGAAATGACTCCACGAGCCTCTAATCCCCCAGGCCTTTGAGTCTGCATATCTCTCCGAGTTCCCGCCATTGTTAGCATCATGCGAGTGTGCTCATGGGGCAGTACACAAAACTGAGATTCGTTGTTATGGAAAAGGGCGCTGAATTTTATTGTGTGTCTCTCATGGGGGGGTGGGGGGTGGGGTCAACATACCCGAATGACTCATAAATAACACGGAGCAGCCGGTGGATCTTAGCGGTCCAGAGCCTCGAATGAAATGCGCGGCCAAATGTTAGTAATGAAAAGTGCAAATGAGCGTTTCTACAAATAACTCGGAGATCTTATTCCACTGCTCTGCACTTCGGGCCGAGGCTCAGGCCGCCTTGGCGCCATGGCAGTACGTTTCGATGAAGCCGTCCTAATTCGCAGCCGCGCCGATTGATGTGCAGCTGGTGGAGCCGTAAGCTGCCTGGCCCCCGGCCAGCTGACCATGTCATTCCTCTTCTGGGCCTGTTGCTGTCGTGAGTCCTGACTGGCCACCCATACGTCCTTCACCGCGCGTCCCTGGTGACACCAGCATATGGTTGCCGTGACACTCTCTATGTGGTCTGCCACGCCTGGTTGGGCCTGCTACGGGCCTCTCAAATTTGGCCCTGTCGTTTCGTTGGATCCACCCACCCGCCATTTGCTCGCAAAGATCAAACGACCTAGAGGCCCGTCAGAGGTGCTCTAATCCTACGTCGTGCGCGAAAATCGCCGTCTCTCCCTTCAGGAATTTTGAGGAGACATCAGGCAAACTGCTGACATCCCTTTAATGTATTTCAGTTGAATCATCTCCCTTTCTTAACCTCAGATGCCCACAAAACTCCCTGCTCATCTGCGTAGTGAGAATAGGAGCAGCACTGATGAATGAGGGAGCACTGAGCCTGGGGGATCCTCAGCGCAGACGTACCTGTGACCCTCGGCCTGCCAGCCGAGTCCCCGGGAACACGGCGCGGCTCCATAAGTGATTATTCTCTTGGTTTTAATTCTACAAGGTGGCCCATGTTTATGTATGAGTCCACCTCTGGGGTTGGCCGTGGACCAGAGAAATTCCTCCATCTGCTTGACATTTCAGACACCCCCCCCCCCCCCCCCCCGCCCCCCCCCCCCCCCCCCCCCCCGAAATAGCAGCACACCCCAAACTTTGGTTTTATAACAATCTGGCACTCAGGCTGCCTTGTTCCCATAGATCGACGTCCGCGGGGAAGCCTTTGTTTTCATGTCTGTCTCCCTCCGCTGCGTCACTCTGCGGGGCTCCCAGCCTCTTGCATCTACCCACCCAGAAGCTGTAAGGCAAGCCCTCCGGTCTGCGATATCAGCGCGCTTAGAAGCCATCCAGAAAGGGCTGGTGCAACCCCCACTGGGGTGATTATTGTATAAAAAAAACCCAAAAGGCAGAACTTCACCCTCCCCTACAAGATGCTGCTATCACTAGCTGATAAGCAACACCGTCTCGCTGCTTCGCAGCTCCTGGGGCAGTGACTCAGACAGCCTCTGACCTCCCTTCCCAGCAAGCACCATGGCTTAATCTGCATACTGTCACTCACTGAAGAAACACATTTAATCAGAATTCCTCCTTACTTTCCCCACATCTGTCCCTGCATCTTAAGCACTTATCCTGGTCGGGGTTACCTAAAGCCAGCCCCCAGCTGGAGGGGCACCCACACATCACAGGCTTCATGAGTAGTTTAGAGACACCAATCAGCCTCAGGGTATGGCTTTGGACCAGGAGAGGAAGCCCACAGACTCCCCACAGATCAAGCGGAGGCGGGATTCGAACCCACAGCTCTGGAGGCACGAGGTGGCCATGCTGCCCACCGAGCCGTCATGCCGCCCACGCGGTTTGCCTCTTAAGGAAAATACACAGTTTTTTAGCTCAGATTTGTCGCTTGGCTTCGAGACAGTCAATGTTTTCAGAGGGAATGTATTTTTGTTTTGGCTGCTTACCAGACTTTTAACGAAACATAGAAGTTTAAATGAAGCCCAACTCTGCGGTGCAGCCGGAGGGTCTGTGTCACCAGCTCCCCGCCGTCACCGGATCCGGCTCGTTAACCGCGGGTCCAGCTCGTTAACCGCGAGTCGTTAACTACTGCCCCGCTTGCTTCCGCCTGCTGCAGGGGTGTCCTGGACGCTGTGGCGGGGGCAGAGGATGCTGGTTTGCTTTCATAGCTCACCTGGGGGGGGGGGGGGTATTGATCAGGTCTATGTGGCTCTCCACACAGGTGCACAGTCAGGCTGGGTCTTCGGTCACAGAGTCCAACCCCCTCCCAGGATACGACCTGCCTAATTCGCCATCGGGGCCCAAAAGAAATCAGATGCCTGTGTCTGATGGGTGGGGCCTGTCAAAGCTGTGGGTGACACAGGTGACTGGAATGGGTGCCAGCTTCTGTGGGAGTACCAGCTTGCCAGCCAGTTTTACTTTAGGGACACACAGGAGATCAGGATGGATAGATTAAAAAAAAGCTGATTTCAATTAGTCTGCCATCTACATCGTATAAATGAAACATACCCCCTGGCCTGAATGTGCCTCCTCCAGCTGTTTGTCATAGGTAAGCAGGGGAACTTCTTTATGGACTAAAATACAAGTGAGAAATGCTTAGCCAGGTCCATTATCGCCGAGATAAGAGGCCGGGATGCGGGGGTGCCTTCCATGGCGGAATGCAGGTCTGTGACACCCCAGGTGTCTCTCAGACTAAACAGGCTTTTTTGGGAGCACAGCTGTGGAATGTTCCAGTCCTGGCGCTTGCCCGCATCCTTTGCAGAACTTCACGCGCGCTGGAAGGGGCGCGTTCAGCGCAGGCACGGGGTCCGACGCGCCGCGCTAAGCGGCATATTTACGGTGCCCCGTCCCCACGGAATGCGCTTAGCTAACTTTTCACCTTTCCCGGTCTCCTGGCTGCTCTCAAAGCCATTCGAGGCGCAGGTGGTAGAGCGCGATGTGGGGTGACCAGGCCGCTTCGGCTGGGGGCTCTCGGCACGTGATGATATATTGGACCCCGGGGGCCGGCCCTCTTTCCATCTGGTACATCTGAAAGCAGGACGTGTTTCTCACTGCTTCTGCACCTTTCGGCCCAGCTGGAAGGAGGATAGGAGGTCAGTGGGGTGTTTGTGACTGGGGGCCGGTTGCAGGTGGGCGAGCACAGATCGCACAGAGGAAGCTGATTGTTCCCAGCATGCCTCTCCACTGCCTGCTTGCTATAAGCTCATCATTTTTGGTCGATGCTAATTTCAGGTGGCTTCGGGGTTGTTTTTTTATAAGGAAGAGTTCAGCTGAGTGTCCTGGACTCCCCAGGGATGACGGCCGCTGTTAAGGCTCCCGCCGGCCTCGTACACGCTCTCCCGCCCTGCATCGCCATGGGGACCACAGCATCCCGGATCCTGGAGGGATTTTCCCAGGAAAACAATGACTTAATGTGGATTCAGCTGTCAGTGAAAGATGAATATGTTAAGACATTTTATGTCACTGTAAATAGCATTTCACGAGCATAGGCAGGTTAATCAAATTTATATTTGGAGATAACACTGCAGACCAGGGGTCCTCAAGTATTTTCCCCAAGGACCAAATACTGGCAGTAACACAAAGCCAAGGTCCCCCCACTGCAGGCGGGGGGGGGGGGGGATGTGTCCCCCATTTCCCAACAGGAAGAGCGGTGTCCGGATTCAGCCGCGTCTGCCACCGTAGCATACAGTGACGGCGTGTCGTTCTTAAAGCCTCCCTACGTGAATGTGATTGCGTCTTCATCTGGGACACGGCGCCGTGGATTCCGTGGCCAGGCCTGTCATGGGCGGCCCTCCATTCAGAGATGATTGCGGTAATGATGGCTGGACTCTCGGGAGGCGATCGCAGGCCGCGCGTCGGCGTTTCCCCCGCAGGGCGCTCTCAGTCAGCCCCAAGCGGCCTGATTACCGGGGCTGTTCGCAAAGAGTTCCGGCGAGAGCTTCGGAACATCCGCCGGAGCATCTGCTACGCCCGGAAGTTTATTGACACGAAACTCGAGCGGGCCCGGCTCTGGGGTGTGTGCGCCAGGCCAGGGGGTAAATTATGGAAGAAGCCAATTTGTATTTTTCCTCAATTAACAATGAATGAATCTCAGTTAACAAATAGGATGGGCGCTGTAAAGTGACACATTTTTACGGGCACATATTAAAAATATAATTAAAACACATGAATTATTCGGAGCGCAGATGCTCAGTTTCACACTGAAGCGCGTAATCGGCAGAGTAAATGGAAGATGGAGGAGTTGCCGTTCATGTCTGGCATACTCCATTATTATGGTGAGGTTTTGTCACGTCATGATGGTTACCCTCCTGAGACCCTATGTACTCATATGGGGACGTTACATTTTGGCCTCCCTGCTCCATAATATGCTTAACTTAGACCTGATGTACTGATTCAGGGACATTTGTTTGGTCAGATAAGCACTGTACACAAAACAGTAAGAGAACAAGGAAAAAGCTAAAGGAAATTAAATAAGATGCACACCAAACAAATGCCCGGGTCTCAGAAGTTTTACAAAACTGTAGCTCAAAACCAAACATTTCAGTTAACGTAAATAAGTTCTCTCAACTGATGTCTAGTTTCCTACGATCTGAAGCTGCGAAATGCTGGTTCCTTTTTGGACGCCTGCCGGTGAATAGTGGCCGAGGGGCAGTTTCCATCACAGAGGCTCAGCCACTGTCCCCTGTGACCGTCCCCATTGAGATACTCCGAGATGCAAAGAGATTTTGTATCATTCTCTCTTAATGCTGAGATGTATCACGACATGCGAAGCGACAGGAGACCCTGTCGTGAAAGGCGCTATATAAAAAGAAATTAAATTGAATTCATTTGTAATACAGTTATTTTGCACATTAATCCAAAGCAACATACAGGTGAGAAAGGTCAATGGCCCAGCAGTTAAACCACTACCAACCATGGGATTTGAACCAGACACCTTTCAATGACCAGCACACAGTTATAAACTACAGAGCCGCATGCCTCCACATGCAGGCTAGAGTCCAGTTCACAAGCTACCTGTGGCAGGCATTGCCGTCCACCATGGCCGCCCCCAGATGGCTCAGATCTGTAATCACCCATGCCTGTTGTCAATTTATTAGTCGATTTAAGGTCACTCTGGGCCGCAGCTCTTTCTTCAGGCTTGGTTATGTTTGGTTTGGTTGGCTCTGCGCCTATCTCAGTTACTCTCTTAGTTGCGTCTGTGCCAGCCGGTGCCGGAGTCCAGCTGCGCCGTCTCGTCCGTGTGTCTCGTGCTCTGTGGCCCCCGTCTCGCCTGCACTGGGTACTTGGAGAGCAGCCTATCAGAGGAGAAGCGTCTGACAGGCCGGGGCCTTGGCATCACAGGCGTGCGCAGCTTGGGCCGCGTCCAGGTCCCCCAAGACCTCCTTTTGTTGTCACGAAAATTTTCCTTAACCATTGTGGCCTTGACACCACCACGTCTGCGGTGGTCGAGCTGTCAGAAGCCTAACCACCAAGTCTAAGCCGCAGCAGGTAGCTGTGACACTGGGCAAGGTATCTCCTGACATCCCTGTAGGACAGGGGTAGGCATCCCTGGTCCTGGAGTGCCGGTACCTAGCAGGGTTTCCATCCTACCTGGTCTCTGATGAACCACACCGGATCTCAGGCGGGTAGTAACTCATCAGGTAGCATAGAGCACCTGCTGGATACTGGCACTACAGGATCAGTGCTGCCTACAACAGCTGTAGTATGTGTCCATCAAACCGTTTAGCTTGATCTGTGTGGTCCTCTCAGGTGATGTCATTGGGAACCATCCAAAATAAGCAGGTTGCATTGTGCGAGCTTCAGTCCTCGCGACATTAGACCTGTGTGAGAGGTACCATATCCAGTAAGCTCTGGGTTTTATTTGAATGGATTTTCCTTTTTTTCCCTTGAATTTCTTTAATAGCTTCATGTCTCCCATTAGATGCAAGTTTTAAAGATTTAATCGGAGAGTAATATGAACGACCTCAGGGAGCTACGAAAGCCTTTTAATCTGTTATCTTCTGGAGAACTCTGTCTACCCCATAAAAGTATAATTCTATGTGGTGACCGAGCGCTAAAGGTGACCGTGTTTCCCAGCATGCCCTCTGTCCCGGCAGCCGTGACCTCGCCGGTGGGACGGGCCGCCGGCCAAGCGGGAAGCTGGATTAGCGCGACGCTAACCCGGCAGCTGCTTATGGCGCTAACAGCTGTAGCCACTAAAGAGGGGGCTGTCGCGCCCAGATAGGACTCTGTTTCACTCTGTTTTCTGCACCCCCTTCCTCTTTGGAAACCTCCGTAAGAGTAGGGAGCCATGGAGGAGATCAGAGGGAGCCCACAGCGGAGAGTGATTTTGCAGCAGGCTCTAGGTCCAGCTCGTCCCTGGCGCCACGAGGACATTTAACACATTTTTAGCTGAGGTATTTCCTTTTGGCTTGAATGGCACATCTAAGCATTACTGTCCAAGATGCAAAGCAACGGGATGGACGGCTTAATGGACGGATGGACAGTCGATGCTTACTCACAGATACAGGCCGCCCAGGTTACCGCACTATGCCTGAAAGCTTCCGTGTGCAAAAGGCGCACTGATGACAGTGAGAGCATCTGTAAATAAATGCAGAATCAGCGGCAATTTCTTGCTACTTTTTTAAAATCTTCAGTAGGCCGTGTTTAAACCAGGACAGGCCTGTGAGTGTGATATACTTTTTCTTTTCATGCCTCTGTTTATTTGTCTCCATAGTCATATATGGGTTCAGGCCACCCTAATTTTTTTCAGTAATTGTTGAGCATAACTAGCCCGGGTCCCGTTGTTTAAAAGGGAACTGTTTTGTGTGGCGTAAAAACAGTCCCACAGACTGTTCTACGGTCTGGGTGATTGTGTTCCCTGTGGGGGGATTAGGTGTGATTTCAGGGTCACCAGCATTCATGTTCCCTTTAGCAAATTGACTGACCAATCAGGGGTCAGATGCCTCCCCTCCCTCGGTCGTTAGATTGATCATTTGGCCAATTAGACACGTGTGTGGGTTTCCTGTGTGCTTCCTGGTTGTAACCTTGTTTCAGTTGCTAAAGGGTTTCTGGTTTGCTTAGATTGGGTAATTTCAGCAAATTATAAAGTGTTTCTGAAGCATTTCGTCTTGCGTGGAAATTGATTATTGTAATTACCACCGTGTGAATGGCGAGTAGGGTATTTTTGGTGATGGGGGGGGTTTCTATAAATTGAAGCAGAGCCGTCTGCCTCTGCGAATGCGTCTGTTATTCCTGTTTGCATGCTGCGCATCTTAGCCGGCCGCGAGATGAAAATAAATAGATAACAGCCTGCGATAAACACGTTTTAATGCGTGAAAAATAATTAACCCGCAGGTGTGGCGGAATCAGAGCCATAATTATAGCTCCAGATCTGTTTGGAATGGGGGGGAAGAGGAACGGCAGAAAGAGAGGGAGCGAGAGAGAAGGAGGGAGGGAGGTAGAGAGGAAAGAAAAGGAACAACATGAGCTGCAATAACAATTGGTAGTTTCACACTTGGCTGGAGTCGCTCCCGAAATATCTCCCCCTACAGCACACGCTCCTGTTTCCGGCAGCTGGCCGCTGGATCCCTCCCTATCTCCCTGCCTCTGACGATATGGCACTAGCCTCGGGGTCCATCGCAACACTGGGCCCACCCACGCATCACCCTCCGGGAGTCGGACCCCCCACCCCCGTGTCTCACGGCCATCCTCTCGCCCCGCTTGGGGGGAGGGAGTCCTTTCTAATTTCCTTTGAGTTCCCACTGCCCTTATCTCCGAAGGGGCCTCGTCCAGTCAAATAAAATGACCAGTCAGTACAATTAGGAGGCAGAGCGAAAATGAGAGAGCAGATCGGGAATGTGCCCGGGGTGCTAAAGGCGCCCGGGAGGGCCAGGACCCGCTGCGGAGTTTGGAGAATTGCCAGTGGTCAGCGGTGCTTTAAAGGTGCTGTTTGCAGCATCAGAAGCATATTCAGATGAAGTGATGCCACCGAGTAGCGAAAACTGGACCAGTTTTAGGGTCGGGTCTTTTGGGACAAACTTTTCAATTGTAAAAAATAAGGTTCTTAACTACTGTGCCACCTAGTGTCCGTGCAGTTGAATTGTCCCTTACCATTGCATTGTGTGTGTGAAAGAGATTGTCTCATAATGGACTGTTGGAGTAAAGGTTTGTGTGACGGTGTGACCGGGCCGGCCGCTGGAGGAGTGCCTGTCCGCCCGGCCTGCTCCTCACCCGTGGCTGTGGGGGGTGTTAAGTGCTGATTTGCCCAGATGCGTTCTGCTGGACCTCAGGAGGCCTCTTGCGTGACTGAGACGGGCCTTTCGGAATCAAATCTGTCTCCTTAATGAAAAGCAGGCTGTAGGAAGCAATTACTCTTGCACTGTGGTGCCGTGTGTGTGTGCGCGTGTGGTCCTCTGCTCCTGGTCACTCTGGGTCACATGCTAGTCGTCCACACCTCCCCCTCCCCAGTGACTGATGGTTATTGCCAGAGACCCACTGTAGCCCCTCCCAATCCTCTTCCCTCGTGTTGGGGGGGGGGGCCCTCAGGGCCCTTGACACAGTAGCATCCAAGCATTCCTGGTATATGAGATGGGTTCCTCCACACACCAGCGTCAAGGCACGCGTGCTGTGTATTTTCCACCGGAAAGTTGTGTGTTTGAGTCCCAAAGAAAGCAAACAGTAAGCAGCCCCTGTGATTGGCCAATCTGGGGTCATGAGGAGCTCTGGCCCCGCCTCCCTGTCTTCCATTACGCAGCCGTCCCCAGGCTCTCTGGCCTGCATCACCGCCACCGTCAGTATAACTGATGCCGAATGTGTTCACCCGGCACGTGAGACTGTGGGGTGCGTTGCTGTCCCCCATGAAGAAGGAGCTTGGCCGCAGACGACGGATGCTTCCGGAAGCGTTGCATGCTGCCTAGATGGGCGACACCTCCCTCGCCATGTTTGCCGTTCACTGGCTCCTTCCCGTCAGCCGATGGCTGGGCTGCTCAAAGCGGGGGTCGCCCCCCTGCCACCGTGCGTCTCCTGTGCCGGACTGTCTATCTAGTGAAAGGAGATCAGGCCGGCTCCCGCTGGACCCCCGCCGTGTTTCTTGCTCTTTCCGTGACTTTATGGTGCTGGGCGGGGGGTGGGGCGCATTCTGATCAGGAGATCTCATTAAGGCCCATCTCAATGCCAGCCTATGGCCGAGTTGTCCGCCATCCGGAAATCTGACTTTAGCATTTATCGAGAGGCCCGTTTAACCTGTCAGGATAAATATTCAATTAGGGAGAGTGATCCAGCCCGCTAACCCATGCCAGCCTTTCCGTTGGAAAAACATTTGTCATGCTTATTAAATCGAACTCCTCAGAATTATTGACTTGAAAGTTATTTTTTTTTTTATCCTAAATTAAATAGCATGTCAAAACATTCATCGCTGTCCCAAATTGACCATTAGTCCCTCTAGCCTCAGCTGTCTCTCCCCATTAGCCTGTAAACACCCCCGCCCCCCTCAGTGGTTCTGGCTGCGCAGTTCACAATGCTCCCCCCCCCCCCCCCCCCCCCAAGCCTTGGTACAGCCCCAAGTCATGTGGCCGCAGCGAAAGCTGTAGCTGGAGGTGTAGGCGTGAGGAAAGCAGCAGTCCCTGTACCCAAGGGGGGGCTCTGTAGTGTCGTTGGAGATGAATAATGGATTAGCTCACTCTATGCCTCCATGGGATCAGTCCCAGTGTAGCACCCCCCCCCATATCAAGCAGAAACATGCTGCAGGTTGCTAAGCCCCTGTCATCTCTAAAACTGTTTGCTTGTGTTCCTCTGAGCATGTCTGATTGTTATGCAAAGGGGGGGGGGGGGGATTGGGGGTAAATATTTAACCTGAAATCTAAGTAGTCAACTAGACAGCTATTTGTGTAAGATGATAGTCATTCCTCATGTGCCAAACAAGCAGGGCCGTAGCCGCCCAGCATTCATCACCGGCGGGGTGGGACCGGCACTGATGTAGCTGATGGCTGCTGTTCCTTACCTGCTCTGGCAGGCTGTCTCCGGCCCCTGAGCGTTAAGAGCGGGGCGGTATCCGGCCGTTAAGCTACCGGGACACTCAGCCGGTCCCAGTCTTAATTCATTCAGTCGGTGTGGTACCCTCCCTCTGCATCGCGTGCTGGTTTAGCCCGGCGCTCCCCAAGCTGCTGTCCCAGGGTCCCGCGGATCTCACACGGTGCCGCAGCTGCTGGGTCCTTTCTCTTTTGTGCCCTTGTCTTAATACATCAGGGCGTACTGTTACGGAAATGAGATTACCGTCGCCTCGCTCGCCTGTCAGGGCCCGTTTGCTGCGGCCGGGCCTGAGAGCTCATTTGTTCTCAGTCATCATACTTTGGATGGACCTAATTTGCCATTTTGTGTATAAATTGGAATTATTCCCCTCCCCCATGACCCGAAATATCAGGCATCATTAAGCTGGGGAGCAGCAGGGTGGTGCTGGGACACCTTTTGTGCTGCTCGCTCTCTAATTGCATGTTAATTGCATAATGAGTTGCTACTTAACAAGTAGCCTCATTTTGCACAATGAGACTTTTTACTTTTTCTGGCTGACAGAAGGCAAAGGTTGTTTCGGAGATGATCTCTGTGTGGGGTCTCTAAGAGGTTCTGTTCCATACCCTCAGTGTATATGTCCCGATGTATCCTTTGGGGGTTCTGCATATGTCCTTTCACTAGGAAGGCGTCTCACCCTGACTTACCTCTTCATGCCTTGTGCCCTCCCCAGGTCATTCTCATCCTCACCAAGTACTACCATGCGGATTCTACGAAGGTGCTGGAAAGCTCCCTGTGGAGGTAGGTCATACTTCATCTGCCCTGCGAGGAGTTTCCATGGCGATTTGACACTTCCCGCTCAATTTCTGTCATGTGCGTGTGTTTTTTTTTAGTATTTTTTATTTTTTTTTGCAGTCTGCTTGTGTGTGGCCCCCTAGTGGCCAGGCCTTGTAAATGTGAATCAATGTGATTTGTATTGCGGGTGGGATGATTGTTCCAATTATGAGCCCCAATACATGGTAGACGCCGCTCTTCACCCTGAGAGAGATGTTTTACAGGTTTTCTCCCGGTCTCCCTGTTTTCTCCCTGTCCATTACGCATTTCCGTGCTCAGCCGGCCTGATGGATTTCACCGCCACGAGATAGGTGTCCAATGCGTTGCCCGACTCTTCAATTAAAGCGTACCTAATTGGGCTGCTGGCATTTTCTTTGCATGCTGTAATTTGCATAGCCTCTAGTTCTCCTGCTAGTTCCTCAGGACACTGTATGCAGTGTGTTTTACACCCCCCCCGTGCTGATTGTCACCTGTAACACCCTCCAGCTCGGAGGTGATCAGGTCTCCTCTGCATTTTCTGCTGTTCTGCTGCTACTTCAGGAGGCTATTGGCCAGGAGATGCTTTTGCTAAACATGCAGGGTGAACAGCAGGACTTTGCCCAGAAAAGTGTCCTGGTGAGTGTTTGTGTGTGGGCTGAAGTGGTGTTCTGCTCGGCCGCGTCGGCTGTCTCTGGGGCTGAGGCTCTGAACGGCGCCTCGAACGGGGAGGGGGGCGATAACGCTACTGACCGCGCTCAACCTCCCAGGGCTAGCCTGTGGGTCGGTGACGAGCCGCGAGTGCTGACCGGTCCATACCGCGCCTGCTCTGGACGTGTGTGTGTGCCTGTGTGTGGGTGCAGCTTTGTAATTATTACAGTGTGGGAACCCAATGTCCCCACAATGTGATAAAAACCTGCTACTTTTTACCTTTTCAGTCCTCACAAGGATAACTTCAATTATATAAAAATCTGTGTCTGCAATCAAAATACTAAAAATGCCAAAAGATTCATATTTTGTTTGGTTACTTATGGTTAAGGTTAGGGCTGGATAGGGGTTAAGGGTGTCATAGCTGGGATCAGGGTTATGCCCATAGGAATGACTGGAGTGTCCCCATAATGACAGGAATACATGGACAATACTGTGTGTGTCTGTATGTGTGTGTGGGTGTGTGTGCATGTGGTTTTGCACAGATCACATTTGAGGACCAAAATGTCCCCAAAGTGCGGTAAAACCTGAAATTTCCTTACTTTTGGGGACATCTTTTCAGGTCCCTATTTGGATAACCTCAATTTTATAAAGTCTGTGAATGCAATCAAAAAAACTAAAAATGCCAAAAGTCTTGTATTTGGGTTAGTTACTTATGGTTAAGGTTAGGGCTGGGTTGGGGTTAAGGGGACCGTGGCTGGGTTTAGGCTTTTTCCCATAGAAATGAATGTAAGGTCCCCATTTAGATAGGTACGTGTGTGTGTGTGTGTGTGTGCGTGTGTGTGCGTGTCTGCTTCTGCGCAGACTGACACAGGAGCCAAAGATGCTGGGACTCACCGCTCCGACGGGCATCAATAATTGATGACGTCGCTGTGGTGACAGGTTTTAAAGTGAAGTGGTTCTTTCCTGTCTGGGACGGTGCACTGAGTGGGACGGCCTGGGTGGGGGTGGGGGGGGGTTCCATAAAAGGCTCCCACCTCCCCATGAACTCTCCCCCCCTCCTCCTCCGGGTCCTGTGTGTTTTGGTCCCTCTCTCCCCAAAACAAATGCTGTTTTCCCTCCATTCTGCCAAAAGCGGATGAGGCCGGACGGGCCGGATCCGGCCCGCTGTAGCGCTCTGCCTGCTGGAGCTGGGCAGCCCCTCGCTGTCCGGGGGCCTGTCAGAGGCCGAGGCCGGGTACCATTATGCAATAGCCCACGTGCTGATAGACGGGGGACGCTGAGATGCTCACAGCAGCCTCGTCCTTAAGTGCTGCCTACACTGACAAGCTGGGCGTTCTGAGCATAACTCGGCTACTCAGGATGCGGGATGGCACAGTTCTCCCTAATCTGTGCCCTGTGATGGGGTGCCGCTCCACTCCAGGTAGCTTCCCCCAGCCCGCTACCCTGAATGGGACCAGCGGGTACAGACGATGGATAGTGATCAATGTGCCGGAGGCTGCCGATTGCAAATTCTGTACCCGCTGATGATGTCACAATCGAGAAAAAGAGGAGCTGTCCGAATGCCCCGGCTTTGGCTGTGAGCTGGCTTCCTTCTCTGAGGAGCACCCTCTCCTGGTCCTGCCTTCCCAGCCCTTAGATGGTAATGGGTTCTCCAAGCCCTGCGCATCTCCCCGCCCCACGGCCCCGCACACGGGCAGTTTGCACCAGTGTGTCCGGTTCTTCTGATCCACTGGAAGGTCCTAAGGCTAAGCTGTGTGACCGCAGGTCAGTGCCCTATGCCCAACTATGCCAGTGTTGTCCAGGAAGGGTCTCAGCCCCCTGAAGGACCTACTTGCCATTGGGTAATGAATTCATTGTTTGTTGATGGACCTCACCTTCCCTGAAATGTCCGTTTTATCATTGCATGACATGGCTATGGTCCACCCCTGACCTCACCATGACTGCAAACCCCACCTCTCCGGGGGGCTGCTGGTTTGCCGTTCACTGCAGCCTGTAATGTCGGGGTTTCGGCTCTGTGTGTCTGCCCGCTGCTGTCCGTCTGCTCTCCTTACTGTCACTGCATGCTTAGGAGATGAGCTAAGCTTGGAGAGAGCAGCTAGTTTTACACGCACACCACCCTTCCCCCCACACCCCCCCCTCGCCTCTCCTGCCTGCCAACGTGGAAGGAGTGCATTATTCATGTGGAGTGCACACTTCTTTTGAACATCCTTGCCCAGGGCCAGAACTTCACCTCCACCCCAGCAGCCCTAGCCCGACATCGACATCTTAACTCTGCCTTTGAGTTGCTGGCACCTTAATAATGCATTAAAGGAAGCACGGGGCCACTATCAAGCACGAGGGCTGTAACTTCTAAACTGGAGAATGCCAAGAAACGGATAAACAATAGGGGGCAGGTGTGAGTATGCGGGGGAACAGGGCAGAGCATAGAGGTGCACCTCTCTCTCTCTCGCTCTCTCTCTCTCTGTCCCTAGTCTTCCTTTCTCTCTCTCTCGCTCTCTCTCTCTCTCTGTCCCTAGTCTTCCTTTCTCTCTCTCTCGCTCTCTCTCTCTCTGTCCCTAGTCTTCCTTTCTCTCTCTCTCGCTCTCTCTCTCTCTGTCCCTAGTCTTCCTTTCTC
>JAODKL010000017.1:13763161-13773990 GCA_026780765.1 Petrocephalus schoutedeni
GGGGGGGGGGGGGGGGGGTTCTGCCGAGACTGTGAGAGCAGCTGGCAGATTCCGGGCACTCGGTGAGTTGGTGGGCACGCGGCCCGGCCTGACCTGGCCCCCACCAATTATGCCACAGAGCCCCAGTGTGGGAATGAAACTCACTTAGCAGTGCCTTATTGCTTGTTTTATTTATCCCGCTTTTCAATTAAAATACCCCTATTAGGGTAATTGCGAGTGGGAGGAGGGGCAGAAGGGGCTGGTCTGTAGGGGCTAAGGGCAGGGGGGGGGGGCAGGTTGGCCAATCGCTTTAACATGTGCACCAGCATGTGGGTGAGTGAGAGGGCAGATGAGCCTTTGATAGCCATGTGGATGAGAACATCGCCCTCTGTGGACAGGGCCAAGCCTGGGGCTCCACCTGTCACTCATCCTGTTTTCTTGACTCTGGCGACAGCCCCCCCCGACCCCTTGGGGGCGCTCTCAGCCATTGCGTGGAGATTGGCCGGCATCCCCGGCATCGCAGCCAAACACGTCTCTGGTCATTCATTCAGCGCACTCGCACAAACAGCAGGCCCTGCTAGGGGGCCGTCACCGGCCTTCTGTGGCTGGGCAGGGATCCTGGTGGGATGGGACAGTGCCAGAGCACTGGCCCGGGGTCTTTCCCAGGAGCAGGAAGGCTGCGGGCCTGCGGTCACTATGACTACCACTGGCGGCGAGCAGGAAGCCGGCGCGGCCTGCATCCCCATACGGCGGCCTGCATCCCCAAAAGGCGGCCCGCATCCCCATACGGCGGCCCGCATACCCATACGGCGACCTGTATCCCCATACGGCGGCCCGCATCCCCAAAAGGCGGCCCGCATCCCCATATGGCGGCCCGCATCCCCATACGGCGGCCCGCATCCCGATACAGCGGCCTGCATCCCGAAACGGCGGCCCGCATCCCTAAACGGCGGCAGCTCCTTAAGCGCCCGTCGCTCATCGGTGCTGCAGGTCATCACAGAGCATCACTTATCGCCGCATACAGGCCGTTACGTAACGCACAGAGTGACTATTTAACGAGATGCTGACAAATTGCTGGTTGGATTTTTAGCTCTAAGGGGTACAGCAGCTGTTTTTCAGTGGAAAAGCACTGAGTCTTAATGACATTTTAATTAAAGCTGTATTGTTCTGGTTAATATGGATTTCTCCATGGCCTCTCTTTATCTAGGGAAATGGATCTTTAGCACCGAGTATGGCGGAGGACGTGTGTCTAGAGCAATCGTGGGTGAATTCAGGGCATCATGGACCATCAGCATGGTTACAGAAGGAACATTTACATGTATGTAAGAGGTGCATTACCTTGTAAATAGTCTGTAGGGTTTGCATGCAAGATTTGCTGTAAGATTTCTTGAGTGAGAGTCTGAAAGCATGAGTGTTTCGCCAGATGTGTGAGAGAAGGAAACCGCGCTGGTGGGCTGCAGGGCCGGTCCCTGAGTGAGGGGGAAGAATCTGCAGCCAGCGGGTCTGACACTGTACTGTCATCACCAGAGGGACTTCCCGAGAGCCAGTGGTACACGGAAAAGGAGGAAACCTGGCATTTCATTATCTTTGACAATATTCATCCATCTTTCCATCCATCCATCCCTCTTTCGGCTTACCCACTGCAGGTCGCAGTGAGCAGCTCGGGGCAGGGGGCGGCCCGGCCCAGATGGGACGCCAGCCCGCTTTGGCAGCCTTAGAACACTTTGCCATCACTGTTTGTTTACACTGGTTAATGTTACTTATTTTAGCCAGTATCTTTGCTTATTTTTGTGCTTTACATGTTGAGTGGCTATTCAATAGACAAGCCCGGCTGAGAATTTGACAAACATGGCGTGATAAATCCTTTTTTTTTGTTGTTTTGTCTCTCACGCAATCGATCGGGCCTGTTTAATCTGCCAGGACTCCCGCTGACAGATTACGCTACCGGGCCGCAGTGATGGCGCTGTGATCGTTCCCACAGTCCGGAGGAGAGCTCTGGGACTCGGGACCGGGAGAGGGCACCCCGACGTCAGCGCATAGTTTAGCTGCTGTGAGTGTAGCAGCACTCCGCTGGTGTTGTGCCAGCCCCCGCGGGGAGCCCACCATTCCTGAGCCTGTGTGTCTGTGACTGAGGCCTCAGAGCCGACTGTGGGAAATGCCCCCCCAGCCTCCCCCCCCCCCCCCCAGCTGGGACGGGCGGCAGCATCTCTGCCTGGTTCACAGCTTTGCCTTGAACTTGCGGTTCTGCCGTTTAGCGATGAGAGATTGTTTATCTGTGACAAACCGAGGAGTCCGATGCAAAGAAGGGGAGACTGACCCCGTGTCTGTGGGAAGGTTTTATTATTTACAGCTGGCACCTGTGTTTAATCTGTTTACATAATTCGATTGTTGTCATGCTGATTATTTGTGAATCTGGCCCATCCATGCATAACACAGGTGTTGTTGTGCTTTCTAATACCCAGATTTCATGTAACCTGATTTCATGTGTTACACAAACCTTTGTTGTTTGTTTTTCCCCCGCTAAGACGGGGTTGGTGCTTCTCTCTGTGCGGAGGCCGCACAGGCTCTCGCTGTGGGTGTGGTCAGCTGTGAGCCGTCCCACCAGGGCTCGGCCCGAGGCGTCAGTCTGCTGGGTGTGAATGAGCTGGAAGTGTGAAATAGGGTGTGAGTCCGCACCGCGGCATGCCGGACGCACTCCCGCTCACTGCCCCCCCAACGATAGTCCCACGTTTAGTTCTTTATGTCAAAGAAACGAGACCTTAATTTACACCCCGTGTTTATTTTTGCGGTTCTGTCAACTTGTCTTGGGAGACTGCTGGATGAGACAGGATGCCAGCTAATGAATGGGTCCAGACAAAAGAGAACTTAATTTTACACTCATCCTGGAGTGTTTCTCTGGTATGAAAACGTCTCCGTTTTTGGAGAATGTGGCTTTCTGCGGTTAGTAAGTCAACGTGGTACAGAAAAACAGGCTTCGCTCCTGGTAATACGGCACAATTATCAGCGAGATAATTGCTGGACCTCAATGAGAAAATCAATTAAGTGTAACGGAAGAGAGGTCATACTTTGCTTCAGTATGATCTTATTAGAAGGCTTCAGCCGACCTCCCATGTGTGCCATACTGAAGCAAAGTGCGACCTCTTTCCGTTATGCTTGGCTGATAAATCATGAAAGACGTTGTGATGGAAGCTCAGCAGCGAGAGGTATCAAAGTACTCCACTTTCCTTCTTGCTGTTAGGTGCAGTAGGATCTCGGCTAAGCTCGTAAAGAAGCAAACATACGCTCCCCTCCCTTGCTAGTGGTGCCCGAAGGGGCATAAACATGGAACCACGTTTCCATCCATGTGTTTGAACAACCTGGAAACTTTAAAGCAGTGTTGCTCAACCTGGACCCCGGGGAGCTCCCAAACAGTCCACGTTTTTGCTACCCTCCCACCTCCTAGCACTTAATAAAAAGCACTGAGTACCTGGTACAAGTGTGCTGGGAGCTAAAATTTGGACTGTCTGGGGGGGGGGTCCCCAAGGACTGAGCTGAGAGACACTGCTTTTGAAGAATATTCCCCATAAAAACATCTTGATGTTGGTAACATATTGTATTCAGGATATAAGATCTAATACTGTGTGAAAATAATCTCCTGGCAGAGCCGGGTTTGTCTGCTCCTTTCACACTGGATGAGAAGCCGAGTGTATCTCTGCCCCCACCTTTCCGGTCCCCTGACCACAGAGCCTCACTTCCCCCGTCTGCTGGCCGACTGGACCTTTCCCGTAGAGGTTCTGGTCGCTGAACCCGAACTTGGTTGGGATCTGTCTCGGTTGGGTGTCTCTAGCAGAGCAGAGACACACTCTCAGTGTTTAATTCCCCACAGCAAACTTCCTTACTCACCGCATCACCTTTTCCCCCAAACGTTGCCAGCCGGCTTTTGTCTTTGTTGGATTTGATTTAGTGTGAATCGGCGGTGGGTGTGGATATGCCAGGGAGGTGCTAAGAGAGGTGGCAGTCCTGTCCGGGGGAAGATTAACACACAAGCTATCCTAGGCTATAGCCTAAGGCCCCGGCCTAACCTAGGGACCCCGCCCAAGCTCGTGTGAAGCTAGTGCGCGTGTTTACTACAATAAAAAGCACTGCAAGTTCTTCTCAGCTTTGACCTTGAGTCTGACCTACGCTGCTCTCATGATTGACAGATACCATTTAGGGGTCGTCATGCAGGAAGTTAGACACGGCAGCTGGGTGCAATAGTGGAGAATTATCAGATGGGTCAGGAGTGCTGCTGATTTAGTATGGATGCCGGTACCATGGAC
This sequence comes from Petrocephalus schoutedeni, assembly GCA_026780765.1. Classification (NCBI taxonomy): domain Eukaryota; kingdom Metazoa; phylum Chordata; class Actinopteri; order Osteoglossiformes; family Mormyridae; genus Petrocephalus; species Petrocephalus schoutedeni. The sequence goes on from JAODKL010000017.1 coordinate 13,767,439, forward strand.
TAGAGTTGGATGTCTCAAGACCGGTCTTGGTCTCGCGACCACTTTTACGTGGTCTTGGTCTTGTCACAGTCTCGCCAGTCTTTAGTCTTAGTCTTGTCTTGGTCCCGGATCCCTCGTCCGACCATGTCCACAATGTCCAACATTACAATGCAATGTTCAATAATGCAACATTATTATTATTTCGCCTTCAGATGTAACCCTTCAAATGCAGCCAATCAATGACATACATGTATTTTGTTGTGATTCAGACATTTGGCGCTCATCCAATCAAAATAAGTGTGGCGCTAGTTAAACATTAGATCCAGCATCACAGTGAGCAGTAAGCCTAGTCAGCCAGTAATGTCAGCAGTAGTAGTTAGTCAGTAAGTTACAGAAATAATGTCAGCAAATTCTTCAGTCAAAAAGTTTGCATTCATAGAACACAAAGAGTTTTTTTGCAGCACAGGTTCAAAACAGAAGCATTCGGCAAAATGCAGATTTTGCAAAGTCTCCTTGACCGAGACAGCCAGGACTACCTCAACCTTCACCAGGCACCTGGAGTGTTTTGGAGGTGTTAGCTGTTTTGTCAGTTGACTTTGGGACCAGTCAGTACCCGTCATGTCAGTCCTCAACAGCACACAAAAGTTAAGGGAGTCTTTTTTTCCGGTCTTGGTCTCATCTCGACTTTGTCTTGGTCTTGACTCGGTCTTGACTACAAGTCTACCATGGACATGTTGTTTTCATAAGAAGCCATACATATAACGGTGTATATCATAGGATGGTCATGTCGATACACCTATCAGCTGATAATTAACACTGGGTAATGGCAGGGCTGTTATCTGCGGGCCTGGGTAATCAGGATCTTCAGTCCATAGCTGTACTCCTCACACAGGAGCGCTGCACCATTAGCCCAGTACATTTCATCGTGTTGATAAATCAGCCTTTAAATCTGTTTATGGGAGGCTACCCACAGAGGCAGGTCCTACAGGTCACTTTCCGTGTTAAATGTAATTTATCCTGATGTGCTTTGGATGCTGTGGCGTCCCCCGTGTGATTCGCTGGCGGGGTTGGTCTTATTAAAGGCACGTTCTGATTCGCTGGCAAGCTTAGTCTTATTAAAGGCACGTTCCGATTTCCTGGTGGGGCTGGTCTTATTAAAGGCACATTCTGATTCGCTGGCGGGGTTGGTCTTATTAAAGGCACGTTCTGATTCGCTGGCGGGCTTAGTCTTATTAAAGGCACGTTCCGATTCGCTGGCGGAGTTGGTCTTATTAAAGGCATGTTCCGATTCGCTGGCGGGGTTGGTTTTATTAAAGGCACGTTCTGATTCGCTGGCGGGGTTGGTCTTATTAAAGGCACGTTCCAATTCGCTGGCGGGGTTTGTCTTATTAAAGGCACGTTCCGATTCGCTGGTGGGGTTGGTCTTATTAAAGGCACGTTCCGATTCAGTGGTGGGGTTGGTCTTATTTAAGGCACGTTCCTCAACCTGAGCGGATGAGCGCTTGCCTGCGGCGTCGCCTGGCCTGTTCCAGCCTGTGGGCATGAGGCAGAGCTGCAGAATGATGCTCTCAGTGCACAGGCTGGCACAGGCAGGCTCACAACTGCATATCAGGAAATCGAGGCGAGAGCCCGGACCCAGGCTAAACGGCAGTGCTTCCTCCACGGTGGAGTTTATGCTCGGCTGGTGGGTGGTTTTAAGGCCCAGATCTAATCTGATGCCTTGTTTAAACAGAGCAGGCGCTGGCCGGCCAATCTACTTAGCTGGAGCCCCCAGGCGTCTTCTTCAGGGGGCCAATGGCCATTTACGCAGCCCCTTGCTGCTGGCCTTCCGCTTGCCTGTCCTGTGCAGCTTTTAATTGCGACACTGATAGCGATTGGCTCTCAGTGGGTCTCTCTCCAGACGGGGGCGCTGTTAGCCCAGAGGTAGTTGCGGCTCTTTTGTTCCCAGCATTTTCTCTCTCCATTACCTAATATGCTATCATTTCCGAAAGAGCCGCTTATTGTAAGGTCACATTTGCGGCCTAATATCTTATAATCTGCCTTTTATTGGAGTAACTACGAGGTAATTCTGCCACCTTATTTTAGGGATGTTTTGGGGCAAGTAGCTTGAAGATGCTGATGGTAAACTGCGACAGCTGGGTCGCCTTTTCCCGGGGATGTTGGTGTAGAGGGCTGGGCCCGGTTTCAGCAGCAGAAGCTGGGCTCTCTGCATGCGCAGGCTACAGTGCTGCAGTCCTTCCCCCTGCAGTATGGGAGTCAGAAGCAGAGCCTGTGCTGTAGTGCAGCATGAGTTATGAAAACCCTAATTGTGATGAATTGCAGTTATTAGCGCGTCTCATTGTGGGTCCAGCCTTTACCTAAAGTGGGTCATGCTTGACATCCCCCTTTCCAAAACCCCCCAAAAACCACACCCCCCGCCCCCCCCAGTCTCTGGCTCCAACACCCCTTCTTCCTCTCAGAGCTAGCCGAAGACAAGGCGCCGGCACCGTCGTAATTGAAGCTGATGAAGGCTGACAGTCAGCAGCTTGACCAAGAGTATGAGAGGAAAATGCTGGAGCCGGCCACATGATGGCGCAAGCGGGCGGCGAGGCGCCTGTAGGGTGGTGGGTTGCCAGGCTGGGGGACACCCCGACTGGGGTGAAGGGAGCTACTTTAAAAGTATTGCAGGATGTTTTTTGGCGAGCGCGGCAAGCGACCGTCAGGATTACCAGGACTCTGGATCGACGCCATCGTCACTGAAGGAGGTGGAGACGGCTTATGTCATAACTGCTCGCCGACCTGCGGTCCGCTGACACCTCGGATGTCAATCCGAGCAGAGCAGTGGGCAGAACCTCACCACCTGCAGCACCGTGCGCTCAGTGAGGAGAAAGTCAGAGAGGAAGATCAAATAAACAGCTGGTGACGACGCGAAGCAGGGTCCGGGCCAGCTCTGCCAGCAAAGACTGCGAGATCCAATTTAATCAAGCAGATCTTCACGAGGATTCTGGGCTGTAACGTACCACGGCGCAGAGAAATTAACACAAGACAGCTGGCTCTCCTTTAGCACAGGGGGCCTGCTCTGTTTGGGGCGAGGGGAGAACTGGAGAGGATGGGTCCAGGGGCAGATTTACTTCTCTGGGGGCCCGAGGCTGAAGTCCTGGGATGTCCCCCAAGCGGACCCTGACCTTTTTTCGGAGCTGTAAGAGATAGGCGAGAATGAAAAATTATGTAACGTCAATAATCTGCCAACCAGCACACGGGGTACCAGCAGTAAAACTGATTGGGAGAGATGCTGTTCTTTAAATAAGCTTTAACATCTGATTTTTCCCAAGCTTGGGTGGGGGCCTTAGGTTTGGCCGGGGCCTTAGGCTATAGCCTAGGATAGCTTATGTGTTAATCTTCCCCCGGACAGGACTGCCACCTCTCTTAGCACCGCCCTGGCATATCCACACCCACCGCCGATTCACACTAAATCAAATCCAACAACAAAAGCCCACTGGCAATGTTTGGGGAAAAGCTGATTTGGTGAGTAAGGAGGTTTGCTCTGGGGAATTAAACACTGAGAGTGTGTCTCTGCTCTGTTAGAGACATCCAGTCGAGACAGAAGTTCGGGTTCAGTGACCAGAACCTCAACAAGAAAGGTCCAGTCGGCCAGCAGATGGGGGAAGTGAGGCTCTGCGGTCAGGGGACCAGAAAGGTGGGGGCAGAGATACACTCGGCTTCTCATCCAGTGTGAAAAAAGTACTCCCATGCAAGGGAAACGTGTTTTAATGAAGTTACTGTGGTGCCTGAGTGAGAGAGGCCAGCCATCCCTCCGGAGGAGCGGCTCACTGCTGCCCCAAGTGGCCGTCGCTAACAGGGACACGGTTTGCCGTCATGCATGCATCTGTGAAGATGATAAGAATGTCAATCAGCTCACCTTTCAGTGTTTATTTTTGTAATTGTAATTATAATCTTAATAGCTGTTACACAGGAATTGTAATGTTTTGACAGCTAGTTTTTATCGGATCGGTTTATTGAATTTAACGTGCGCGAGGAAGAAGAGAGGAGAGGAGCTATAAGGAGAGATAAGTAGAGAGGGAGAATCCGCGGGTAAGCGGGGCTCAGCGTTTTGTTCCGGCTGCTTTGTAAGCCATGTAAGTGTGACTGAGCCAGCTGTCCTGAGTCATCCGGAGAGATTATACAGCAGTCACATCTCTAACGCACTCCTGCGTCATACACGCCCGCCGCCGCTAAAAATGTAGCCGCGTCGAATGTGGCGCTGGCGTCGCGGGGCCCTGTTCGCGGCAGGGGCTGAGTCCGCGCCGGGGAAGGAGGCCCGGCGGTGTGACACCCTCCAGGTGCCCCGACCCCCTGAACGACACAGCGGGGCTCTCTGGGAGTCTGCAGCGGGCCTCTCATGAATGATACAACACATGTGTCCGCTGCACCTCTGCCAGACTGGCGTGTCAGCTTATTTCAGCCAGAGTCTGGGTACAAATTGTCTGGGTACTGTGTGTTGTCGGAGGAGGGGGGGCCGTGGGGTTGTAAGCTGTTTTCATGGCGCCCTCCCCACCCTGCCCCCACCCAGACTTCACTGGCAAAGAAGAGGCTTGGTGAGAAAATAAAGATAAAGTGTGATCTGGTCTTTTTGGGGGAGCGTCATATGGGAGTGCGGGGCTGCGGTGAGGGAAGGCAGCACGGCGGTTTCCCCACGAAATTCCCGGCCTTTCCGGCTCTCGTTTCCGATTTTCCCGCTCATGGGGGTGCGATGGCAGGGCGTGCCGCTGAGTGATTCGCTGCCGATTCGCCGTAACAGCTGTGGGCAGGTGGAGGGTGGGGGCTGTCCTGGCCACTACACCCCCACCCTAAGGGCAAGCATTTGTGGGGGGGGGGTGTTCATTCTTTCTCCATGGGAATATAAATTCAGTCGAATAACACTGGGATCAGTGCTGGATTAACTCGCAATCCTTTAGCAAATACATAAATCAGAAGTTAATCGTTGTGAATGTCCTGTTTAGGACACATAAAGCGTAAGTGGTGAGTGTCAGCTGGTATCCTGTTCAGACTGGATAAGTGGGTATTATGGATGGATGGATGGGTGGATGGATGGATGGAGGGATGATGGAGGGATGGATGTTAACAGGCAGATGTTCTTTGGCGATGATGCCAGTAGGCTACAGTTTCTGGTGCTATGCCTGAGAATCTCCCTATTGACTTCTTACACACATGTCTGGGTGGTGCCCTCTCCTGTAATCGCTTTTACTATGGGATAGACATAAAGTCATTGTCATGGTGAGAAGCAGCACTGACTGAAAGCACATATGACTAGAATGTGTCAGTATCTGATGCCCTGGCCTGGTTTGATCAGCCGTTCTTGTTACCAAAAAGCTCAGATTTTGCCTGAAGTGGTTATGCTGTCTGGTGTGGCTTTGAGTGAACTCAAAGAACGGGGTGGGGCAGAATTCTGCTATGGCTTCTCAGTAGGTGGCGCCACAATCTCATACCTCCAGGCCTGGCAGTTTGTTCCACAGGGTTCCTCTGCGGACTCTGGTTTCCTGTCTGGGTCCAAAAGAATGTGGTCTGGTGAATTGGTACCCTGAACATCTGAATGTGTGCAACTGACTGGCCTCCCCTTCGGAGCAGAGTTTCCCAGTCTGGTCCTCGGGGACCTACAGCTAGTCCACGTTTTTGCTCCCTCCCATCTCCCCGCCAGACAGTCCACATTTTTGCTTCCTCTGAGCTCTCTGCCAGGCAGTCCATGTTTTTGCTCCCAGGAGCTGGGACTCTGTGGGTCCCCAAGGACCGAATTGGGAAACATTGCATTACAGGAACCCCTACCTGAAGTCCACTGCTTTATGGGATAGATTCCAGTCTTACCGTGATCTAGTACATATAAAACAATTAAATTTAAGATGTAATGCAGTGGAACAAAAGGTAATGCTTAGGTGCCATTTAATGTCAGACATAATTCTGTGACCGCTGAGTGATTGAGGAAGTGGACGGGACCCCCCCAAACCAGTTCCATTGCAGCACCAAATGAGTCACTTTATTGAAATGAGGGTAAAATGGTAACCCACAGAGCTGCCCCCGCCAATGCCCGAATACGGATATTACTAAGAAATTTAAAAGCTGCCGATGTGAAGCAGACTGTTATTTATGGGAAGTGTTGCTTCGTATCACCAATCAAGCTGTCAGACTCAATGTTGCCTGAAGGTCCCTGTTATATTCTGACAGGACTCCCACCTGGGAATGAACAGATGTACATGTCTTCTCTCTTTCCTGTAATGCCTGCTGTACATGCTATCCCCCCACCCGGCCCCCCAGACAGGTATCGTGGACAGGTGCACCCCAGAGACCCGCTCGATCTGTTTAATTACTTCCTTTCTGCCCTCACCGGTATTCTCCGCTCCGCTCAGCAATGATGGCTGCATCGCATGAAACCTGCAGCCGCTGTGAGCTTCGGACATCACATCATGTCATCTTGCTTTGTTTACACTGGGGGTTTGAATGCTCTGTTCTACTAGTATAGGTACTCTACACTCACCGGCCACTTTATTAGGCACACCTGTCCAACTGCTCGTTGACGCAAATTACTGATCAGCCAATCACATG
>JAODKL010000017.1:13774090-13791857 GCA_026780765.1 Petrocephalus schoutedeni
TAAGGCAGTTCTGAAGGCAAAAGGGGGTCCAACCCGGTACTAGCAAGGTGTACCTAATAAAGTGGCCGGTGAGTGTACACTGGTGAACAAGAGAGAAGTATAGCTACTTTACACTGGTGAAAGAGAGAGTGGTATAGCAACTTTGCACTGGTGAAAGAGAGAGCGGTATAGCTACTCTACACTGGTAAACAAGAGAGGGGTATTGCTACTCTACACTGGTTAAAGAGAGAACGTTATAGCTACTTTACACTGGTAAATGAGAGAGCGGTGTAGCTACTCTACACTGGTGAAAGAGAGAGTGGTATAGCTGCTTTACACTGGTGAAAGAGAGAGCAGTATAGCTACCTTACACTGATACCCGAGAGAGCAGTATAGCTGCTTTACACTGCTGAACAAGAGAGCGGAATAGCTGCTTTACACTGCTGAACAAGAGAGCGTTATACAGTAGCTGTTTTACACTGGTGAACAAGAGAGCGTTATAGCTGTTTTACACTGGTGAATGAGAGAGTGTTGCAGCTGCTTTACAGTGGTGAATGAGAGAGTGTTATAGCTACTCTACACTTGTGAATGAGAGTGTTACAGCTGCTTTACACTGGTGAATGAGTGAGCAGTATAACTACTCTAAACTGGTGAATATGAGAAGTATAGCTGCTCTACACTAGTGAATGAGAGAGCAATATACAGTCATCCCTCGCCACTTTGCAATTCAACTTTTGCAGCTTCACTCTATCGTGTTTTTTTCAAATACAGTACTGTGCTCATTAAAGTATGTACAGTACTGAATGTTTATTAAAAAGTTGATCGAGACAGTGAGAATGATACAGCGCGCACTCAGCTATCCTCAGATATACTCTTCCTATCCTGGCCACTGATTGGCTCAGCCTCTCGCAGGGCCGTTTCTGTCATACATGCTTCTACTTCGCTACACATCGGAAGCATCTTTGTTTGCGATTTCTGAGAACTTTTATCTAAGCCCCACGATGGCTCCTAAACGTGCTGCTTCTTCTAAGCCTTCTGCTTCTTCTTATTTTCATAGGTTAGTGGTTCTGTATGTATGTGTGTAATTATATGTACAATAATAATAATATGATATTTGTAACATTTAATATGTCTTATTTTGTCTAATATATTAGGTAATACGAGTGTATTAGTGACTAAAGGGTGTTGTTTCATGTCTAGAGGGCTCAGATAATGTTAAAAACCGTATTTAGAGGGTCCTAAACAGGTTTTCTATGCTCTAACTATGAAAATATTCAATTTATAAGTAAAGAATCCTGCCTCCGTGGAAATTCACTTTTCGCAGTAGAGTCTGTAATGGATTAAACGCGATAACCGAGGGACGACTGCAGCTGCTTTACACTGGTGACAGTGTAGAATGGCAGCTGTTATAGCTGCGAAGAGGAGACTAACTCCATATTGATGCCTATGGATTTAGAATGGGATGTCGTAACAGTTCCTGTGGGTGTAATGCCCCGGTGTCCCAATACTTTTGTCCATATTGTGTATCACCTTTACTGGAGGGGTGTACAGACCTGCCCAGGGAAGGGGACACCAGGGGTGATTCTAGGATTCCTTAAGTTAGGGGGCATAAGCGGTACCACAATTCATTCAGCGGGACAGCTTTATCATTAGCTAATGATAGTTTTGAATTGTTGAGTGGCAGGGGAGGGGACCAATCAGCCTCTGTGGCCCCACCCCTCTATGTGTACCTGCCAGATAGTAGGGAGTGGGGAGACAGGGCAGAGGCTGTGGCAGGACCTGGTACCAGCAGGATCTACAGGGAAGCCCAGACGCGGATAAACGTGGCAGGTACTGAGGGAAACTCAGCTCCCGTGGACATTCAGAGCAGCTCTGCTTCCCGGTCCCCCGGTCCCTGCTTCCCAACCTGCTTGGACGGTCTGACAAGGACCTTAGCAACAGTATCAAACAGCATCAATGAACCCAAATGAAAGAGAGAATGAAGCAACGGATGAATAAACAATGAGGAGAGCAGCGCAAGTAGTTGTGATATCAGAAACCTAAAACTGTAAATATTTTTTCAGAAAGACGTGTTTGTGTGGTTCTAAGCCCATATCAGTATTCCGGGCAGGTTTGGCTAGCATGCCTACATAGCAGTCTGCATCGCCCCAGCTGAGATGGGGTTCACTCCCTGCTAAAATGGGATTCTCTTGCCACATTCTTGCTGTGAGGACACACATTAACACACAGTGACAGACTCAACCCCCCCGCCATGTTTTTGTTGCCGCTGATAATGAGCATCCAGGATATGTCCAGCTGAACGGGATGTTGTTTTGGGGGCGGGGGGGATTTTGAATTGCATGGAAAACATGCTTATGCCAGTTTCTCCTGCTTGGATATGGGAGCTGGACGATCCTCCTAGCCACTGCTCTGTCTCGCTGCGGTGGATCTAACTTCACCAGCCTCTCATTTCACTGGAGTAGCTGCTCTCTCATTCACCAGTGTGGAGTAGCTATACTGCTCTCTCATTCACCAATGTGGAGTAGCTCTACTGCTCTCTCATTCACCAGTGTGGAGTAGCTATACTGCTCTCTCATTCACCAGTGTGGAGTAGCTATACTGCTCTCTCATTCACCAGGGTGGAGTAGCTATACTGCTCTCTTGTCCACCAATGTGGATTAGCTATACCACTCTGTCACTCACCAGTGTAAAGTAGCTATTCTGCTCTCCCGTTCACCAGTGTAGAGCAGCTATCCTGGGAGAAGAGAGCATTTGAACCGCCAGCCCTGGAGGTATGGGGCAGCAGTGCTACCCACTGAGTCGCCATGCTGTCCTGTGCAGTAATTATAGCACACTCTCGCTCCCCTGTAGAATGACTGTAGCGATCGCTTTCTGATGGCGCGCTCTCAGAAACGCACTCTTCGCTCTGCTTGGTCTCTTTCATGTTCCTCCCCTCTCTGTTCCATCACACACTTCCTCCAGGCCCACACTGGCCTAATCTCCATTTACCGCTGCCACGGGGCGACTCTCTCCTCCAAGTGGCGCCTCTGTGAAGGCCCTGGGCTGGCTTCGCAGAGCACCCCCAGTATCCGGCGCGCTTCTGACGGAGCCTCGGAACAGCACGCGAGCGCCGGGCCGAGTTTGTGAGCAAAACGCCAGACGCGTGCGTCGGTGTCAGAGGAGAGGCGTGCTTAAGGATATATTTAAATGTGATAGGAGCCCTTAACGAGGAGCCTGCAGACAGCAGCATTCGACGGGTGACGGAGGAAACAGGCTTCTGGCGGAGTGCGGGAGATGTTTATGTGTATGGTGCGAGGAGCTTGCATGGATAAGGGGTCTGTCAGAGCGGCCGGTAGGCTGACAGCACCCAAACTAGGCCTACGGTAGAGCATAGGGGCCTATATTCTGGCTGAGGTATGAAAGCACATGCGGGTTGACACGCAGATGGGCACGCGCTCGGGATCTTTCAGGGGAAATGCAGAACTTTTGTTCTGTGGGGGTTTCAGTCTGCCTGTGCCTGCGAGTGTATGTGTGCCTTCCTGCGGATTCCTGTGTGTGTGTGTGTGTGTGTGTGGGGGGGGCTGCATGTTTTGCAGGAAGTGTGCTTGGACCCCCTTGTGTGCTCCGCCACAATCTGAGGGTCCTGCGGTGATCCATCCTGCCTCCCGGAGGGGCGGGCCCCAATCAGCGGCTGTCACGCTAGGCCGCGGCGCCCGTGACAGACAGCTCAGTGAGCGTCTCTCCCTCTGAATCACAGAGATGGCTGTTAAACGCTGCGGCTCCGTGACGTAAACACTGCGACAGCACACCTGCCTGCATTGGAGGATGTATAAATTCTGGTTTTGCATGTGGAGGTCTGGCGTTCCCTGCTGCAGCTATGCCCATCCCGCGCAGACAAAGATCCGAGGAAGCTGCCGGTGGGGATGCTGGGATACCTGCATAGTTGGGCTTCTTTACAGGGCAAGTTATTGCCGTTTGCCAGGGGTGGTCAGATCCTCTTTATGTTTTGCAGAGTGATGCTCCTCCTTTGCCCAAGTGAAGATTTAAAGTGCAGTTTCTGCCTTTGCCACAAGGGGCAGCATGCCAATTAACCATACCCCTGTACTCTTGCTAATGCCAAATTTTGAATGATTTGGGGGTTAAGGGTCTTGCTCAAAGACCCAATAGTGAAATCACTCTATCAAGCATAAGATGTTACGCAAAAGTGTTTCTCCATTACAAAGAGGCGTTTGGGACAAAAGTAGCTCCTGCCCGTTGTGTGAGACTTAAGAGTAACCAAGTAACCAGGATACTGCTCAGTGAGCAGTGGTCAGCTGATGCTGGAAGCCCATCAGTCTAAAGCCATGCTTTGTGCTGTTTTCATTCTGACTGGAAGCTCTCCAAGTGGTTGGGCAGACTTCTGAGGGGAGGAGCCTGATGAATGGCGGGCAGTTCCAACATTCCTCTGTAGGGGGCACCATGCTGTTTAGACAGCAAACAGATGATGCAGGAACAGAGCCAAGAAAGACATTACATTATTATTCACTACACTGTCACATAATAGGTATCACTATTGTGCTTAACTTGCTAAATTTTCCCAGATAATGTTCTCATCCCTGGATTAAATCCAGATTGAGCACTTTCACAGAAGGTATACCTGTGGCGTCCTTCCTGGGGTCGCAAGGTCCCAACCCACAGCACATGCTGAACGAAGCCTGCGTTCCCGATGCCCGCTGAGAGCCCGCTGCTAATTGGAGCTGGAATCTCTGTTTTCTCTCTGCCTTTGCCTTTTTTTTTTCGGCCGTTGTTGCCGTCGCTGGTCTGGTCCTCCGCGTGGGAGCTGACGGCTGTACCGAATCGACAGACGCCGGTCCCCCTGCCTGCCCCTGCGCGCACAGCCCGGAGCCTGCCGTCCCCTGGTCACCGCGGCAACTCTCTCCCCTAATTACACCGTCAGCGACAGCTCCCGGCCCGCTGCTGGGGGACTGGGGACGACTGGCTGCCAGTCCTGCAGTGGCACTTGTCGTGACACGTCGTTTACATGCGCCGACGGCAGGCAATTAGTCACCCCCCCCCCCAATGCCAGCAGCACAAGGCACCTGACTGATGCGTCGCAGGGATCTGTGGTCCGTCCGCCACCAGGGGGCGCCCTCGTGGGCACGGTGGCACCAGACACACAGTGCGGGGGGAAGGATGAGGGGGGCGGACTGTTGAGCTGTTGCCAATCAGAAGATGATAAGTAAGAGATCTAAGCTCAGGGATAGATGTACTGAATACATAAGTGCCCATGGGCCTCAGGTTCACGAAATGCACGGTTCAGGGGGTTGGTCAGTACCCTCGCAGATGCCGAGCTTTGATGGAAGCTCCCATTCACGCCAAAGGGAGGATCAGGAGATTTTACCACATGGTAATTGGCTCGAGAAGTCCTCAGATAAAGTGAACAGTAGAACAGTGTGATCTAACCTGCAGATAATACGTTTTGTTTGGCGACTTTGTTATAAGGCTCTGTTTTGTTTGGGGATACATTGTAAGATACTGTTTTGTTTATTATAGGGTTCTGGTTTGTTTGGTGACTACTTAATAATGTTCTGTTTTATTTTGTTTCTGCATAAAAGGTTCCATTTTGTGACTGCATTAAATGGTTTGGTTTTGTTTGGTGACTGTTATAATGTTCTTTATCTTTACGCTACCACACTTTGAAGGTGTAACGTCGAAGTCAGTAATACAGGTACTTACTGAAGCTGGTTAGGTTAAGTTTCCCCTCAAAAAGCATCTGTTGTTTGAACTAGTAGCCTTACGCTAAAGCATGACCTTTGGTATTAGAAGCTGTGTTGGTTCGCCTTTGACACACATGGTCAAGGATGGACTTTTTCACTAACTGCGGACACAGAGACCATTGCATATAAAGCACCTGGGACCTAGACATGGACAGGCTGAGTTGGACCAGATTTACCATCAGGCTGACGTCACGTGACTCTGTCCTGCGCGTGATGGAACTCTTCCGGGGTCCCGCACACAGGAAATCCTTAATGCTGTGGAGTGGCACCACGGGCCCGAGGTTGACCGGACGCTCCGACCGTGGCTTCACTCGCGAGCACGGCACGGGGCTCGTTTATGGGCCGGCCTGGATGTCCTGCCAGGCCTTTCAGATCCCGGGGGGCTCTATGGGCCCAGATGCCAGTTTTATGGTTTAATCCTGTCAGCAAAGGAATGGGCGTGACTGACGTTGGCTCCTTGTCTCTTTATTTCATGCTAAATGCAGTGCTTTGGTGCCATTGACCTTTCCTGGTATTCTAGTGGCTGCCATCTTTCCTTCCTGAAAGGACGGCAGTAAAAGCTCTGGCCAGGCTGAAGGGGCTGACGTAGGAAAAGAGGAAAAGTGGTGCAGGAATGGGGACCACCCGAGAGCTCCGGGCCGTTTCTGCCCATGCTGCCCGCTGCGGTCTGACGTCACGGCAGCTGGGTGCCTCAGGCACCCCACCTGGAATGGAATCTGTACTGCCACTGCAGGTAGAGGGGAGAGTTCCCGTCCACTGTGAGACACCGTCACCCTACGACAGGAAGCCAGTCTCCTGAGATGTTTCTCCTATTTAGAGGGACCTCAGCGAAGCTGCTCTGTGACTGCAGCAGACATACCTCTGGCGCCAGTTCACAGGTGACAAGCGTCGCTGTGACTGTTTACAGATGACTTGATTCGCAGAGGATTATGGGTAACATATAGCACGGCTTTTGCATCTCGGGTATCTCTGCTAAGCTGAAGTCTCTGGGAAGCAGGCCCATCTCCTGTATGTGCAAACACCGTGCGGACAGCAGAGGCCCCAAAACACCTACTGTAGCTACCAGTGGAGAGCGCCACCCTGCTGGTCTTGCCATGTTCACATGCTGTAGCATCAGCGGCACATGGAGGCCGGCCAGTGACCACTTCTACATTACAGGCTGCACCGGCCCCCGAGGAAGCGGAGGGTCAGCCGTCAGGTGCCAGTAAGCTCCCCGTAAACCCAGATTAGTGCCCTTGTTGGCAGGGGTTCACCACCATCATTGACTGACTAGCAGAATGGCATCCGCGACTGGGCCTGGTCCCGACCACAGATAAGTCTTTGATTCCTTATCAGCAGGCATGGTGTTAGAGGCTTAGAGACAGGGATTAATATGAAACGAGCTTTGTTGTATAATCAGACAGAACCGTATGCTGTCTGTTTACCTTATTGCACTATCGCATGGATTTTCTTATTGTGTTGTGAGTATGAATATGCAGTTTGCAGGCCGAATTTTATTCCCTTTCATCATCAGGTCTTTAGAAGGTTCCTGTAGCAGGAAATATTAGACACAGATCACCAAGTTAGAAGGTGCTTTCATGTTCTGCTCTTGCTCTTTGTCTGGTTGTTGCTTTTTTTGAAGCTGAAGTCCATCCCGAGTGTGATTTTTGGGGATGAGCATGAACCGGCAGGTAAGGGATGCACGTGGGGTCGAGCAGATCACAATAGTTCTCTTTGTCTTTGATCTGAAGCTGGCCCCAGGCTCACTGTCATTCAGAAGAGTCTATGCTTAGATGGGCTTCCCCACGGGGCAGCATCCAGGTAAAATGTGAGCCTGGCTTATGATCAAACACCATCCAATCACAGGGGAGTCCCCACCAATCAGCTCGCGCTTGCAGCCCTTCTCCCCAGTTCACACCGCTCTAATTACGGGTGATTGGTTTGGGTGTTTTTACAGAGCTTGGTTTTTCTGGAACTTGGGTGAAAAGCAAAGTCTCTGTGGCTTGTAGAGCCTTTATGGATATATGCAAGTTTTGACATGGCTAGATTGATTAGCATGTGCCTGTAAAAAGAAATTTACAATAATTTGAATTCTTGTGTGTGTTGGGCCCCAGAGTTTCAGGAGTGTAATAGTATAAAGCAGTGTATCTCAACCTAGTCCTCAGGCAACCCCAGACAGTCTGCTGCCGCCTTTTCTGGAGCTCTGGGTTGAGAAACACAAAAGTAATCCAGAAAGTACCAATCCAGACCATGGTTTTGTTTCAGCCAACCAGTTGAGTACTCTGTGACTATGACTCTTTATAATCAACTGGTTGGTTGAAACAAAACCTTGGTCTGGATTTTGTACTTTCTGAACCTGAACTTGTCTGTAATGGATTATGTTTCGTTTCGTTTCAATTCATATCAGTTCAATTCAAGAACTTTATTTTTCCATTAGGGACTTTCAGTGCGTGTCCAGCTTAATCACCCACCCACACATATCACATACAACATACCATATTACAAGAAAATGGGACAAGTAAAGCACAATAATTTGCACAATAAATAATACCTTTGAATTAAGCAATAAATAATTAGCTTAACATGGCTCTCTTAGTGCTGAAGGTGAGTGATCGGTTCCTCTTGCCCGAAGGCTGTGTAGTGCGTCTGGTGTCCAAGGCCATTTGTGTTCCTTTTAGTTTAATCCTTGTTGCTGATGAGTGGTCTCTGCTTCAGTTCATTTCTTTTACTGCTCAATGTTATTTAAAAAAATAAAATAAAAAATATAAATAATCGGAATGGAGCAGGAACTACTCATTAGCATCTACTACTTTTGCGGGTAACTTCCCCAACACTGGGAACAGAGCAAAGCTCCCTCTTCCAGCCACCTTTCACTAGTAGCCTTCCAGCTGTCTCCCATAGGGAGAAAGGTCAAGACAGAGGGGTGGTGTCTGCTGGTAGCTGTTAATCATCCCTCCTTAATGATGTCGTGCAAGTGGTGCTAAGTGCTAGTGCTTGGAGGCACTGTATATCTCGGCAAACACTTGCAGTGCTGAAGATGAGTTTTCTAACCCTTGTGAGAAGAGCCGTTGATGCCGATGCTGTTGTTTGCAATGTAATTATCCCAAAAACAACTGTGTCCCCCACAGCAGTTCACAGCTTTGCCAGCAAGAGTTTCAAAGGGGGGTTGCTGGCAGATTAACGAAAAAGGCTAAGCTAATAAATTCTGGGTTGTTTTGCTGGAGACTTGAAATGCTGAGCTCGAGATATCTTGTGAAAGCAGCCAAAGCAATCAGAGCTCAAGGCGCCAGTGAAGCCGCCAGTGTGTGCACAGCAGTGCCCCCTGAAAGGCTGACATGCAGCCACTGTTCACCTGGTTGAAGATAGGGAATGTGGGCGGTAACACTGGACTGGAAAGTGGTGTTGATCAGGTGATACCTACATAGATTGTGATTGGCTGAAAGGATCTCCGCTTCAATTGAAGGCTTCAAACCTCAACATTGCATTACTTCCATTACATCATAGGACAGAGAAATGGAAAGAGATGTAAAATATGACCTGCCACCTCTGGGGTGGGGGGGCAATGTGTCACCTGGGGTTTGCGAGAGACTGAGGGGAGCCGGCGTCCTTGTTGACGTCACTCGGAGTGACTCACCGTGACTGAAGAGGCTCTCACTTGCCATGGCACTGTAGCTCTCAGTGTGACAGCTACCTGGGACATGCCAGCCACAGGTGGGCGAGACTCCGCGCATCCCTAATTGCTGCCCCCGTGGGCCAGTCGTGACTGACTAATGAGGAGTGAGGTGTTAATCGCACAGCGGCGCACAATGCCTCGGATAGTTCCAAGAAAGTTCCCCGTTTAGTATGCGGACCTTTTCACACACGGAAGATGTGTTTATGAAAACGCCGGCAGTGAGCACATAATTCAGCCATATGCGAGTTTCCTGTGCCTAGAGTTGGCTGTACTTAAACGTCTTTCTGGGGGCCTTGGTACGCACCGCACCGCCATTGTGTGGGAAAAGGAATAGCGCCAATTCAGGCAAAAGCCTTTTGTAAAAGAAGTCTTTGAGGGAAGCCACTTTTGTATTGATTGCTTGTTAATTGACGGACACAATGCTACCATGGCATTGTTTTTTTCTCCTGTCCTATGTGTGGATCGACCATCCCAAAGAGCTGTTGAAATGAGTGTGATGCTGCTGTTTTTCCTTCCCAGTGCAGATCCTGGACTCCCTGTGGATTCTGTGGGATGTGGTCTGCTCTGATGTGCCGTTTCTCGGTTTATATTATAACTCCTGCAGTGACCACTTAGTTTCACCAAGGATTCCACTGTAGACTATTGGGCTTTGGGTCAAGAGCGGATCACCCTCAGGAAGGACTGGATGTTGGTTGTGACTGTTCTAGAAGCCATTGGGTACCCCCTGTACTACTCAAACCCAGGAGCACGGGGGCCTTTCGGGCGAGATATCTTTCGGTGTAGAAAAATAAAAATGGACTCTCGTGTCAATAGAAACTTCGTTGCTTGTCTGAGGTTACATCACAAAGTCATGTCTGGGTAAGAGCTGCCAGGGAAATAAACATTGCAGTGAAATCAGAGCCCCCCCATCACAGGCTACGGCTTCATCTCCCCTAGGAACCAGGCTGAAAAATAGCCTGATAGAAACACAACTAGACTCAACGAGAACTCAGGAAGCCCCCTTGGACTTTGAGACTCCTGGGAATTACTTAGTTTTGTTTAGCATCCCTGCAGACAGGTGTTGAAGGAGACCTTGAATGCCAAGTTCTGGTATAGGAAGTGTACCTTTAAAAAATACATGTAATTTAACCGTATACTGTCATGCCCTGCCTTCCTGCCCCCCTTGTTCTCTCCCTAGTGTAGCTCTAATGAGCCAGGCCTGTTTCTTGTTTTTTCTTGCCTCTCATTTCAGCCCTTGTGTGGATCACTCCGGCTGCCTCCCGCTTGCTCCCTCGTTAGTCCTGTATATGAGTGCACCCCAGTTGTGTGTTCCCCAGTCTGCTCATTGAAGGTATTCCCTGTGTGTGCTCCCATGTTTATCCTGTGTTTACCTGCCCATTTGACCCATCGTGGTCAGTTTTGTTTTGCCCTGTTCCTGTCGCCTTGTGAATAAAGCTCCTTTTTGGTTTTCCCAACTCCAGTTTTGGGCACTCTGTGTTCAGAATGTGGCATATACAGTGTAATGTATATACTTTTGAAAGTATATACATTATTATAGCATCCTCACACATTATTATAAAAAGTATTTTTTGAATTTGAATCAACTGCATTGTTAAGTTGGCAAAGCAATTACCTTAATTCCCATTGAATGGTCCAGGTTAATCACGCCTGATTCAGATTAACAAATTATTCCAACTAACTAAGCTGACATACTGTATAATACATATGTATTGATCTTATTTTTACTTTTCTGGACGGCTCCCGTTGTGTTTTCCACTGTTGCATGTCAGTATCTTGTCTATGATGCAATCAGCTGCATATGACATTAGGGGGGTACTGTAAATCATTAGTCCGCCTAATTTAATTCAGTTAGATTAGGATTATTTAGGGAACAGAGTTTGAGGGATCAGAAATCTTTCATTTCTATGATGATTCAATTTGATTATTAGATTATTTTGATATTCTCAATTCAAACCTTTTTATTTTGACTGAAGAAAAATTCACAAATACTACAATGGGAACTTAATGGAATACAAAGAAAATGGAATCTCAGAACATTAATTTTTATTGTTATGTTTAAATAGGGAGCATGCAACGATGGGAAAGGTCTGATCATCCAATGCAGTCACCTCCATTACTTAGAACTTGCGTCTTTAGCTCTGGTGCTGTTAACTTTTAATAGAAATACAGTTTTAATATCAGCTGGCAGTATTGACCACAACAGACACATTGAACCGATACCAGAGTCTTTATGTTTAACTATTATTGGCCCATACCAATATGTTAACCAATACGTCATGCATCTCTAAGGCTAACATTGCTTTTTACTTAGCTAGCTACCTACCGACCTCAGGGTCTTGACAATTGCTACTGTAGCTAACAGACAGAATGACTTTTTTGTGCTACAAAACAGAGGCGTCTCCCAAAAGTATCATAGCAAATGCTTGTCATAACCATTAAAGAGAATGCTCTGTACTACAAATCAGGGCTGAGTTTCCCAAAAGTGTCAGAGCGCAAAGATTTTCATGTTGAACTTCCTTTATGAATATTAATGAACCTTCCCCTGCTGACCTGTGTTTTTGGAAATTTGTGCCCCAGCACTGCTGCTTGGTGCACCTACCTGCAGCACGTGAAAGTGAAAGCGCGCAAACTGAAAGTAAGAGTGTCTTTATATTACTCACAAAAATTGATACCGAAGGTACAGATCAAATGGCCACTTTAAAATATTGATTCGTCGTGATGCATCATTTATACCCCTATATAATATATATGACCAAAGCAGGCTTTGTGGCTCGGGATCAGTTTAACCAACCTGTTTACAATTGTCATTTGGGGTCCCTCATTTTCTCAATGATTGCTTCCTAAGCAATCATTCCCCAGCAGTCCCTCAAGTGCCTGTCCCACAAGTGCAATCTGTCAGTGGCCTCCCAGTGCTGACCTGCCCCTGTGGCCTGGCAGTGCTCCACCTCCACCCTTTGAGGTGACTGGCCCCATTGAAAAATGAAGAGGAGTTGCCTTAATTTCATTTTATTTATCTATTTATTCATTTTTTACATTTTCCTGCCAGCTCCATTTTCCACCAGAGGAGATTTCAGGTCTAGAAAGGAAAAATCCGGACCGAGACCAGTTGAGTACTCTGCACTCTCAAAGGGTACCAATTTGTACCTGGTGCTGCACCCTCAAGGGTCTGTTTACTGTACCCTAGCTCTATGTAATTGTACCTTTTAAGGTACCAAAATGGACTCTGAGGAACATTTTTGGAACATTGGGGTACAGTAATGTTGTTTGTACCTCTGAGGGGATGTTCCTCAGCGTCCATTTCTGTACCTCAAAAGACACAATAACCTATGGTACAGCCCTAGTGACAAGCAAAGGTACAATTTGCAGTGTTGAAACAAAATCCTGGTCTGGATTTTTAGACCTGAAATGTCCACTTCTGTTTCCCGCCAAACAGGAATGTGAGCCACCGGCATGCTCTCGTAGCCCACCTTTCGTGTTGGCACCCCGAGCCTGCTTCAGACCGCCATTTTTGTGTGTGATGTCACACTCTGCTTTTACATGTGTTGGATGCCCTCCTCCTGCCTTGAATTAGGAAGGAATGTTAACTGGGACCCTTCCTGAATCTCTCAGGTTAAGTAATAGTGAAAGTGAAAGCGGTAATGTGGACGATGGACCGGGCCATGAGACTGTCTGCATGCTGGACATGCAGTACCAGCTTTTATAGCCATTAACCCACAACAGCGGTCATTCACCCATAACAGTAAGGACTGGAGAATGGAAAAATATCTTCCAGGTACTTCAAGAAGCCTGGGCTATACTTAGATACACAACCAATATATTCAGGATGACGGCCCATAAAAAAGCTGTCTGCCTGACGATTGATGGCGAGTGCTTAACATAAATATGGTCCTAGAGGAATACGATTATGGGTTTTTTTGTGTCCTCCACAATTGTTGTGATGTTACAATCAGGCAGCCCAATAATAAAGGCATTCCAGAAATTATCTGTGTTTGTCAATTTTATCCCGTAGGAATAAATCACTCCAGCATGCTGACCAGGAATGGTTCCGCACGCTCCATCAGGGTGCTGTTTGCTATGAAGCACATCTGCATCAGGAATAGGGCTGCCTTAGGTACCCATTCCTTTGTCTGTTTTGGAACCTCGATGCAGTTTCATTTTTCCTGTTTTCTGCACTCTGGTTACTTCTGCCCGAACGAGAGAGCAGCCTGACAGATTTCCATGGACAGCAATTGCTCAGCCTTTTCAATTTCTTTTCCCTGATAACGGCTCTTGCATGCACATGAATAGTGAAGTAGATGGGTCATTTTCTAGATGTTTTTAGTCTATTGTAGCGGGTCCTCTTTTGAATGTAGCGGATCCTCTTCTGAATGTAATGGGTCCTCTACCTTCTAAATGTAGAGGATCCTCATCCTTCTGAATGTCATAGGTACTTTTCCTTTTGAATGAAGTGGGTCCTCTTCCTTCTGAATATAATGGGTCCTCTTCCTTCTGAATGTAGAGGATCCTCATCCTTCTGAATGTCGTAGGTCCTCTTCCTTCTGAATATAATGGGTCCTCTTCCTTCTAAATGTAGAGGATCCTCATCCTTCTGAATGTCATAGGTACTTTTCCTTCTGAATGTAGAGGATCCTCATCCTTCTGAATGTCGAAGGTTCTTTTCCTTCTGAATGTAGTGGGTCCTCTTCCTTCTGAATGTCATAGGTACTTTTCCTTCTGAATGTAGTGGGTCCTCTTCCTTCTGAATGTTGTAGGTAGTCTTCCTTCTGAATGTAGTGGTTCATCTTCCTTCTGAATGTAGCAGGCCCTATTCCTTCTGAATTTAGCAGGTACTCTTCCTTCTAAATACCTCTTTACGACCAATGGACGCTTGGGAAATGGACTACTTATCTCATTTTGAACAGGGCAACTAGTAATCTGCAATCTATTAATTTCACACCACTAGCCATGGGGTAAGTTCATGGATACTGACCCATACTCGGTTGGAGTGGTCATAATCCACTGATATCCAGTTTTGATTGCATTTTAGCTTCTCTCAGTAGTATGTTATAATTTTATTTACTGTCACATCAGGAAGCTGTACAGTTTAGGAATGACAGAAAAATATGCGAAATACTTGGTGATATATTCCCTCTTTACAATGAAGCTGTTAATGTCAAACCTAAACTTTCATTGCTATAAATTGCAAGGGTTTGTTATTTCAAAGAAGTCTGGCAGTTGCGCTAAAGACAAGCGTTTGTCTTACCAGTGTGAGGCTGCTGAGAACCTTGAGCCCAGTTCTGAAATGTTTTGTACTTTATTTGCTTTTTCCATTATCTATTATTCTAAGCCACGCAACTGAAGTGTTCTTGAGCCCAACAGATTCAGTTTGTCTTCGCTGGTCTGTGAGACCTTGACACATTTATCTGTGCACTGAATCGTGGGACCGTGAGGTATGAAGCATTCTCACTCATCCTAATGGAAACGCATGACTTTGCCTTGAGCTGTGCTTTCCGAATATTTCAGATCCATGCGAGCTTAGGTTCTGCTCTCTTTAGGTTCTGCTCTCTTTCTTGCAAAAAAAGAAAAAAAAACAATGACATGGCTTGCAGTTGCTAGGTGTGGGGTAGTACAATTTCCAGTTTCCATTTCCTGGCATATAGGTAAGGATCAAAGGGCTGGTCGGTGGTCATCATTGGCAGCAATAGATGAAGTACCAAAGTAGGCCAATAAGCAAACAATGCGGGGCCGTCTTCTGCAGCTTCAGCACCAGCTGCACATCCAGGAGGCTGCTTATTTTCATGTAGGAACAAGTAATGTCCCTTGGGAAAGCTTTGGCTTGGCACATGGGTGGCATATTCTCAGATTTCAAGCAAAATCATGTGACTCTTTCAGCACCCAGCCACTCAGGGCTTGTGGTCCACATCTACGATGGAAGTCTGTCCTCCTTCTAAGGTGGGATTTGATTAAGCCCCATGCGAGTCAGTGAGGCGAGGATCCACTCATGCGCTGCCCATGTCAAAGGTTGATAGGAAATGAACTTTGTGCAAATCGGCCTTATTGATGTGGTCTCTTTCAGAAAGCAATTATTCCGTTTTAATTGGGCAAGCATCTAGCCTATTAATCCTGAATGTGGAATGGCTGTATTAAATGAACTGTCCTATTAAGTTAACATTATTATCCTACCCAGTTACTGCTCGAGTACAAGGCCATTACAATCCTCCAAATTAACTTCATTACTTACATCATTTCTTGATTGTCTTGAGGGGGCCAGCATCAAAGTGGATTTTGTTAGCCTTTTCCCAAGACCCATGCAAGTCTGCACTGACCATAGCGACCTTCTGCCGTACACAAAATGAATGCCGTTTACTGATTCACTGCACAGATACATAAGCCCTCATCTCATGATTGAACTGCATTGACCGCTATGTGGGAAACATTTCAGATGTGTATTACTCAACCATGAGGCCAATGGCTATTTCTAAATTGACTATAGTGTCTCCTGTCTTGTTTCAAGGGTACCTACGGCTTTTTCTGTGATAGAATTGAATGTTCTCGAGGTGTGTTATTGAACGGGACAAGCATTCATCAATTTGCAGAAAAGGTGAGGTGTGCACGTTTGAAATACGCATTCTGCTTAGGACTTTACCTAGAAATCTGGATTATCATTAATTTCCCTTTGCGTTCACCTGTATCCAGAGCAATCTTTACACAGATTAATATGCACTGAAGCAATTACGCCTAGCGATTAAGAGAGAGGCTCTATGGGGGGCTCTGCTGCCCCCTCCCTCCTGGGTTGGGGGTTCTCGCGCCCTCTCGCCTGTGTGCTGAGTTTGCACGTTCTCTCCGTGTCGTGTTGGGTTCATGCTGAAACTCTGATTTCCGCTCGGTGTCCAAAAACATGCTATTAGGCAAACTGGCACCTCTGTGGTATGTCGGTGCCTGTATGCCCGATGACGACCTGGCTTCCCCTCCAGGGCATCACCTGCCGTGTGGCCTATGCCGCCAGGACCTTAGGGTCCCCGTTGCCCAGTGCTAGGTAACTAATTGAAAAATCTCCAGCTGCATTGTGAAGTATGTACAGCCATGTGTTTCTATATAAGGCCATATTGTCCATTGTAAGTCATTTGGTCCAAAAGGATGGACTGGTGTGCCAGGGGTCTCTGGAACAAGGAGAAGAGAAGAGGCTGCAGCTGTGGAGAAGGGTGAGGACGGGGGCTGTTTAGTTAGGGGAAGGTTTTTCATACACCCCTTCTCCCATACTCTACTTGATCAGCCCACATGTACAGTGGATATGGTCTATTAGATGTGAGTGGTGTACTAAGTATAGCTCTACTCTGGCCTGGACCAGACCAGGGCCAGCCTGGGTTTCCATGAGTCAGTGCCGAGTCCGGAAGCTGAGCTGGACTTTCCAGGATATCTCCGACCGAACTGCCAGTTGTCACGCAGCCTGTAATTAAATCCGCTGACCCCATTGCTGCTGACAGATTATTGGCAGAGCGTGGACCTAATTAAACTGGCAAGCGGTCTTTGAAAATGTATGTTTAATATTGCCGGCTGACCTTCTCCTTTGCCTGTGAAATGGCTTCATACACAGCCGGGTCCTGACAGGCTTTTCTTAGGGACCAGTGGTGTTTTACAGGTGTAGGAACCTGCTACCATAGATACAACCCACATGACATGTTCCGATGTCAGGTCTGTAAGGTGCTGCTTATAGTCACAGCTTGCTCCTATTTCTTAAAAGTGTTATTTTTGCACAGTCCCTATGCAATTTGTGACATTTTACGCATTAATGTCTGAGAAGTACACCTTTGTGAGAGAGGAACCTAGAGAATGGTGATGTTGTAACCCATGGTGGATTTGTGGGTCATCTTGACTAACATTTCCTAGTCCTTTGCTGTCCATGCTGGTTGGCCCTTGTTTGGGTGCTTGATTTGATTTTGCTGAGGTGCCTGCTTTTGGCCAAATCTCTGTTGAGGAAGTCAGTAGATAAATGGCAGTTGATGCATTGACAGCTTTCACTTCATATGAGTCTTTCCTGAGGCAAATAAAGAAAATACATTGGAAAAGAAATGTTGAATTATTTGTAAATTGCATTGCACAATATCTAAATTGCCTTAGGCAATCAAAGCAAATGGTGTTTATATGATCTTCATTCTGGTGTATAATTACAGTATGACGTGTCTGTAAAAGTGTGTTAGAGTGACCATTTCAAAACCTCTCCTAAAATCACCCAATTGCCCATAAATCTTTGACTTGTCAACTAGCACAAGTATTTTGGCTAAGCAATACCTCTTTGAGTTATTACTATATTCGAGTTACAATTAACTAAGTTAATTACCGTTGTCACGGTCTGTCCATGTGTTCCTTATGTGCCACGCCCCTTGTTCCCCGCGTGCGTATTTCCTGATTGTTCCCAGCTGCC
>JAODKL010000017.1:13793074-13809606 GCA_026780765.1 Petrocephalus schoutedeni
AGACGGCCGCGAATATAAGACGACCCCCCCTTTTTAAGAGGTATTTTTAGAACAAAAACTGCGTCTTATATTCGGGCAAGAGGCAAGGCTTCTCCTGGAGACCTAGCTTTTCCTATAGGCCTGGCTTTTCCTGGAGGCCTAGCCACACTGGAGGCTTGGCTTCTCCTTCAGTTCCCAAATCTCTCCTCAGGGGTACCTCGGCCATTTCACATTACTAGATGCTTGGCTATTGCTATAACACAGGAACTTTTGTTAGTTTTTGTACTGGATCTGTTGGTAGTTTTTGCAGAATTTTTCACAGTGAAGCTGCATTTATTTCTTAGTATCCCTTCTTTGTCATCTTGGGAAAAGATTGGCCTTTGGAGTTTGAGAATGCTTTGGGGGGGTTATGAATGGGTTCCTAGCATATGGGAAAGTGTGTGTCCTAGTTACTGGGCGAAGGATTTAGTCTGATTCAAATCTAAGACTGTGTACCTTAATGTTTCCCAAACCTCCCTTTATGCTGGGGGGTTGGGATACAGTTATACGTAACCCCCTTTTGGTTATGCTCATAGATCCCCCCCCTCTTAAATAGTCATAAGATGATGTCACCTGTTATCACCTGACTGTAAGTAATTAAAATCAACAGGAGGCTGATCTTTCTGAACTGGCCACGGAGCCAAGAACTGCTCTCCAGTGGGATGTTTGAACTGCTGTGGGCATGTTGGACCTTCGTAAATAGAAGGGACTAAGCGAATTTAAATGTGATGCACCTCTACTGGCAAGGAAGAGAGCTATATTCACTCGGGGTGGTATCCAAAGAAATTTTTGATCGAGGGCCAGGGAAGGCAACAAAAACCATACAATAAAGGGGCTGAATTATAGGCTTTGCTGGTGCGAGTCGAATGGCCTTCGCTCAACACTGCTCCCAAATCACTCTACTAGTAAGAAGAGCTCAAGGTCGCATGCTGTATTGGAGAGAAGGTGATCCTTGGAACCTTGGAAATTTAGCTTCCATCTGAACTGATCCGTGTGTCTTTTTCTGGCGTGGTAGGAGGTGTGGCATCTACGAAGCAGCCTGAGATGCCGTGTCACAGTGTCTCCTCGAGATCCTCAACAGTGAAGATTATTACATGCTGCCCTTCTGTCCTGCTAAATCAGGGCTCCCCAAATATTCCCCCCCGAGGACCAAATTCCATCAGCAACATAAAGCCAAGGTTCACTGCATCTGAAAAGAAATACTGACCAGGGGGAATCGATCAAGCGGTTCAGGTCCAATTGTGTTTCGGTCTGCTTGCAGACTAGAATAGGTGACCACTGTGCCAGATCCGTTTCAGTTAAATGGAGCTCGTTATTGTAATATGTCTTTGAGGTGTGTACCTTCAGCCTGGGCGTTTGCAGCAGTCTGGATAATTTTGTATTCTGAGAAGTATTGGCATTTCTGATGGGATTCAAACCTACGACCCGCCGATCTTCATGTAACAGCAGCGGGAGGTGAGAATGAAGTGAGTTGCCTCTGCGCCTAAGTGACTCCCCGCTGCTGTGATAGTACCGCCTCAGGAGGGCCGGCGGACAGGGCGGTACGCGACAGCAACTGGTCGATCTCCCCGCCAGTGCTCTTTATCCAGGTTAAGAATAGCCATGCTTGCAGCAGAGGCGGAGAATGCGGCCACAAGGTTGGCTCTCACTCCCTTCACTGACACATCGCTTCCTTTGGCGTTCCCGGAACATTCCGGAAAAAGTCGGCAAAGGTAACGGTCTGGCCGAGAGCTACGTGGGGCAAGTCTGCGTCAGACCACGGATGGCGGGTGCAGCTTAATCTCAAGGTCGATCTCGCTTCGCTCAAGTCGCCTGCACGAACTGCCTGTTTCTGATCCGAGTTCATTTTCTGCTTTCAGTTCCGGCCTGGACCGTCGTTTTCCATTTGCAGTCTGGTTCCATGTGTTGATGGCACAATGGCTGGAACCAGATAACTACCTCCCCAATCAATACTAATACTTACCAGACCGGCATGCCTATGTCTGTTACCTTCTAAGGAATTGGCATATTTTACTTAGCTTGTGGATGCTATTTGTTGCAATCAAAATTGTCCTTCATTTAGAACATGGTCTCATTATTTAAGAAAGGCTATGCACTCCTTTTTCCAGCAGATGGCAGAATCCCTGAACCCGGCACCCTGGTGGTTCATCACTGATGTTAATGGTATTAAAAGATTAAGTGATTAAAACAATGGGGTGGTCTGGCTCCTTATTTTCTAGGTTTTTTTTTTCAGCAAAGTGTTCTGGGTTCACATGTGATTAGTGTCTCACAGTTTTCCTCTGTGTCTGATCTACATGCTGTGCCATTTGCCCATGCTATTCTACCATTCATTTTTGAGTTGTTTTATTTTTTTTCACGATACACTTGCTTTTTAAATTTTGTTTTATGTATTAGCTTAGTAATCGACAGATACTGAATACCAGAAATATTAGTAGCACTGGCCAAAGCCTACATCTCCCAAGGTCATTAAAATAATGCAATATTAACTTTATTAAATTCATGTTCTCTAGCACCATGTAATAATGCATTGTAACCTTCATAAATATTTCCCAGGGTTGCCAACCGAAAATCTAAATTAGTTTGCAAACCCTACAGACTAATTACAAGGTAAAAACGTTAAATACATAACGTTTAAAATGGTTAAATACATGTAAATGCAAGCGCATGTCAGCATGCAAATCTGTCTAGAACTGAAAATGTCATGGCAGCCCTCTGACCAAAGTAGGGAGCCCTGATCTCCTGCGTGCCAGAAGGTCCACGTAATAATATGGAGCGTAAGTGTATGTCCTTCCTGTGTGTGTAGTGTGATCGTGTGTAACCTCCCTGCTCTTTGCTTTTCTACAGGTCCAGTGACTATGGGACCACCTACTCCAAGCTCAACCTGATGCCGGGAACCACCATCGTGGTCACCAACTTCTACATCTGCCCGACCAACAAGAAGAAGGTCAGCTTCTCTCCAGTTACCTTTCTATCGGGGTGGGGGTGAGGGGGGGGGCTTTCTGCTGATAGCTGAGACCGGTTCATTTTCCCATGTTCACCATTATTTTCACTGTCTTACACATCTGCATGTGCAAGCTGAGTGTGACTTACACTGAAAGCAGGGGTGTGGGCTTCTGACATCGTGGCATTTGCAAGTGCGTGTCCCTCTGCTGAGCGTCAGAGGGGTACAGCCGAGGAATCGCTACTCCATGTCACTGGCGGCAAACGAGGGCTGATGTGGAGCGGCGTTTTTAACCATTTGCTGGACCTCAGACTCGCACTAAAGTCATCCTGATGAGCCATTGGACTTGGGGAGCATGCGCCGTCTGCCTGGATGGGTCCTCCTGGTATTGTCGAAAATTTCCGTTAAAGGAGGTAAATGTTGCCTTTCTCTATTGCGGGGGAGTGGAAGGTGTGTGTGTCGGGGAGTGGGTACTTAGTCTGCACTCAGTGTCACCGATCTCTCCTGAAAGCTCTGAAGATCATGTCTGAGAAAGGTCTTTTGGAAAGGTCTCTGACAAAACTGATGCCAGGAGAAAAATTAAACGGGGGGTTGGGGGACTTCTGCTTTCCATTCCTTTAGACCACCTTTTAATCATATCCAGTGAGGACGGATGGGGCTTCCTCTCAACATCTGAACACCTTATGGAAATGGAGCTGAGCCCATCTTTTCCAGAACACCTCTCTTTCCCGGAAGGCTTCAAACGAAGCCGCGAGTTCATTTTATTCCATTCTCTTCAAAGGAAAGATCAGTTTTGTTCTTAATATCTCCTGACGGATGCCCATTCACTGTGGGCTGTGGCAAATATCATTTAATATGAAGCCATCGGGGGAACAGGAGCCAGATGTGTATATATCTCCATGTTTATTTCCTACTGAAAGGTAATTTTGACTTTCACTGTATTTTAGGGGATATTCTTTAAGCCTATTAACGTGGCCCAAAGTGTAAGGACTTTCGAATTATGTGTCCCTGCGTTCTCCGGGTGCCTGTTAGTGGTGCCTAACACGTCACATGTCCCCCTCTCAGCGGGACCCGGGCCGGTCTGGACACTGCTGCTGTAGCCAGTACTCAGCCTCTGCTTCAGCTGGGCTTACATTTTAAAAGGTAAAATTATGAGAGACGAATGTCGTGAAAGTCCAGCATTTGTAATATTTGAAGGCCCTTCACATGGTGAGGAATTTGCCACCTAGAAGGATCGGGGTGGAATTGATCTCATTAAGACACCCACTCGCACATGGTGCTTCAGTCCAGCGTAAGACCATCTCAAACAGGTCCTTGATGACAAATGATATCATATATGTCTATTTCAGAAACATTTATGAATAATGAAATTTATGAATTATTTAAAAACACGTTAGCAAAATGTATTATGCGTGTATGTGACAGTCTTGGCTGGTTCTTGAATATTTAAATTGAGCAGGTGCATTCACACACACACAGTCCATGTATTCATATGTTTATGAGGACTCACCATTCATTCCTATGGACATCACCCTAATTCCTAGTATGACACCCTTAACCCCTACGCAGCCCTGGAGTCACAGGTTTAAAAAAAAAAAACTAGGTCATCCTTGTCGGGACCGAAAAAATGTGCCCAAAACGTTAAAAGTTTTTATCAGATTGTAGGGACATTGGGTCCCCACACCGTAATAATTACAAATTCACACACACAAATGAAATATATTGACTGTCCTTGTTCGGGGTCCCTGCCCTGGATCCTTTTACAGACATTTGGCTTCAGGAGATTGCCATTTGAACCAGAGAAAGCTCTTTTGCAAAGGCTGCGGCGCCCTGGATTAGTAAGCAGTGCAGAGCCGTCGGCCCATTGCAGAGATTGTCGGCCTTAATGCCACCCAGACTCTCTCGCTGTGTATCACTGGGGTCCCGGCTCCTGTCATCGACTGTCCATTGAGATTCATCCTGACTTTAATCACACACTTGGGCTCTACACAGAGTGCACATTTTTTTTTAAAGCAGTTTTAAAGCGGTCTATTCCAGGTAATAGTTCCTAAGTGTATGTGCGTCCACGCCTGGGCATAAGTGTACTAGGACTTTGGGTTAAGGCCACATTTCTGTCCTCTTGAGATTGAAGCCTCTTTGCTAGACATTTTGTTATTTCTGTGCCCTGCAGATGTCCTTCCAATTCAATTTACTTTGCCCACCCCCCCCCGAATCAAGTTACTTTGTTGAAGGTGTTTTGAAAGCTGTGTTATTACCCAGCTTTGGTCTCAAACCCATAACCACATGGTCTCATCCTGCAGCCATCCCATCCAACATGCCATAGCTCAGTTTATTCCCCAGAAGATCTGCAAGTCACTCGCTGTTATATTCCCGAATGTCAAACTCATCCAGATCTGCCCCAGTAAAATATCTGGCAGAATAAATGGGTAACACGTCAAGCTGTGAGCCGCGGAAGATGAGTCGCTTTGGGATAACAGCATCCACTGAAAGACTGAAGCGCCAAAGCTGCCATCTTTTTGTTTCTCGTCTGCATGTTAAGCGGTGACTCTTGGGAGCCTGGCTCTGGGCTGAGCGCTCTGCTCCCATAAACAAGGCCCCGTCTGCCCCCCGTCCTCCCGCTTTCCGGGGCGTGCACATTAAAGCAGCCTGTTTTCTGCCGCCTCGGGGGCTGCCCGTCTTGGGGAGCCAGTGGCCGCGTCTGGCTGCCTTTGTGTCCTCACAATGAGCTGCTATCGTCCCTCGTTCCCCACTCTTTGGGCTGAGGGCCATGGCTCCGGGTCGCTGGAGGGTGGCTGTGATCTCGTGGATCCTGAATGGCTCTCTTTCTTCGCATGGGGCTTTTAATTTACTTTCGCGCTTGTTCTGAATCACTGCAAAATAAGGCAAATAAGACCTGTTAATAAGTCCACTGGGAACGACGGACCTGCCTGGGGTGGGGGAGGGGGGTCTGGTTTTATGTGGGTAGAGTAGGTTTTGTGTGGGGCTGCCCATGTAGGTGCCTGTGCGCTCCACCGGGCGGCCGATGGTAATGGGGAATCTGCTGCTTCCGCTTAAAAACTGGGGAGCTCGTGTCCGATGATGTGAGACTGATCCAGGTCAGTGCTGACATCACTCAGTCAGAGAGAGAGAGGGGGGGGGGCATTCTCTCTGTGGGATGGGCTGTTCTTCACTCCATCTTGCTGGTGAGAACCTCTCATCACAGGGGGGTGTCTCTGAAAGCTCCGGATTTTGGTGGGGCCAGCTTACGGAGAGCTGAGGCTGCCTCGCCATTACTCAGCGAGCCGCTCTGACTCTCCCGACACCCCCTCTTTTCCTCCACTTTTCATTGGACGCTGCCTTCAGTCTGTTGGCGTCCTTCTGCCACGCTGGTGTGTGGCCCCCTCCCCGGATGGTGTGTATAGGGGGAGCCCTACATCTGCCCTGTTTCTGTCATGGTAGGCCCCCCCAGTGCATAGCGTGCCATTGTTTGTCCTGAGGTTAGAGGTCGTCTGTTCCGGAGATACCATGCGCCCCCTGTTACTGACCCTGGATCACTTTATCAATTTGCTCATTGTTGGGAGAAAAGTCAGTTTTAAGGGAGAGTGAGCTGGTCACAAACCAGGGACTTGCAGAAATCATCCAGACAGAGAAAATCTTGAGAGCTAACTCCCATACCTGAGACCCCGGGAGACTCGGTGCGGCGCGCGGCCACTAACGTGTGAGGGAAAGGTAGGCGCCGAGAGCCGGCCCACTCGGTGCGGCGCGCGGCCACTAACGTGTGAGGGAAAGGTAGGCGCCGAGAGCCGGCCCACTCAGTGCGGCGCGCGGCCGCTAACGTGTGAGGGAAAGGTAGGCGCCGAGAGCCGGAACACTCTGTGCGGCGCTTTCTGTTTGCTGGGCTTTGCTTGGCTTTTAATTACAGATCTTTTTTTCCATCTTCTAATTTTAGCAATAGCCAAAAATAAGTCGCTAGTATTTTTATGAGCCCCCTTGCTAATGAAAGCCTGACAAATCAGGCACAGAAAAATCTATTTCAGACCAGTGACCTGCTTCC
This sequence comes from Petrocephalus schoutedeni, assembly GCA_026780765.1. Classification (NCBI taxonomy): domain Eukaryota; kingdom Metazoa; phylum Chordata; class Actinopteri; order Osteoglossiformes; family Mormyridae; genus Petrocephalus; species Petrocephalus schoutedeni. Next base: position 13,800,067 of record JAODKL010000017.1, read on the forward strand.
TGATGACAAACTTGGGGAGTTTAATCTGAAAACAGCTGTTCTGTCAGTGTGCCGGGACTCACGGAGACACTTTTCTGAGCTCTGCACATAGACATACCTACATTAACCCTTTTCCCATGATAATTTCCCCATGTGAAATTTGCCTACCGTTTAATGATGCTCTGGGGTCAGATTGACCCCAAACACGGGATAGGGGTTAAAGCACTATAACATGTATTAGACACGTACTGTTGCTTAGCAAGAACGTAATCAGGCAAAGAGAGTGCTCTATTAAATGAATCAGTGCATTTTAACCAGGTAAAGAGCTAAATGGAAATATGTAGCTAACTGATTAACGGTAAGATGCGTAACTATTATTTATTGGAATTATCCAAGTCATAAGCGGCAGAAGCTGCAGGGGATCCTGGGGCAGGCAAGCGGGGACATGGGTTATGGGACAGTGCTGTGTGATTTCGGGGGTGTCTCTGTGGGTCTGGCCATCCCTCCCCTCGGGCTGGCAGGCAGCAGGCTGATAAGGGACACGGCTGACCCCCCCCGGCGTGGTCCCCCTGGCGCGGTCCCCCTGCGCAGCGAAAGGTCACTCATTAAACCCTCACATCCACACTTTTTCTGCCAGCCCTGGCGTGTCTTGATTTTGATCTATAGGGACTTAAATCCCGAGCAAACACAGCCATAAATATTAACGGCACAATGGCGGCTATTTATACCCCCCTCCCCCGGCTCGCCGCGGCCAGCCAGACGCTCGCTCACTGACGGATTGATCCGGCCGAGGGCGGGGGTGTGCACAGCCAGACGACCTTGTACCCTGCTGCAGCTCCAGAGAAAAGAAACGGGGGTGCCGATTTAAACGGAACATTCTAGGTTATCCGGAATACCGCGGCGACAGTGTACGGTTCCGCGATGCGGGTTCGCGATGCGGGTTCCATGCGTTTCTGGTGCTTCCCGTACTCCCTGGTATTTATGCTTAAAGAGCTTGCGGTACATTCCCCACGGCCTTGCGGGCCAATCGATCGATGCAGCAGGGGGTCGGTGTTCCGTCGGTGACAGAGATGGTGTCCATGTCCCCCTCTCAGAGCCCCCAGTACATGCCTGCCCTTTTCAGACCATGGGGCAGACCCTCCCTCCCAGTTTCTGTCTCCCTTTAGCTTAGCCTTCCAATTTTCGATATTTGGGGGGGTGGGGGGCGGGGTGTTTACCCAGAGCCTGGAGAATTGATCTTTCTTTTTCTGGTTTCTTTTTTCCCTGGTTTCTTCCTAGCTTTAGGAATTGATACATTCATGTAGCTAAATCTCGGCACCGAGCCGAGGATTAGAGAGCCTCCTTTCATGGTGACGGCCGGGTGTCCGAGCCATTAAAGCTCAGGCATGTCTGAGCCACGCCGCGTCTCGCAGCCCCAGGCGCCAGCCCCAGGTCCCCCCCCAGGTGTCATTTCCGCAGTGACACGGCTGTAGGAGGCCCGCCGGTCCGTCAGGGGACCCAGGGAATTATGGGAATAGTGTGTTAAGGCGGAATCACTGGCTGTGTTGCCGTGGCCACCACCCTGCCAGTTTGGGGAGGACTCGATCCGATTGGCTCCCGAGTGATCGCCGTGGCGACCGCTTGAGCGGCTCTGATATCCGGGTGACACGTTAGGTTGGGGGGGGGGGGGGGGGGGGGGGGGGGGGGGAGGCAGATGGCAGAGGTTTGTCAGGCGCCCCCAGCTGCCCCCGGCCTTGTAAAGACTCTCTGTTCATGATGCCTGTTGTTTGGTTTTGCCCCCACCCCCCCCACCCTTGTTCTTCTGGCAGGTATTTAATTTCTCTCCAGTTTGAATCTGAGGGGCCTGGTGACACACGAGAGGGTCGTAGCCATTAGGGGCCATTAAGGGGGGGGGGACCTAAGGACAGGGGGACAGAACTGCTGCGCTCTGCATGGGTCACCCTGGGGAGGGGCCTAGTTCTTCACCTTTTTTTCACCCAGTGATGTTTGGCCTTGTCCATCACGGCCACCAGCCACCCTGCCTGTATGCCCTACAGCACCCTAGCACGGCACGTATGCATGCGTGCTGTGGAGGGAGCTTCCCTCCAGAACATAGAGAAATTGACAAGCTGAGTGTTTAAGGCGAGCTCTGGGCTCTGCTCTCATTCACAAATGGGTTATGGTGTTTAATTACCGACCCGAAAGGCTGGACAGAGATCCCAGCAGCCCCTGGCAGATGATGAAGGGCTCCACAGGGGGGTTTGCTCTTAGCAAACAGCCTGCTTCGCTACTGGGCCTGGCAGTCGGGGGCTGTCCCGAGACACTGACCGCTTCCTGTGTGAGCTCTGTCAGCAGCTAGTCAGACGGCGGGACTGCATGCAGCGAAGGTCCCCGTGTCACGGGCTATCAGACGGGCAGCTGGCCGATGCTGAGGCCATCTCTGTGCCCAGCTCACGGAAGGCCAACTGCTCAGGGAACAACTGGCTGGGCCCTGTGGTTTTGGTGTGTGGATAGGGCCATATGCGTGCGATACTACCATGTCACACGTCACTGTCAAGGCCATAGTCAGACAGATAGCTGCCGTTCACTTTTGACCCAATTGGTACCACTGTCCCGGGAACTTAATGGTGATAAAACAAACCCCGGTGTTCATCAGTCACTTCAGGCTTTTGGCCAGAAAGCTGAAAATGAATGGGTCTGGGCTACAACGACCGACCGCGACCACTCAGCGGCTGAATAATGTCGTTTGTCATGGCTGCCGTTTGGGGCCTTGAGGTTCAGGTGGGTAAAATCAACCCTTCCTGCTGGGGGAGGTTCCCTGGAGCGGAGGAGAGGAGCCTGGATGCCCGTCTCCATCTCCCCGGGCCTGGGGACCCACTCACCCCGCGCCCAAAGGATAGGCTTCCGGGTGAGAGCAGCGGAGCCAGGAAGCCCGTGTGCGTCTCCGTGGGCCTGGGAACCCACACACCCCGCGACCAAAGGATGAGAGCTTCCGGGTGAGAGCAGCAGAGCCAGGAAGCCCATGCACGTCTCCGTGGGCCTCGGAACTTGCTCGCCCCGCGCCCAAAAGAGAGGCTTCCGGGTGAGAGCAGCGGAGCCAGGAAGCCCGTCTGGCTCTCCGTGGGCCTCGGAACCCACACACCCCGCGCCCAAAGGAGAGGCGTCCGGGTGAGAACAGCGGAGCCAGGAAGCCCATGCGTGTCCCCGTGGGCCTGGGAACCTGCTCGCCCCGAGGCTGCCGGGCGAGAGCAGCAGTGCGGCATCGTAGAGCTGTCCGGCACCTCCGCCTTTGTATATTGGGACCAGTGGTTATATCAGGCAGCGGCGTCTCACATAGCCAGCCTCGCACATGGCCCAGCTCTTGAACCCCCCCCCCCACACCCCTCCTGTTTTGGCATCGGAGGTAATTAGACTGAGGTTTCCAAAGCCATGTTCAGTCATGTGACTCCAAGGATGAACGCTGAGGCAGAACCTGTCTGGGTACTTGAGGATTTCTAATCAGGCAGAACTTCGGGCGACTAACTGGACATCGATCTTTAAAAGGGCCTTGCATGATATGCTGCCCCCAGTACCATGTTTACCTCCAGACCCCCCCCCCCCCCCAACCTCCCGGGTCTGTTGGCAGGTAATGGTGAGTTAACGACATGATCCTCAGTTCTCCTGGGAGACTCAACGGCACCACCTTCTGCGGCGGTGGGTCGTGGCTACGCCGTTACGTCTGCGGGACAGCCGTGAATAAATCCGCAGCTCGGTCAGCGGACCGGAACTGATTTCCCATCTGGCTGTGCAGCTGATTGTGCTTTAATGATGCTGTGAGTCAAGGTGAGACAGGACCCGCACTCCTCAAGGTGACTGGGGGCGTTACAGGCAGTCGCCATGGCGATGGGGCCCCGAGAAATAAGAGCAATGCGGCTCAACATCGCTGTCGGTTTGACCTGTCAGTACTGTGTGCGTTTGCGGATGCTTGCATGCATGTATCTGTGTGTATTCTCTTCACTGCTGTGTGTGCGTGGGCATCCTGTCCATTTTTTTACATATACTGTACAGGGGATTTTTTCTTTTGGAGATCACCACAAATAAACAGCTGCAAACTTGGTCTGGGTTTTCTAAGCTCTCGCTTTATTAAGATGGGTATTGTGAGCAGGATCGCTGAGAGGTGCCTACTGAGCAGTACTGATGGAACAAAGAGGCAGGACATATGTGTATCTGCAACATTGGTGCTGTTTTCCCAGCTCTGGCCATATGGGGGCGCTGTCACATGATGGCCATCCTCTGTCAGGCTCACTCCCCGAGCTGGTGACATTTCCCTCTCTCTGATGAATATCGGAGACCAGGTGAGCTCGGCACCATCTTCCCCCTTTCAGAAGACCACCTGGTGCTCATTTAAGGTAAACAGGTAAACAGTCACCCACCCCCCCCCCCCCCCCCCCCCCCCGCTGTGGGGTGCGGCAGGGGAGCTTGTGGCCGCAAGTGCTACCCGCTGTCCTGAGAGATGATGAAGTCCACCCCTTCTGCACCGCCCTTTTTATAAGGACTCACAAGACCACCTGACATGTGCCAACCAATCCCCTTCACCGAGACCCGCTACATTCCCAGGTTTGAAAGGGGTCCCTTTGAAAGTCTGTGAGACCCATTTGGCTGACATGATGCCAAGCTTTGATGTGGGGGTGGCAGGGATAAAGTGGGGGTGGAAGGAAAGCAGTGTTTCGAAGCCCTTAAGCCTTGGGATTATATGGAAAATCCGAATAGCACATTGCTAATCTGGCTTTATAAACAGTCCTGTTGTAATAATGTAATGGATAGGATGGCAACTTCTCAATATGTCCTGGATTTTTGAATATTTACGTTTGCTCTCTGCTTCTTTTATGCCGCTGGCAGTTTTTGCAGTTGTAAGATTTAGAGTGGCAGACGGCCCAGGCGTTTTATTTGTTTGTTGTTCTTTGTCTGACAGCCCAGCACAAAGCAGCTTTCCTTGGAACCCGGCTCCTTGGAAGCTGATCCAATTAGGTTCTTAATTATCTGTTCCGCATTTCCCCTGGAACTCTGTGGTACAGTAAAATATTTATTTGCATCATGCGTGAAAAGCTGCTATCTTAAGAGTGTTGCACTTGATGGCATAATTGGGAGAATCTGGAGTAAAAGACAGGCAATGGGGCGAGGCTGTGAAATGCCTCTTTCAGCAGGTCGGGGGAAGCGTGGCGGTGAACCTGAGCTCACACCAGCCGGCTGCCTCAAGTACCAGCAGGGAACCTACCGCTAAAAATATCTGGCACCTGTGAATAATGTTCTGGTGCTTAGTGGGTATCACTGCAGCCTCACACCTCCAGGGTCGCGGGTGCGAGTCCTCTGTGTTAGGGCTTTTCCTCTGCGGTTAGCCAAATCTGCTTGTGTGTGTGTTTGTGGCTCAAGTATATATGACATTGCGGAAACCAAATGTCCCCACAATGTGATAAAACTCATGGGGACATTTTTTCCATCCCTATGAGGTGAGACTTCTTTTTTTTAATCTCTAACTGCAATAAAAAACTGCCAAAAGTCTGGTTACTTATGGTTAAGGTTAGGGCTGGGTTGGGGTTAAGGGTGATTGGGATTAGGGTTTTTCCCATAGAAATGAATGGAAGGTCTCCATTGAGATACTTACGTGAGTCTGCATGTGTGTGTGTGTGCATGTGTGTGTGTGTGTGTGTGTGTGCATGTGTGTGTGCATGTGTGTGTGTGTGTGTGCGTATGTGTGTGTGCGTGCGTGTGTTTGCGTGTGTGTCAGCCCTGAGATTGCCCTGAGCTTCCTGGGAAAGGCTCCAGCCTCACCTTGTATGGAATAAGCGCTTTGCAGACAGATGGATGTGCATGTGAGCAGCATTGCAGGACGGCTTTGCCTAGTCAGCACTCGGCCTTGGCCTCGGCCTCTGTGGGAGCCGCTGCTGCCCATGGAAGGCCTCGTCCTCACCGCAGGCCCGCCCCAGCACAGCCACGCAAACGCTAATGATTCATATAAAGGCATCACTTGCTAATCCCATCGCTGGCGTGCCAGCTGCCCTCCTGAGGTCACCGCGCGTCCCTCAGCCACCACACCGTGGCTCTGCCGATCCACGCCAATCCCCCGGGTGTGGGAATCGCACACCGGTATCTCCATGCACTTCGGCCAATCAGATGGCCGTGATGCAGCCAGCATCGTTTTTGTCATGCTCTTGACCCCGCTAGTCAGCAGAGCCACGTCAGCACGGTTATGGCTCGGGTTCATGGTGGCAGTAGAAAAGCTCCATAATAGATGGGAAGCAGTCAGGTATATTTGTAACCAATTCACAGTACCACTGGAACACGAGGGGTTAAACAACCCCCCCCCCCCCCAACCATGCAGTAGTGGGTTCTGGGTTTTGATGCCTTCGCCCCTACTTTTTGGAAGACCCCCCCCCCCACTGCATGCTCCAGCTCTTTGACTGGCACGTTAACTCAATTCAGCTCAGCAAAATAGAAGCAGTTTGCTCCCAGGGAATACACTGCGTAAACAGTGCCTAGGCTGAAGTAACGCTGCTTAATATGGTTATCAGCTTAGATCTGCGGGATCATCATCGGGAAGTACGATGCCCCCCTGCCCTCCTGCTATCCTCCACCCATCTGCTCCTTCATCTCTCCAGGCTCTCATCATCTCCGTGTTCCTCTTGTGGGGTCAGACTAGCGACTCGGAAGGTAGCACTGTGACCACACACCTGCGAGGCTGCTCAGTTTGACACGTGCTAGCTGTGTGTGTGTGTGTGTGGCTTTGTAATTATTACAGTGTGGAGGCCCAGTGTCCCCATAATGTGATAAAAACCTTTTTACCTCTTGTTACTTTTTACCTTGTTTGGACATTTTTTGGGTCCCTTCTAAATGCCTGAGTCTGACCCCTCAGGGTGTCCCCAGCTTAGTGTCCCGTGCACAGATCCCAGGACGTTATGGAGAATGGATGGATATGTGATGGTTGTTTCTGATGGAAGAGCCTCTTTCCTGAAAATTCCCTGTGAAATGTCACATTTCAGACTAAGCACCTAATGTGTCCAGTCAAACGCCTTCCCTGGGTCTCTCAGGGATTGTGCTAACTAACTGATTAGCGTGGCTTAGTGTTTAGAACTTTCTTTCTGCTGGAAGCTGCCAGGTAGCTGGGTAAAGTGGCTGTTTCTGACTTTTATGATGTGCACAGGGTGTCACTTAGCTTCTAAGGTGAAGTTAATGCACTTGAAAGGACTCTAAATGAAAAGTCGGCTGTAAAGCTTTTTTTATATGCAACAGTATTTCTATACAATATCTCCAAATCGGAATCCCATCAAAAAGCCATTTTCCCTTTCTCTTATCGGACTGGTAAATATTCATCTTGGAGCTACAGAGGATTTCAAAATGTAAATATCCTTCTACAGCAATTGTGTGATTTTTAGCTGCATTTCCTCCGCACTCTGTGGTATTGACACCTTTGATTGGGTGAGGGCCTTGCATACAGCCCAGCTTCCCGGGAGCCACATTTGTGTGGCTCTCTAACACGTCCCCTGACTCTTAGGTCTGAGCCTCAGTCTCCATCTCACTGCATTCACAAAGCCAGAAAGGGGCACGCCGGTCTGGTCCGCTCTGAACTCTGGGAGTCAGACCCCCCCCCCCCACACCCCCCCCAGCAGCGTTTAACCTAAATCGATGGCTGAGGGCCGGAGGCTCTGGTGCCGGGTCCCTCTACATTGCCCCCCCATTTATTCCCATCAGGACACAATAAAGTGTGACACCATGACTCCCCCCGGTTCTCCACACACAAAGAGAGCAGTGTACGCACACACCCCCCCCCCCCCATCTGCCCAACATGGCACTTTTGTTAAAATATAAAACAGGAGGCTATTTCAGACTTAAGCCCAGGTTGGTGTGCGGCGAATGTCGCACCCCCCCCCCCACTGTAGTCCCAGGGTTTCTCAGCTAGCAAGCACCTTTGTGTCCTGCTTGTTCTCCCCATCCGGACGGCCCCCTCGCCTGTGTTTACAGCTGTGTTTTTAACTCTGGCTGGAGCCCAGAGGAATTGCGATCGGCAGTCGCCCCCCGCAGTGTAAAAAGCACTCCGTAGACACCGGCGAATTCCACAAAGCGAGTCACGAGTGTCAAAGGAGGGCCTTGGGTAACTTGCATCCGCACCAGTTTGGCGACTATTGACGTATCTTCAGTTTATACAACTGGACATCGAGACGGGGCGAGTCAGAGGCTGCGAATCCATCCCACTTCACCACCTGCTGTTTTTTACATGTATATCCAGCTGTCTTTTCATTCAGCGCGGAGGTGAACTGCTGGAAAAATAAGCTTGGGAGCCGGGGCACTCACAGACTCCCTGACCCCAGCACCGGCAGAGACGTGCAACGGGCAGGATCCTGCACAAACCTTGCTTGCTAATTACGCTATTAACATGCGCATTTTCAGGAAGATCGTTTGTGGGGTAAGAATGGTGTGCAGGACAGGAATCCCCGGATACTGTAGGATCAGCCCTGACCTGTTGGGTGGACTAATTTGAGATAGTTATCTAGTCATTTTAGTTATCTATATGGATAAGACTCATTCCAGGCTGATATTTCTAAGGATAAGACACATTCCAGGATGTTATCTCTAAAGATAAGAATCATTTTAGTAGGATATCTCTAAGGATAAGACTCATTCCAGGATGTTATCTCTAAGGATAAGAATAATTTTAGTAGGGTATCTCTAAGGATAAGACTCATTCCAGTCAGGTATCTCTAAGGAAAAGACTCATTCCAACTGTTATCTCCAAGGATAATACTCATTCCTGACTGTAATCCTCAAGGATAAAACACATTACTGACTGTAACCTCCAAGGATAAAACTCATTCCTGACTGTAATCTCTAAGGATTAGACTCATTCCACTTAGATGTCTCTAAAGATAAGACTCATTCCAGACAGGATGATACTTATTCAAGTTGGTTATCGCTAACGTAAGATTCATTATAGACTGTAATTTCTAGGAATAGGACGCATTCCTACTGTTATCGCTAAGGATAAGACACCTTTCAGACTTCTATCATATGGACATGGCATCTGTAAGCTTCTAGGTCGATTTAGTCATGTAGAGCGATGCCTCTTGGGGTGTGAAGAGTTTTGGGTTACCTGATATGTAACAGTGATTTCACATGAAAAAACAGAGACTCCCTATGTCCACTGAAGCATTACTGCTGAATACTCAGAGCAGCTGGACCTGGTGACTGAGACCGCCGCTTCCTGAGGGTGGGGTCTACATCACACAGGCTCCTGGGGTATCTGTGTCCCTCACATTTCCCACAGGACAAGCTGGCCTCCATTAAGATCCCAGGTCAACATAATGTTTATGGGTGCTAATGTGGGTGCTAAAACTCATCATTAGCGAGAGGAGATGAATCCCCCCGAGCTTCCCTTGGAAGGCTGAATGTGCAGGACCCGTCACCCAGTCCCCTAATTGGACCTTGTCATGCATTGGGAACAACTGATTATCATTCCCAGTGATGACCTTTGGGCAAGGGGTGGATGAGAGGGCGTGGTGAAAAGACATGTGTTGGATCCAGCCGGGGTGGGGGGGGGGGGGGGGGGGGGGT
>JAODKL010000017.1:13809713-13832141 GCA_026780765.1 Petrocephalus schoutedeni
GCGGTTATACGCGTGTGGTATGTCGGGCCTGCTGTGGCTCGCGGTAGCGGTCAGGCACTGACAGCTGCTGGTAGCGGAGGCTTCTGCTTGCCGGGTTTACAACCAACAGGGCGATTGCCAAAGCACAGTGATAGCCACAGCAGAGGCACTGCCCGCCCCCCCCTCAGGGAGCTCTCTGAAGTGGCCACACCTGAGCCGGCTTTCCCACCGGGGACCACCCTGACTGACCGCTGCTTATTCCAAGCACTTATAGAAAGCGCCTTTCTAACTCAGCTATGTCATATACTGTATGCAGGTTGTGACAGCATACGGCCATCTCAGTGGCGATGCTAGGATTTTTTAAGGTGGGGGGCATAACAGTATTCATATAGAGGAGGCAACCTTATCATTAGCCAATGTTATGTTGACAGGGGTGGGGCACTCGGGAGGGCCAATCAGCTTTTTCCCCTGTCCCTGTTTATGGGTCATTTTAATTTTATGGAACAGACACACTGGAAGTTGATTGGTTGATGGCCCCGTCTGTCAAACCCCATGACTGACTCACAGAGCTTCCCCGCCCATCAGGGACAGGTGGTCTGCCGGCCCCGGCTGATTTCAATCAGGAAGTGTGAATAAGGATCCAGATCCCAAGGCTCTGTCACATAGCATCATTAGCGCATGTCAGTAGAGCACAAGTGTAAAGTCGTTGTGTCTGGCACAACTCTATAGGTGCCGTTAGCGGCTGGTCAGCTTCACTGCGAGGCCTGGACACCTCCACTGCTATTACCTGCAGTGAAAATGTAAAATTCCCTGTGCCAGTTTTGATTGTCAACTCTATTAGTTCATGACTAATTAAACTGTCACATCTGTCTTGATAAACAAGAGCAATTCTTCTGTGTATTTATTTATTTATTTCCTTTTCATTTTTTGGGGGTGTTTGTGACATTGCCACAAAGTGTTTAACATATTGTGGTTTATTCGAGTCATCACAGGGGCGGATACAATAGGGCGCGTGTTTCCATAGCCCTGCTGGTGTGTGCGGGAGATGGGTGCAGCTTCCTGGAGCGATGGCGGAGGTGAGGGTCTCAGGGGGAGGGGGCCATGCAGGGGGATTGTGGGAGGCTGGCAAATCAAAACAAGAGAGCTCATTATTCTTCGCTAAATGTCACTCGTTGAACTTTCACTCCTTTATGTAATCAAATCTAATGTCATCTTCATATTTGGGCCCTTGTGTGGTTTAATTGAGTGAGCGGTCAGCCGCGGTCCTTGTGGAATGGGTTAAACCTGCCACGGAGAGCAGGGGGGCACCGAGGGACCCCGACCGCATGCTCGTGTTTCATTAGCCCTCGCCCACACCTTCTGTTTGCACACTGCTGCTGCTCGTTAGCTTTTTATTTGCTTGTTTTATACCTGGTGCCATTTATCTACTGTGCAGCATCAGCCCATCGGAGTCCGATCTCTCTGGCGCGTGACGTTAGCGTCATCAGAATTTCAGTAAATGGCACGTGAGGGGGTCGAATGGTCGGAAACCCCATAATACTCTGGCTACCTGACAAGTCCTGCTGTCCCAATCTTGAAGACAAAAACACAGGGCGACTCCTGCAAGGAACCAGAGTGACAAAAGAAAGGAAACTGCCATAATCTATTAGTCATGAATGAACACATAATTTTATCATAATTTAGTCAGTCCAAGGTCAGAAATTCGCTGAACTCCTATCGTTTTTACAGCGGCGCTCAAAAAATGAGATGTTACTGGCCCTTAGTGTCAGGGCTGCTCTTTCAAGCATGAGACGTCGTTCCTGGGGATAGCAAATATGAAGATGCCACCCACGGCTACCGCTTACCAGCACGTTTATCGATACTACGGCAGGTGCGAGCTTTCACAGCTTAACGGCTCCTTAACTGATCTTGCAGAGAGGGGGCCTTGATGATGACGAAGCAGAGTGGCCAGACCCAAAAGTGTCTGTGGAAAGTAAAGTGTCCCCTTGAGTATTGCCTCCTCTGCAGTCTTAGCTTCACCATCTCCTCTTTATTTTCTAACTTCTTCTGCCAAACATCTCAACCTCAATCTTCTGTCTGAAAGCCCTTGACACTGTACCCGAATCTTCCTTGCTAACACTTTCCTGTCCAAACCGAATGACCTTCAGAGCCTTTCTAGTGGTGAAGTGGCACTCAGGCTGGCCGACAGCTGAGTCCAGGAGTCTCCTAGGTGCTGGCCCAGCCACCATGAGGTTCTCCCACCTTGAAGGTGTCCGTGCGCTGCTCTGTTCCGACAGCGGCCGATGGATCCACAGCCCGATCCCTCTTCCGGAAACCCGTCACGCCTTTCGGCAAGTGGGAATTGGTTGTGTCTGACCTGTATCCTGAGAGAGAGAGGGGGATCAGCATGGAGATGGAGATGTAGGGTGCGGGAAAGAGGAGGCAGGCAGATGAATGGGTGAAGGAGGCATTTATCAAACAGAAGGGTGCTTAATGGGATCCCACTGCTTAGGTTAGTTAATGAATCTGTTTCATAGCTCTGTTCCTATGCAAAGTCTAAAGGCTTCTTTACCTCACATTCGCGGCCCTGTTTAATCTCCTCCCAGCAAACCGCTGCTGGAGAATGTGGCCCAGAGCTGGGGGTGAGTGGGTGTGTGAGATGGTGGGGGGGCAAACTTTATGGGTAATTTCCTGCTTTAACCAGGTACTCTGGAGAATAATGATGCTCAGAAAAGCATGTGGATGCAGGGCCATGTAGAATTCAGCCATGAGCCTTTACTGCCCTCGCGGCAGTGACTGTGGCTGTGATAGAGGACAGGGGTAGCAGGGAGGAATCGCAGAGGAGCACGCCGAGCTCCTGATGGTCAGGGCTGATGGCCACATGCAGGCCCATAACCTGTGCGGAGCTCTACACCTCTTCTTGTAGGAAGAAGCTATGCTTTATGGTAATGAGCTCTGGGTGGTTCTGTGTGCTCTGTGGCCATGTGTGCGGAGGGGGCTGTGGGTGTCTGCTGGCGGGGGGCCGGGGGGGGTTCTGGACTGACATCCTCTGATGACGCCTCCTCACTGCCCAGCATCTCGGAGAGGCCCGGCGGAAGCCCCTTGGTGTGTGTAGTCGCCACTCTCCACTTTCTCGCGACTGGTATCGATCAAACGACTAAAACATGGACTGAAACACTTACTCTCCGCCGCCCAAGGCTCGCCATCCCTCCCGTTGTGTTTGCCACTTGTGTCTGAAGCGGGAATGATTTCATTCCTGCCGGAGTGACCAAATCAACGCTAAAATCACGACACTAAAAGTCTGCCTGGTGTTTAATGGTCGTAATAGATTTCTTTTTTTTTTTTGCTCTCTTTTTACGCATTAGGCTGATGTGCTACCTCTTAAGGACCCAACCTATCACCAAAAAATGAAAAATATTCGACATGGAAGGAGTTTCCTGTCATTTACTCCCAGTATCACTTCGTACATATTAACCTGAAATAGACGGCTAAGTGCTCCTAATGAGTTAGCAACAGAAAACAGCACTGGGATTTATGCCGATGTTTTCGGCCCCGAGGATATTTACATTAAACGGGAAAGCTGAATATGAATATAGAGTATGAATGTGTAATTTAAGCTCCATTTGACAGCTTTGTTTTGTGTGAGAAATTCCTTCAGTGACGGATTAATGTAATTTGAAAGCCCATCCCAAAGCCGTTAACCTCAAAGCACAGATGTTGCTTTTAATATCTGGAATCACCTGTGCTAAAAATAAGCTTTCCTTCTGTGACTGACAGCGAGTCGGATACTTATGTAACAAATTAAGCTATAGTAGGAGGAAAAGCTTTTCGCTAGTAAATATTTGCTATACCTTTACAGCGCGGCATTTTTATTGTAGTGTCTCGAGGACATCTGGCTCCCGCTTTCATGTTGCGAGCTTTACACATCTTCTGTATTTATTTTTTGTTATTCAGTTTTCTCTGACTACTCCGCTAACAATTATTTGTTCTTGAAACTTTGTTGGACGTTATGGTTAAGGTACAGAAAAGCATTTTCCAGATGATGTCAGAGTGTAATCCGCTGCTACAACTAATAGTAGATTAGATTAATAGAATAATAATAGAAATAGAGCAAAAATATAGTATTATTATTATTTCTATCACTATATTAATAGAAATAGAAAAAGACTAGAATAATCAACAAGCAATTGATGGTCTCAGTAGAACAGCGGGTAACAGAATCGCTTTATACCTCATAAGCCATGGTTTCCAGTTCACAATATACACATATACCACTTCATAAAATGTTTTATTATGAAATAATACTTTTCAACGTTAACGTTGTTCAGGTACTGTTATTGTGCTTTGACAAAACTTTCAAATGTAAATAAATGGAAATAATGTGCCATAAATATTACATTTTAAAAGACAAATGTAAATAACGAACATTCGCTGTTGGCTGGATTTGACCAATGAGATCTCAGTTGGATATCCTACTTTGGCGTATGACACGTGGCAGATGCTTTGACTTTTGATGACAGCTCTGCTTCCTTCTGTGACAGTTGGGTGAGAGTTGGGCAGAGTGTGGGGTCATCGCAGTAGAATCCCAAACTCTGACTTGTGGAGGAGCGGGCAGCATGGTGCCGCCCCAACCTGTTTAGCCACCAGAAGGTGCCGCGGGTTTGTCTTCCACACGGATGCCTCTTTAGCTGGGCTGAGGTGCTTCTGCCTTACGAGCTCCTGATTACGTAAATGAGAGAAGTGCTCAGCTGCGAGGCAGGGATAAAAATGTCTCCTAGGCAACTAAATAATACCGTTTCAAAGGCAGACTTACCCTGCACGCCGAATACGGATAGATGCTGAAGATGACGCCGCGTGGATATTCTTAGATGCCCTGGCAGATCGTCAGGGCGCCCAGTGCCATGATTGATAACTGGCTTCTGAACCTCGCAGTGATTTTTCAGTGCAAATTCACAATGATTGGTGATTTATGACTGAGAGGCTGGTGTCCATATGCAGCAGCCGGAAGAATGTTTATGAGAAATCAGGTCAATTAACACATTAGAGTGTAACTGATTCATGTTCTCAGGTAGTCTGAGTGAGCTCTCCAGTGGGGTCGAACCACCGGCTTGCTGTGGCCTTCTCCACCTTAAATCCATGTTCTTTGTCTCTTGTCACATGGGGTCCATTAGTGATGGCTCATGGCTTCTGTAGCTCTTGTCATTGGCTCCTCCACTGTCGGCTTGCCTTCTGTTGATAGGCCCGAGTCCTGCTCCTGGAGCCAGCACTGTATTTGATGACTATTCCTCTCGGTTTTACCACCAAAGTCACATAGGTGTAAATGTGATCCTATAGGAGAACGGCACCCTGAATTAGACTGGCTAGCTTGCTCTACAGGTAGCACTCGGAGGGTGCCAGATGCTGCTGTCATGTCAGTCTCTGTACCCGTCCATCTGGGCCAAAACTTCAGCTAGGAGCGACTAGGTGACCATGACAGGCCTGCCGCTCCATGTCCTCGCTTTCATCCAATTAGAATGGGCCTGTGCTGCGCCTTTGCTGCACAGAGTTCAGTCTGAAGGCGGAGGAGTTTGCCGTCTCTATGTGTTTATGCCATATGATCTGAGGTAACATTCCGCTGCGCTCGGGAATTTGTCCCGGGACAAACAATCACGGACGTGCGCGCTCACGAGAAGTCAGCCAGTCACATGCAGCTGCATTGCTGCAAGTGGGACATGTTTACGAACCTCACTGCCGTGCCGAGCGCATCCTGTGGGTGAGACATGCATCGCTGATTTTAATTATCAGACTGAATGACATAATTGACATCAAATTATTACTTAGGGCTGGGGGGTTGGGCAGCAGGGGAATGGAATGAATATTCTGCACATTTGAAATGATAGGGGGTTTCAGATTCCACATATGGCAGCCCGCACCCTGTGCAGTAACAAGCGTGCTGAGGGTGAGAGCAGGCCTGTTATTGATGTGTGTGTGGCTGGCGGAGACCCAGTGGGCGCTCGCTCGGCTGATAGCCTCGTCAGTGGGGGGCGTCACCCTCCCAACACACTCGCACACCAGCTCTCTGCATCGGAGTCCCTGTGTCTCAGGTGTGCGAAGGTTGCTAATCGATTCCAGTTTTCAGTTTTTTCTTACTTTACCTCTGGGGGGGTGATGCTTGGTGAAAACTATGCTTACAGGGCAGACGGAAAGACTTAGGCTTAGGGCCTTTGTCAGGGCAGAATGGCAAAGAGTAAGACGTAATTTGTGTAGTGTAAGACAGGGATGTGAGGTGGAAATGGGCTTAACTTTCTGTAAAGGAAGTGATGTCAGCGGAACTGTGAAGACGATGAACTGTAGGATGTAATTTTTAATGTGCCTTGGCTGGATTGTGTCATTCTGCAAGAACAATGACTCGCTGAAGAGTCATCGCTGGAACATCTCAGCGAAAAAGCGGTTTCTTTTGGGACGTAAGGATTGGTGGGTGGATCAGGGTGATGGAATGAGATGGGTGGTGTCAGGATCGGTGCCAGTCTTCCCATTTGGCCAGCAGGTGGCGCTGACCATCCTGTTCTGCCCTCAGTCCTTAGTGTGTTTCCCTACTCCTTGGTCTGCCATATGGCTTCATGGGCTGAGCTGTTAGCTAGCGCCTGGACTCCTTTTGGTTGTGGGTTTGATGCTGGCCTTAGCTAGTTTTTTAAATAATTTGTTATTTTATGTTTTCCTGGTTTATTATGTAGATGTGACTGCATGTCTGTAGTAGTAGTTGCTCCCCAGTCTTGTACCCAGTTTTTGCTCTGTTCGCTAGTGTGCTACTTTGTGGTTACTTTCAGTAAGTTCTTATTTTCCTTGATAGTGGACTATTCAACAGCAGTCTGAATTGCTCACTTTAAAAACATTCTCTGTATCCACAGGTAAAAATGTATAAGTCACTTTAGCTGAAAGTATCTGCTCAGCTGTACAATCAGACAAGCACCCTATGATCTGCTCCAGTCGGAATTCAATTTCCATTTAAAGAATGGCTTCATTTTTTCTTATAGTTCTATTCTTTTTATGCCAAACTCATAAATGTTATGTAAGTTCCAAAAAAAGTACACGAGCAGTAATTCCTCAGTGGAATCGAACTGCAGAGCAGTTCTGAATTGAGTCTTTCACTGGATTGCAAACCTACAGCCTTCTGGGATCTAGTGTCAGGGTGACCACTGAAATGACAAAGTAAACTGAATGGTGCTTCCTGGACTCTCTGGGGTGCAGAGAAGAGTTTGGTGGCCACAGTGATGTCATAATGAACCCTCTTAGACATGATGTCATTGGGTCCTTTCTCGCCCGGCCACGTGGGGCCGCTTCTACCTCTCGGTCTGGGCAGCTGTCGAAAAGACCAGAAAGATGTTATAGCACGTTATATTTCATTCTAGTGGCCCCTGCTCACACACGCCGTTGAAGGCGTGCTTTGATAAAACAGCTTTATTAGGAATAAAAGAAACATTACATCATGCCTATCCCTCAAGTTTTATTTACGTCTGAGGTGCCCTCTAATCTTTTTTTTCCCCTTGTAAAACAAAATTATAAGTAGTTTTATTTTTCCTCTCCGTATGAGTCAGTGTCCTGTAAAAGGTCCCGTGAGGGTATGCTAATCCTGCAGCTGGCCGGGGCCCGCCCCGCCCCGCCCCCGCCCCCCTCCCACCAGGTCTTCCTGCTTCGTCTGAGAAGGGCTGTTAAACCCCCCGCTCCCCCCCTGGCCATTTCCAGGTCTCTCATGCCGAGCTGTGAAATCGGCGCATTTAGTCCAAACTTAGATCCAGCACATTCAGTCATTTGTGTACCACCTTTTCAGGAGTTCCACCTAACACAATGATGTATCTCCAGGGTCAGTGTTAGAATGGCGGGGGCCACTGGGTTAAAGTCACTGTTGGGGCCCGAGGTACACTATAAAATTGGGGGCCCCTACAATCTGGGGACCCGGTTATCCTGTGCATAAGTCCGGCCTTGAGCACCCCCGCTTCCGGAAGAAGATGTGTACAAAGTGGCTGTCAAGTGCACTTGTCGATTCGGTCGACGCAAGATAAGGAGGAATGGATTAAGACCTAGACCTCATGGCTGAGAGGTGGTGACCCCCCCCCCTTTAAGAAGGACTTAAACGTCTCACATTATCGGCTTAATTTCCTCTGCTACTGCACCTCCTCTTGCCTCAAAGATAAATAGCTCATTTGAATTGTTTTGGAATAACTGTGTTTTTTTTTCCCTGTAATGGAAGTCCTGAAATGCCATGTTAGCTTCTCATAATAATTATTTCTCTTATAGGTAAATATGTCATGATGTAGCTGAGATGTCATGGCGATGCGCATCATCCGTTGCCATGGTACCCTTATCACTTCCAGAATCTCATAGACAAAACAATAGGTTGCTTTTACCCCGGCTGTGTGCCTGACAGGTTGGGGGCTAAAAATACTTCCACAAGATCCCACCATACATGGAAGAGTGGGCGATGACCGAGGATAGTACAGCGCACATCTCTGCCCTCTTTGGAGTGAGGAATCAAGGAGGAATCAAGCGAGGAGTGAGGAATCGGGAAGGCACCAAACGGCCTTGTTAGAAGTCAGCAGCGGTAACGAGCAGCGTGAACCAATTAGCGCAGGAATCAATTATCAGCAACACAGCATTATTTCAGAATAATAATTACGAAGCAGAAAAGCCCACAATAGAGGAAGGCGAGGCCAATCCTTTAACTTTGCTCTGCGTTTGAGGTTTGTTATGTATCTATAGCGATATCTGGTTATGTATTGTAACTTCAAGGGGAGTCATTTGCGGCCTGACGTGCCCCCCCATGATCAAAGCCCCTCCGGATGGCGATAGTGCGCACTCACACGGGTAAATATCGCCCGGCTGTCACACTTCTGCCTTCATCTCACATAAGATCCTCCGTGATTATTCCAGCGGAATTACAAAGTGCGTCTGTACATTTTTGAAAAGCGTCAGGTCTTCATTCTCAGCAGATATCCATGAATATTAAGCTTTTTACACAGCCTCGCCGTGCGGGATTGCATTCTATGGGGTTTAAAAAAGAAGAAAACGGGCACTTTTATATTCCTTAATGTGGGTATGAACACCCACACAAACACTAGCTAATGAATGTAATTCATGTCTCTCCGCATTCGACTTTTCCTGTTTTTTTGCCTTCTTTGGTTCTTTTTTTTTCTTCATTATAAGTAAATAATAGATATTTTCAGCTGGGGGGGGGGGCATTATTAGACTCTGCCGGCTCTGAAGCCTTTCTGGACTGGGGCGACCTCTTGTCAGAAGTGCTTGACGGAGTGCCTCCCACCAAGGCACAAGTCTCCATCCAGCGAGAGCTGCCGTGTGGCTGGAGAGACCCATTGATGTGTCACTGTGAACTGTGCAGCCACCTCAGTGGCTTATCTCCTTCACAGAAAGAATCATCCATCCATCCATCCATCCATCTTGGAGGGCCATAAGGCAGGGAACAACCCAGGATGGGGTGCCCACCCATTGCAGAGTAACATACTAATAATGCACGTCATCCTTAGTGCCGAGTCCGTTTCGTGGCCCTTGATTGTAATGAGAGCCCCCACCTGCCCCTCTCCGCTCCGACTCGGCCCCATGGAGGCTTAGAGGTGTTTTAAAAACAAGAGATTTGCTGTGACTCACAAACACCTGAAAATCTGCAGGGGAAAGGGCTCCTCCCTCAGGCAGGAGCACTCTGGGAGACGGCACCCCCACGCTGTGGTTTGGGTGGGCGTGTCTGTGGACAGAGAGGCATGTCCCCGGGCAGTGAGGCGTGTCCATATCGAGTCCGTGTTCTGCGATCCCTCTCCTTCCTGCTACGGTGTCACCTAGCCTTTGGCCCCCAAGTCCCTCAGAAGCCATGTTGTACAGGTTTGTGAGGTGGCAATATGCCAGGCGAGCCTGTGGATGGGGGTGTGAGTGCCACATGGTGGTGGGGGATGTCGTCCAGGTGGTCACAGAAGGTGGGGGGAAGGTTCTAGTCAGATCAGAGATGTGCTCTGCCCTTGGTGTGCATGACACAGAATCTGCTATCCTGGGCACTTTTCAGCCCAAGCCTGACCTTTGACCCTTGACCCTTGACTCTTTCCCTGTGCAGGAATGCAGTGTTTATGGGTTTATGTTAGAAGGGAGGCCCCCCGAGGGGCAGCTGGGGGATTCTTGCGGTTCCTTTCTGTATCTGCCCGTAATGAAACCATGATGATGAGAATGAACCGCGGCTGCCTGTATATTATGGGATACATGGGATACCGTTTCAGACGAGGTATCCCTCCATGTTTGGAGGGGGAGCTAAATGGTTTGGAACAAGCCAGTGCCTGGTGGTCAGAGGAAGACCCCTCTATGATTTCTGCTACGAGCCCCTAATGACGCCCCCCACCAGCTCTGCCTGTGATGCTGTAATTGGCAGCGGTGGACATCAAGGGGTCCCTACTGCCTCCTGTTCTCTTTTTCCTCAGGCTCAATGCCCCCCCCCCACCGACTGACCATTCCCGAGTGGACCCCCCCAAGAGTCTCTGACAGCAAGTGACATGAGATGAGGCTAGGTGACAGGGAAGACGTGGTAATGCCAGTGGCCAGTCCCTTTGACGGGGAGGAGCGCGCCTCCTGTCTCCGTACGGAGCTGAGAGTGTGACCGCACGAGGTGTAATCGGCATAATCGCGGTGGGGCTGGAGGTCACTGGTAAGTCCTTGGTCTGCCAGATGTGGTCCCCGCCAGCCTGACCCCATGCTCCTGTCTTCTACTGCTGAAATAATTGGGTATCCCTCACCCCCACCGGATCAGGAAGGGGCTCCCCGAGGTCCTGGCTCCCCGGAACAGGTGTAGCGCGATGTGTAATGACACCAGGGGTCCTCGCTTATTAGTACAGGGCTGCCCCAATCAGTGCCTGACAGCTGATATGGTGATTTAGCCAAGCGCTGAAATGTCTGTGACGGAAAGCTGCCGTCGTGGTGCAGAACTGGAGATATCCGTCTTGGTTGGCTTCCTCATTCTGTCGACCCCGACAGATTTATTATCGCACATGTACTGTTTGCTTCTCCTCCGCTGCCTTGTATGTTTCGCTTCACTGCATATTTTCACAGAAGTAAGACAAAGGAATAAAAATGAAAACGCGAGTCTTGCGCAGAACGAGTCCCGGAAAGCACGAGGCGAGTGCAAAGAAATCAGACGTTTCCCAGAGTGCTTTGCATGAAACACCGGAGGCGCTTAGCCTCGGCGACTGGGCGCTACAGCGGCACTGAGAATCATCGATTTGCTCGCGTAAGTGATGTTTGTGCTTCCCGCGGTCCCAATCCAGAACATTCATCTGTCAGTGCCGCTCTGAGGAAAGAAGCCGGCCCCCTGCAGTACTGTCTCGGCCTCACAGAGCCACCGTTAAGTTTGATAGATGTCATAAAGTATTCAGGATTCCAGTTAATTTGTCTTCCTCTGTGCTTAACTTCGGGTAAGTGTTTGCAAATGTGAATGGGTGACATTAAGAGGGTTTATGTAACCGTGTAGTCAAGTGCACTGCTATTTTTAACACTCGTCCTTGGATAAATGTATATTTTATGCCATTTTTTGCAAAGTATTTTTCGTGGTTGTTTAAGGACCTTCCTATTAGACCTTAAGGCTGCACGTCCTCATAGTCCTCTGCCGTGATATCCGCAGAACCTTATTTACATGTCAGTGGTCCGCTTCCCTCACCACTGGCCCAGAGGCACGTCACTCACTCCCACGGGCCAATCGGACTTGTAGGGGCGGATAGAGGGAGGGCACATGGGGTGTCCTCAGTGAGGGGGTGAAGGAGACACTCCTTTGCATGCAGCGCTGACTGTGATTTTATTTGTGACATCCTCTGAGTTATATTGCATACAGGAAATGCCGCCTGACTGTGAATGGCTGTTTTAACAAATCAAAATAAAAACTAGGGGCCACATGTAGGATTATCTAGCAAAGAACACAGGCCATGTGTTCCGCGAGACGCGGAGATAATCCCCCTCGCTGTTCGGTTTGGAAACACCAGGCTGGAAACGTGTCTGCTCTACACTTCCCTCAGTCATCCAGCCCAGAAAGAGAAGGAGCTGGTTAGCAGGGGCACACCGGGGAGCGATGCCAATGGGCCCTCCCGTGGAGCGGGGGGAGGGGGGTGGGCTAGTCGCGAGGCGGCCGTCCGCCTCGCTATCGACCATTCCGCTCAAAGCCCCGCAACTCAATCAGCTTGAAAGGGATTCTGCTGACGGCTGGGAGGCTCTTGCCATTTTACGCTGGCCGTACAGATAAGGCCACAGGCTCCGGGTTTCTTCATCAACTTAAGCTATTATGTGGAGTTTCATCTGGTTTTTATTGCTAAATGGAAAGACGGCACGCGGAGCATTTCTCTCCGTGGATGAGAGGGATTCCCGTGAACACAGGTTGTCGCAGGAGCCGACGGGCAGGCGTTGCATTTTTGGTAATAGCTTTAGTAAATATATTTCTCTCTGAAAGAACATTTTTGGAGCATCTTAAACGTTCCTTTCCCAACAGGAAGGGCATGGAAAGCTGGGCTTTGTTCACTCTCAGTCAGAGAGACAAGCTGGGGGTCTGCCCCCCCCCCCCCAGGTAAAATCTGTAACTAAGCAACAGGCTGAAGGTGTTCTTCCACAGGGCGTCGCCGTGATACGCCGCGGCGTAGCGATCGATGCCCGGGTCTTTCCCCGGCGCTGATCCGCCTCCTTCCAGTTGAGCCGTGCCTGCATATGCGCAGATGGAGCCAAGTTTACTCTCTGCTTGCATGCGGCGTTTTAATCCTGCGATGAAGGTCAGCTGGATGTACGGGGAGTGAAAGTGAGAGTGGAGGGATGGGAATGATGGGCAGAGAGAAGGAGAGGAGCGCTGGGGGACGGGCGAGAGAGACGGGGCAGATAATTGTGATGGCAGCGTGCATGGGGCTCAAGCTGGGTGACATGGGATTAGGCTGAGGATGAACAAGGGCACAGAAAGTCTACATGCATACATGTGCATATATGCCTACATCCCACACACATACATGTCATTATATATACATACATCCCACATGCATACATGTCATTATATATACATACATCCCACATGCATACATGTGCAAATATACATGCACACAGATGCACATATGCAAGGCATACACATGGATTCCACATGCACATATACAAACATTCCGCAAATGTATTTGCATTTATACAGATGTGTATTATCCCTTATGCATGCATGCACATAAATACACCCACATGTTCATGCATCACACATGCATGCACGGGCATATATACACGCACATGCAGTATACATACATCCCACCTGCACACAGATGCACATAAAAATACATATTTATATATGCATGGGGTGGTGTAGTGGTTAGGGATGCAACCATGTAATCGAAAGATTACAGGTTTGAGTCCTCACCCCCGAAGTGCTGCTGAGGTATCCTGAGCAAGTTACCGTCCCCACTTCTCCCTGGATGCTCACGTCGCTGCCCCCTGCTATGTCGCATGGGTTCAAAGCAGTGGACACATTTTGTTGTTGCATGCTGTGGTGCGTCAACAATGATGATTAATCACCTTCACTTCAAATTTACATAAAAATATACATACAGAAATGCACGACAGACAGACACACAGACATGTTTATACCTCAATGTGAATTATTTTTATGTGTTTTTTGGTGGCCCACCCTGTAGCCTCGCACCACCGCGTTCAGTTCCAGTACCATCCCCGGCCCTGCTCTCATGTGCGGCCTCTCAGGTGCATTGCTGTGTCAATTGTCTTTCATACTTAAATACTCCCACACACGCCCAGACACACACACAAACACACTGTGCAAAAACATCGTTCTTTATTAAAAGAATTACCTAGCACTAACATGAACTGATGTATCAAACCTCTTAGGAAGTGTATTTTACATATACTGCATTTCATTTGAAGTCGGAAATTTCAACTGGAACTCCCCCGGAAGTCTGATTTCCGACACAAAAAATCGGAGGGGTCCACACAACCCCCACCACAGAATTCAAGATGGCTGCGCCCTTCATCAACAGAAGCGAAAGCTGTGGTTATATACCGTTTATTTATAAAAGTACTGGGACACCCCTCCAAATCATTGAATTCAGGTGATCCAATCACTTCCATGGCCACAGGTGTATAAAATCAAGCACCTAGGCTTGCAGACTGCTTCTACAAACATTTGTGAAAGAATGGGCCGCTCTCAGGACCTCAGTGGATTCAAGCGTGATACCGTGATAGGATGCCACCTGTGCTATAAGTCCATTCGTGAAATTTCCTTGCTACTAAATATCCCACAGTCAACTATTAGTGGTACTGTAACATAATCCCATGTCACCCAGCTTGAGCCCCATGCACGCTGCCATCATAATTATCTGCCCCCTCTCTCGCTCATCCCCCAGCACTCCTCTCCTTCTCTCTGTCCATCATTCCCATCCTTCCACTCCCATCTAGGTCTCTCCAGGCCCGCCACACTGCCCTCATATCAGCATCGCCTGGCAGTCATGTGACTGCAGAACACGCCAAACGCACGTCTGCTGAGAGGCGTCTAGGTCTCTCCAGGCCCGCCACACTGCCCTCATATCAGCATCTTCCAGGTTCACTGGAATTTGTATTTCTGGGTACCCAAATATTCCGTAAAACACAGTAAAGCAATGAATTAAAATATGCATTTCCTGTTTACTGGGCCTGCGGGATATTGGGGATTTCAAAGCAAAATGCAAATGTCCTGGAGAGATGTGAACGAAGGCAGGAACAAAGTCGTTTTTTTACACATGAGCGAGTTAAATGACTGAAAGTGTATTACTATGTGGCCGCGTGCCGTGCCAGGCACAGAACCCACGCTGGAGGCAGCGACGCAAGACGTCAGCCCAGGAACCAGGATGCTCCCATAGTGCGGAATCGGCAGCTGGAAAAACCCATCAAATGATAAAATTCTTTACATATCCAGCCTAATGCCTGGCACTTCAGAATTAACGACACCAATGACACGTTTCTGTATAACTCTCTCCTTGTTACCCAACGAGAATAAGGCTCGGCTCGGCAAACTCGCCGCGTGGTGTTACGCTGCGTCCGGGTGCAGAATTGACAGTGGAGGTACATTGCGCTTTCGTGAACATCTCAGCCAAGGCAAATTAGTGTGAGATCCGGCTGATGGAATATGATCAGGGCAGACAGAACCTCTCTTATTGTTGTGACAGTGTTAAGACCAGTCTTGCATGTGGAGTGTTATTTCGTGCCCGCAAGAGACGCACAGCACACCAACTATTGTCCCGGCCTCAGTGACCCCTTCGGCAATCCAAGTCGGGCGCTCCTTAAAATGCGGCTTGGTGGTAATCTGCTTCATTGAAAGGAACCAAAGCCTTCTTAGCTCGCCCTTCACTAGAATTAAGGCTCATTTGTCTATAATTGGCAGGAGAGGTTCCATCCTCCGCTATGTGGATTGGCACTAAAGAGCCCTTTTCCTAATCTATGGGTATAATTCCATTCTCTGACAATTTCAGGAATAAAATAGCTAGTGTGTGAACAATGGCTCTAATCTCCTTTGAAACAGCAGGGAAAATAGCTCGCCAGACCCCCGGGATTTGATAAACAAATCCCTGAAGGACAGGGGATTCACATGTGCTGTCTTGGCAGGACCACTGTGACCTGTTCAGTATTCATTTAGGCGTCCTCACTAAAGACCTGTGCGAAATATTCATTTAGGCGTCTTCATTAAACGCCTGTGCAAAATATTCATTTTCCGCTTTACTGTTTTATCACCTGTCATGGACTTACAGCTTCTTTTCTCAATAACATTGTACATTCCTGCTATTGGAAAGCAGCATTTCCTGTCATTTCTGTCTCTTTGGCCTTACGATGGTTTTTGCTTACGTCTACTGCATTGGCACCTTATCTATCACCTGTGGAACATTTAGCCATTTTGGGCTTTTAACAGTGTTCTTAGCCGCCCATCATCCACATCCTGGGTCTGTCTGCTCCCAGTCTGCTCCCTCTCACTTCATCATCCTTCCTGTTTCTCTATATGCACATTTCATTCATGTTTCCCCAGATTGATCTGCAGAGATGTCGGACTCTGCTGTAGTGCGTAATCCATCACTGGTGGTAAAGGTGAGCAGCTGTCTGAGATTACCCATGATTCATAGTGACCGGGGACAGCGTGAGCTCAGGCTGCCAGTCCGCGCGAACACGAGAAAGCGATTGTAAAATCCGCGCGCGCATTCTAGGGGGATGCACTCAAAGGGGTTGCGCTACGGAGAATCTGTGAAGGTTTCACTTTACCGCTGCTATTTCTGCTTCGTTCCCGGGGGCAGTGGCAGAACGCCGCTGTGGGTTTCACCCGCCGCTTCGTGGACGACCGCTATTATGCAGGGTTCACATGGAGTCTAGGTAGGCTTTGCCTAGATGAGGAAAAGCCCAGCCAAGCAATTCAGGTGGAGGACTTTAACCGCCAAGTCACCTGTTGTCCATCTTCAGGTCACATGACTTTCTGGGTCACGTGACTTTAAATAGTACTATACATACTTTTTTCAGTCAAGGTTCAGTTAAAGCCATTTGATGCTACTACACGGACATGCTACACTAGTCTAAATTGTGTCTAATTCTTAACTTTATCGAGCCCCACCCTATGTAAATGTGTAGTGCCCAGTTCCTGTTTAATCAAATGTCTTCTCTCTTCAAATTGGGCAGTGGTGTCAATGTGAGTAACAGGCCACTTGACCCTCATACTGAGGAGTATGGGAGGAGCTATGATTGGCCGGCAGCTGGAGCGGGCAGGCAGCTGATGAGCATCTTGGTAATGCGCCGTGGCCCCCAATTATGGGAACAGCAGGTGGGGATCATTAATCCTCCCCCGCGCACTAATCTGGCCCATCTTTAATTCTGCGGCCCACCATCCATCTCGCGGGTATGAGCGATTGGCTCTGGGGGGCGTCGCCCGATCCATCTCCGCCGCTCATTAAGCAACTGTCAACCACAATGGCGGCCTGCGGTGTGTCACAGCCGCCAGGGAGGTCGGGATGTCAGCGCTCCGCCTCGTAATTGGGCTATCCCGGCCATTCCCGGAATAATAAGCGTTTGTCGAACAATAGGCTACGAGGCTCTGCTCCCGTGCGCGGGGTGGGTGTGCGAGGGGGGCTGTACATGGATCGGGGGATCACTGCCACCGCTGACAGATCTGGCAGCCGCACACGCGTGCCGGCCCTGTGCAGCCCCACTGCCCACCGGCACGCCTCCCAGTCGTCAGCTCGCTCCCGCACTGGGCCATGGCTTTCCCAGATTCGGGGAGTGCACGCTGATCCTAGATCAGTTCAGCGGGATTGGAACGTCCTTACGGCAGCTTTGCTGGGGTGATAGCTTGATGGCTTCCTTTGTTTGGACCCGTGCGGGTCCCCTTCGCTGACCTTCGGTGTGGTGCCTCCCGTAGGGAGGAGGAAAGGTGGAGAATGAAGGAGTGGGATGGAGTGAGGCACGGAGAAGGGAAAGGAGCCCAGGTATTAGAAGAGTGCATGGTAAATCAATTATTAGCTGGATCTCAAACATGGCAGATCGCTGTAATTGCCATTCAGGTGCAGTTATGCCTGTAATATATGAGGCATCCTTTCCGGACGGGTGGTTCCTGTATTTCTGTTCAAAGGCGCGCCTCTCCTTTGGCCCTCAGTGATTGCTCCCCTGAGGAAGTGCCACCTTGGGCCCGGGGATTAGGCTGCCGGTGGGGGCGGTCAGACGGGGGCGGGCACGGATCTGACTCTCACTGTCCTTTCAGTCCCGTCCAATTCAGTTTCATGCCTCCTACCCCCGGATTACTTCATTAACTTGTTATTTAAGACTATTATCATTAGTACCACCACTGCTGTACACAGTAATAGAAACATTTGTCATTTAACATTGCACAATCATGCCCACACATATAACAACCAATCACAGGCAGGCATGATAAGCATGGAACATTTGACATCTAAAGTCGTGTTTGGCTGATCGCTGATCTTCTGCATCGCCGTTTGTCATGCAAAGTTATATTATGCCTTTCGGCCATGGATCACAGGGTTTTAATTAGGACTGGTGCAACAGGGAAAGAGGTAGAGAGGAGAAAGACAGAAGAGACGTTCAAACTCACATGATCCACAATTCGGGATTTTTTTAAGGCTGGGCCCGTCAGAGGAATTGGTCAGTAGAGAGAGTGTGTTTTGACAACTTTTGAGAAGTGGGCATTGCTTACTGACGGGCACCGTGTGTATCCAGGTGCATATGGGTTATATACATTGTGCAATATGACTAAAGAACTGTTATTTTGATGTTGCAGGGACTATTCTTTCAGTCCCCAGATGGAAAACTTCAGTTTTATAAAAATCTGTGAATGCAATCAAAAAACAAAAAAGTCTTGTATTTTGCTTGGTCCCTTATGGTTAAGGGTAGGGCTGGGTAGGGGTTGTGGTTGTCATGATGGGAATGGGGTTATGCCCATTTAAATAAATGGACAGTCCCCTGATATTAATACAGACGTGTATGTGTGTGTGTGTGTTTACGTGTGTATAGGCAGCCGGGGAGCGCAGACGGAGCTGCTCCTCTCCCCGCTGATGTCCGCCTCGTGAGCAGAGAGGCTGAGGGACATGTAGGATGACAGGATGAGATAGGATGAGAGTGCAGCCCACTTATATCTCAGAGTCTCATAGCTGGAAAAGGAAACAGTAGCCTTTTGAAGATCCGGCCCAGCCGCATTCCCAGTGTCATCGGGTGGGTGTGGCTCAGTGGGTGTCTGACCATCAGCTCTGAACAGCGACGTTTAGGGGGGATTTCTGAACACCACCGGCCCTACAGCTGCAATCCAGCAGAAAGAGGACCGGGGAGCTGCAGATGAAAAAGGACACTATCCCTGCTGGCTAGATTACATCCTTTCCCCCGAAACGGTGATTGTCAGCACTTGGCCTGGATTGGCCAAATGATATCATAAAGTTCATATTCAATAAAAAGCATCATTACTTTTTAATTTCAGAGTTTTAAAAATGCAGGACATTGAGCGCAGTGGGTCTCTGTGTCTGTGTGCTTTATTCCATCACTGCACTGTAAGGAATGACAGCTCTTCCCATACAAAGTGGCAGGCTGGTGGTAACAGTCCCAGGCTGATGCAGCCACCGCTTGTCACAAAGCCAAAGTTAGATTTATGGGGCCCACAGGCCAGCTCCTCCCCTGAACAGGCCGTCTTGTCTCCGCTCTCGGGGCTGACGTGGCTGTCGGGGACGCCCGCCTGTCACAGATGTGATATGTTTGGCTTAGGAGGCTGGACACACACCGTACATGGTGAAATGTGCCCACCTGCCCTCCTCCTGTGATGCTCACTGTTCCGCACCTTGAGATCTGTGGATCACTGCTGGATCCCAGCTGGATCACCGCTGTACGTTTCTGCTGGTTTGGGTCCGGGTGTCATTCTCCCAGCTCTGGGCCCCGCGTTCCGTACCCCGTGGCTGGATGACAGAAACAAGCCACCATGCATCCATCTCCTAACCACTTAGGCTGCTCACAGGGATGCATAAATACCATGGTCCCTCTTTTGGTTACAAGAATATGTCCCTGCAAGTAAAACTCCCAAACCACGTAATGTTCCATGATATATAATCCAGTGCTGGTGTCACAAAGCCGATCCCAGAAGGCAGAGTGCGCAGGACGCCCTATATGGAAAGCCTGCCCATTTGCAGATTTGAGGCCACGGCGCCCCCCAGTGAGCCAGCGTGTCATTACACCCACATCTGCAGCATCCTCTATGCTCAAACCTGACTGGAGTGTCACGGAAATCAGGCCATGTCTCTGTGGACATCTAGAAGTGCTGTGATGGATGGTGTGGTGGCGTGCTCTTAGACTAGGGCTGCCACTTTCAATCTGAAGACATAAGGGACACTCTCCCTCCAGGTCCACTTCAATGGTATTTGCTGGGGGGGGGGTTGACTTGTGTTTAATATTGCTTCAAAACACGATATAGTATTTTATTTTGCGATGCTGGAAGATCCCGTAATATTTGGGATGGGTGGCAACTCTACAGGGGCCTTTGTTGGGGTCAGGTCGGTCTCGGGCTTATGGTCGGCTGGTATCCTGTGAATGCTTCAGGCGAGGGCTGCTCCACAAAGATACCTAGCCAGAGGGTCAGACTGTCAGACTATGGTGCTCTCAGAGCTATTCTGCCGGATGCTTATTTCTACATTCATCTGGGAATAATGAATATTCTAAGTCTAAGTACTGTTATTATGCCATGGAATTTAAAGCTTAATGAATCATTAGTTCTTAACTCTGGGATTAAACATGGAATTGAGTATGGATTATTTTTTTCATGATGTTTCCTACAAAACATACTCAATTAAGAATGATAACGAGCTTTTCCAGGATTATGAATTAGAATAAAATGCAGGCCTCTAATTACGTAGGGATTGTGGAATTAAATCACGTGGTTGATAGGGAAATGAATCATTAGGCTTGATGAAAGTGGGATTGAAGCAAACCCGCGGACAATCAAAGAATGGAGGCAAATGATGTCACACTCAAGTCTCATGGGATGTGAGCTATGACCTTTGGTTTAGTTTGATGGACATATTATTTGGGGAGAGGACTGGGCATGCAGCTAGAATAAAAGACAAATAAAAATAAAAGTTTCAGTCAGGCTACCATACATCAAGGTGTGTGCACATTTTTGGTGGTCTGGTGGTGTGGGAGAGAAGAAACACTGGAAGTTAGTGAGCCCTCACAGTCACCTGACTCACCCTCCCATGCCCCGCCCCCTTTCCACAAAGTGACATCACTTCCTCTCTTGAGGCAGTTGACTTCCTTGTTCTGACTGCACAGTTTTTGGGGGGGGGGGTGTCACTGCTGTCCTACAGGAAGTGGCCCGGGTGATGACCTGGGGGAGGGTGCTGCTGCTGTAACCTTGAGGAAAGGAAAAGCTACATGAGTGTGAAAACAAAATCCCACATATCGCGATCCTCTTCCAGAAGAGTCTGTCAGTCTGGACAGGGCACCTGTGGCCCGTGAGCCAATAATGAGGCTCCATCGCTCTCGGTGGACCAGGCCATTCAAATGAGTGCAAGTGAAATAATGTGCAATTAAAATGTTGCAGTTCTCACGCTGGCGGTGGCAGCTACCCATCTGTTACCGCTAATGAGTCTTTCCACGGTTGGCACCTCTTAGCCACTCTGAGGGAATTCTGGGTAAAAGAGAAAAAAGAAAAACAGGGCACACGAGTGTTTAGTGTACTCGCCAAGATTCCAGTTTCTCCAAGGTCAAAGCTTCGCCTTCCCTATCTTAATTTGGACGCACCACAACCGGACGAGCTGAAATTTATCTGTGCCTCTCAGAAATAGATGCCTGTCGCGGCCTATCAGGGCGACAGTGGCTTAGCAGTTTGTGTCTGCTAGCACTGAACTGGTGCACTATGGGATTGTTTTGCAGGAGGTTCAGGCAGCCGGTGATCAGGCTTTTGAACTCTTAGAACAGTAGGGTTTCATGAGATGTCGGTAGGCTTTACAGTGAAATGCATGAGGGAGGGTTGTCGGTCATGGAATATATGCTCTGGGCTCTTGGTTCTGTGACCCAGAAGATATAGGGAAGAGGAAACGGAAACAGAATGTTTTTTTTTATGATTTTAAAATATTCTTTAATGGCTTCTTCTCTGGCCTGGTTTACCTTACACCAGCACACTGCAGTCTCCCCCTGCCCCCGCCCCTTCCCATCATCCTCTCTGTCTTTTAAGTTCGTCCCCATATATAGCCGAGGGGTTGCCACGGCGAGTAGCCTTTGGCCATGCTCACGGGCAGCATATGGTAGATCTATTCTGGGTCGATCCGCCCTGAATCTTTAATGGAAACTTCCATTTTTGTCCAGGGGGGTCCGCGATTAAAATAGGAATGTTAATGTACTTTTGCAATGGATGGCCAGTTAGTTAGGGTTAGCTGAGAAGGGCAAGAGAGTGTTAGAGCCCCCCCCCCCTCCAGAATGTTCCACCGGGACCTAGGGGAGTGTGGTACTTAGGCAATGGGACTGGAATCTTCCCCCTCCTCTGTGATGGAAAGATCCACGTGCTGTTCAGTGTCAGGGTAGGTAATCGCGTCGTGACAAGGTGACAGAGCAGCTCTGTGAACTTATCCACTTGCTGGTAGTTAGCTATGCAGCACTAGCTTGTTTTTGCTATTCACAGCAGCGGGTGGGAAAGGTCGCCTCACAACGGAGGGCTTTTGTGCTGGGAATGGCCTCTGCCAGATGTGCCAGTCTGAGTCTTTGGGACTGGGAGTCGGAGGGGGGGTGGTGGCTGCAGTGATCTGGCCTCAAAAGCTTCTCTGGAAGAGAACAGGGGCTTCTGCCAATAGGCATGCTGGAGCTCACAGTCCCAGGAAAGAGGACAGCCAGGGAACAGCCAGAGGACAGCTGGGGAACAGCCAAGAACAGGCTGGGGACATTCAGAGAACAGCCAGGGAACAGTCAGAGAACTGCCAAGAATAGCCCGGGGAC
>JAODKL010000017.1:13841845-13851849 GCA_026780765.1 Petrocephalus schoutedeni
GCCGCGTCCATCCCCGTATCCACCGCCGCGTCCATCCCCGTATCCACCGCCGCGTCCATCCCCTTATCCACCGCTGCGTCCATCCCCGTATCCACCGGCGCGTCCATCCCCGTATCCACCACCGCGTCCATCCCCGTATCCACCGCCGCGTACATCGCCGTATCCATCGCTACACCCATAGCCGCGTCCATCGCCGCCTCCATCACCCCCCTCACCCCCCCCTCAGCGCCCCTCACCTCAGGAAGCTGGATAAGTGCTTCTCTGTTATCCAGGCTGATGGGCCGCTGGCCTTTAGCAGACATGGGAAGGGAAGCCTTCCGGATTGAGTGGTACTGTGTTTATTTCATTCATCACTGGCTCAGGATGAGTAAGTAAACAATCAGTGCTTTAAATAAACATTCACCCGCTCCAGATTCCCTTCTGCTGCGGGGGCATTTCACTAGGCACTCTGCTGCTTCCTCTCAGCAGAAAAAACGCCCCGTCCCATCCCGTCCCGTCCTGTTCCGTCCCGCAGCCCAGCACATGCAGGTGTTGGCGCTGGTCCCCAGGCAAGCTTCACCGGCACTGCAGGCGATTGTCATGCCCGTGATCTCTGCTCGCAACCTCCGTGTTCCTGACGAGAGCCCGGCCCTGAGGCTGTCACAAGGCCCCTAGGCTGTCACCCGGCCCCAAGGCTGTCACCCGACCCCGAGACTGTCACCCAGCCCCTAGGCTGTCCCCCGGCCCGAGGCTGTCACCCAGCCCCGAGGCTGTCACTCGGCCCGAGGCTGTCACCCGACCCCAAGGCTGTCACCCAGCCCCAAGGCTGTCACCCGACCCCGAGGCTGTCACCCAGCCCCTAGGCTGCCACCCGGCCCTAGGCTGTCACCCGACCCCGAGGCTGTCACCCAGCCCCAAGGCTGTCACCCGACCCTGAGGCTGTCACCCGACTCCTAGGTTGTCACCCGGCCCGAGGCTGTCACCTGGCCCCAAGGCTGTCACCCGGCCCCGAGGCTGTCCCCCGGCCCCGAGGCTGTCACCTGGCCCCTAGCCTGTCACCCGGCCTCGTCACTGCCTCAGACAGTGTTCCCACTGGACTGCCCTTAACTTTCTGGGCTCTTGTCAATTCTGCCGGGAATTCCCCCCTGCCATGGGAGGTTACGGAGTGTTCATTTGTCAGATGGCTTCTGCCAGCTTCAGCTTCACCCCAGGATTTTGGCTGTCCTTTCCTGATACTTTATAATGGCTTGGGCTTCCAGAGAAAGTATTTAGTTTGGCAGTAGCACCTGGGAGGAACTTGCTGATGACTGAGGTATTGGTAAGCTAATCAGCCACACGGCTGGATGCGTTCCATGGCAACGCAGGATTACTGACATCCTTAGCAGAAAAGCTGAGGGCTACGCTTCATGTGCGGGCAGTGAACAGGCCGGTCCCTCATCAGGCCGAAAAGTGGGTCAGCGTTTCCTATCACATTGTGGCATTCTGGGATACCAACAGGAAATCAATAGCTGTTTATTAGGGATCAAGCCCTTGAGTCCTCCAACCCATAAACAAAGGACATAAGGGCCATCAGAAATAAATAGGTTATTTTGAACAAGAAGCATTTGATTTGTAGGGTCAGGATGGTTTATATTTCATGTAGATAGAAATCCTTTGTAAAAATATGGAAATGTCAAGTATTTTTGTATAATTTATAGAATTTCAAATTGTGCACTGCTACCGAATTGGCACACCAATCTTATTTTTAAGGAACACCAGTAAATTTAGCGAAAGTATGAATTTGATTCTTCTGGCTTGTAAACACATACTGGCAGTGGGGCTTGATCACATTATGTACCAGCCTCCCACTGAGTACCCACTGAATATCCACTGAGTACCCACTGAATATCCACTGAGTACCCACTGAATATCCACTGACTACCCACTGAATGCTCTTACTCTACAATGGTACCAGCTGATCACTGTTCTGTATTTTCTGTTTAGCTCTATGTGTCTACAGACCTGGGCAGGAAGTGGACTTTGCTGCAGGAACATGTCAGCAAGGATCGATTTTTTTGGTGGGTGCTTATCCGTTGCTCCTCTCAGTTTTTCTGGTTTGTTGGAGTCCTTCAGGTCTCTTTTTACCACCCAATCAGCTCTCTGATGAGATTCCAGGCCTTTGGATATTATTAAGTAGTCTTAATGTACAGCAGTTCAGTGTCATGCCCTACAGATCAAACATGCACATAACAGTCAGCAGATTCATTGATTGAATTTCAGCCCCCGACTGTATAAGATGTAATAAAGGTTCACCAAGTGTCTATTTGTTTTAAATCGATGGTCTCTTAAAAGTGAAGAGAGCTGGTCCAGAGCTGCTTAGCTCATATGTTTAGGGTTTCTATAAGGTAAATGAGCTGTACCAGGGATGACACAATGAAGATCGGAAATGAGATAATCCAAAACATCAGCTGGGGGCCTAAACCACATTACACACCGTGTTCTGTAATGCATTTCCCCAGGAGCGTGTGTCACAAGGTCAGAGTAAACGCAGGTGGTGCCAGGCAGAGACCGGTGGCTTTAAATGTAGGAGTTCTGAGCTCTGGTCAGACAGATTTACATATCTATAATAGACACGCCGAGTCATCACTGTCCAAAGGCGGACGGCCAGATCTGCTCTTAAAACACCCCTCTTTTGTGTAACAGGGAGGGCTCAGCCAAGGTCTGGGCGCGGAGCCCCGAAATGCTCTAAATCAGTGTTTCCCAATCCAGTGCTCAAGGACTCACGTTTTTGGTGCTGGAAGCTCGGAGGGAAGGAAAACATGGACCGGCTGTGGGTCCCCGAGGGTCGGGTTGGGAAGTGCTGCTCGAAATGAGCCTCAAGCATGAGCCACAGCTGTCGCTGGCCACCATGCCGCCAACTTAATTGCTATACGTCAAGCAAGAACCCCCCATACATCACACAAGATGTACGACTGTCTCTGCAGGATGTGGCTTCTAGCGGTTAGCTAACAGTAACGCTTACAGCAGATCTTCGGCTTTTCCGTTTTACACATCTGCAGAGCTCTTAAATTTACTCGGGGACTTAATGCAGGGCGAAAGGGAAGAATTAGCTGATTGTTGACTCTGGAATGCGCTTATCCTCTTTTGGATGTCCGCTCTCCTAAAGACCAGCAGCTTGGAAGCCAATCTGTGTAAATCACATGAACTCTGGCACTGCTGAGAAGCTGAGTGGGTCTTTGGCCATGCGGGGTGGTCCACTGAAAGCCATTCTCTGCTTTCATAAGGCCTGTGTTTTTCAGTGTTGGATTTTTGAGGTTATTAAGCTATTAATCTTCCGGTAAGCCTTAACGGTAATCACGCTATGTGAGCGTGAGCGAGAACCCGGCAGAAGGGAGATTCCCACATCTCACACGCAACTGCACAGGAGCCAGGGGGGGGACTAACATGGGCTAGCGCAGGACATGCAGCGGAGGCGGAAAGGTAGAACGTGGAGGAGAGGAACTTTGAAAGAGAGATGCAGAGCAGAGAAGAGGTCAAATCAGAGCAGTAAAGGAAAAAACACAAGACTGCAGACAGCTAAATAAATATGAAATCATTTACCATTAAACCAACAGTTATTTTATCAATATGCTTCACCTGGAAAAGCTGTGTCACCACTGGGCCCCTGAGCAAGGCCCTTATCCCCAGACTGCTTCGAGGACTGTTTGACTTGCTTACTCCAAAATGAACGTCATTTTGGATGAAAGCCTCCACTATATAGATTTGATGTAAATGTTTTTGAAACTGGCTTTTTTTCATCAAAATATTTCATATTCTATGAACTTTCAGTTTGACATTAAAATCTGTATTTGGCATCCTCTCTCGTGGAGGCTGTGTTTTATACGGCTATATTGTTTTGCTGGTCTCTGATTACTCATTTTGACACCGGGCTGTTTGGACGCGTGCTGGAGAATTGCCTCCAGAGAAGCAGGCTTTTTGGGGGAAGATCGATGATGAAATCGCCCGTAGAAACTGCACGTCTTCCTCTCCGCTCATACCAGCTTGCTAATTGCGTGTAAAGAGAGCTTTATTGGACCCCTAATGGAGTTCTTAAGCCACGTCCCAGTCTTTACTGCTCTAATTACATTAATTTTGTGGCGGGGATGATGTAGGGTAGACAATAAAGTTGTCAGGTTTTCTCACGATCCGCCACTGGTTGTGTATGAACTCGGAGAGCGGCACGGGACTCGTCGGGGACATTGTTCATTTGCAAGGTCATTTGTAATGTGCTGCCGCAGATGCCGGCTGACTAACCGCCGTGCCCCATGTGGCTGCAGGTCCGTGGCAGGCGTGGACGTCGACCCTGATCTGGTGCACATGGAGATGCAGGAGACCAGCGGAGGTATGGTGCCAGCATGTCTGTGTGTATGAGGTTATATTACATGTGTGTACGTGTCTGTATATATTACACTATAAAGTGATAAAAGAGCTAGGCTTTGACATTGTGAGGACCACTCAAAAAATCTGTGACTGCAATCAAAAAAGTAAAAATGCCAAATGTCTTGTATCTGTGTTGGTTACTTGTGGTTAAGGTTAAGGCTGGGTAGGGTTGTCATTTTTGGAATTTGGGTTTTTCTCATAGAAATGAATGGGGAGTCCCCACAAAGACATGCGTGTGTGTGTGTATTTGTTTGTGTGTGTGTGTGTGTGTGTGTGTGTGTGCATGTTTCTTGCCTTCCCTTTTAAACTTTGTTCCCAACATAGTCCTTGGGGACCACCCCAGACATTCCGCATTTTGGCTCCTTCCCAGTTCACAGCCAATCAAGAACACTGAATACTGGTACAGGTATGCTAGGAGTTAAAATGTGGACTGTCTGGGGGGGTCCTTGAGGACTGGGTTGAAAGACACTGCTTTAAAATATGTTTATGTTCTCTCAGTGACATAATTTGTGTTTGACCCTAGTGGTGAGGTCAAGGCAGGTCGTTTCCCAAGGCCCCCTACTCTATGTTCAGCAGAAGGTGTTCCTCAGCCCCAGACTCTCTTAGCTTTAGCTAAGCAGCTAGCAGGAGCATCAATGAGTAAGCTATAGACTCTCAAGGGACAGTGGTATGTGAGGACAATGTCGGGGGTGGGTGCTGGCATTCCACAGTTCCTGCTGTATAATTCCAATAGGCCGCACAGCCTGGGAATTGCCTGTCACCTCTCCCCAGAGCCTACTGTGGTTTGTGGGGCAACCAGGCAGGTGGCCTGCCCTGATTCCCAGAGCCAGCTGTAATGACGTTGTAGAATGCTTTATTTGGTGAGAAGTATGCAGTTTTCTGTCGTTAGTATGGTCTGTATTTGTCCACTCTACCACTATATTCCCATTTTACATATTGCAGTATAATATCTGTTAATGAGGGGTTGGGCAATCATGCCATAGGGATCAATCCAGAATGAAAAGCACCATTTGGAGAGAAAATTACCTTTTCCTTTTTTGACCAAGGTCAGGGACACAAAACCGCCATAGCTCTTTGCTCCCTCTTAGACCATCACTGTGCTTTTTATATTATGATGCATTGCTACAGAACATGGTTTCACATCATGTATCTATTTGTTATTAACATTAAATCTATTAAACTTCTTACAGGGGCATATTACCCGTTCATTAGGTCGTGGGTGTCAGGCCGCCTGCTTCTGGGAACTAAGTTATCCCGTTAAGTTTCCTACCCAGTCAGTGCAAATGGAAACAGTGGCGCGGAATGTTAATGCGCCTGCATTTCAGTTACTTACCTGTTGGTCTGCGTTGATGAGCAGAACTGTACCTCCATAATGTTGATTCCTCAAGTTCCATCTAAATAAATTTTGCCTTGAAAGTCATCCACCTCTCGAGCCAGATTCTTCGGCTGGAATCTTGCCCACAAACGCAGCAGTGCTTTGACTCCTTCGTGGAAGCGCTGATTTCGCCTCTGCTAGCGTTAAACTCCCAGGTCCGTGTAGAGGTGCTACCCTACCCGGCAGTGGGGGTGAGGGGGCATTCTGTGATTACATTACCAGAGATCCCAATATTTTAATGAAGTGTTTTGTGCCAGAGGCTGCCAAGGTAACTGAGGTAATCCAGCCATTTTCCAGTCTTATGTCTATTGTCTGAGTGTCACTTTTGGTCGCACGTGCTGTAGGCACAAAGGGGATTCAAAACCGCGGAAGAGCCTTGATGCACGGCACGCCTGGGGGGATGTAGCCCAGGGCTGGGTGCAGCGACTCTGCCTCTGGTTTCTTAAAGTGAATCTGAGGCCCGTTAATGAGACAGACGGAGAGGCCCCACCATCCCCCCACTGCCCTTGATCATAGGAGTTTTACTCAGAAATGTTCTGAGGGTAGAA
This sequence comes from Petrocephalus schoutedeni, assembly GCA_026780765.1. Taxonomy (NCBI): domain Eukaryota; kingdom Metazoa; phylum Chordata; class Actinopteri; order Osteoglossiformes; family Mormyridae; genus Petrocephalus; species Petrocephalus schoutedeni. Next base: position 13,848,146 of record JAODKL010000017.1, read on the forward strand.
CTAAAAATGATTGGTTAGAGAGATAGCCAAACAGATCTTATGTCAGATTCCAGATCAACTAACCAGGCATCTTGTCCTGCCTCCTCTACAACCTGATTGGTTATCTCTCTGAACCAATCATTTTTCATTCTGCCCTCAGAACCTTTTTGTGTAAGTGAAACTGCCACCATCGCGTCCCTGAGCCGTGACATTTCAGTCACTGGCTAGGAAGTCAGCATGTGCGTGTTACGATTATATGTCCAGGCCTCACAGACAGGCTACACTGGCCGACACTGTCCTCAGGGCTCAGCCTGAAATACAGGCCTGATTTCAGCCTTATCTATTTTTCCGTTGCTCTGCTTCCTGTTTTTCTTATTTCCCCAGTCAGTGCCCTTTTTGTCCTTGATTTCAGTAATTATCCTCCAGAACATTCCGCACCATACGTTACCTTTTTCACCTTGAGGTGAAACCCAGACTGAATAAGCAGCCGCCGCGTGTCGCGGGGCCAAATCCGAGCCGTGTCTTCCTGCCTCGGTGACATCCCTCCTCCTTCTCAGGTGGCCCGGTTACATGTCCGTGTGCTTGGGCAAATTACCCTCCCTTCGTAGCTACTTTCAAAGTATTGGAGAACCACCTTGTGTACGCGTGTTTGTCTTGCGGTCTTGCTCTGTCTCTCCTGTGGCTCAGCAGCATCGCCGCTGCGTGAGGCCCAGTTCGTCCCCGGCGTGACTTCCTCCGTTATGTGGCACCCCCTGTGGCTGGTGTGAGTCGTCGTAACATCGGAACTCTCTGTGCGTCTTAGTTGCTGAATCCCATTGTTTGCTTCTTTTCATTCTCGCAGAATAGTTGTTCTGAAAATGCCGCGGCGATAATGATATAAATTATTAGCAATCGGAGCTGATAGACATAACAGCAGCAATGTCATGAGATTTTCAGGGGAGCGAGGCTGAAGGAGGTCGGCGAGTGAGAAATAGAGACTCCTAAGGGAGGCATAGGAGGGGAGCTGGCCGGCTGCCCTTCCTAGGTGAGGTAACGTGGTTCAGCGGAGAGACGCGCTAAAGAGTGGTTCTGTGAGCTTCCAGCTGGCCCACAGCTGGGCCAAGCAGTGGCGTCCAGCTGGACCGCTGCATTGCCTCTGCATCCCGTTGTCTGGGCTGAAGCCAGGTCCGAAATCAGCGCTTCCATGGAGGAGTCAAAGCATTGCTGCGTTTGTGGACAAGAATATATAATTTACATCTGTGACTAAGGCAGCTTTTGTGCAGCAGCCAGGAAGGGTGCAGTGCCAGTGGATTCTGGGATGTTTTGGGCACATTCTTCTCAATGTGTGTAGCTAGGGTCAGTGTCCATTACTGCTTCAGCTGAAAAGAGCCGCCTGTAGGTATCTGGGTACTCCTCCCTGACAATAGGACTGATATTTGCCTAGAGGGGCAATAGCAGATCCCTTCAGACTTGAGGTAGTCTGCCATTGCTTACTACTCCCTCTGAATGACTCTCAAGGTGATGATACACAGGACAACTGTTTGACCAATGAAGCGGAGCTGCGTTGCTGTCAAATGTTGCTCAGGCACTTTCCCATTGACATTAGGCACAAATTTCTACTCAAAAAAACTGATCGGCAGTGGGCAAATTTTCCTGATCATCTAGATCCGGACGAGTTTCCCTGTCTCACCTGGCTGCTGGTTGCCCAGCAACTTTGCTCAAGTAGCTGTCTTGTGTATCATCACCTTGAGACACAAATCATGGATGAGAATCTTAGATATACCCCGGTGTAGTTAATCTTTGGACCCAAATTTGCGTCTGGGTCCTTAAGCTCTGCTGCCTGCCTGCCCGCCCATCCTGACCCGCATCCTACACTTCCACAGGCTTTCTGTACGTCACCTGTCTCATCCAGAACTGCTCGGACAAGATGGTGACGGCGCAGTTCCTCGGCAAGATTGACCAGAACTCGCTGTCCGTGCAGGACAGGTACATATTTGTGAAGGTAAGACCATCTTCAGGGTCATGGTTTGTGAACCTGGGCCTGTTCTGTACCCATAGTGCCGGTGGTGGCTGTTTCTGCAAGACACAGGCAGAGCTTTCCTTATGACATGGTCTGCAGGGCTACCATCATGCTGCCAATTGGAGCTTTTGTGGCATAAACACTGCCTTGGCTGTAGGGTGGGCAGGTCTGCTTAATGTACAGAAACCTTTATGACTCAGTGAAATGGGGGCGGGGGGGTCAGGGAAGACCTCTGTGCTGTAGCATCAGCCGAGGCCAGCTGTGGATTGTAATGGGTGCAGGCGCAATGGCAATGATAACTGGGTTACATCAGCATTTAATACATAAGAATCCTCTGGATTTTGCCGGGGGTGGTGGATGTCAGAGAAAGTACTTCACTTCTACAAATTTTCATGCTATCCTGCTGTACAGCCCACCATAACTCTTAATAAGCTACCAAACATAGTAATTTAACATGACATTGATTTACTGCACCCCACAGAAGAATTTATAGACGATTACCAAACAGCTGCTGCCTGTTCCGCATGCCTCACTGAAGCATCTTTGTTTACGTATCTCCAATAAATGCTGGAAACTGTTATTTTGTTACCGTGATAGGAAAGATTTCTAAATGCACATAATACAGATGCATGCATCATAAGCTGTGGTATGGATGTGGCTGTACTGAGACCAGCGACTAACGGGGAAAGAGATTCACTGCCGTGGCTGACGCACAACAACAAAATGTGTCCTCTGCATTTAACCCATGCGTGAAACAGCAGAGGGAAGCTACATCGCTTCCGCTCCCTGGGAGCAGCACCTCACTGAGAGTAACTCAGTGGTACCTTGTTGGTCAGGGATTCGAACCAACAACCTCCCAATCACAAGCACATCCCTAGCTATTAGGCCACCACTGCCCCAATAGATATGAGTGATCAAAAATGCAGCTGCAGTGTCAATATCCTATTCAAATATGGACTAAACGCATTACCGTGTATTAAAGAATTAAATGGTACCACATAAAATGAAAGCAGTCGCGATAATAATATATTTATACATGCATTTGCAAAAGCCACATATATAAAGTACATTCACACATTTTCATGCGATTATGTTGATATTACTAATGCAAGGTTTGGTCTTTTTCCCACACTCTAATCTCAGATAAGTTGATGCTACTTAAAAATTTTGAGGCAACCGATTGCCGTAAAATTTTTAAGTAATGAACAATGAGAAAAAAAAAACATTTTTTAAGTTTTTAAAGTTTTTAATTTATGTGTCAAAGTAACTGTACATAAAAATAGTAACTGAAAGTCACTTAAAGTCAACTTGTTTGTACTCAAAATGTTCTGTGAAACTGGTTATATTTGATCAGTTGTTTAAACTCATTATTTTAAGTTACTTTAACATAATTTAGCTTCTGATAAAACTCAAAGAATATTTATGTTGAGCAAACTTGCCACATATTTTCTTTAACACTTAGCTTTATTTAATAAAATAACTATCAAGAATAACTTGTTACCGATTCTGTTCATAACTTTTATGGACAGAATTTCTAGGCGCAGCCAGGGCATTGAGGGTGTCCGGTTTGGTGACCTCAGGATTAGGTCTCTGCTTTTTGCAGAAGATGTGGTTCTGTTGGCTTCATCAGACCGTGACCTTCAGCTCTAACTGGAGCAGTTCGCAGCCGAGTGTGAAGCGGCTGGGATGAGAATCAGCACCTCCAAATCCGAGGCCATGGTCCTCA
>JAODKL010000017.1:13866664-13882006 GCA_026780765.1 Petrocephalus schoutedeni
AGTACATTAAGGGCGGTTTACTTTTGGGGTCCTCATGTTAATACTTGTGTTCCTGTGTGTTTTCGAAGCCTATTTATGGGTTACGGATATGTGGTTTCAAAAGCAGTAAGAAAAAATGGCATCACTTAGCAGCATGACTGCAGCAAATTTAGTTTTTATAAACGTAGGCCTGTGTTTCATATCTATAGCCTTGCGGAACAATCCATCAGTGGCCTCACTGGATTTCCTCTGTCCCGCTGGTTTTTATTACCCTGCCTAGATCTCCAACACCCATCATCTTTCAAGGTATACATGTGGGGGCAAATTCGTTAGATCATCACAGAGATTACGAAAGATAACCAGGCAGAATGAAAACAAATGCTCCCACTTCCCTGATAACTGGGTGCCTGGGCGTGAAATCGTTTTTAATTCAATGGAGTACGATCCTTTCCCTTTTTCGATTTTTGAGTCAAAGTTTTAACAAAAAAAACAGCAGATGAAAGAAACTGGTCTTAGCATTGTCTGGATGCCCTCTACTTTCTGGGCTTCTCTGGTTCACGGCGAACGTATAATTGATAGAGGGGGGCTTACAGCTGTCTGCAGATGGACTCGCTTGTCAGCATTAGAGACGGGAATCTGTTATTACCTGCCAGACCCTTCAGAGGGAAGATAGGGAGAGGGAGGAATTACGAAGGCAGAAAAGTCGCTTGACTGAATATCTGCCTCTGTGGCATGACTACGGGGAAATGGCTCAGGAACATACACTGTTGCCCCCTACAGGCCACTCCATTCATAAGCATCTCATCTGTGGGGTCAAGTGCGTCTTCTTCAGTAATTCCCATCTCTCGGCAGGTAACCTGGGCTCCCAGCTGGTGGAATATAAGGAGGAGATGTACATCACTTCAGACTGTGGGAAATCCTGGAGGCAGGTACGGTGCTGGTGCTGCCACTCACTGAGGGCTTTTTCGTTTGTTTGGACACCTCTGATGTCTCTCGCTCTCTCCCCAGCATCTCCGCCTTCACCTCCCTTCACGCCCTTCATGTTATAGCTGCTACAGCCTTGCTGACACAGTGGGGCCCATTCATAGAATCTCTCTGTCTCCTTCTGGCAACATCCCCCCCCCCCACCTCAGGTGTTTGAAGAAGAGCATCACATCCTGTACCTCGATCACGGGGGCGTGATTGTAGCCATCAAGGACACCTCCATTCCACTCAAAATACTCAAGTAAGGTCTCGTTCCCTGCTTGAGTTATTCCTGGTTGATTTCATAATGTTACCTGAAGTACTTCAGCGCACACTTTCATCCGAAGCAGCTTATTTTTATAGGGGTAATTCAGGTTTAGCGCGTCGTTTAAGGATACAACAGCAGGTCACATCCTTGAACTTAAACCATTAACTTTATCGTCTTAAATGCAGATGTTTAACAGCTCTGTAGACTAATACTGTATATACGAGAGCTTTTGACATCTAGAGCCAAATTCCCTGTGTGTGGACGTCAACCCAGATTCTGATTTTCTTTTGGTTCGCTGACTACTGATTTTCCTTCGGTCTCCGGCCCATATGCAGAAGATACAGGAGTCGCTTTTGAAGCAGCAGCATCACATCGTGTGCATTAGAATTTCAGAGTTCCCCTTGTCGGGCCATGCAAGGCCCCCCGAGCGGGGGCCTGTCGCGGGCCCGCTCTGATTAAAAAGCGCCATGTCCGTGTCACCATATTAAAGCACCAGGACAACTCCAGCTCCTGATGCCATCTATTTCAGATAATGTTAAACCCTGTGTGGGCTTTAAAAAGAGAAATGACTTTTATCTTTGCTCAGAATAGCAGTATGCTGTGCCTGTGATCTCCCTGCGGTATCTCTGAGCTTTAAATGGCTAATAAAGGTGATTTTCTGCCTGACAGCTTTAGTACTCTGTAATGAATATGAACCTGACTTAGGCTTGCTGAGTTAGAAACGGTTGCCTAGTGATCAGATTGGACACTGACTGTCACTGTTGAAACATAAAGAAACTGGCCTTTGCGCATATTGTCGAGCTTACAATAGAGCTGATGCTTTGCAAGACAAACAGGACGCACGCAGAAATTAGAGACAACATGGACAATAGAGGGTCAAAACAGAGCGCGTGCGAATGTCAGCTTTATGGTGACGGGCATAAAACAGAGAAGCACACAATAACCCTGCTGCACAGGACACTGCACAGGGTGCTTCACAGGATGCTGCTGCACAGGGTGCTTCACAGGGTGCCGCTGCACAGGATGCTGCTGCACAGGATGCCACTGCACACGCTGCTACACAGGATGCTGCTGCACAGGGTGCTTCACAGGATGCTGCTGCACAGGGTGCGTCACAGGATGCCACTGCACACGCTGCTACACAGGATTCTGCTGCACAGGGTGCTTCACAGGGTGCTGCTGCACAGGATGCTGCTGCACAGGGTGCTTCACAGGGTGCCGCTGCACAGGGTGCTTCACAGGATGCCGCTGCACACGCTGCTGCACAGGGTGCTTCACAGGGTGCCGCTGCACCGGCTGCTGCACTGGGTATAGAAGCTTTAATTCCTGCTGTATACAGTATGCAGATTAGTAAATCAGCACATTTGGCCTGTTCTATAAGAATAAAAAAGAACATATTTTATGCACATGTAATTTCACCACCATGCAGAGCATAATAATGCTATAACCATATAAAAATATGACAGAAGATTGACCCAGAGAGTGATGAGCTGAGTGTGGTACAGCTGAAGAGAAGGCTGTGAGTGAGTGACAGGCGCAGTCTCACGCTCGCTTTGGGTCAGGGGGTCGGGGGGCATTACTCTGATTCACATCCTGATAGGCCTGCCAAGGTTGACCTTCATGGTCCTACAGGAGGGACTGGAGGGGAGTTGAGCTCAAAGGCATTTTTATTTTTGTAGAGAAGTATAAACTGCAGCACAGTTATGAATAAGGTATAGAAACCAATATGAAAATACAGTTTTCATAGTTACTGTTTTTATTTATTACAATTCTCTTCATATGTCGTAGATCTGTCTGTCAGCATTTTGAGTCATTCTGCCAAATGATGTGTTTTATTATTCGAGACAGACATTCAGCCTGCACTGCATCATACTGAAAGTAAATGAAGGACCCTGTCTGGCAGAGATTGGGGGTGTGAAATACTGCAGTTTATGGCTTTAGGTCAGTCATGACACTGTATCTACTGTTGATTCTTGTGGTCATGGAAACAGGCGAGCAACATTACACTTTAGCATTAGCAGTGGGGCTGAATTATTTCAGTTACACGAGTAACTTAGTAACTCAGTTACTGCTCACGTACAAATCATGAACAAACACAGTAGCTGCATGAAATGTCATGTAATGATGTTTGTTCATCATTAATCAGTGCATAATTAATGCTTCCTTTATGGTTAATGAATACTTTAAGTAAGAGTGCAGTACTGCATTATTTGTGCTCCCTCAAGCAAAGTGTAACCATTCTTTTTATTCTGACCGCCTTTATACTGAAGATCTACAGAGCTGTTTTGCCCTGTGACACGCTGTCATCCCATTCAGAGTGTATCTCTGCCTTGCTCACTATGGTGCCTGGATAGATTCCAGGCTCCCCCCAGCATTCTGTACAGGATAAGAGGCTGGAAGATGGATGGCTAGATAGCATTAAATGAAGCTTATCCAAGCTAATGCAAACAGTTTTCCTACGGCAATACTCATATTCTCTGCTGCCTAGAATTGCAGGGGATCCCCTTGTAGTTAGTGTGAGCCCCCATCCCAGCCCATAGTGTTGAAATGGACAAACCAAACAGGTCAGCAAGTTGAGCACAGAGCGAGGGCGGTGCGTATTACAAACAGGTCGGCGAGTCGAGCACAGTGCGAGGGTGGTGCGGATTACATTGTGGAGTGATCTGAGAGAGGTGGCTGCATTGTTACAGGCACAGAAAGGGGATGCTGAGTTGTCATGCTAGCATTCGAATTTACATTTGAACGGGGGAGTTACAGGTTAACAGGAAACCCGATCCCCATCCAGGTTCAGCATCGATGAGGGCCGAACTTGGAACGTTCACAACTTCACCAGCACCTCCGTGTTCGTCGACGGCCTCCTGAGTGAGCCCGGGGACGAGACCCTGGTCATGACGTGAGTTTCTGCCGACCCTCCTTCCAGATATCGCTGCCGTGCTGGTCCCATGCTGAGGAATGCATTCCAGAACATTCTAGTCCATATTCATACTAAACATGTCTGTCTCCAGCCCTATGGGCGGAGTGAGATGGCCATGGAGGTATGAGAGTCTGGTGAGTGTTTTTAGAGGCCTTCTAACTGCTGTCAAAACCACTGTCTTTGCCTGGCCTTCATTTTCATGGTCCTATGAAGCAGGAGCGTCTGACTCACCGGAGCGGCATTCAGGCCGAACTGCATCCCAATTAGGTGGAGAGGCTGCTGTATGTATGCAGATGGCAGGGTCCTTCCTCCCATAATTCTCTGTTTGCTTTGGCCATTGTGTACTGCTGTTCTGAAGGGGGGGTTTGTCAAGCTCACCAGGTGAAACCACCGCCCCCCCCCCATCACTCCTCTGTAAAAACCTGTGGGAGTGTCACATGAAAAGTATTCAAGTAGTCAGATATGGTACAGTATGCGGTCCCATTTCGTAGATCGGCGGGGGTGGGCGCAAAAACTGAGACAGGGGATAGCAATTTCTGCTGCTGTTAAGTAAAATGGGGCAGGGGGGCTAATTGGGGCCAGAATTGGCAGTGCTGAGATAAATCTGTATCCTCAGAGATGTAAAGCCACAAGCCCAGAGCCGGGCTGCTGGGAAGATGGAGAGTATTTTCAGAAACGGCCCATCCAGCCCTGGAATCTAGTACAGAAATGATGTTCTTCTGCAATAATTTCAGGACCTGTCTAAGTGGATCCGAAAATTATTGTTGGACTTTCTTTCATGCTGGTAGAGAACTAAAGTATACAGCTAAGGGAAATGTGTAAGTCACGTGCAAGTCATGTTTAAGTCAAAAACAGCAGCCTGTCCATTCCTGGGGAGTACAGTCTGTATATTCAGAGAACCTTTTAGGCTTAGATGTGCCTGACAAGTGAAAATAGTTTCTTTAATATTTGTAAAGGCCTTTAATTTCCTCAAGAATTACCAAGATGAAAACAGTCATGGAGGCTTTACAGTAAACATAAATAAATTATCCTGTTTTCCCAGAACTGTTCCTTCCTTCAGTTTGCATGTTCTCCCCATGTCTCCCGTGTCCCTCTCACAGTGGCCCATCATGGGTGCTGATGTGTGTGTGTGTGTGTGTATGCCCTGTGATGGACTGGGCGCCTGCCTGCTACTGCCTAGTGCTCCTTGCTACCTGCCATAGGCTCCCTCCTATACTCCATATGCAGTTGTAAGATGAATGCATGGATGGATTCTACACTGTCTGCATTTCAAATTGGCTGAATATGAGCTCTCCTGAGACACTCTATTGCATGTACGTGGACGTAAATACTATGTGAGGACAGCCGTGAGTGGGGACTCTCTTCTCAACCTCTCTCTGCCTGTATGGAACATATCTGACAATGTACAGTACTGTGATGGGTTTATGCTGCAGCAAGTTTTAATCACTAAAGGTAGGGACTCTAGTTACATGAGACAACTCAACTTGAGTCACTTGTGACTTTACAGCAAAACTGATGGAAAGACTTGGACTCAACTTGGACTTTAGGGCAGATGACTCGAGACTTGATTTGGACTGCAATGCTTTGACTTGAGACTTGACTTGAGGAATGGCTTGATCCCATCCCTGCAATTTAGCCCAAAATAGTGTAGGTGACTTTAATCTCTATATGATGCTGAATTAATGGATTGTGCTAAAAATCATATTTCTGTTGATGCCCCAAACCCATTCATTATTCCCAGGTACTTACATGGCATAGGAATAGACATTCACCCGAATAACCTGCAGATCTGTTTGTCGTATCTATCAGTCAGTTATTTCCACTGTTTTTCTTTACAGTCTATATGTGATGGTTTTACCAGCCATTGGGAGAGTCGGCACTCAGTAGCGAGTCACACTGAGCTGAGCGTGACTCTCACATGATAATGCCTGGGCGATGCCATCAGCCTGCAGGGGCACTGTCAGCACGGGGCGCCCTGCAGGCCGTGGGCGCCAGCCTGGACGCCAGTCTGAAACTCAGTCTGAATGATTTTACCCTGTCATTTGTAAAAGCCAGTATTTTATTCAAGGAATCAGTGAAATCACAGCTTGTGTGACATATGGAAAAAATTGACCATTTATATCCAAGCTCTTCATAGTTTTGTTTTTTTAGATTTTTGAAAATATTTATAGAAGGTTTCTTGAGTTATGAATAAATGATTATAAAGGATGAGTTTAAAAGCATAACCGTCATCTGTATCTGGTGATAGCAGTGATAATCGTAGTGGTGATGATGATGGTGGTGATGGTGGTGATGGTGATGGTGGTGATGGTGGTGATGGTGAAGGTGCCCGTTCTGCACCGCACAGCGTCTTCGGCCACATCAGTTACCGCTCTGACTGGGAGCTGGTCAAGGTGGATTTCCGGCAGTCCTTCCCCCGGCAGTGTACCGAGGCTGACTACGACTCCTGGAGACTCGCCGACCCCCAGGTATCTGCCCCCCCTGCCCACCAAAGCACACTCACACACCCCTGTCCTTTCATATCTTTCGTATGAACAGAAAAGGCCCTCTTCTCTGCCCTCAGGGAGAGCGTTGCATTATGGGCCAGGAAAGGAGCTACCGTAAGAGGAAGGAGTCTGCGTTCTGCATCAAGGGCAAGAGCTTCACGTCTGCACTGACAGCAAAACCATGCCAGTGCACTGAGAGGGACTTTGCCTGGTGAGGCAGCAGACTGACAGGCCTCCCCCAAATGTCCTAAGTTTCACAGACATTTCTGGGAGTCAGAAGCCATAGGAGTCCTTATAATTTCGGTTGCGATAAAAAACATGTTGATTTATGCTAGGGCAGCAGGTGACGTAGCGGTTAAGGAACTGTTCAGCTGCTGATACTGTTTTCAAAAGAAGCCTTGTGTATGATGAATGTCCTCACTTCCTTCTGCATGTCAGCGACTATGGGTTCGAGCGGGCCCCCAGTCTGAAAGCAGAGGGAGACCGCTGCTTCGCCGACTTCTGGTTCGACCCCGACGCGCCTCCAGAGGACTGCCACCAGGGGCACCGCTACGAGTCCAGCACGGGGTGAGGAAGGCGGGACAGCGGCCAGTCTGGCTAAGGCAGCACAGCGTGGCATGGGGCGGGGTGTGAGTGTGTGATGCAGACACCCTGACACGCTGTTACAGTGTCAGAGGGGCTGGGGGTGGCCGAGGCGGTTAAAACTGAAACAGGAAACAATAGTCACCCTATTCACAAGAGGGACTGTATATATGAGTCAAGCAGTTATTTGCTATTAACCTTGGGGAACCCACAGAGTCATATATGACTATTATTTTTTTTTTGCTTTACAGCCCAGTGTATAGGGGGTCCTTTTTGACCCCATGGGTTCCCCAGGGTTAAAGGTTTATATGGTGAAAGGAGTTGCATCCCCCCCCCCCCCCAGCACACACACACAGACCACAGGCGTCACACGCAGAGCCAGCTAATCGCTCCTTCCTCCCCCACTGCCGGTAAGTAGAGAGTGACTCCAAACTGCGGGGTGAAGGGTTGCATTTCAGATGCCTCTCTCATCAGACTAAATGACTGCTTACCTGCACAGTGCCCCCGTCCCGTCCAGTCCCCACCCCCACACTTCTGCAACAGCTGGTCTCTCTCAGTCTGAGTGTCCCTGGCAGAGTCCCACCTGCTTTGACAGGGCACTTCCCTGTGCCAGTGAGCCCAGTGAGGCAGCCTTGCAATGATACTGCGCTGTGCCAATGAGCAAAGTGAGGCAGCCTAACAGTGACTCTGCGCTGTGCCAGTGAGCCCAGTGAGGCAGCCTTGCAGTAATACTGCGCTGTGTTAGTGAGGCCAGTGAGGCAGTCTTGCAGTGACACTGCGCTGTTCCAGTGAGCCCAGTGAGGCAGCCTTGCAGTGAGACTGTGCTCTCATGTTGCTGTATGGCAGTGAACATGGCCAACCACCTGTCTCTCACCACAGCTTAACTCCTAACATCCATCGTGTATGGCTATCATCGTACTAAACCCTAGGTTTCACTCCTGTTATAAAATATTTATCTTAATGTACAATTCATCAAAGTTATCTCTGTAATTAAACTTTGTATGAGAATATTATAAAAATGACCCATTTTAGGTTATATAACGTTCTGTTTTTATTACAATCGTGGCTTAACCAACAATAGCACTTTGACACATCATTAGGTACAGCATAGCAAACTAGTAACTGAGATTTATACATTCACCTAGTTTTTCTTTTGTAAGTGGGACATAAAAGTAATAAAATGAGCAATAGCTTGCATTATGCCGGTTATACATTGAGTACCCAGTCTGGAGCCAGAGTGTACATTGTTTTTCAACAAAAATCCTCGGTGAAGTTTGTGCCATTTCTGAAACAGGTCTCTGCCATCTCTCCTGTCTGGAAATTATACACATGTCAAGAACCCCGGTTTGGATATGAAGCTAAAATAATTATTTTAGGTAAAATGATGAGCGGGAATAAGAACATTAAAAATATATCATCCCGTCCAGAATTGTTCAGGCTGGCTGCAATGCTGCACTGGATAAGCTGACTTTAAACATGGATGAATAGATGGATTGTAAGCCTGGCTGCTTCTAAGCACTATACATTTTGCTGTTCTGAAATATGCAGGTAAAAACGTACTTGATATTATCAATAAACACATAACCTTTTATACTGTAATCATCGTCACTTATGGTTATGTGCTGCTCCCTTTAGGAATGCAAGTGTCTGCCAGTCGTTTATGTACACTGTAAAACCACTTTAGTAGTCAGAATTTACCTAAGCATCTATGACTCTATAATCCTCTATAATTCTATCACTCTCTCAATCAAACTCCATACCTCGCATGTGATGAACAAAGTTTTTTTATTCAGCAATCCAGCATAGCGGCCCAGCCAGACTCGGGGACAATGCCCAATGCACCCAGAAATCAGCAGGTTAATATACTATTCCCCTATACACGAATTCCCCTATATGGACTCCTAAGCCCTGATTGGTTACTAAATATCAGGTTTCAAACATACAACAAACATAATTCGGCACCTCTATTGGTCTACTTCAAGGATGTTCAGCTTCCGATCCCCATGAGGCCTAGGCCTCCTGTCCATCCAGCCTAGGAAGGAGGGCAAAAACCATAAGCATTAGGGAAATTCCAAAAAGGTGCAGCCCCCCTTCGGGGTCCATGGCTGGCATGGCTCACAACACTATGAGTAAGAGAAACTACAACCTTACATTACCTAAATAAATACTTCAGTGTAAGCATATAAAACCCCTATGAGTACGTAACGTGCTTGTATGTTCAAACGCTACCATATAACAAACTGCATATAGCATAGTATAGCAGCTACATTCCAGGCCTTTCTGCAGGCCCCCCTTTCTCCCCCCGCAGATGTTCCCTTCAGCCCAGTTCTCCAATGTCTGTGGCCTGCAAAACTGCTTCCGTGCAGGTGGCTATGAGGCAAGGACACACGGCACCATCCCCAAAACAACAGAACCTGAGACATGGCAACAATCCCACAATGCCACCCAACCCTGGCCTACCATTACTTTAAATTTACCTTCCACACCGCACGTGACTGTGTGTGACTATGTGTGAGTACTAAATGCTGTCTGGAAACACAAACATGCAAAACAGCAGTGTGTTAGACTCGATACCTGTCCATAGCTGAGGAAATGTTTCATTAGAGCATTTTCATCAGTTGATAGTAAAGACGGATCATCTTCAGTATGAATTCTGTGACTATAAAGCTCTTCCTGAGATATATAGCACTGTGTTATGTATCTCGCATCCTCTAGGTGGCACTAGAACGTAACGCCCTACGTGTGTGTTGTCTGCAGCTACAGGAAAGTGGTCTCCAATGTCTGCGATGGAGGAGTCAACAAGCAGCAGAGTTCCAAGCAGCACGTCTGCCCGCTCCTGCCCCCTAAAGGCCTCCAGCTGGGGATCAAGGGACAGATGTTGGCCGTGGCACCTGGCGATGACATCACCTTCACCGTCGTTCAAGAACAGGTACGACGTGACCGCGGCAGCATGGTGGGAGGTCGCTCATCTGTTAGAGGGAGGTTTATTATAGGCACGCTTCATCTTTCAAAGCAGGCACTGCTGATTAGTGAAATAATTTGTGGTTTTTGGTGAAGACTAAGCAAAAAATGTTCACATCACTGATGGTCTGTGTTTAGGGGGACACCACCAATACCAAATACCAAGTCGACCTGGGTGATGGTGTTCGGGCCATCTACCGCAACCTGACTGTGACAGACGAGCCCATTCAGCACCGGTACACGAAACCCGGTGTGTACCGGGTCACCGTGAAGGCCGAAAACGCCGCCGGGCACGACGAGGCCACCGTCTACATCCAGGTCAATGGTGAGAGGCCAGAGCGCGCAGGTGCATGCTGGGATTCCACACGTCGCACAGTCACATGACCTCTGCCAGCAGCTGGATATGAGACATGGCTCCATAACACTAAACAGATCATGCAGGACATGCATGTCAATGAAAAACTGCACTGGAAAAGAGGAGCTGCACCCAATAAGTTCAGTTTCAAGAATGCAGTTACTAGAGTGTTTTCAGTCAAGGCTGAATGCATGTGAACATTAGCTGGCTGTATGAGTAGGACAAACTGAAATACACATAATTCCCTATTCAAGCGGATTGTTTTGGAGAATATGTATATTTCTTCTGAATGGAGTAACTCTGTATGCATGTGGGTAACCATATGTCTCCCCTGTGCACACAGCGCCTCTTCAGGAAGTCCACCTGGAAGTGGTTCCTATCGCAGGAAGAAACCAGGAAGTGAACCTGACTGCTATGGTGCTGCCTGCTGCCACAAACCTGACCATCTTCTACTGGTGGATCGGGGACAACCTGCAGGTGTCAGACCTTCCTCTGATGCAGACACCTGCTATACGCTCATTTTTAATTATTATTGGAAGAAAAGATAGAAACGCCAAAGTGTCCCCCTTCATAGAAGGTGGTTTACTGGTGCACCTTTAGAAGTAAAAGAGCATATAATGGCATTTTGCATTGACATATTTACAGATGACAGACGAGTGAGGCACATTACACATTACAAACATGCGCCGTTGAGGTGTCAGTAAGTGCGGCTAAGCTGCCCAGGTACGAGCTACACAACAAGGAGAAGCTAATGAGACCAGAAGTGCGACATCAGGCACATTCAGGAAACGCAAAGAGGCTGCAGGCTAGTAATGAGATTCCTGGAGCCAATGAGACTTGAGGTGTTTCTTGACGCTGGAGAGGGCGTCTGGTGCGCGGACATGCTTTGGCGGCTCATTCCACGGCCAGGGAACCACCGAAGAGCATCTGGAGTGACACTTATCGCATGGTGGAGTCAGCTCCTATCAGCGCCGGTGTGATTGTGAATGAGTGACGTGTGATATCCCTTTGATGAGTGCCTGCTGTCGGATTCCTGGTTATTCAGTGATAAACCATTTGTTAAAGAGTCCTTATTACCATGAAGTAGACTGGAACAGTGACCTAGCATTTCAATACTGAAATCTGTTTTTTTTTTTTTATCTGTAATCCATAAGGGTGGTCATTATACCTTGGAGAGCACTTCACAGTTTTCTATTCACTAATAGTCTTAGTAGGGTTTATGCTTAATGGTGATATTTATATTACAGACTTGGGGAGTGGGCATTAGAGATTGTATTTGCAAATGACGTTTCAGAGGGCGAGTCGGACTCTTCCCGGCGATGCAGCGGGATTGTGATACGAAAGTGGCTCCCCTGTGAATTGTTACGCAGAGGCAGAGGAATAAGAGCTGCCGCGTGTTCATGGTAACGATTCGGGCCTGATACATCTGCGAGGCACATTCAGCACGCGCAAGAGGAGCCGAGATTATATCACAGCTCTGTTGTCTGGGAATGAAAATGTCCTGCCGGTGAGGGCTGCGACACAACTGCTACTATAACCAGTGCGATTAACCAGGTAGCCAGGGAGAAGCATCCCCATCACTACTAATCCATGTGATCTAGCTGCCAAAATATCGCTCCGGTCACTAAGGCTTTTTATGCGCACTAATTAGTTCATTTGCAAGAGCTGCTTGCACAGTAAGTGACATTTTATTTAGTGCTCCTATTCTCACTCTCAGTCCGCTGAGGATAAGCAGACGGGATACTTATGGAGTTACTGTGGCGAAAGCTGTGATGTAATGGAATAAGCTGGCTAGGTGACATCACTGGGAACGCTGCAGAGCCGTATGGAGAGCGACCCGGAGAAGGCGTGCAGACGCGCTGGGGGGTGCCGCTCTGCGGCGTGGCTCTGAATCACGGCTGAGAATTATTCCGTTTATCTAAACCAGACCCCCTCCTCCCACGCCGTTCCAGTTATTTATAAAAAGCACTCAGACAAGCAGCAGTTCAGTGACGTTAATCTTCTGGAGGTTCTGCCGGTTCTTCGGACCGGGGATGGGACCAGAGATCATTCTTGTATTGGCACAGGCATAATTTAACCGATTTGCGCCGTGGAGCAAAGTTAACTGCGGCCGCGGATTGTCCTGATCGGCAGCGAGGTGGGCAGATTTAGATTTGAATTTGACTCGCTGCTGGCTACTCCGGCCCCCGGGATGAGATTGACTTCTGTGCTCCAGCCCTCACATTTCCAAAGGAGAGATTCACCAATTATCAGAGACTTTAAAGGCTCCTCAGCGGGTCTTTTGCTGACTGGAGCAAATCGGTAACTTTTGGGCACGGCGGACTCTCGCGTGTGCCGTTCCCATAAAATGGGCCAATCTCCGCCCTGCTGTGAAGGCTCCGCAGTGCTGGAACAGGTGCGATAGGGAAGGAGCTGAGGTCCAGGACTGTGCGTAATATCCTGATAGATTCATCTTATTCAAAGACCTTCATCTACAATCTTTTATTGTTTCTATACAATTGAAGTTGGAAGTAGTAACAAATAAAATTCCGTTAATTATCCTGTGTGGGGGTTAGAGCACTCTACTTGTAATCAGATGTTTGCCAGTCATGGGTCGGCCAAGAGATTTCACCTCCTGGCCCTTGACAAAAGCCCTTAACCCTCAGTTTCTCCAGGGATTGTTTGACCCATCCATTGTCTGAAACCGCCTGTCCTATTCAGAGTTGCGGGGGGTCCGGAGCCTATCCCGCAGGGCCTGTCTGATCCTGCTTTCTCAGTTGTATATCCCATAATAAAGGTGTCTATAAAATATAAATGAATACATACCCAGAGGAGACACGCTCTTGCAGGGTTGTTTTTAGTAGAAATTCAAAGTATATAGATTTGTTTTGCCATCGAAGAGTAACCACCAGGGGCGACTGCTGTGTGTATGGACTCCTGAACTCTTCCCATTTCAGGAAAATCCATCCTAATTGATAAATTTCCTCTCCCTAGCTGTATGAAACCTATTTTGATAGTAGTCCCCAGTGAAGTCTCTCTCTCTCCTGGCACCACCCAGTTCCATGCCTTGGCTCACAGTGACCACGTGGTTCTCTGTTAGCATTGCCGTGGCACGTGTCGTAAACTGCCAGCCGTGGCACCACAGGGGAGATTTTACTGCATCCTCGGTCGTTTGGAAGAGTCTAGAAGACTTGCTTGTCAAGGAAGTGACGTTACTTTTATTGATTGTACCTTAGAGGCTTGTTTCTCCAGTTAATAGCGTTACATAATTATTGGACTTGTTTCTGATCATGTAGATTTAAGTCTTCAGTCTGACATCATCTTTGAGTATCTTTTCTGCTCTGGCCCTTACGTCACTACCATAAAAAATAAAGTCTCAGTGAAGACATCAGAAAATGTATGTGCACAGTTTGAAGCAGAAATCTGCAAAATATTAACAAGGATGACAGATGATCAGCATTGAAATACAGCTTCTGCGCCCGTGGTTAACCTCGTGTGTCTGTGTCACTGGTAACAGGTTTGGCATGTCCATCCTGTCTGCCCTCATTTTCCTGATATCTGCGCTAATGATTCAGGTATGTCGGAGCCTTGCGTGATTAATCGGCTACCTCTTTGTCTCCTTGACAGCCCATCCTTTCTCTGGAGAACAGCATTATCATCAAGTTCCCAGAGACAGGGGAGGTGTCCGTCACTGTCCAGGCCTCCAATGGGCGCTCCATGGTCCAAGACACAAAGCGTGTCCGTGTCTTCGGTAAGAAATAGCTTTCCACTTTTTTTCAGATACACATCAATTTCACACTGAGCAGTAATTCTTCCATTTTGGCTTACTTTGCCCACCTAAGAGTGTCCTAGAGCAGTGTTTTCCAATCTGGCCCTTGGGGACCCACAGCCGGCCATGTTTTGGCTCCCTCCGGGCTCCCTGCCAGACAGTGCCCATCTGTATGCAGGTCCCCAAGAACTGGATTGGGAAACATTGTCCTAGAGTAAGACTCAGCTTACCGTATCCCAGTCACCGATGACCCTATCTCATCAGCAGTTTGAAATCTGCACAACCTCAGCCGTAAATGTCTGTGCTCTATAAGTCTGGCAGATTTTCCTAGCGTGATGTTCAGTGACCTGTGGCCGTCACACTGGAGAGCACAGAGCCCTGGGTTATGAAGGAGGTTCCGCTGACCCCCAGTGGTGTTGTGTTCTAGAACAGTTCCAAGTCATTCCCCTCAGCTTCAGCAAGAACCTTGATCACTTCAACCCCAATATTCCAGAATGGAGAGAAGATGTTGGAAGGGTTGTGACTAAGATCCTTTCCAGGGTATGTTGTCTTGTCTCATGTAACAAATGTTCTTTTCACTATAGACTATATTGAATAATAAAATATATGTTCAAGCTGAGGGTACAACATAGCTATGGCGCCATATATGTTCAGATTACAGGTATTCCCCAAGAGCTATTGGTTACCATGGTGAAGCCAGGCCTGCCAACGACTGCAGACCTCTATGTACTACCAGCAGAAGCAAAGCCAGCCAAGAGAAGTGTGCTCCTGGACAAGGTACATCATGGAACAGCACTGTGAATCAACTGCTCATTGCACACCACAGTTTATAAAAGACCCTGAAACCAAACAAAAAAATAATACCCCCCAAAATCTTAAAAGCAGCCACATCAAAGTGATTAATAATATTAAAAATGAGTGGGAAAGTGTGTCATAGAGATTCAGCCAGGGGAGTGTCGGTATCCATTGTTGTGTTTATCAGCCTGGCCTCGAGGGGCCCCATTATCTCCTAAAGGGTCAAGAGGCAAACTTTCATCTTTAAACGTCCCCCCTTGCCTGTGAAGCCAGCTTTGCTGTATGGGAAGA
>JAODKL010000017.1:13884938-13900255 GCA_026780765.1 Petrocephalus schoutedeni
GGCACGGACAGCCCCCACCCCCTTTCCAGCCATGGACAGACCCCACCCCCTTTCCAGCCACAGACAGATCCTTCCCCCCTGTCAGCCACGGACAGACCCCAGCTCCTTTTCAGCCACGGTCAGACCCCGCCCCCTTTTTGGGCATGGACAGAGCCTGCCCCTCTTTCAGCCAGCCCTTTTTGGGGTCTCTTTACAGAAAGATCCCAGGAAGGAACGTCTATGCCCAGATGCACAATGAGAAGGAACAGGAGATGACTAGCCCAGTGAATCACAGCGAGGACACCCAGAACATCATCCAGGGGGAGGAGTTCATCGATGACGACCTTGACTCGCAGACGCTAGGTAACGCTGGAGGTATTCGCACTTTAACTTCTTAATCCCCTTCCAGCATGTGACAAGCGCCACAATCCCAGCCACAGCTTCTGTACATCCAGCTTCATATCCTGCTGAGACCTAGCCTCTCCTGATTGTCCTCTGTAAAAGACATTATGGATTTTGCTCATACCTCTCATTCTATACATGCCACTTTTTAAGTCTTGTTGTTCCTTAAGGACCGTTGGGGCTTTAAGATGACATCATGTGTCATGTGTGGACAAACGCATAACTAAAAATTCTGACCCCCCTGACAGATTTTCAGCTTGGGCCCCCTGCTTGGGTTGGCGCTCTCAGTCTGAAATGCGGGGGGGTGGTCTTTAGTTTGTAGATTTTTCAGAGCGTTTAGCCCCTGATTGTTGATGTTGGGGCTGCTATACAGTATAGTGCTGGGCCCCCTGAACATGCCAGGAAATCTATACCTCTGTGTTCTTTCCCATCCCAACATAACATGCAAAAACATTATGTGGAAAAAAATCTTAATTGGACAAACGTTTTCCCCTGGATTCCAGCAGGGTATTGCCTGGCCTGTTCAATAAGCCCACCACAGCCGGCAGGCGGTCCCGTACGTCTTTGACATTACCAATGTCTATAGCACAGATGTAGACCGATGCGGATTGGATGGCTGAGTAGTAGATGCTTTTGTCTCTAGGCAACCACTCGGGCGTGGTCCTGAGCATCAACTCCCGAGAGCTGCACAGTTACCTGACTAGCTGATGGTCGCAGATCGGACGAAGAGCACAGACTCTGCCTACCCTGTGATTTGTTACACCAGTCTTCTCCCAGCACCCGAGGAGGCGGGGGGGGACCCTGACCCGTCGACACACCATGATGCTACGGCAGCAGCCTGCTTCTTTCTCTTTCTGTCCGTGTCTCCTCCGTGTCTCGGCCTGCTGTTTGGAAGCAGGGGCACTTACCCACCAGTACTCAGTGGTCTCACAAAGTTCACCTGTGTTCTGCTGTGTCCTCAGCTCACCCCCTGTTCTCACTGGCTCTCCACTGATGTGATGTTGTTAACTGTACCCGTGTTCACGGGCTGTGGTATATATATATATTGTTCCCCTACTTCCCAAGCTCTCCATTTCGGTTGTGGTCCCCTTCTGGTCTAACGAGGGGGTTGCAGCATGTGGTCCTGATCCCGCTCTGAAACTGCACAATGCCTGCCGCTGGTTATTCAGAAGCGACCTCCGTTTGTGACATCAGAAGGTACCTTGAAACGGCGCCCTCCAGGGGCTGCCAGTGGCAACATGCTGCTTAGACAAGTTTTATTGAGCCAGAATTACTGGTTGAAGACAGATAGCTAAATGTCAGTGCTTCTAAACCCAGGGAAATGCTGGTTAATCTCCAGTTCCGCTCTTCAGTAACTGAAAATGGGCAGGTTGGATACGTAACTTGGCTTTTTGGGGCATCAGCTTTGCAAAAGATACATTTATAGATTGATCAGTTTAAACATACATTCATATTATTCATTAATGTATGGTGAGCACAATGCAATGCATAATGAAGTGGACATTTTTAAAGCACTAAATTCATTATAATTCACCTAAACTGTGTGGATAACAGTGGTACAATAAACATTGTTTACTACTTTTGAACTGTGGAAATGGTATGCCAAAAACAACCCTCTCTGGAAGTATGTAATAGCTTTTTATCTACAGGATAACGATATAGCAGACCGCACATCTGCAGATATATTTCAGTTTGAAACATTACCTGAGTCTAGGGAAGATAATGCAATACACAGTATGATTTGAGCATGTACAGATGGGTGCAGTATGACGTCAGCCATTTTATGTCGATGTGGAGCGTCACCAACTCTATCCCTTGCTTCTGGCACCAGCTCGTAAGCCCACTTGAAAACTAGCACTGGGCTCAATGTGTCTTTGAATTTTCAGTTCCCCCTCCACACATTAGGGGGCAGTGTTGTCCCATAGCTCTAGTGAGTGCACCGGATTTTTTTTTTAGCACATTTTCTGTGCTTGTCCCCAAAAACTACAAACAGGAATAGATTGTCTTGTATTTTTTATAAGAAACAATTGAATTTTACTTTTATTTATGTACTATTGCGTTTAGTAAATCAACAGAATAAATGATATTTTAGTGTGTTGTGATTTTAGTTAATAGCCCTTTTCGAAACAGAAAGCTAATATTTAGTTCCGTGGTGCCTCAGTGATCATCTTCTGCAATATAAAATGCATATATAGCTAACATAAGTTGGTGGGGAAAAAAATAAAACTTTTTCAAATCTTTTCAAATGAACAATCAATTCATTTCAGACCCAAAGGTCAGAATGCATTTTGGATGAGTTTGCGGGTTTACATTCCCTGTCTACCCCATACTCCTGGACTCGTGGCGCTCACACAAGGCTATGATGTTGTCAAGCCTATATTAGGCTATGCAGGTTGTAGAGTTCCCTTTAATTTGGTTTGTACGTGTAAAAGGAACACTTTGTAAATAACTACTCATAGAGTAACATAATACTTCACACAAATACCAAATCTGCACCACTTTTGGATGCTTGACACCAGAATATTCAGCACTTTCACAAAACACAAGTCAGTCACTGTTTTTTTTGTTTCATCATCGTTGTGTATGATCTTGTAGGTTCCCACGAAATCCCAGTATTCTGGTCTTTACTTACTCATGATCTCTCACCTGTATGAAGTTGTCTAAATTGTCTTGTCGTTTGGTAGATCAGCTCAGCAGCGGGAAAAATATTTCCGACGGCTTTTGGTCCTGTGACACGCTGCCTTAGTATGTGGCTGATGTCATCATCTTAAAATACTCATAGACAGGGTCCTGGTGCCGCTTTTTTGGGCAAAATCACAAGAGGATGCACTCTGAGACAGGGGAGTCTCTCTCATGATGTTGTCGCGTACGGTAATGAGCCAGTGCACCCAAAAGGGCAATAGCACTGACAATACGAGAGCTGTACTGTACTGTCGCTTTTTGGTTTCGTGAGCCCACCGTGAATGGAGCAGAGCCACTAAGTCAGTCTTCGTCGTTAGTTTGAAGCACTGTGTGCTCGTGGGCCTCAGCATATCCACAGCCTCTGAATTGCACTAACCCCTTCATTTGGACAGTGAGATTTCACACGTGGTCTGTATAAGCAGCTGCTGGTGTTGGGTCCAAGCTTTCGTGTCAGTCAGCGGTGGGTTTACGTGCTTCTGTAGAATCCAGTAGCTTGTTCCTTTCGTTTTTGCTGGAAGGAGGTTTTTTTGCTCCTGCTGAGCCCTTAATTAATGATATTATGAACTAACAAATAAATTTGTCTTAATTGAGAAGTACATCTGTAGACTGCTGTTGAGGAAACATGAAATAAAACGGACATAGTTTGTTTCTCGATTATTTGACTCCTACTGAATTCTAAATAATAGCAAATAATATTGCTTTTAATTACCTTATATTAATTATAAAGTACTAATTAATCATTTTTAAAGCGGTGATCACATTATTATTATTGTGAAATTAGGAGTGAAATATTTGAAATATTAAGGTTTATACTGCCACTGGTATTCCTTAACTATAAGTCTTTTTTTAAGATTTCATAAATCTAGCTAATAGTTAAATTAAGAGCTGGCCTGCAGAGATACATAGTCACACTGTCCATCCCTGCCATGAAGCTTCTTTTATAAAACAAAGTACTGAATATGCAAAAAATGACTGGTTGCATTAAAGGTCATGTGTTTTTTTAATAGACTGGTTTGAGGCTAACAGTTTAGGCTAGGCTATTTCAGTGAGCCAGTCCCCAAACCACAAACCATGACCCGGGCACATTAACCTACAAGAATGACTGAATGTGATCATACTCCGGAACGCGAGTTTTCCATTTTCCACTACCTGATTGGTCACTTCATTAATATTCATGAAGGAGCTGTGCCTGATTGACCGGTGAACGTGCCCCATCGACATGTGCTACCTGGTTTTTCTGTCTAAGGTATTCACTGGCCAATCAGGTAGCGTTTCTCTCATGAATATTAATGAGACTCCCCCTACCACCCTGCAAAAAGGAAATTCGCTTTCAGGACCACGGGTGTAGTTGGTTAGCTTTGATTCAGGTGTCTCCTGCACTTGCCTTAAGAGAAATAAGTATTCACCTGCTCCTTCTGGCTGTGTACGGTACAGTTAGGGTGACCAGATAATCCATGTCATCCCGGACACTTTTAGCTAGGACAGGGTTTGTAAACTTCCATTTCAATTAGAAGGACCCGGATTTCACTTAAGCGCTGCATTCTTACTGTGTGCTGATTGGTCAGTCTCCTATAATCATGCTTGTGTCACTCGTGTTAATGTGCAGGGGCGGATCTAGAACAATATTCATAGGGTGGCAAGAGGAGGGCAGGAGATTTTGAGGGATGGCACCTTATGGCAGAAGTATAAATGCTGATATAATATGCGGGGTGGCAAGGCTTTTTTTAGGGTGGCAGTTGCCACCTCATGCCACCCCGGTAGGTCCGTCCATGTTAATGTGAAACAGCTGGATGAGTTTTTCAATCAAGTAAACAAACCAGTCAAAGCACAAGAAGAACTGAACTGCTTAGCCAAACAGAGAAGCCTTTCGGGTTTAAAGCAGTTTGTAAAACCTGAAGAAGCTGAAAGTGTCCGGGATGACAGGGATTATCTGGTCACCCTAGTACAATTTAAATACAAGTCGACTTGCCATGGGCGACGATCCGAGACTCTGGGCATGTTTTGTACATATAGACGCTCACGTTCGCTTGTTCTTAGTTCTTTAGTGCTGTGATGTCTGTAAAATGTTTATTTGGGGGGGAGGGCGGGTAAATGACAAAAGCTATATTTGTGGAGGATATTCATTGTTGAAACAAAATGTGTGAACCCGACATTTCATGGGAAATGTTTTCAATAAATGTTTGAACACTCAAAATGTACCGAAACATACTGAACCCTTGGAATTAACCGCACCCATAACTGTATAAGTTTGTTCTAATAATTTGTTCTGCTCAATAAAAACTAAACATTCTTCAAGAAACTAAAACTATGACCACTTTGTCAGCCACAATGCAAATATAGCCTTATTACCATCCTTAAAACGACGGCGTTACATTAGCTATAATTCTCATACTCACCAGTAGGGGGCAGTAATAGATAAGCCTCAATAATAAAAAGGAAGCGTTTAGCAAGCGAAGCTATAGATTTACAGTGAGAGAGGCAGTTGGCCGCTTTAATAAAAGCTGCAAGTTTCTCTCAAGAGGTTTCTCTCGAACATGTAAGCCAAACTATGTCAGCTGAGATAAACACATAAGATAATTGCCGTTATTTTTCAACCGCCTGATTATTACATTTCTGAACTTGCAGCTTTAGCCCAGGATTATTTAAACACTGCCAAGAGAAAGAGGTACATTTAACAGGAAACATGTTTTAAAAGTTTATTATTATATACAGGTGTTCTCCGCCAAGTCGGGGACTGTCCCAGAGCAGTACACATAATACAAACGGTTTTAAGGTGCAAAACAAACACTGCTGATGTCCTTTTTTTGTTGTTTTCCCCCACCACCCACCCGCAAATACAAATCACAACTATTTACATATATGTTCACATTTTCCGACATCATCTGTCTCTCCTCTTTGGGGCAATAAGGACCTTCTGAACACCCGTTCCTCTCACAATCTCTCAACATTTTGCTTTAAGCGTTAGTCGAAAGGGCAGAGGAAGCCGGGAAGAAACCCCAAAAAAGGATTTTAAAATATTTTTTCAGTGGAAGTTTAGAGGATTTATCAGACGCCCCTCAGAGCTGGGGCTGGACAGCTGATGAGGAAGAGACGTCCCGATTTCTCTGCCTGTCTCATGCGTGAGGATTCTGCCCTGATCCCTTACGATAACAGTATGGCGGCCAGAATCCTGCCTTAATGCAACCAACAGCAAGTGAGATCAAATATTTACACATCTCCCTATTTCAGTCTAATCTTCAGCTGCTATGCAAAACATTGAATTATGTTCCCTACCATGCTTGTAAGCAGGCCATTTGTAAATATCTTCATGAAGTACGAGAAACGAATTCTTACTTCCAGCCTCTAGCGATCTCAGATCTAGAGATCCGTTTCACAACCTTGGATCAACTTTAAATACACTTTACTGAAAACCAGCCTTAAGTGATTTGGAATTACTATTTAGGCAATACTTGGCGAGTTTTCATTTTGGACAAATGCCTTACAGAGGACATCAGGCGACCAGTTCTGTTCTTTTGTGCTCTTCGAGAATGCGAGTTATAGTTTATATTAAAAAAGCTAATTATGAGTTTAGCCGGAAAAGACGCCAGCGCCCGCAGCTGTTCTCCAGGGGACGAGAAGCAGCGCACAGCCTCCATGCTTACGATAACGTGAGAAACCTATTTCCATTATCCGAGACGGCCTCGGGCTCCAACCGTTTAAAAATAAGCACCAGTTTTGTGAAATACACGTTTGATTTAGTTTTCTTATACAGTACTTCTGCATTTGACAGTGTATTGATTTATTTGGAATGTGCCAGGAACATGTCAGATTCCAGCCTCGACCAGCGCTTGTGCTTCGAGCGGCTGGTTGTCGGCAGATACAGTATGATTGGGCTGAGAAAAACAGAATCCTCCAGGAATTTCCTCCGGGCCACCATTTCCATATGGTCACATTGGTCTGGACAGTCCAGCCCTAAGCCCGGTTTAGCCTAGCACTGAGATCTCAGCCTGGGCTTCTCGCTGGATTCCTGAACTCTCATACCAAATAAATTAAGGGGGGGGGGGCATCGTAACCCAACTCAGCAGGTGGTTGGGGGTTACGAACTTTTTAACCCAACATCAGACATGACTATGCAATAAGAACCAAAATTATTCTAACTAGTTCTGTCCCTCCCCCCCAAGCCCATCTGATGACTGGAACCGCCCGGTGGCTGTTTAAAGAACACCGCGGGAGAGAATACAGCATCTACCTCGAGTGTGAGTCATACTTCTGTGGGAGGCCAGAGCTGCTGTGAAAACTATGAACGTTTAAATACCAATATAAATAATAAAAAGGCAGGCTAATATTTACTTAAACATTTACAAATAAATATTCTGCTTCTGGCGTAAGGTATTTTGGCCAGATTTAGCTTAGCGAAAGCTGACGAGCTGGACAGCTCGGCTCTATCCGTCAGGATATCTCACTCTGTGTAGGCCTCTCTGGTTTACTCTGCTTTGGGGTACAGCCACACCGGCCTGTATAGCAAACGGCGTAAAGACAGTAAGCGGAAAAGGAGCAGAAGTGATGTAAAGTGTCGTTCTCAGGTCTCCTCGTCAGTCAGCCGGGCCGTGCTTTCCTCGTCTCTCACAGAAATATGTACACATAAGGAGAAAGCCAGCGGCCGGCTCCACCTTATGTCCCCGTTTTCATCTCCCACTCCTGTGAAGGGAAAGGGGACGCCAGTGAGCTTTTGTGCCAGGCAGCGGTTGAGATGGAGGGTGTATGTCACACATCCCTTTTGCCCACAAAGACAAGACTGGTCCCCTGAAAAATTCTACTGATTGCCACTCCCCAAACCAAAAGCTATCATTATCCATGCACACACTCACACTCATGGGCTCCCCCTAGTGTCAGGGCCCCTGAACCTCTTCCTATTTCTCCCTCGTTATGGACGGCCCTACCCCTGAACCTGAATATGAGTGACTCCATAGCAGGCAGACTGCCCCAGGTGTGGGCAGACTCACTAGACTCGAGCCAGGCCAGGCCTCCCGCCAGCATACCCACCTTGGCCTTCTGAAGCACGTGGCCGCGGACGGGCGGCGCCTTCTGGGACGCCTGCCGGCGCAGCAGGGAGGCGCTGTTCACTGGCAGGGAGCATGTATCTGTGTCACTGGTGTCACAGCTGGAGACTGGTGAGTTGTCCATCGTTCGCCGAAGCGTCACTGGGGACTGCAGTGGGACACATGGGGCACTACTGTAATGCAGTGCTACGTCATATTACCATATACAGTGCTATACTGCAGCACATACACATTCCCTTCAGTATACCATCTGGGATAATACTATATGAGTGTACTATACTAGAGTGCAAGGAAGTACATCGCACTGTACAGTGCATCGGTGCTAATCTTTACAGCACTGCATGTAATAAACGTTGCCTAATACACCTGATGTATCTTGCAAAAATGCAACGAAATAGCATACAGTTAGCAGCATTGACACATCCTGAAAAAACCAGGTCACGTGAACGACAGAGACCTTCCGCTCAGGCAGCTTTGTGAGCAGGACGGCATGGCGCGCGCACAAATATCGAGACAGAAAAGCCACCAATTACATTTCGGTCTGAAATGTGGAAGCAATTTGGGTTCCCTGTAAAAAATGTGGATGGAAAAACTGTTGCGGGTTGAAAAAACTTTGCAGACTAATTCAATTACTGCTGGGATAATTATGCTGGCTATTTGGAATTTACATGTGAATTTATGTTCTGCCATTAACGTTATTTTCACAGAACGAAACAGACAAACATCACATGCGGTTACCATGATGAGGGCTCCTACGCTCTTTAAAGCACTCGTGCCAATATCAGTATTATTAACATTCATAGTTCATGGTCACATGACATCCTATTATTCTGTACTGTGCAAAAGTCTTAGGCAGTCAAGCGACCTGTTTAACACTATTTATCTGGTTAGTAGCTGTACTTTTGCTCACAACATAAAAACACAATTTCACATTAGAACACAGGCAAATGAAGAGTAACGCAATAAAAACTAGTCAAAATTTCTTCTGGTCTCCAAAACGTTACGGATGTCTAGTTGGATGCCTAGATGAACATCGCTGCAGTTCCCAAACCCCTCCTTAGAAACACCTCAGCTATTCCATGCATTTTGCCACCAGCTCATGTAATTAGTTTGATTAGTTCAAAAAAAGGCAATGAGGTATTGATTAGCTATACAAAGTGTACAAGTGGTTGGCTCAAAGGATACATGGGTGTAGTTGATGGTTGCTGGAAGTAGTGGGGTGATTTGAGCAGAGGTTCTGAAACGGCTATGCTAACGACTCTATGACAGGCATAACAGCGTAGTTTTACGCCAGCATACAGATCATTTAAGCTTTGTTTTCTTTGGCTGTCTGACACTTCCGCGCAGTACAATGCACTGATAAGCGGCTTGGCTGCATGCTGTATGCTTGGCTGTTCTGCACTTCAGCGCTGCCATTTATGATCCCTCTAGCTGCTTGCGCAATAGCAGGGCACGGACCTGGGGGCTGGACGTGCCGGACCTGGGCTCTATGCTCAGGCCCAGGGTGATTCCCCCATTCATGGCCTTCTTCAGGCTCTCCTTGACCTCGGTCAGCTCCAGCTCCAGGGTGACCCTCTCCTCCTCCTTCACTTTGCACTCCTCCTCCACCTTCTTCAGCTTCTCCCCCAGAGAAGCCTGGGACCGCTTGCCTGGAGCGGGGTGTCAGGGGGAAAAGCGGGTCACCATTCTGCCACGTCCCGCTTCTACGCGAGTTTGGACGGGTCCAACAGTGGCCACCCCCTCCCAAATCCTCACCCCCCCATTCCCGTACCCCCACCTGTGCTGGCCTCCATGGCAGCTCGCAGGTCTTTGCGCTCCTTCTTCAGCTGGGCCAGCCGGTTGCGAATGTCCTGCTTCCTCTTCATCAGCTCGTCCTCCTTGGCCTGAAGTCTCTTGGCGTCGGCTTCTACGCGGTTTTTCCCATATTTGTATTGCTCTGCACCTTCGGGGGTGGAGAACAAGGGTACAGTTAAGCACAGCAGGTACTCGGCACACATATTTACACACAGCAGAAGACACGTGATTAAAAAAACCTGAATCTAATACCACCAAAGTATTGAGACCCAGAAATCCAATATGCTCATGGAAGTTTTACAGAGATAACCAATCAGATTGTAGAGGAGGTGGCTCCAAGTAACTAGAGGAGGTGGGACCAAGACATCTGACTGGTTGGTCTGACATCTGACAAAAGATCTGATTGGTTTTTTTGTAAAACTCCCATGAGCATCTAATATATCTTGATTACAAACGACAAAGTCCACTGCTAAAACCCCAACACATTTTATTGCCGTGTAGTACTCCTGCAGGCTTCTAAAAAGTCTGCTTCTGGAGAAGGCCGGCCTGCAGCAATGGCTTTACCAGAGAGCCAGCCTCTGCGCCACATCCCCACTCCAGCAAGGCCTATAATTTCACATTCCGCCGTGATCCACATTTCTGTGTGGCCACGTTTTCCTAGAAAGCAATTGGCGGCTGCCTAAATTGAACGCCCTGGCCTAGACATGGTGTCTTTGCCTCCTCAGCATTACGCGCTGCTTCTCCCCTCGTGTGAACCCGCCGTGCAGGGGGGGCAGGGCTCTCGGTGCAGCACTCACTGGAGTTGGTGCGTTTCACAGGTAGGGTACCGTTCGGCTTCTTGGACTGATTCTTGTCTGGCTTCTGTTTGGCCGCCGTCCCGTTGATGATTGGGCCTTTTTTTCCCTTCAGCTGATTGGTGGAGAGAAAAGGGCAGATGAGAAACTGTACTGCCGCCTTAGCGAATTGGGTGTCTGATTCAACAAAACGCTTGAACGTTGTGGGGATTAGCAGAGAAAAGCATTGTTATAGTTCTATGAAACTTATAGCATTTTAAAAATAGTTTTAGCACCACTAGCCAATCATAATTTTAACAAAAGGACAAAGTTTGTGTGATTGGCTGCAAGTTTCCGGTAGGGGAAATTGAAATTTGGGCGTCCCTTAGACCCCCTATGGGTGCGTCTGGAATTGGCATTTTGTCTGAAGACCTAAAACCTAAAGTCCTAAAGACTCAAAATTGCAAACCGAGTGAATTGTGCTGAAAATAGCCCACAGTAAAATTAAGAATTTGGAAATGCTACTCTGGTGACCCGTCGACCGAACTCACTGTCACATCTCGACTAAATGTGCTCCCGCCGTTTCTACCAGAGTCACACCTTAAATGCAAATGTTTGGTTTCCTCTTTCTGCCAACTTTTGTCTAGAAACAAAAGCCGTTCCCCCACCAGAGCCTCTAACCAGGACATTTTGGCATGCCAACACAATTGTCTAAACACTGTCATCAAGCAGTTAATGAGTTTTATACAAAATAGCATGGAATTCATTTTTGATGGTTTTCACTAAATCTTGTAAAACCAAAAGAGTATTAAGTCTGGCCTGTCACTTTTCCCGATTTCAGCAGATCCATTTTTCCAAGTCGACATGCAGTCGTTAGTTCAAAATGAAAGTGTTTTGTGACTCATATCCTTTGCCTCCACAGCGAGCCTTCCTCTGTAATTTATGAAATAAAAATCCACTGTTTTTCCACTGAGCTAGGGGAACCATTTAGTTAAGCTACTTTATATTTAGCTAATACCTCTGAATCCAACCAGCATTCCTGTGAGAGTCTTTAGCGTTACGTCGCTAATCACTTTTAGCCAGCCAGCCCTGTGACCATGCCTTCTGTTACAGTACGTCACCAGTCACAGTCAACACCAAGCGGCTTCCTGAATGTAATGGAAAAGCTAAATAAATTCACCCTGGATCTATCCTCAGCCTGCCTTGGTCTTGCTTGGCACAGCAAAGGAAAAACAGCTCCCCTATACAAGATCTCCAGGCCCTCCGCAAGTACACTGAGGCTGTTAGGTAATGCCGGCGTTCCCACTCGCAGCCTCACAGGTGGTGCATGACATCTTTTGCGAGGGGAGTCCTGTCAGGGTTTGAGTAATCGGCACTGAGGGAGTCCCCATGTGCCAACACGCCTGGGCAACCACACATTAAAAACACGCCACATACCAAATTACAGCTGCCGCAGTCTCACGCTAGGGGACATGCCAGTACGGGGGGGGATCCCCGGGAAATCGCAGGGACGGACGTGCCGGATTTACAGTATGAGTTATGTTGCTACATGCTGAACAGTCAGGCAGAGTGTAATTAAATCTGGGCCATGGGCTCCCTCGGGGGGGGCCTGGAAATTCACGGCGTGGTGGCATGAGGACAGGTGGGGCAGGCCCTGTGTTAGCAGAGGAGCAGAAGCGTGAATCACCTGAGCGGCCGTGCTGCGCCCAGGCGTGGCAGTGTTAGTGACAGGAGCCAGGGAGGAGGCTGAGGAGGAAGAGGAAGCCCTAGACGAAAGGCTCCTGGCCGAGACGGGCGATTTGTAGTGGCTGGCAGAGGCGGCGGCAGCGCCAGCTTTGGGGGGGCAGCGGGCGGCCGGCTTCGGGGACGGCACATTCTCGTAAAGGTCCACATTCTCATAGAAGGCCTCCTCCCTACAGGGGCGCCTCCCACTGGTGGGGGAGGAGTACGCAGCCTCCGGCTCCTTCAGAGGGAGACCCAGGAGGAGAAGGTGGGCGGGGAGGAGAGGTGTTAGGGGAAAGCAAGCGGGTTAGAACAGCACAAGCTTTGTTAAACAGGGAGCAGGAGAGAGGGGCTGAGAGACGGAGGCCAGTGACATGTGTCAGCAGTGGCACGTTACATGCTGCAGATGAAGAAAATAGAGGCCTGGAGAGAGCAGACGCCAGCCTTACCTCACAGACATCCATCAACCCTACGACTCCCGCTGGCTGACACGTGCATTCATCTGTACTGTCACATCTTCAGAGGTGCAAATTTCAGGTCCAGAAAGTAAAAATCCAGACCATGATTTGGTTTCAACCAGCCAGTTAAGCACTCAGACTCTGTGACTCTTTATAGCTATTGTCTGGTAGGTTTTCTATCCTACCTGGCTTCTGATGAGCCACACCAGGTCCTGGTATTTACCTGAGAGCAGGTGTAGCTCATCAGAAGCCCAGCAGGTAAGAAAACCAACCGGACAGTAGCTCTCCAGAACTGGAGTTGGAGACCCCTGCTTTATACTCATCTGGTTGATTGAAACAAAATCTTGGCCTGGATTCTTTACTTTTTGGACCTGATATTTACACCATCTTAGATCTATCAGTCGGAAGCTAAATGAAACCCCCCTGCTATAATTTCTACACTATGCTCGCCATTATTAAGTATCTTGGGGCCATATTTATATATTTGTATGATTTTTCTTCAACACCTAGAATCCGTAACAGACTTATCTTATTAAGCAAATCTTGGTAACACACAGGAATAAGATTGCCAGAGCACGTAACATGGGCAGAGCATTGTGGGAAGGGGGACAGGTCACACTTACCGTGCCATTGATGGGCACGTCGTCGTAGTGCAGCGCCACCCCCGAGGGACAGGCGTACCCATTGACGGGATTGTCCAAGTACGGATTGGGGGACACCGCACGCTTGCTTGTGAAGCTGGCCGCACACAAACAGGATAGTTCATGGTCAAAATATGGTGTCAAGCACTACAGCCAATACACTTTTGCACAGTCATCTACTCTGTTCGCTCATCAGCAGTACTTACTGCTCTCCATGTGCCCTCGGTCAAGGGACCAAAAATACTTGAGTCAGCAGGGGCAACAAACGGCCTGACAGCCTGACACACATCCTCTGTAGCCACTTTCTCCCATTAACTATGAATTCAGCTTGGCAGCAAAGTGGTTAATTGGTGCTGTCTTCTGACAGGCACTGAAATAGACACTCCAAAAGGTCATTTAGGGGTCTTTCAGAGAGCTGCTACAGCTCGATAGCATGGGGACAGTCTGGCTGCTCTGGTAATAAGGTTTTCTTTTAGCGATGTGCAGCATGCCAAGTGACCCTCTTAAGCCTCAGCAAGTTGGTCAGCCTACTCAGACACATTCAAGCATTCTTTTTCCCCCAAAGGAGCAAGTATAGAGTAAGTCTACTGAGCTTCTATATCCCAAAGGAACAAGTATAGAGCAGGTCTACTGAGCTTCTGTATCCCAAAGGAACAAGTACAGAGCTGGTCTACTGAGCTTCTGTATCCCAAAGGAACAAGTACAGAGCTGGTCTACTGAGCTTCTGTATCCCTGGTATATGAAGTATTGAGCAGGTCTATTGTGCTCTTAAGAGCAGTGCAGTGTGGGGGTTTTAATTCTAAAATATCTATGTGACAGTGAAAGATTCATCAATCTTCACTGGGAAAAAACAAGCCATACTTCTGTAAACATAAAGGCTCTGCTGACTCTTCCGCAACTTATCAGAAGTGGTTTTAATTTATTTTCCAAATGCAGACAGAGAGAGTTACTTGCTCTATAAAGCATAATTAATTCATTGATGAGGTCTGGCCCAAAGCCTGCAAACATCGTGGGCTGGAGAAAAAAAGAGCTGGTATATCCACAATTCACTAACGACGCCATAACACTACGATTCTCCTTTGAATGAATCTGCTATGCCATGGTAGGTGGCGTTTCACAGTATTTTCCTCAATCGCTTAAATTTACCTCTTGCAGTAAGACTGATATAGAAGAGGGTAAAGAGCAAAGAGCTGGACTTGTGTAGATATTAGTCATCTGCTGCCTGGGGGGCCTTTCTAACCCCCCGCCCCCCGAGGCTAGAGGGATCTGGGAGCTCACCAGAAGGACTGCTTGGCCAGCTGGATGACGTTGGCAGTGGTCTCCACATCGATGTAGTCGTAATGCAGTGCAGCAGGGTCTGTTGTGGAGCCCGTCTCAGCCAGGAGGACGCCCAGCCAGCGACCCATGTTCTCAGAAGATGATGCCTAGAAAACAAAATGGGGGGGGCATACATTCAAGATTCTAGCAATTTACTGCCCTGTGTACAGTGTCTATACAGTGGAATTCTTCCTTCATTCCCTCCTGCAGAGGCTGAAAAAAGTAATATGAGCATAAAGCACCCCAGTGTATACGATATACATATCTACCGCACTTTTGGGACTAGGGCCGAGTCTCCACCACGGCTCCATGTGTGTGGAGCTGCCATGTTCTCCCCATGTCGTTGTGAAGTTTCCTCCAGGTACTCTGGTTTCCCCCCCACAGTCCAAAATCATGAGGGTAACTAGTTACCAGATTGCCCGTAGGTGTGCCCGTGTGAGCGAATGGTGTGTGAGTGTGTCCCGCAATGGGCACCCCCTCTAGGGTTTTTCCCTGCCTTGTGCCTATAGC
>JAODKL010000017.1:13906851-13919578 GCA_026780765.1 Petrocephalus schoutedeni
TGGAAGCCCTAATACTGCTTACACCTGTACCTTGGCATTCATTGGAAGCCCTAATACTGCTTACACCTGTACCTTGGTATTCATTGGAAGCCCTAATACTGCTTACACCTGTACCTTGGCATTCATTGGAAGCTCAGCCTTGCTGCCCTTACGCTTAGTTGACTCCTTGACGCCATAAATGTCTGTATTGTGCTATTTGTCTCACTTGTACGTCGCTTTGAACAAAGGCATCGGCTAAATATGTAATATGTAAATGTTAAGCTGTCTGGCTGATTCCCACTTTAAACTTTAAACTCATTTTAAGCTTATTCAGTTGTAATTATCTGAGAAGTTCCCACTACAGATCTGAGAAAGTATGGAAACTGCTAGAAGATACAGACAGCCCTGACTGGTCTCTTTCATGGATCTTTGAAAATGGGATTACTTTCTGTTGAAACACACTATTCCAAGTTCACACTGAAATGTATTGTAAAAACCTGCAGCCTAGGATGCATGGAGGCCTGGCTCCAAACCAATGGCGCAGGCAAGAATCCTCCAGGGGCCCCACAGACCCAGAATTACAGATTAAGTTATGAGGCCTGCTGACGTCAATGCAGCACAATGAGAACGAGCCCAGCCTTCCGAAGAACACAGCAATCGCTCAACACAGGCAACACAGCACCAGCACAGGCAAGAGCATCCGGTCAGCACGGCGCCTCGTATGGCCACGTGGGTCTCACCGGGCCAGCATGGCAAGCCCCCGAAGACGGACCCCCAAAGAACAAGAGGAAGGAGGAAGAGGAAGAGAAGGAAACGAGGGCCTCTGTCCCACCCGTCCGAGGTAGAGGAAGAGGGCCAAGCCTAGACGGGGAGTCGCAGAGAACCGGAGGGAGCATGGGAGGAGGAGAGAAGGAGAGGAGGAGAGGACACAGAGCGGTGAGGGTGTGGCAGGGGGACAAACAAAGAGGCGTGGAAATGTAAACAGGAGAAGTTATCATCATAACAGTCTGCAAAACATCCATGTTGTTGCTGCACCTTATGTTATTGCAGAGCATGCAGTACACCAGCAGAGCAAACACCAACGCGTATACTGAGTTCCCTGTTCATACACACAGTACTCCAGTGAAACCAATTCTCAAGTTCAGAAAATTCCATCAAAAGCTCAACACTTCCGTAGTTCTAATGCGAGAACAATCATGATGTATGTAGTACATATATATAAAAAAAGGGGGTCGGAAAAAGAACTCTGTCAGTGTCGTAGCACCCTCTAATCGCTTGGCCTAATGACACACTGATATACCCTAAAGCCTGCGCTGGATTTGCAGTGCGCTGGGGAGCATATTCTTGGTGTACGTTTAATTGAACACTGGAAGCACATGTGCAATGTGGAGCACCGCAGTAAAACCGGAGCCAGCTGAACAGTAATTGGCTGCCCTGATTGCGGAGCGTTGTTCTCTACGAGGAATGGCACATGTTTATCCCACACTGCCGCTTATTGCTTCAATGTGTTCTCAGTAAGTGAGCACCTGGCTGAATATGTGCGCCGTTTCTCCCAGCCTCGGTGCTGACTGACCATCACCGTTGATCCCTCTCTTCATTCACTGACTCCCAGCTGACCTCTGTACGTTTTTTCCAGATTATGCAACTTGCAGGTTACCCCAAATCTGAGTGTGCACCCCCCCCAGCATAAGTGAAGAGTACACCGCCAGATTCCTAGCATAAAGACCAGCCTGCATGAAAGCAAACACCATCGACACTGCGTTTGTCTGATGGTGCCTGTGTGAGGGATCTCAGAGGGTCCCACTTTCATGGGGTCCTTGGAGGCCATTCTGCGTGTATCACGGCGGTTTTTTGACAGAGCACTGGGGATCCAGGCAATGTTTAAAGGCTCTCTAATCTGCAGCACAGGGAATTTTGTTGGCACTGCTGTGAACAATGAAACTTAACAGAGAACAAACTTTAAAATAGCACACAATAGGTATGTAAAATAAATAAAATCTTGAAGGAAATCTCTCCAGGGAGGTGATTTTCCTTTGAACTCGAACCTCAACAGCAGTCCTTCCGTTTTTCCATGTGTAATTCAATATGCCAGAGTTACGTCTCATGGAAACAAAAATGAGGGGAAAAAAATCGCAACCGCGCTGGGCGTCAGGCGAACAGAACACTTTGTAGATGTTTATCTTATTGAAGTTCCAGGGTGTGATTTAAGAAAACAGTCTGAAAACAGCTCAAACTAAACATCCTACCAGATATGAGAGTTTTGGGCACCTGTTCCAAATAACCGGGTGACCCTCGCATAATATCAGGAAAACAACGTCAGTAAAATCACTGCTTTCCTTTTGATGTCAATAGATGGTTATAATCAAAGGCCTCAGTCACATGTAATCATTGAAATGGCATATGACCCAATGTGGCCCAAATGCTCACTGTATCTTATGATAGTAATTCCACATGATAAAGTAATGTAACAGCAAGCTTAAGATTATGTTTTATGTCAACAACTGTATGTAATTTTCACACACACACGCATACACAGATAGACACACGCAGAGACTCTAGTACCTGTCTAAATTCGGACCTTCCATTCTTTTCTATGGGAAAAACCTGAATCCCAATCATGACACCCTTAACCCCACCCCAGCCCTAACCTTAACCATAAGTAACCAACCCAAATACAAGACTTTTGGCATTTTTAGTTTTTTGATTCCATTCACAGATTTTTATAAAATTGAGGTTATCCAAATGGGGACCTGAAAAGATGTCCCCAAAAGTAGAGAAATTTCAGGTTTTACCACACTTTGGGGACATTTTGATCCTCAAATGTGATCTATGCAAACCCCCCCACACACACACGCACGCACACACACAGCCATACCTTGAGCCACTCTTCTGCCTGCTCCTTGCTCTGCACGGCCAACACCAGAGCATCCGCCCCCTGGTGGACAATCTTCAGCTCATGCTTCTTCTTCTTGCCATCTTTCGGGACATGCGTGATGCTGCACTCGGCCAGTGGAAGGTCCATTTGTGGGGTTTGGTCCTTTGAAGACTTGTAGCACTGTCAGGAAAGTGTGGTGCAGAGGCAGGGTCACAGGAAGAATTACGACACAGAACTGAAGAGTATGAGAGCTAAACATGCACATTAATATAGTCTGTATGATCCTCCATCAGACAGACCTCACTGTACCCAGCATACCCTGTTCTCCATGTTCTTCCCATCATTCCTCACTGTACCCAGCACGCCCTGTTCTCCATGTTCTTCCTATCATGCCTCACTGTACCCAGCACGCCCTGTTCTCCATACTCTTCCCATCATGCCTCACTGTACCCAGCACGCCCTGTTCTCCATACTCTTCCCATAATGCCTCACTGTACCCAGCATACCCTGTTCTCCATGCTCTTCCCATCATATCTCACTGTACCCAGCATGCCCTGTTCTCCATGTTCTTCCCATCATGCCTCACTGTACCCAGCATGCCCTGTTCTCCATGGTCTTCCCATCATGCCTCACTGTACCCAGCATGCCCTGTTCTCCATGTTCTTCCCATCTTCCCTCACTGTACCCAGCACGCCCTGTTTCCCATATTCTGCACCATTTGGTCCTGCATACCAGGAGCCTGTTGTCCTTGATGACACAAAGAAGCTTGGTCCATTGACCGAAGCGCTTCTTGCGCAGCAGGAAGGCACAGATGCGTGCGTCCTTCACCAGGTCCATGGAAGCCTCCTCTGATGGCCACTGATGCCTCATCTTCTGGCCCTTGCCATCCTCCTCCTCCTCGTCGTACGACTCATAAGAGCTGCTCATGGCATCCGAGTCATAGTCTGAAAGGTATAGAGTATTTACCGTGCCTGACCCTTGCTTTCTCAGCTGGACGGATGAACTTATGACGCTTTACAGCTCACAGACCAGTTACTTAAACCAATCAAAACGCTGGGCATTGTGTCATTAAATTGGTGGGGGGTGGGTAATATACAAATTCATGAGACTCACGAGAAGTGATGTACTCGGGGGCCTTGCCTGGGCCAAGGGGGACTGCCTCTTCATAGTAG
The DNA here is from genome assembly GCA_026780765.1 of Petrocephalus schoutedeni. NCBI lineage: Eukaryota > Metazoa > Chordata > Actinopteri > Osteoglossiformes > Mormyridae > Petrocephalus > Petrocephalus schoutedeni. Next base: position 13,910,878 of record JAODKL010000017.1, read on the forward strand.
CCCTCTGGCAGGGAAGAGCTAGGCAGGGGGGGCGGCCCATTATCTGGAGGCTGTGGGACAGATCAGCAGTAATATCAGGCTAATGTTCATATGGACCTGCCCTGTCAAAACAAAGAGGCAGTGGATTATGTTTTGATGCAGGATGCAGATGCAGAAGGTGATGCAGAAGATGCAGCATGGACTGTAGCATTGCTGACACTCGTGAAAACTGCCAGCATCAGCCTTGTAGCTGTGTTAGGCACTCAACCTAGATCCTGGCATCCAACTAGGTCAATGGACAGAAGCTAAAATATTACGCAAGCTGCTCCAGACTAAACATCTGTCAAAAGCATAAATATTGACAGAAACAGGGACAGGAGTGAGATGTACAAATGCACGGTTTCGTAAATGCTAGTGTGAGGGCGCAGCATCGGCCGCGGTTAGCTGACTGGGATGGCCGGTCTCAGTGAGGGATCACCGAGAGCGCCCGGCACGACTGCTTCCAATCACGCGCCAAAGATGGAGAGCAGGCCTCAGCTGAGCACTCTGAGCGCAGACAGGCTATCGGGGCGGCCGTCGGGGGACGCAGTCGACTCGCTAAATCAGCCTGGCTGCCATTAACCTCAAAGGGCCAACAGTTTGCTGCCAGGTACCAGCTGGGAGGAGCCATTACACAAAGGGGGAAGACAAAAAGGTTAAGAAAGGAAAAAATAAAGACCATTAGCTTAGCACCAAACGTATCCAGTAAATAAACTGGACTTATATTTGGCACCTTGGTTGATTTACAAATGGATTTACAAAGTTTCCACATGTTTACAGCTGGATATTTTCAAGGGGGCAAGAAAAATTCAGGGTGGCTCAGTGTGTAGTAATGCTGTCTTATGCTTCTGGGTTTGGGATTTGAATCCCACATCCATTTGGCATGTAGTAGTTCAGCATTGCCACGATGTGACGAGCCTTTGGAGCATGACACCAAAATAGGTGTGTTTAGAGGTGTTTGACATTAGACATCGTAAATGCGAAGGGGTAACCTGTCCCCTCCCGCACTTTGCACGGTCTCCCATCATCATGATGGCGGAACTCCCCTCGGGCTCCAGCAAGCAGCCGCGCTGGCAGCGACCTGCCAGAAGCCGCCGCACCCTCCCTCAGAAAGTCTTTTCACCATTTATTTTCTTTATGGGCATTTCGGGTAATTTTCCCCGTCTGTGGGAACGCAGGGGAAGTCCCCCGAAGGCCACCATTAAGGAGCTGGCAGGGGTGCAGTGATGGAGACATCCCTGTCGCCGTGGCAGCGGAACACACACGTAAAGGAAAGAACCCCAGACCACGGTCCAAGGTATACAATCACTCCTCTCTCCAAGTCCATAACCCATCGAATGCAATGCTCGGCCCTAAGCATCATACAGTCATTCTACCTTTTTATTGTCATATTGTATTTATTTCCATAATTTTTTTGCTATTATGTTTTCTTTTGTATTGCATATTTCCTCCAGCACAATCCAGAAGGTATGCAGGAATGCATTTCACTACAGTGAATCATTGTGTACGTGACAAAGGAAACTGGCCAAAAAAGATTTCTCCATTCCAGCATGACGGTTAGAGACACACATGCACAGTGTATCCAGATCAGGTGCTGTGGTTTCGAGTTTCATGTCACACACACAAACGTACTGCACATGGGTATTATGTCACATAACTAGTTAAATAAAATGTGACAGTGCAGAAACCCATTAAAACACTTTAAGAATAAAGTGGTAAGTCAGGCAGCCCTGTCCGTTTTAAGATGGGAGGTAGGTATGCTGGTTCCACTTCCAGAGCTGGGTCACTGAGCCGGGGTGAGAAACTCGTGAAAGATGCCCTGGGCTTTTTTGTTGGCAGGCAGTCCCTAATTACCCCGCCTTCCTGTGCCGGCTTCCACCTCCTGCCAAGACTTTCCACCAGCAATGTCATTAACCCCCCCACAGCTGTCCTGCACCCACAGCTTAGGCTGCACCCCAGAGCCTTATCACGTTTCCCCCGAGAACGATACCGCTTTCTGAACTAACTCTTGGCAAATCCATGGCCGGCCGCCCCCATCGCCGAAGCCCAGGCCTGCCCCCACGTACCGCCCTAGTCTGCAGAGCTAAGAAAAGGCAAAGAGAAGGAGCAGCGTGGCGTTTCCCGGCCTGGTCTTTGGGACCGAGACGTTTCTGCTCCCTCCCCCTACCCGATGGGATACAATCGTGGACCATCTGGGGGTCCTGGAGGTCAGCGATGGGAAACGCTGGTGCAGCAAACCTGACAGCAGAACAATGAGGGTAGGTCCTCCACGCTGCCAGCCATCTCGCCAACGTTTCCACGTATTCATGCCCGCTCTCTCATAGTTGATGTTGGAAGGTCTTGGCGGTTATCAGCAAGCAGTCACTTCCCAACCACCGTATTAGCTGCAGGAACGCCATCAAAGTATGTTTGCTTTCTGTCTGGGAAACTCTCCGCGTAGCGAATACCGTGCGTTCACCCGCCAGGATTTACGAGGCCGTCGCAAAGTGCACGCACGCCCCGGCTGGCTTTTATTTCTTGCGCTTAGCAGAAAGATGGAAATTAATGAACATCTAGATCTTGACCCCGAAAGGAGGCACGAGGTGACCTCAGTGATGTGGCAACTGACCACGAAGCCTGGCCTTTAATCATTGTTGGCTCTGAATCCCAGCATGAGGCCCCTGTGAAATAGTGCCCATCTGTGTTTTGGTGTTCAGGGGGGTCAGTGAGAGATGGGGTGTGCCCCCCCCCCCCCCCCGATGTGGAACAGCCCCTACCGACCAAACCCTGGAGGGAGATTGGCGTGTCTCCGTCAGCTGTCAGCGTGCTAGAGAAAGTCCTGAATCCTCTCTCACAAAGCACATCTCAGCGCCTGTCCTTCAATCAGCTGCCTTCCCATAAACACCTGCAGTTTACCATCAGTCCACGCGGTTGAAATTAAGTTTGAACGAGATCCGAATGAAAATCCAGAGCCCACAGTGCAATGCGGAGAAACAAACACAATCATGTAACGAATACTTGTTTTAAGTTGATTTCAGTAATGTATGAGTAATAACCCATTTCCTCATATGGACGCATAATGGGCCACAGGTGGCTATTGCACACTAATCTCACGTAACAAGAACTGTAATGCAACCAAACTGTTAACTGTTCTGGCCCAGTGAGTTAGATTTCCAGGTAATTATAACGAGTGGAAATGACTCCCAGTTAATACCGGGTTTTCTGACTGGCTGATTAGGTCAGCAGCTGCCAATAACAACTGCCCATCGCCATTACACGGCAGACTTATGCTGTCAACTCCGTTGCATGTTTGGAACGCCGTTAATGCTGTTAACATTAGCATTTGCTCCAATTTATACTGCAGGCCAGTTTGGGAAAGAATCAAGGAAGTTAACTGGGGGGTTGATGGGCTTTAATAATAGTCGTTTTGTTGCATTCTGGTACAAGACACGGGATTTACACAGTTCCAGCACCTGAATGATGTGAAGCTGTGTTAGGACAAGATCAGCATCCTGCCAGGAAACCAGCCTGGCTGGTGCAGAAGCTTCCTAAGTACTCCAGATTAGGATCAGGGCCTCAGTATCCAGTCTGTGATGTTCTCCAGACCTACATGGCCCAGGACACCAGAGCCATCTTGATGGGTGGTGTTGGGGAAGTTTCTCCCACAAGAGTAACCCATTACAGACACCAACCAGTTGAGTACTCTGTGAAGATGACTCTTTATACTCAACTGGTCGGTTGAAGCAAACCCTTGGTCTGCATTTGTACCTTCTGGACCTGAACTTGTCTTCAATGGATCACTCACCAAGCCTCTTCTATAGAAATCCTGCTATCGCTTCAAACTCACTTCCCAGACACACATTTAATATTTACCAGTCCTAAATATGTTTGTGGTGGCATTCCAGCAGCAGAGCCCGGGTTTATCAGTGCATCTAGATTTTACCAAGGGAAAATTCCTTCAGAACCTGTGGCTCTGGAGCCAGTTCTGAAACTGCACTCCTGGTTTTTATACAATATTTTTACAATACCATGAGCTAGCTCTGGCCAAGCATAGCAGACCGCCACATACATGCACACAGGCATGTGCGGCCTGTGAGAGGGCTATCTGTTAATAGCAAAGATAACAAGAGCCCGGAACTGGGGGCCCGCTGCTTTAACTCTTCGGGGCTCGATCTCAGGCCTCTTGAAGTGACCTTGCTGCTAGAGCTTAGTGAATGGACCATTGTACCTGGACAGAAACTCAGCCCGGACTCCAAGCAGGTTAGAAAGAAGAAAGCTCCCACCAGCACCCACCCTGGCCAGAAAATAATGACCAGCAGATGGAGCAGCGGCTAAAGAACTGTGTATAAAAATTCAAAGCCCAGTTGCATAACTGTATCAACTTGGCCCACTTATGTAAAAACGGCACCAGGCGAAGTCTTGCCCAGCCCATGGAGCACAAGGGTGGCTCTGTGTCCCAAAGCCCATTTTCCAAGAGGCCCGTCCAACACTATTTTTATCTACCCTCCCTTCCTCCGCCCACACAGGTGAGACATGTTACTTTGGCCCAAACAGTAGGCCTGTGAGGAGCAGTGAGCAGAGGCGCCCCCTATTGGGCCTAGCCATCAGGGTTATTTATAATAATGAAAGAAAACCATAGTAATAATGAAAACTATCAGTAAAACAATTCTCATGTACTGTAATGTATTGTAATATACAATACAAGCCAAAACTATATAGAACTATCGAGATCCTGATTAACTCCACATTATGCTACAGATTATAAATACCCAGCAGGAGGCAAAGTGTTTTATAAGTGCATTCAAGACTTACCTTAGTCTAACCAACAACCAAATCTCCATACAAAAGGGCAAAACTCGGGATGGAAAAAGAATATGAGCCTGATTCTGATAGAAGCAGGTGTCTTAATGTGGGTGTCTTAAGGGGAAGAAGCTTAAATAAAGAAGTTTACTTAACATCCATAGGAATGGTGAAGGACCAAGAGAGATTATCCAGCAGAAACCGTCCTGAGCCAGGCATGAGCCCCACAATGAGCTCCCAAGTCTCCCACGGGCGTCAAATTCTACCTGGAGTCCATGGTGTTCAGGCGTAGTCAGAAACACTAATAGACTTTGGCATGTATGTTTATAGAGACAGGAATGTCAACGAGACTGTTTAAAGGCAACAGACTCACACAGCACACTAAAGCCCAAGTGTAAAACACCAGGAGATTAATTTTGACAAAGACAGACGTGGCAAATCAGAAACTTAAGAGAATTGCAGGTGAGGCAAGAAAGTTAACTTAAAAGTTAAATCGGCATCTATGGATGGAGTAATCGAAGACTAACAGCATCATTCACTGGAGTATCTGAGCCAATGAATCCAAGGCTCAGGGAGCATTGCTCACCTTGCAAGACCGGAGCATCTATCTTACTGGTGAATCGTTCACATGCTGCATTGATTCTAGTTTGAAAGCATGGGGAACGGCAGAAGGTGGAGTGTCACTCCTCATAGCAGATCATAACGTCGTTAAGGCAATTCGCCGGAAGGAAAAGACATAGCGGGCCGCCGGGCACGACCTGCTGGGCCGACAGAGGAGGAAAATGCTGGCTGGGGGCCGAGCTGGAGGAAGAGATGCAAGATACAGATGTAGCAGTGGTGGTGGAGGCCAGATAACATGAGTGAGATAGGCATCACAAAATAAGATTACTTATGTGACAGTTTCGCTCCTGTATAAGTCTGATTACTTAGGACTGACATCTAACGCTGTTCAATTTTTTACATCGTTAAGGCCAGAGGTGAGAGGTTTGGTAAGGGAAGGTTAGGGCGAGAAGACAGGGTGCAAGGTGAAAGCATGTGAGTCACTTCCAGTGTGTATCACGTGTTTCAAGGCATGGTAATGAAAACTAAAGTTAATACTGAAACTAAAAAACTAAAACGAATAATTATCATAAAATAAAAATGACACCAAAACTACTTGCACACCCTTAAAAGAAACAGAAACTGGACTAAAACTGAGAAACAAAATGGAAAACTAAACAAAAGTAAAAACTGGTGAAAACTTCAAAACTATAATAACTCTACCATCCATCCGTCCGTCATCCAAACCAGCTTGTCCTATTCAGGGAGGGGGGGGGGGGGTGCAGAGCCAAAACCCAGTATGGGGTGGCAACCCATCTCAGGGCACACTCACAAACCACTCACACCTATGGGCAACTTGGCAACCCCAGTTACCAACAGCATGTTTTTGGCCTGTGGAGGACACTGATCGTCAGTTAGAGCCAGTGAACAGTTACGCGTCTGTGGGCCCTTAACCCCCAGCTCCTGGGGTGCCGCGTGTCGGCTGACCCTGCACCCTAATCCCCAAGCTTTTGAGAGCAAGACAGAACAGATAAAGGATTCATTTATTTATTTATTACCATGCAAACTCCACACACACGGAATCAGGATAGAGACTCGGCCACTGCTAACCACTGCCCCACTGGGCTGCCGTGATTTCTCTCTCCGAGCTTGAGCAGAGCTTCCACACACACACACACACACACACGCAGCTGGACATCTGCCCCTGGCTATCACAGTAAAACTCGCTCCTTCCTCCTAAATGGGATCTGTTGGGTCTGGAACAATGGCTGCATCTGGTGTTCAAGGATCAGGACCATGTACATCACAATCCGCGTCCTATTCCCAGGAACATAAAAACACGATGAGGTGTCCCAGTTAAAGCATCCAGCTGTGAAAATGACTGAAGTTACCGTTATGCACACTATGTCGTTTCGGGAGGGGTGAGGAGATGTGTGGTATACTGAGGTACAGCGGGCAGATCTTCTTGGGAGACTCGCCCGGTGTTAGACACGGTGCCGGCCAGCCGCCGCCTGAGCTCACGTCCAAACGGCGTAGGCGGGCGGCGCCGCGCGTCCGAGCGAGAGGAATGGCTTTCCCATCCGCGTCCGGCATTCCGAGGCGTCTCACTCCAGAGAAGTTTCCAGATGCTGTGGCGTCACGGGGCGGCCAGCGTGACCGCGGCGCCACCCTCGTGAAGTTATGGCAAAAGGTACGGCGTTGTTACGTCCTAGTCTTACTGTTACCGCAGCTACCAAGGGCTCCCTTACGGCACGGTTATTCATTAAATGGAGCCGGTTTCCACTCTTTGTTCCGGGCGCTGTGCATATTAAGGCACTGGATCCCCAGCAGTGGTAACCCTGATAATAGTGTCTGGACGTTTGCACAGTGTGGTGGACAAAAGGCTGTGTGGCATCCAGAAAGAGATTTAAAAATCAGATACCTTTAGAGGGTAATATACTAAATGAATTAATCAAACTGCACATCCAGGCCTCACAACCCATTTTATGAAGATTTTATAGTGTAAATCAACAAAATATAGATAAACTATATAAGATGTATATAAAATATAATTTTTTTACAACTATATATTATATAGATACATACATGCATACATACATACACACACACACACACACACAGATATATATATATAAAAAATGCATCAATAGAGTAATTCTACTTCTGGAGCAAGTAAGTAAAGTGCAGGCAGTCAGACCGGAGCCCTGGCTGGGAGGTGTACAGGACATTGGTGGGCGGCTGGAGGGAGGAAATGAAACACAAATGAAGCTTGTCTGACTCAGAGTCCTCTGTCTTCTCGGTTGGTTAGTCAGCAAGCTGGACAGGCGGGGGTGTATGTGCTGGGGTGTGTGTGTGTGTGTGCGCGTGCGTGTGCGCATTTTGGGGGGGGGGGGGGCAAACCCGCCAACATCAACACAGATGGAACTCGTTTAGGCTTCAACGCCTGGTCACCACAAGCCCTCCAAAAGTTCCGGTGCTGCTGAGTGCAAATGGGCCTGACCGACATGCCAGCAGATACGAGCACTGGACTGTGCTGATGGGGCGCAGGGATGGTCTTCACATGGGACAGTCTACACCTGGAATGGTCTACACATGGGCTCCTACCAAGTCTTGAGCCTTGAGTTTGGCCAGTGGCCCTTCGGTTTACACTCACACTCACTCGGTTTACAGTCACCAAAAAACAATGACAAGAACAGCAACAATAGCCTGCATGTCACGCGGTTTGTATCTTTGACCAGAGGACTAGACTGCTCAACTTTCTCTCAAGACCACTGCTAACAAACAACAAGGCCCAGTCAAACTCCTCTTTGTTTACAGTGTACAAAATGGCGTTGCCATGAAGATAGTAGGGAGCTGTGTGTGATGACAGCCACATGCACCCTGTCCACCTGGAGTATCAAAGGCCACAGCTGGTGCAGCTACACCTGAAGAGCCGATAATGTCTCTGGATGCCTGTTGAGAACCCCTGGTATAACAGCTAATAGACAGAACTAAATAGCGAATGTAATACTTTAACTATTGAGTTTTAATGTTGAGTTATTGATATGGGCAGATGAATAATGTCAACAAAACGGAAAGAAAGTGGGTCCAAAGCTTTCGTTTCCTCTCATTCATGATCGCATCTTAAACGGTGCTCTTTAGAGGGCTGCACTATCTGTCCTTTTATCAGGCCACAAATCAAAAAATACTTTTCGCTCATGAACAATGTCAGAATGTTAACAGCACATCTCCTTAAAACAATCCTGGCAGCACCGCTTCACTGGGCCAAGGAGAGGAGGGTTTGAAAGGGGGAGTCTTCACAGAACCTTCTATCAACGACTGAGACCCACCGAGGCAGTATCGAGGATCTGCTGCCAGCTGTCAG
>JAODKL010000017.1:13928432-13938569 GCA_026780765.1 Petrocephalus schoutedeni
CACATCAATGAATGTCAAAGCCCAGTCTATTCACCCAACTCCCCTGCACCTTTTATATCTTTCTCCGTACTTTCCCAAAACGCCCCCTTCTTCTCCGTACTTTCCCAGCTTCGAAAGCGTTGTTAATAATTCAGATGGCAGAAGACGGGCACGGTGCGTTTCGCGTGCGGGAGCGCGCACCCAGCCGCGGGAGCGCGCGTGCGCGGGCACACTCACCCCTCGAAGCGAAGAGAACGGGCTCGCTCCGCATGGTGCGGCGAAATGCGCGTCCCGCGGGGCAACTCAGCGCAGCGGGCTGCTCAGTCTCATTAAAGCCCGGTCTGCCTCGGACGGGCGAAGACGGCGGAGGCGCGCAGCTCTCAGCCCCCTTTCCGCGGATCGCAGAGCGCCCGGCTCGCCGTTTCCTCCCGCTCTCGTCGTCCCCGTTTTCCGGTTTTGCTCCGCTACGGTTTCTCCCCTTTTCTCCCTTTCAGGCGGCCCGCATCATCTCGGCGCTCCGGGGCGGCTCGCGTCTGCCGTGTCGGCCGGGCTTTAGCGGTGCCGTCTCTCCTGGAAGCGCACCGGGCAGGACTGAGCGCTCGGGGTCCCGTCCGGACTGCAAGGAGGCAGCGCTGAAAACTGAGACGGCGGGGGGGCTCCGCTCGTCAGATTCCAGGGAGGAACTTTGCTGCTGAGTCCAGAAAAAAAAAATCCAGGAAAAGCAGCCCAATTCTCCCGTTCCCAGCGGCAGATGGGATCCCTAACTGGCTCCTCCTGGGAGGAGGCGATCGGGGCTTTATGGTAATGAACGACAATTATGGCAGGACCTGGCCTCGGACGAGGGTGTGTGCGGGGCGGGGGCGAGTCTTACGCGCCTGGGTTTTAATGGGAAACAAAGACAGTCGTGACATATGAAATGGAAGAATAGTGCTTCGTGCATCCTATGGCAGCTGGACTGCTCAGCGAAAAATACACCAACGAGAGGAAAACCGAGCAGACAGCGTTTTGCGATTTAATACTGTCATTTTAAAAAAGGTTACATGAAACATTTTCCCACAAAGAATTCTAGTCTTGCGACGGACTGTCTACGAATATTATACAGAGAACGTGTATGAGATGTACCATCCCAAAAACAACTAATTACACATCAAAAACTACACATTTAATTTTACATCAGTATTGTAATGTATTGCAGCCTAATACGTGCTTTGCATTGACATTTTGTGTGTAATTTAATATATCTTTTACAACAAAATATATTTAGTGTTTTGTCCGTCCGTGCATGGACACACCCCCTAAAACAAAGCAAAGCCCGCACGAAGTTTGTTCTTATCAGTCTCAGACAAAGGGCTGTCTAAGCAAATATTCTGTAATCCACAAAAAAAGAAAAAAAAAATCCTCCAGGACATAGACGACTCACACGACAGCTGCGCTCCTAAACGGATACCCCACAGGCACAGATCGGTCTCTTTTGGTACTGAACAAATTGGTTGATGTTCTTTTGGATATTGACACTGCGGCAGGTACTTCAAAGAAAGTCTAGACGGGGTCCCGGTGAAGGGAACAGCGGACGAAAGTGACTAAACACTTCAGGCTGGTGGGTGGGGCTGGGAGAAAGATCAAAGGATACACACTGCAGAGCTGCAGATGGGGGGGGGAGGTGGGGATGTCGAGGAGTCGGTGGTGAGTTTCCTACAATATCCTCTGCTGCAGTCACAACCCACCCACCCTTTGCATCACTCCCGCAGAATTTTCCCTCAACTGAATCCAAACATTACCTCTTGTGTTGGGCACTGCCCCCTACAGGAAGGGAGAAGGAAGGTCGCCGCTTTGTCATTATGGCATAGGTGTTTTGAGAAGAAGCTTGGCTCTTATGTGATGCATTCCTGTCCATGTGTGTGGCACCCGGACGCGACTTGTGCGCACATGTCGTAATCAACACGCCGGCTTTTGAGAAAGCGTCACTCCTAGGCTTTTTGGCAAGAAGAAGCAGTCATGCGGAACTGATTGTACATGACGAGCCCCACTGGGAAATAGTCGTCATAGCAGAGGATTTGTGAATTCAACATGGGAATGAACACATCCGTCAACAGATTCTTCTGTTCCAGTCTATAATAACTAGAGTGTAATAATAATGCACTCGTGACAGCTTGGCTGAGCAGCCCCACAGATTAAGTGTAAAGAAACGTAATTGAAACAAGAGGCTGGGGAGAGTAGATGGGATGATCTCCAGCCCAAGGCTTGGCCGCTCGGAGCCATCGACGGCTGCGGCGATGCCAGTTTCTCGCAATCAGACCCTCGACAGCTGGCACAGACGGCCGTGTCGACACGTGGGTCCCCCACTGACACGCATTTATTAAGCGACGCACTCACGCTGAAGGCGGGCGTCCGTCTGAAAACCGTAACGCTGGCTGATGGGAAAGTGGTTGGAGAAACAAATGAGGAAGAACGCAGAAGGTCCAACTTCCATGACCAATTATCCAGTGCAGGGCGAGTGACAGCCTGGAGGCCTATTTTGGAAAGCTCCGGGCATGAGACTGGATGGGATGCCGGGCCAGCTGGGCACACACTCGCACAATATGGGCGATTTAGCGACGCCACTGCACCCAAACCACAGAGGGAACCTGCGCAGTCCATGGGAGAGCATGCAAAGAGGATGAACACAGCACTGGCCTGTGTCAAACCTGCAGCACAGGCCTGCCCCAGACCCACTGTGCCACCCTACAATTGAACATTATCTGTTTTATTATAGAAACCTTTCACCTCTTACACCATCTAACAAAAGTTTGGGACAAAACAAGGGAGATATACAGAAAACATTTGGTCGAATACAGCAAATATGATTATTATAACCAACCAAGTAATCAAAAGGCCTTAGTGGACAAAGTCCCTCTGTTTCTGATCAGCTGTCATTGTTAACATGACTCTGGTAGAAATCACGCATGAATATAACTATTGTTAGCTAGTTATGTTGTATTAAATTATCCTGCTTTTAAGTTAAACCTGATGTCAAAAGTGCCTTTTGGTGCCATTGTTCATGTAAATGTAGACAATAAATTATACATAAAATTATGAAATAGTCATGCAACTGCAATGCAAGGCATTCCTGTTGCGAGAGACAGCTGGTGTCTCGGGTACCGGGCTCAGTGCACGCGTTTCACTCATTTGCACTGCAGCCGTAATCAGATTGCTGGCCATCGCACACCAACTTTATCAAAAATAGCCCCTCCCTTTTCGCAGAACTGAATTAGGACCCGTTTCACGGACTTGCACAAGAGAGTCCTCATTCTTGCGGTCTCCACGGATAAAGGCGAGTGTAAATCAGCACGGGGTCACGGTAACACTGCCCCGCCCAGGCTGCGTTCACCCCTGAAATCATTCCCAGAGCTTGTCTCTGAAGCAGTGAGGATTCAGGAGGGCTGAGGAAAACAGCAGGCCCGGCTACGCATTTATCTTAGGGGATTAAATCTCAAATGACTCATCTAGCCTGCAATGAGTACAGGCAGACATTTTCCTGCACTAATTTGTGCTTTTATCTAATACATCAGGCCGGTTCTGTTCTCTGTGTTCTGCTCGCCAGCCTTGGGTGCAGAGTCCAGGCTGTAAAGCAAAGAACCTCCCTGCCTTGAGTGGTGCTGAGCTCATCTCCAAGACTGAGCAGCTCCAGGAATAAATGGCCCAAAATGTGAAACATCTCAGCAATGTCGGTTGTTCCTGAACGAGGAGGGGGCAGCAAGAGAACACACGGACTTGCTTGGGGGTAAAGAAAAGCTGCCTCCGTCCTGAGGACCGGGTGGGCCTTCCTGCATTATTCCAGACACACCTGTCCAAACAGCCCCCCCCACCCCCAGCATCTGAGGCGTGCGGACCAGTCGGACTGGGTGCATGAGGCTTTGCAGGTTAGGGGTCAAATACCCACAATGCTCCAGGGCTACTAGATAAATGGTTCACCCCAAGCTTCTCTCTCACCTGTGTCCATGTGTCTCGTAGGGGAATAAGGTGGGGTCTGTGAAGATTAAATAACTCCCATGTATTTGTACTTGTACACATGGCAATGTAAAGCGCCCTCATCCATCCAGCTTCTTTTCCTGGTCAGGATTACGGGGGCCTGGACTAAAGTCTGCACAGGACTGTGAGGGTACCCCTAACAAATATCAATCATAAGGTATTATGATGTGTTCCTTCCATCCTGCTCCAAGTCCCTTCTGACTTAGGGGATGAGTCAAAGGTCAACATGACGTCATGTGATAACAATGGCCAACGGCATTGTAATTATATTACTCACGGCCCCCCTGCTGACAAGCACATAATGCTGTCCTGTTTTGCAACATTAAGGAGCTGATTACCAGATGGTGTCATCAAGCATGAAGCATTTGCAATTATGCAATTGATACAGCTGGGTATACTAACATGGCTATTTTACACTAGGGGTTATAACTTCAGGATTTTGCTGAACCCGTAACTGGTCACCAGATGAACTGTCAAGCGCACATACTACCTGCTGTCTCATAAGAGGGCTTGGCACCAAAGTAGTGGTGCCCAGACAGAGCTGTTTTCATAAAAGAAATCTGCAGGATTAAACCTGTAAGACTAGACTGAATACTTAAGTATGGTGAAGCAACACCCATTTGCATGTTATTCAGTTCTCTGGTGAGAAACAGACTGTTTGCAGATCATCTCATGACAGAGAAAGAGAAGTGGGCAGTGACTGTACAGTGCTGCCCATTTTTTTACATTAGATAAGGCAAACCACTGGCATCTCTAGCAAACAGGCTCAGTTGTGCTTAAGTTTGTACGGATCCTGAGTTTAATCTATTTACCCACCTGCTGATTCCATTAAGAGAATTGCCATTGTTACAGAGGGACCTCCAGACAACATCTGTTCCCAGTATGTGTCCGTAATTCCTGATTAGCCAGAGGGTCCTCCTTGGTCCTAATCCAGGCCATCCATCTCTAGGCCCCATCATGAAAGGAAACAAAATTCCGCCATTTTCAGGGCACTGATTCCATCCTTCAGCATACTGATGATGGTCCAGACTGATTCTGTAGTGGATCTTCCCATTGCCATGATTGCCATGGCATCGAAATGAGCAGAGAATCTGTGCTTTCTACACATGAGTACATAGCAAACTTTGTGCCCCAGTATCGCTTCTCTCTCAGATTAATGGATCACAACTGTGCAGTTGGGTGTATCGTGTCCTGGAGGGTTTCCCCAGACCCCTGCCAGATTGGCGTGTTGGGATTGTCATGCTCTCTACATCACATCAGCATGCTACTGGGCCAGATCCAGAAGACACCATCATTATTGTCACAAGCTTCAAATGCTACGAATGGTACAGTGCACTCTGGGCTGAGCCCTCCCCATGCCTGGGGTTCAAGCACCGGAGTGCTGTCATTTCTTAGCCAGGAAGATCATGGTGTCCTGGCCAATGGGGGGGGGGGGGGGGCGCACCGCTGTTTCCAATTTACGGGGGGCCTCAACCAGAAAGCAGATCATGACTCATCCTCCCCAGGACCGGTCCTGCGGCCCAGGACAATGTGGATGACAGAGAGCAGCCCGGCCATCCAGACTGTGCGGGACTCAAGGAACGTGGAAGCATGTCACCAGATCCGAAGCATTTATCATCTTTTACCACTCACACAAAAAAAGTCACAGATGAGCTTTCAAATCTACTTTTCAGCACTGGAAGTCTAGTGAGAAACAGGAACATCATGGATGGAGGAAGAAAGCCTCAAGTCAGCACTGGCGGCCATGGAATCAGGCGCAGGATCACACACACAAGGGCCCCACTGGCGTCACATTCTAAGCCAGCCACCTGAGCCCATGCAACAGAGCCCATGCAAGCTCAAGCTCCGAATGACAACACCTTACTAACACAGCACAAGTAAACACTGCTATCTTTAATACTCTGGAGAACGCCGGCCACAAAGGAAGCCAGCATGCCCAAAAAGCCAGGCTGGCTCTTTGAGAGAGTGGTGAATCACTCAGCAGGTTTGGCATCTGCCCGGTCCCTGCTCAGAAGGTTGTAGCTTCTTATCCTGTGGCTGGCAACATAATCACATTGCTGCTGGGACCTTGAGCAATCCCATCCTTAACTGCTTCCTTCTGTCTCTGACATGGAATATCTGGGCATGTGGCAGGTACGAAAGGGCCTCACTGGGGCTTTCATAGGCTCACTGCTCCACCATTATGCATACATCATAGGCTCACTGCTCCACCATTATGCATACATCATAGGCTCACTGCTCCACCATTATGCATACATTGTGTGCACCCAATATGTTTGGCCTTGTCTTGGATGTACCCCCCCCCCCCACCAGCGCCCCACAGATGGCAGCGGATGGCCAAGGCAGGTCTGGGTGAGGAATCTCCCCCACCCCACCCGGTGGTCTCTCCACCTCGCCATCTGGGCGAGCCCCCAGTCTCTGACACTGACCACGGCACCTTCCTGGGTTTCATGCGATTTCTACAGTGCATCTGTTCCTGTCTGGGAGGGGGGAAGCTACACTCATTAAAGATGCATGAGCTAGATCCAGGCGATAATCCCCCTCAGAGGGAGGTGTCAGTACCGCTGAGTTGCAAAGCTCAACTGGTGGCCACAGGGGGGCGTCACAGAGTGTGGAGACGGGACGTGACCTCTATGCTCCACTGCTCACTTAGTGCCGTATTTCATGGAGTGGAAACCAGCGAATGAAAAGTAAGTAAAGTGTTACCAAATACATATATAACATTAGAACATTAATTTCGAGTAGTAATCAATTGAAACCCAAATTATAGCTCCAAGAAGTTCTTTGACAATCAGTCTCATTGGGTGCTTTTCATTAGCAGCAGATTTGCAGTAACATGAAATACCAAACACTTGTGCTTAGTTTCCCTTTGGGAGCCATTGACTGCAATTACAATTAATAGCAAAATGGCAAGAGATAAATGTCTGCAGAAGATATGCGTAAATACGTTAAACGATGTTAAACTTTTGCTAGGAAATCAATACATTTGGCCCATTTTTATAGACTGAATCAAGCGTTCCAAGACATTTTGTGAGCACTGCGGCACAGTGTCTCAGTGGGATGAGATTACAGGGCAGAAAGGAGGTGCTGGCTGCTGGCCTCCAGTCACTGAAATGAGTCCAAGGGAAGCGGACATCACTCCGGATGTTTATATGGGCCTATATGGCCAATGACGCCACCGTTCTTCCTACAGATCTGACCACTTCCAGGATTTCTCAGCCTCGAATCATAGCCTTTGACTGCAGTCCCTTTAACAAATGTCAAATAGACAAATGTAAGCAGCATCTCAGCAGTGTCTCGATCGTGCCTGCCAGCACGCCAACATTACCCGCCTCTCGATAATAAACCGCAGCGCCCGCATGTGGAAATCTACCTGGAAAAAGGAATTAGATGATCAGGACTGAGCAGTAGAGTCGCGATCCTTCTCTGAACCTCTTTGTACCTCCCAGTGCCACATAATTCACTTTATGGAGTAAGCTCACCAGCGGGGGGCCTTCCAGCATCTGCAAAGGCGTACAGTGCCAAAACCCACACTGATGGCAGAGACAAGCAAGGAGGCAGAGGGACCTGGTGGGTGAAGTCCAAGCTCATCTCGTCTCATAGTCCACAAGGACGCCAAGACGTCAGCACACTGCTCACGTCTTACAGTAACAGGAAGCTACAGACAATGTCCATCCTGAGAAAGGAGCCTGTTCTCTGCCATGTCATAACCAAGGGCTGAAGCGGATGTTAGTCCGCAAATGCAGGACGTTCTGAAAGTGCTAGAGGGCAGTGTTCCAGTTTGGATCTTCAAGGATTATCTGGGATTCAGTGGCCCAAGTTGCCGGCTCCAAAAATGTTTTGAGACTTTTTTTTGTTCTGTTTTGAGACAAAATGTTTTTGAAAACAGTTTGAGACTCAAAATGTTTTCATTTATGTTATACAATTTTCAAGGACAGGCGTATAAAAAAATGACATGCCACATGACTCTGGAAGGGCTGCTGTAACTTTGTACCAAACAATGTGTTTCATTCCTTAAGTTTTCTTAGCCCAGCAGAACCATCGAATGTAACTTTATATTCAGTCCACGGAGGGGTGGAGAGGGGTGTGAGCTTGATCAAAGCATGCGGTCTCACTAGAACCGAGAACTTCTGCTCTCTATGCCGGAATGTGGAACATGACCTCATTGCTCCTTCTCCTAGAAGCAGTCTGCGAAGCTGTGACCGCTCTCTCTATGACTCCATTTTTCCCAGCAGCCTAGGTGGAGCAAGACATGGGAGGCTCCGGGGGTCTGAGGCGGCCCAAAATGGGCCTGCAGGCCGTCCGTTTCTAATAACAAACCCAAGGGCATGGAATCATTTTCCTTAGAGAAGTTCCATCCCAGACAGACAGGTTAGGCTCTGAACAAAGCTGAGAATATGCCGGCTTGGACACACTAAGCATTTATAAACTGGCCCCCTATGGCACCTCTGCTTGGTAGATACTAATAACATTTATTTAGCAGTCAGTTTATTTAGCAGGTATGTTCAAGCAGACATGCCGTTGAGAAGGAAGGGTCAGATGCTCCTTTGGGGTTTAAGGGCCTGTCTCATGACCTCTGACTGCTGGCACAGCACCCTAACCTGCTAAGCTACACATCACCCCCTAGTCACTGAGTTATTGCTGCTGCTCTGAGTGCTTCAGCATGTAGCTGGTTCAAGTTTCAGAAGAGTTAGCCCCCTGCCACCACCACCCCCGCCTCCCCCCAGCCCCCTTAGCATCACCGCAGCACAGACGGCAGGTCGGAATCCACAGCTGCTCCAGTATCCATGGCAACCGTAATCAAGACACGAAAATGGTTATGCTTTAACAATAGCTAATTAATAAAGTTGCAGATTAAAACAACCACAAGTGATTATGTCCCATCAGGGAGTATCTTCCAGGTCTTTTTTGGAGTGAGAGGGTGATTCGCAGCCGCCTCGGCCTGGTCACTCCGCCTCTCCCCACCTTGGGCACTAACACGTTCACGCAGCCTCAGACAGCGACCAAGCCACAGAGACTCAAATGTGGATGGCTGGGGTCCTCCCTGGGATATCGGCAGCCGGGAGCGATGGGCGCAGGAGATTCACAAAGAAGATGCCGGAGAAAAATGGCCGTTTCTTTCAGGTGACGAGCAGCCAGAGAATGTGCCTCGTCAGGAAGGCAGTAATGCCGCAGGGGACGGCCGGCCTGTGATGGGGAAGGGCAGAGGGGGGGTCGCCGCCCTGCTGGGAGCCGCGTGGCTCGTGGCCGGAGGGGTGGGATCCTCCAAGCACCCCACCAAGGCTTCACTTGTTCCTGAGGGAGCGCCCCCCCCCTCGGTGGCATTCCACATGCCGTACCTCACTGCAGCTTCCATTTCATACTTTCACCTCCAGCATGCTTTCTTTCTTTCTTTCTCTTTCTATCTTTCTTTCTTTCAGTCTTTTGGTCTATTTCTTTCTTTCTCTCATTCTTTCCTCATTTCTTTCTTTCATTTTCTTTCTTTCTGCCTCTTTCTCTCTCTTTCTGTCTTTCTCTCATTCTTTCTTTTTTTCCTCTTTCTTTTGGGCTTTCTTTCATTCTTTCTTACTGTCTTTATTTCTTTCTCTCTCTCTTTCGGTCTCTCTCAATCTGCCTTTCTTTCTGTCTGTCTCTCTCTCTCTCTCTCTCATTCTCCCTTTCTTTCTTTCTTTCTTTCTTTCTTTGCCTATCAGCCACTGCCTTGCGGGTGACTGGAACGAGGGTGGCTGATCAGGCCAGCTGCGGCAGTGGCCCAGAAAACGCTGGAGGGCTGACGAGGTCACGGCCTTCTGGGTCTGGTGGGCGTCGGCCATGGTGACGGGCCACGTGTTCTGATAGGTCATTCTGGAGACAGGCTGCGGCCCGGCAATCATCCAGCAGGCAAACAGCACGGGGCCGCGGGTCCAGTCAGCAGACCGCTCCGCCACGGCATTCTGAATATAATTTTCCGCATTTCCATGTAATCTGGGGTAATTACATAGTCTGGGGAGAGCGGGAGGGGCCGGCGGCCGGGACGCGGCGGCCTTCTCCCCACCGGCTCGACCCCACCACTCCGGCCTCGTCCACACTCCCTAAGACGGACAGTGAGCCATGATGCTGTGATCCTCACTGGGAGACGTAGAGCTCCGGTACGGGGGGGGGGGGGGGGGG
>JAODKL010000017.1:13938669-13960211 GCA_026780765.1 Petrocephalus schoutedeni
GATCCTCACGGGGAGACAGAGAGCTCCGGTACCGGGGGGGGGGTATCTGGGAAGGGGGGGGGGGGCGGTGAAGCCAGGATGCCAAACAGGGCCAAGAATAACAGCTGCAGCGGGCAGCCCAAATGCAGAGAGTGACTGCGCAGCCGGCGGATTCCTGGGCAGGCAGTGGGGGGCGAGAGAGGCGCGTGCCCATTCCGGGCCGCGAGCAGCGGCACCCGGGACCCTCGGCAGCACATCAAAGCAGGAGCGCAGGGGGGCACAGCGTCACCCCCTCAGCATTATCCACTTCATAGACTGCTGTGAAAATAAACCGATTCTTTGGGAGGGGTCGATTTCAATCGGACCAAAAAGCACAGTAAAGACTACAGAAGGAGACCCAGAGCTGTGAAGCCCTGGCTTTGGACTGTTACTGTACCGATCGACGCCGTCACTGCGGAGCAAACCAGAGTGTCCTGCTGCAGTCCATCGCGGGTCACCACCAAGTGAGTCAAGTCTCCACCAATCAAAGGCGGGGCATGAGATGAGGGGGAGCAGACGATTGGCCAAAACTCTGTTTCCATGACACTTTTGGAATGGTTGCATAAGGACACAGCTAATCAGCTGCCAGCATGACAGACAGACAGGCAGGTAGTTCATCTGCGAAGAACCATAAAAAGAAGGCACACCACGTGCATCTGATGCTGGCCAAACACAGGAGGCGATAAACCTGAACTCCTATTGGTAGGGGACGCTTTAATGGTTCTTTAGGCCCAGGTGGGAAGTCATAGCCTGTAGTACGCTGAGATTCTGGTTCGCAGCAGGTAAAATAGACCCACCTGTGCTGCCAGCCACAGCACACTTAATTTATTACCAATTAATTGCAAGTATGTGCGTTTACGGCCATGGCGACAGTCGGTTAGCTCGTTAGCGTCAGCCAGGACAGCACGCCACGGCAACAGCGATGGTGTAGAACTGTGTTTATGTTTCAGTTGTTTCACGCAAGCACCCTGGCTGGTGAGTTGCCCACAGCGAGCGGTGCCACTTGCTGCAGGCTGATTCTAGCTACCTGGCACCCGCTGACAAATGATTCATATTTTCGGGACCTGACCCCCCCCCCCGCTCCACCCAACCGGACGGGCCAAGGAGAGCGGACGTTAAAATGTAAACAGACAGAATGGGTTACAAAAACAGCAGGAAACCTGTGTGGAAAAGGCATGATTACGTGTGAAAAGGCTTCCAACTGTCCATTAGCCTTGTTTAAACAAGAGCAGAAGATTTAGCAGGGCACGCCAGCTCCGGCATCAAAGCCGGGGGCAGGGGGGGTGAAAGCAGGGCCACCAGGGGGCGCTAGTCATTTGTCGATTAAACACAGGTCTCCGGCCCCCCCAGGCCCCGCGGCCGGTCCCCTCAGCCAGGATCACCACACAATTTCCTCGGCCTGACCCCCAGGATGAAGGCGAGAGGGGCTTTCTGCACAGAACACATGTCCTTGGTTTGTAAGCCGGGTGGGGGCAGGGTGAGACTTGTTGTTTTGCCGTCTGTTTTCCTGAGGACCGTCCTCATTACCCCACCACTAGCATCCTGTCTCGCTCTGTCTCCAGCCCTCAGCCTCTCTACACCCCCCCCCAACCCCCACCCCCCAAACGTAACAACATCTGGTTTGAATAAGTGATGAAATGGGTTTATGCTCTGGTTTGGGGGGGGGGGAACTCTTTTGAACTCTTGGCCGAACACGTGTCCGCGGACAACAAGGAAATCTTTTTCGGGGGCATAGCGTGAGATGTCCTGGAGCTGGGGGGATGACCCTGGGTGTGCCGGACCAAGGTGACAATGATGACACCTTTTGCTGGTGCTCTGTGGGCACGCCTATTTACTCTGCTCAAACATGGGTCATGAACTTTACTGTAGGCCCCCTCCAGGCCCCTCCCACACTGTCCCACTCGGAGCGGCCAAGACGGCCTGACCCAGTGAAGGACCCCGCAGGCATTCCTGTGGACGCCTGCGCTGCATTCCCCTCTGCAGAAAAACAACAGAGCAGTAGAATGGACACCACGCCTCCCAGGGGACCGTGTGAGCGCCGCACTAAATACGAAATGGCTTAGCTATTTAAAGGCAGGCGAGATGGCAGCTCCCCCGGCGATAAACACCGACTTTCTCCTGGAGGGGGCGACCATCTGCAGGACACATTAGCGCACGGACTGGGCGGGGCGCCCGTAAGTCAGGGGACGCAGGCACACTGGTCCGGACGGCACCTCGGGGCAGCCGGGTCCCTCGGTGGCTACTGGGGTGGATTGGCATCCCTACCAGCATGAAGACGCCAGTACAGGGTCAAAGTGGGCCTGGTTTCTGTCTCGGGAAGCACAGCCCTCCCCCAGTAACTGAAGTGTTACTGTAACTGGGGCTGGGGCACCACAGTGCACAGTGTGTGGTTTGCAACGAGCCCTGCTCTTAGTGCTGGTGCTCACTCCCGGGCACGACGGCCCCGGCACTCTCACGGGCCAGACGGGACAGCAGTGGAAACACTCACTGTCATCCCCGCCTGCTCTCTGTCTGGCTGTCCTCATCGTGGCTCGTTGCCATGGTTGCTGGGGACTGTTTCCCATCAGTCAGGGTTGGGGGGGTTACTCCATAATGGATCTGGGCTTAATCCTCCATGACACCCTGACATGTGTGGGGGTGTTCCTTAATACATTGTTGCGCTCATTGAGACAGAAGACTTAATTTCTCCCAGTATGATGCAGCTCCAGACTACAAACAAATTAGATTTATTGTTGCGGCAAGTCAGAGGTGATGATTCGGGTCCATTCTGGTTGGCATGAAGCATGGATAAGCTCTCCTGCCCTGCGGGGAGGCACACTCTTGAAACGCTCAACCGTCACGCACCACTTATGTTCTGGATCAGGTGCATCCTGCCAACGGCATTATGGGAAAATGAAGCACTAATGATGACCCCACCGTACTGCCGCCAGCCCGCGTGATGATCTAGCTCTCTCCGTTGAGGCCACTGCCTTTAAAGCCTCTTTAAATCCTGGCAGCTCTACACTCCTACCTTTCCTCTGCTCAGAGCTGGACCGAGCAAACGTGATCATGTGACTTCCCTTCCTCGTGTTGTTCTGTAGGTGGCTGTGACATGCGGTCCGTTACTCTCTGTAAACACCCCCTCCACTCCCCAGGTATGTCACCCAGCCCCCCCCCCCCCCCAAGATATGGAGTACCCTGTTTACTGACCTAGGAAAAAAACTGGGGGAAAAGCAGTCCCCCAGGAATGTCAACAACCAAAGCCTAACACAGTTCCCACCCTACTTCCTGTCTCTTTCCAAAGTCCCCACCTTACTTCCTGTCTCCTTTAACAGGCACACCCTGCTTCCTGTTCGCCTGCAACAATCCCACCCAACTTCCTGCACGAGGACAACAAACCACCCTCATGGCCCTTTTAACTTGGTCACGACAAGATAATTAGCTATTAATGCTTCAGCACACTATTTTCACACTGACACAACAATGCAAAGTTACAGTAAAGTCAGGGGCTCACCTCCGTTAACCCCGGGGATAGAGCTCGAATCCTCCAGCTGCTGAAACACTCCCTTTCTGGTTAGAGTGTCCGCTGCTGTCTCTAATTAGCTGGATTCCCTTCCAAGGCAGAAATCTGACTCAGCCCACCAGTAACTCTGCCCACAAAGGTGTGCATGTCTTCCTTCTGAGCTTCAGAGTCTGTTCTAACTAACTGGATTCACTGATTTTGATCTCAATTTGATCCAAAAGTACCGGTTTATCTCACCCTAATTTTGCAGCTTGGTGATTCTGGTGGTGTTGGTCACTATTGGGCCTGGTATTCTGCCTTACCGGCCAAAAGCCACACCTAGCCACCCCCCACCAGTACCAGAACTCGAAAACACTCACCTGGTAGTGAAGAGCCACACACACAGATATGAATCAGCACCTGTCATTTTTACAGAGCACTAAGAAATAGCACTTTCTGTCCGACGGTGGGGGGGGGGGGGAGTCGCCCCAGTCTAAATCCACAGCGCCTTCGTCTATAACAGACACCCTGGCTAGAGCAGCCCAGACAGGAAGTGAGGCCCGGATCAGCTTCTCGCTGTGTTAATGGCTTCCACTTGCCTCAGAGCGGTGCAGCCTGGCCATTTTATGGAACTTAGCATCAAGCAAACCAGACGGAGGTATAAGTCACTTGTGCCCCTCGCTGAAGTCCTCTTTTGTTTGAGTCTAATGGGATTTATTACAGTAATCAGATTGAGATTCTTACAGGCGGCCTCTTAGCAGGCCTGGGCGAGTGAGAGCAGCTTCCTGAGCTGATGGGAAGCCACCGCTGTCTGACAAAGGGCTGCTCTGTGCCTCCCCGCTGGGCTCCTTCCCTCCGTTTCCTGTCCACGGCTCCTGCCTGGCAGATCGCGGCCGGTGGGCCGCTCCAGCGCCCTTCGTAAAATGTTTCTCCAAGCACTCTGCGTCTCGACGTACAGATCAGAAGCATTCCGGACCCTTCTGTTGGCTGCCGAAGGTGTGTGATTCAATAGGAGCTGCAGTCGCCTTTACACACAGACGCAAAGCATGCATAATTAGAGTTCCCTTATATAACGGGGAAAGCAGGCATGGATGCTTAGAGAATCACTGAACTCCCACGTGTGCGTGATAATCAGCCGCAATGTTTTCCTGGTGTTCACGTCGATCTCCTCCCAAACTCCAAAGCGTGTAGTAAGTGCACTGGCATCTCTATTCTGAGGGGTGTTCCACAGCAAGATTTCTCAGTTAGCTGGGTTAGCTTAAGCTAGAAGTCAGGATTGTCCAAGAGGAATGCTCCTTACCTAAAGTCTAAACTCTTATTGGACAATCATGAGCTTAATCTTAAATTAACCCAGCTAACTGAGAAATCTTGCTTTCTGGAAAACCCCCTCTGTGCCCCCTGGGGTTGTTGAATTTACAGTAGTCTGACCTAAATGGACTTTATCTTTATTCCCTTCATAATATTTAGCTCAGACTACCAGCCAAATTATCCAGCTAAGCAAGAAATCCTGCTTCATGGAACACCCCCCTGGTCTATGTTCATGACCGAAATATTTACAATGGCACCTGAAATTGTATAAATATGAGGAAGCATTTCAACACAATGCAATATCTCTGAAGGAGCATCTGCAGCAGAGGGACAGAGTAAGACTGGCTCCGCTCATCCAGTGCTTATCTCCAGACAAGCTGAAAATACAGACTTCTGTTTGAGACGAATTATAACACAGAACAAGAGAATTTTAACTCTGGAGTTTACAACACAATACCTCAAGGCTGGGTGACTCTCATCCTGGGTTATTGCTGTAATAATGTCTTGCTTTCCTCTTGTTATAAGTGGAACAGAGAGACTTCCCCGGGGCATTCCCGGTACTGTAAGCACATATGACTTCCCTTAGCCACAGACAGGCAACCAGGGGCTTAACAAGCTCCATCTTGAGCTCCAAACAGAGAGAGACCGGGAACAGGGACACGGGACACCCGAGAGAGCAGATGGGCAGGAACAGCACTGCTCAGAGAGCACAGGCCAGCCACCATGCCACACTGTTCCCCCAGTAATCTGACCAAGGATGGGGGGAGTCCACCCCCCCCCCCTCCTCCCGCAGAATGGGCAGCCAAGCCAGGAACCTCAGGGGGTCTGAGGTCCTGTGTGTAGGGCTCATACTGATTTTGGGGGTGCCATAATGCCCCAGCTGGCTCTGATCACTCTGCCCGAGCCCCTCCTGCAAATGTGTGCAATAATCAATCCCTAACCCTAAGCTGGACACGCCCCCAAATGGACGCATGTTAACAGTGACCACAATGTCTCAGCTGGCTCTGCTCACTCTGCTCCCGACTGCTATCACGGGCAAAGGGGACGGGGTGGGGGGGGGGGGGAGTGCTGGAAAGAGGCGTAAAGCCCGAAGAAGCAGGGGGGGCCACAGCTGCCATCACCAGCTGGGCCCAGTGTCCGCAGAGCTGGGCACCCACCCATTAAACCTGCATCACGGAGCCAGATCACGGACAAGAGAGCAACTCACGCACGCACACACATACAGATAGAGACACGCAGACGGGCACATGCAGACAGACAGGCAGGCAGACACAGACAGACAGAGAGGCAGACAGGCACAAACAGACAGACAGAGAGGCAAACAGGCACAGACAGAGAGGCAAACAGGCACAGACAGAGAGGCAGGCAGACAGACAGAGAGGCAAACAGGCA
The DNA here is from genome assembly GCA_026780765.1 of Petrocephalus schoutedeni. Classification (NCBI taxonomy): domain Eukaryota; kingdom Metazoa; phylum Chordata; class Actinopteri; order Osteoglossiformes; family Mormyridae; genus Petrocephalus; species Petrocephalus schoutedeni. The sequence goes on from JAODKL010000017.1 coordinate 13,944,869, forward strand.
GAGACAGACAGACAGGCAAACAGGCACAGACAGGCAGGCAGACACATAGAGACAGACAGACACAGATACAGACACACACACATACATACAGACACACACAGACAGGCAGAAACATACGTACAGACAGACACAAACATAGAGATAGGCAGACAGACACACACAGACAGACAGAGAGGCAAACAGGCAGAGACAGACAGACAGGCACAGAGAGGCGAACCGGCACAGACAGGCAGGCAGGCAGACAGACAGGCAGACAGACACACATACAGACACACACACACTGACAGAAATATACATAGAGATAGGCAGACAGACACACACAGAAAGGCAGACAATAGCTGACCTAAAAGTTTTTGGCAGCTTATTTTTTCTCTTCCTTGTGTAGTGTTATTTAAAAAATCGTACACACCCCGGCTGCAGTGCATCGGGTTCGAGGGCAGCCTGTGGCCCTGTAGGTTAGGCTCCAGTGCTTAATACCGGAAGATTGCTGGTTCACATCCCGTGACTGGCAGAGTGACCATCAGAACTGCTCTGGAGATTTAGCTGCTTGGGGATTTCATAGGACGATAAGGTGGAATGTGTACCTTTACAAATGGCAAGTAGAACAGTGTTTCATTCCAGCCCCAACTTACCCCGTGAATATGGTGGGTGCAAATTACACCCAGCCAATTAACAGGCTAGTCCTCACCGGTGACCAATGAGTATGATAGAAGTAGCATGCAGTACCACCCCCACCCGCCCAACCAAGAGGACGGCGTATCAAAGGATTTACCCAGAGCTGAAAACAGCAAACTAATCTCCATTGCCAACAGAGGGAAACTTTATAACCCATCAGAAAATGACATGCGTTCATACTGAAATTGGCAGTGGCTGCAGATCTGAAGCCTCAGCCCAATCCATGGCTGGCAGTCCTCACCTCGTCCCCGGGAACACAGACGTCCCACAGCGATGATGTCATCGTCGCTCACAGCATCGATATGCTGAGGACAATGACACCAGCTGCCGGGGGCTCTTACAGCCATTAGGATTAAATGTCAGCCACAGTAACATGAAGACCCCCTGCACTAGACCCTGGCATCTGTAACAAATCACGCTTACTGATAAGAATCCACTGAGATCACCCAGCTCTGGCCACGTGCCCTCAGTTCACGTTTCACAAAGCATTAACACAACTATAGCCACATCCACACCAAACTGGCACTGCTTATGTTTTGAAGGTTGCTGGTTCAAATCCCATGGGTCATTTAGTCTTGGATAAACTTTGATAAAGGCCCTTACCTGCAGTTACTCCAGCGACTGGCTGACCATGCTTTCGCTGGTATAGTCGCTTAGGATAGGTGTCTGCTAAATTGTACTGAAAATTAATATCTCATATTTCTTTAGGAGTAAGAATATCTTCTGCCAGCAGGGGTCGCGACGGAGCACTTAATGACAATTCCCGTCTTGACGGTACGCGTGGAAGGTCCTATATACTGCATGTGCAATTATCTCGAAGATGAATGGGTATTTATATTGCGATAGTATTATTAATAATCAAAAGCAAGCTGGCGTATGTGGAGGCGACGACTGTCCCCTCCATCAACGAATATAATTTTAATCCTATAAATATCATGGCCGGTCCAGCGCTGATGGTTTCTTGGTAGAGGGGCTATCAACACGGGAAATGTGTCTCAGTATCCCAGAGGGACCAGCTAAAGGCTCCTGCATACCGAAATGGGGCAATTTGGCTTTCATTGTTGAGGGAGAACCGTGCCAAATGGCTTGGCTTTCGAAGCACTGAGGAAATCCCACACGGCTGCGCGCATTCTGGGGATAAACAGGAGCAAAGGATGCTGTCCATTGTAATGCTCCTTTGGGTAATAAACAAAAACATCCACCAATTCTCCAACAACACACCACCAATCAGCATTCTATTATTGTTCTCAAAAACAGACGTGCTGCATTTTTTGGCAATAATTAACACTATGTTGTACATTGTAACACCACCACGCAAAGCACTTGGTTTGAGAAGATGCACCGTGCTTGATTGATAAGGATTTACTCAGCCTCACAGAGCGGCTCCGACCCCCCCCGGTCGGGACAGCCCGCACGCCAGCTGATGCCCCGCTGCCGCGGCTTAATGAAGGCTCCCCCCCTCCCACCGCCCCGGGCCGCTCATTAGCATCGGCCCATACATCATCACGCTGCCACTTTCGTCCCCGTTACACCAAACCGTCTTTGTGTCGCTGCAATAAAGCGGTGTTTTGCAACAAACTGCAGGTACGCCCTGCAAAGCGCTGTTTTATACAGCAATAGTTTTTTTATGCATGTTGAGAGTTCATGCTGATTCGCATCTAAATAAGACATGCAGGAAAACCGCAGAAGAGTAAATTATAACTTACCTGTACATCTAATGTCAACATGCGCGCCATCCAAACCACTTTTATAACCATGCCTTTTACTACGAAACCTAACTTTGCTGCTTTTATTTGTGAAATGCGGAACAATTTTATTTCTATTTGCCAACGATAGTGGGATATTTATCATTAGAAAGTCATAATACGCTTCTGAAAACCTAAATTGCTCATTAATGTAGGCGCACAAAAACAATGCCCTAGTAGAAGCAACAAACAAAGGCGGATGTAAAGAGGCAGCACGCACCTTTAGCACCGTCTCCCATGTGCTTCTCACGCTTTCCACCGACTCTCTGACAATAGAGGCTCTTCCGATGTGCGCACCCGCACCCTGCCACCTCGGGCATTTAAATTCAGCTACCGAGCTGTCAAAATGAAATCTAATTAACATACGCGTCGGCCAATCGCGTATGAGAACCACGTTTGATTGACGGATCGCAAGACCACTTAAAATCCGCACTGAAAGATCAAGCCAATCAGTGGCCCAGGTGAGTCCCCCCTTTTCGTATTGCGCGTAGAAATTGGAAAGCAAATCGTGTAATAGCTGGATGATTGCTTGTTTGTGTGACGTATATGCCCATCGGTTGATTTAATAAACTCTGAAATAGAAAGTTAGTTTGATCCGATCTGAATATATTTTTGCTAAAGAAAAAAAAACATTTTATTTCGATGAAAATCTCGATTTTTTTTTTGGTTCCTTTTCTCCAGACCTTACGCTAACAATGTGCGCTTTTTATGATGGATGGCTATGGGAATCCGGAAATACCAAATATCCACACTGTGGCGCACGGTAACTGTTTAACGAAGCAAGTAGCGCACGGTAACTGTTTAACGAAGAATATGATTCATGTATTTATTCAGCTGTAAAAACCAAGGACAAGGTAGTGGTAGTCTTTGTTCTGACAGATGGATAGCGGAGAGGGAGGTACTATATACAGGAGGTATATTGATATCAAGGTTAACAATAAACGTATTTTCAGAAATGTTAAAAGATGTCGCGCAAACAAAAGAAAACAAAAACAAAAGATGTATTACAGGTTTTTGCAGTCCTCTACCCAGTACAGGACATTATTCAGAGCTATTGTTTGAGAAGTCAAGGCCGAAACTAATATTTTCCTATTAGCTGGAAATATGATTTAGGGCGTTGACTGTAACATAGCAATATAATGTGGTGCTTAAAAAAGAAAGAAAAAAAAACAGACACTGAGCAGTCCGGTTAAACCTTCTTGTTACAAAGGCACAGATTTCACAGCAGAAATAAAAAAAGATCCCACTACACATATTTGATTGGTTTGTTAATGGTTTCCGTTTCAGCCAGTGTTGTTTTATTCAGCAGGCACTTAAAAAGATGGTCACAGACACCAAAACACAAGAAAATACATACTCAATGAAACATTTATTTTTTTTAAGATGGACATCAGCAAACCGGCAAAGCAAAAAAAAAAGAGGCTTAGTTACAGCGGAACTAAGAAAGGATTATCGGCACACTTTTACATTACATGGACAGACCGCGCTGGGCTATGACGGGGCGTCTTCTCAGTCACCGACTTAACGCACAAGGACACAGCGCTACCAACAGCCTTAACGGTACCCAAGCTGCGGGTCCCTATCGAGAGAGAGAAGGGGAAACAGAATACACATACACAGCTGGTGGCAAAACATGAAAATGCATCCAGGGAATGCTAGCAAGTAGCGTCATCGCTCCCTAAGCTCGCATGTGCACCAGGATTTATTTTCACGTCAGGTTAATGAATATGGACGGTAACTAATGACAGGAACATTACAGAAATGTCCAATTCGCCATTCACTTATTTTACAACCTAACAGGTAACCTATAAAAGGAAATCAAATCCTCAGTTGTCATTCTGGAAGGTACTATAAATAAAGTTGATTTGGATAGCCAATTTAAAGGAGTGGAAAGTGCAAAATATGCAGGTGTGCGTGTGTGTGTGGGGGGGGGGGGACAGTCCACTGAAATATACATTGGCTTCCTCTAGGGGGCGACTGTTTTCTCTGGGTGAGAAAGCGGTTTCCGTCTGAGGAAAAGTGGCTTGCCTGGCAATGTTCCGGCCAGGCAGCCTTAGGCACCGAGGGGCAGCCCTCTGTCTACAGCTGTTCAAACATCACAGCCTCCCAAGAAGCCAGCACCGCTAAAATCCACACGGCACCGTAACAGGGTTTGACGTGGCTCCTCCGACGGAGCTGTGCGGACACACTGCACGCTGACCCCGTCTCTAAGTCAGTATGACGCGGCTGCAGCACATGACAGCGACAACTCATACCCCACCCAGTCAGCCTGCACCAAATGCACGTCCACATTTCGGGAGATACGGCTTATTCTGAAGGCTGTGTTCGATAATCGTCTGACAGCAGCTGGTCAAGTTTAAATTGCACAAATAAAAAAAGGTGTATGAGCGTGTGTAGGTGTGCTGGGGGAGAGTGCGCAGGGGTGCAAATATGGGCCCATATGTGATGTAAAAGCACACGACACCGGCACCATCTGTTAAACCTCTCTACAGCATCATAAACCGCACCCGTCTGACATTCGCCGTCAACCTTAATCCCCATCTGACAAAGCAAAGCTGTCTTACCACTGATACCTAAATTAAACTAAAATCAAGAGACAAATATATTTAATGCAAATTCTATATTATCGATTCTTTAGTAAATAACACCACAAGGATAACTCTGAAGAGAACGCCATCTCTCTTTCATGCAAATACTTGGAAAGGCCAAATTTATTGTAAACTCTACAGCAATACCCATGTCAAGATTACAGACTTTAAAATATTTATTGTTAAAATGGAAACATCCAGTGTTAATGAATATAACTGTAATCTCTGCCTTCTGCCTGGCAGTTTATATTAAATTATAGGCAGTTGCAGGGTTAATATATACAAGATAATCGCTACCAGAAAGACGATGTGAATGAAGATAGCGCACGAGTTAAATAGGACGGAGCAGAACGCCGTGTGCTGCTTTGGGAGCGAAATACATCAACCTAAAAACAAATCTAATATTGGCTTTATGAAACAGATACACAATTTAATTACTTGCTGTCACTGTCATATTGACCTTTTTTTCTGAAGTCAAAAATAGAGTATAAAAATAATTTAGGCATAAAGAATGAAAACCGTTTACCACCAGCGACTTAAAAAATATGAGTCATAGGTTCCAAATTGCGACCCCCTTGAATTTGACTGTGGACACTGGCAACTGCAAAGTTAAGGCTTCCCTGTGACTGGAGGTCTGCCATGTCCTCCCACGTGACAGGAAGTGTGTCACCGACTCCCCTGGGATTCAAAGTCCATCACGTTCTCCAGCCTCAGTCTCATGCACAGATAGGTTACCTAGCGAAAAACAGTGACATTGCCACATTCATTCAAAAGGTCTCGATGAAGCAAACATAAGGTGCTCTGAGAATCGCTTGCATAAAATAACCCCTGAATAGCTGAATATCCTGACCAGGTCTTTGGCTGCAGCATCCTGTCCTACAGTTTATCTGGTCTGCAACTGCTCTAAGCTAAAGTAGTGTTGTAACGGTGATGGATTTAAGCTGCACGCGTCGTGTTTCCGTGCCGGGCGGTCGTCTCCGCCCGGGGCCGGCGAGAAGGCAAGGTTCAGAAATCACACATGGGGGAGGGGGGGTACAGGACAGGCAGCCATGCAAATGCAGCATCTCCAAGTCATTTGGAAACGTTCTGGCAACGTTGCCGGGGAACGGCGGCGGCCGGGAACGCCGGCTCCCGCGCGGGGGCAACGTGGCCAGAAAGTTGCGCGCCCCGGTGGGACTCCTTTGGATGGCTCCTCCCCGCACGCGCTGTAGGGGGCGCCGAGCGGTGCAGCGGCCGCATCCCCTCCGCTCCTGTTCACCTTCCTTGCGCTTGCGACGCGGCCACTAAAAAAGGTAGGCCTTCTTCTTCATGTCGTTCCTCTTCCAGAGAGCCAGGCGGTCGAACTGCTCGATGGTCATGCTGAAGACCTGGAGGAACTCTTCGGGAGACAGGTGGCGCTGGAACGACAACGAGACAGGAAGCAGATGCATGAATATGACAGGATGCGGCTGGCACTTCGGCGTGGATGGCCATCACTGGGTCCACGCCCAGGGCCTTTCTGCAGAAGAGCTGCCGTGCCATACAAAAGGCATCAGGGAAAACGTATAAGGCGATTTATGTTGGTAGGAGGTATATATTTGCTCAGGAAAAAAAAAACACAATTTAGCTTTAGAACATATGCAAATTAAGAGTAACAATAAAAAATAAACAAGAAATTCTTTTGTTCTCCAAAACGTTGCTGCTATCTAGTTGGATGCCTAGATGAACATGGCTTCAGTTCCCAAACCCCTCCTTAGAAGCACCCCAGTCATTCCATGTATTTATTACATTTCACCACCAGCACACTAAATTAATTATAATTTAAATTACTCATAGACATGTTTTATTAGCCAAGCATGGCATTCTAGTGGTCCAATCAAACATACATGGGTGTGAGTGATGGTTGCTGGAGGCACTGGGGTGATTTTAGCAGAGTTTTTGAAATGGCTAAGCTAACATATTTTGACAGGTATAACAGTGTGGATTTATACCAACATGAAGATTATTCAAATATCATTTTCTTTTCTTTGACTTTCGCACAACACTGTTTTATGGACAGCTTGCTGGACAAAGACTGGGTTCTTCTGGTGCTGATTCGCAAGCTTCTGGAAGTGGTTAGGGCCCGCTGTAGTGCCCCGACCACAAGCCCATGTGAGCGGTGACTCTCCAGCGGGACTGGGGCCAAACCTAAAACTTTGAGAGAAATTCTCACAACTAAATAAAAGAAAGCAATTTGCCGACTACCAGCTGATTTTTATCACAACCGTGCATTAATAAAGCCATGCTTGGAAATTGGGGTTTTGACAATTTTTCTGAAGCCCTCTTCAAGCTACAAAGCGTACTGAATTGGGAGACATACTGGTGTTTTAAGTAGTTTTATTCTGGAATACTCTCAGAGAACCATGTGACTTTTCTGAAGGTCTACACCAGTGGCCAAAATTGTGGAAATGCTTCCAGTTTTTAGAGATTGCAGAACTTTATTCAACTGTTGCTCCAGTTAGACATTTAATCGTCCAGTGTATGATTTTACAAATATTATACACCAGACAATTAAATAAGTAACTGAAGCAATAGTTGAATAAAGTTCTGCAATCTCTAAAAGTTGGAAATGTTTCCACAGTTTTGGTCTCTAGTGTAACTAGACCAAACCTCCCTAATGCCTCCTACAGATTATACACCATACCTAAATGCCTTCCTGTCCCAGAGCTCCTACAGGGGGTGGTGCTCAGCTCTTTGGGTTAAGTCTTTGTGCTTGCAACCAGAAGGTAGCAGGTTCAAATACCCCACAAAATGCTTTACATAAATTTCATCCCACATGCATCGGCTCCCATAATGCACTCCTGTCATGAGGCCACAAAGGTAATGCTAAAATAACTGAGATGTTAATAAAAGCGCATGAGGGCGTGTGATCAAAGAGCTGGCCCAGGTATGGCCTGGAAAAGCAGCAGCTGGGGCTTCTTGGAATGAGTCCCTGCACTGGGATCCATGAGCACAGACAGGCCCCCCTGCAGGAGACGGACCAAAGCACCGGCTGTCCATACAGTCATAAGACTCAAGCCCACAAGAGGAATAATGTCTAAACAAAACGGCTGGCCAGATTCAGCCAGCAGGGCGCGGTGATGAGACATCAAAGGAGAAAGGCGGAGCTGGGGTTAGCCGTGTTCCCAGTCAGACTACAGGTGGTGCTGCCTGCTTCGTCGGCCAGCCGTGGGGTGCCTCAGCAAAGCCTCGCTTGGGGGGGCCGGGGGGGCAATGGGGACATCTATCCCCCACAAACACACCACAGGGTCCAGCAGGACCGGAGTCCAGCATCACGGGACCAAGGATGGGGGTGGAGATGGAGGGAATAAGGGATGGAAAAAGAAAAGAAAGCAAGGAGAGGTGGAAAGGAGGAGGTGGAGAAGGCCCTCTCTGACAGAGGGGATGTGCGAGTGCTGGGATGCCTCAGAGAGCAATTTTCCTGGGGGGTCTGTCTCTGCAGATGGTCTGCTACAGAGTGGGGTGCAGTAAACACACATGGATGCCAGGGGGCGCCGTACCTCCAGCCTGGTCCTGTCCACGTCTCTGGGCAGCTTCACCCGGGCCCGGTTCGTCACCGCCAGCATGTTGTAGGGGTACACCTGGATATCACGCACAGAGCGGGAGACGGTTGCCATGGCAGCAGCAAGCTCACACCGCACACCCCTCACCAACTCCTGAGTGACGTCCCTCACCTTGTACTCTAGAATAGAGAAGACAGAGATGCCGCAGCTAGTTAGTGACAGCGAGAGAGACGGGGGTACAGATCCGGCTATGGTCGCAACGCACACACATAGGTCAATTTGTTTTTATAAGATGAGTCAATACCTCACAAATGGCTAACACATTAGGACTGGACCTTTTTCTTTCAGACGCCTTTACGGGCCTTGACAGATTGCTGCTGGACACAGGTTTGATACTGGTTCTAAATCTAGGGAGCTGGCGTCCTACCTCTCATGCCCCAGCTGGAGTCCTGGTCTGGGCTGTCCTCGGCGAGGTCAGTGGCCTGTAGGGGAAGGACAGGGCCGGCTGTGAGAAGCCGGGCTTCGTTCATAAGTACCTCCCCCCCCTGTCCAGCTTTCCTTGCTGACCCCCTGAAATACACTGCCTGCATAACGGGCTTCCTAGAGGCATAATGAATGTGTTAAAAGGGGTGTTGCTTAGTTAGTTTAGGATCAATGCTCGTGTCTGGATGGTGATGAGTTTATGGTCCTCACTCACATATGTCGTTCTGCAGAAAAGCATTTGCCCAGTGAGTAAATAGAAATGCAAGCATTCCAGGGCGTTCACTTGCAGCCGATGCCCTGGGAACAGTGAATGATCTGATTTATGATGCCCGTATTCCTCTGTAAGAGGGTCACCTGCAGATAACTGAGATACAGTGACACCTACTGGCAGGCCGGTGCAATCCCCCAGGCTTCTACACCACAGCGGTGCAGAAGAAAACGTGACCAACAAACAAACGAAAAAGTGGCGAAATGGAGCAATCGCAAATAAAATATCTCATTAGTTCGTAAAGATTTATTTTTTATTTTCATTCTATAAATCTGAATTCATCTGGAAACGTAAAGCCTGGGGGAGTTTTGAAAGGGGCAATTACAGTAATTACGACATCTTTTCACAGTCCAAACGGGATTGTGACTCTTAAACCAGCCGATTCATGGATGATGTATGATGTACAGATGTCCAGAGTCAGCTGTCGCCATTCTGCGCGATTCCAGGCTCCACGCCCGGCTGGGTACCGGGGGCGGGCCCGGGGGCGGGCAGAGGCGGCTCAATGGCGCGCCGGCATGCTTGGCACACGTGCTGTGGCAGTCCACGGCGTTCCCGCTGCTCGGTCACATATAAAACCCCCCTCGGCGGTATTGACGCCATTTTTATGCCCCCCCCCCCCCACCCGTCTGTCTCCAGTTAGACCACAGCGATCCCAGAGGCCCTTAAAGGTACAGGGTCACCCCTCAATCACTGCTCTCCTCCATATGAGATGCCCAAACCCAGCACGGCGGTCACGGTTAGCGGCGGGACGGCCCCATAGGGTTTACCTTGTAGATCCCGTTTCTGCCGTAACCCGGCAGCGAGGCAGACTTGTTGTACGGGAAATCTGCAATCAGGGGAAGCGTGTGATAAATGATACACATTTTCACACGACCGACGTGAATGAGCAGACTTAAAGATGAGATGTGACAAACTGAGCAGTAGGTGGTGCAGTAGTTAAAGAACTGCACTTGTGTAGAAAGTAGCCAGCTGCACTACATCTACCGTTTACGGAATTGTCAGTAGGTCTGTACTCACTGGGCATGTTGCTGTCAGTGGGCAGACTCCGTGTGGATGTCCTGGGGTCCATATACTCAGGCCCTGACTGTCCATCAATATCGCTCTTCAGGTTCATCCAACTTGACTTCACCTGCAGGCAAATGAGGCCAAATGATGGAAAAGGAAGAGGCAGCAGCACATCATCACAGCTAGAGGGCAGGAGAGCCGCATTGGCCAAGGCCTGCCCACACATGCCAAACCAGCCGCGATCGGCACCTTCCCATTAAAGGATGGCTTTAAGGACCTCGGGGTCACAGCTACACTAACTAAGCAAGCAAACACAATTCCTAAACAGCTCCCTCGTAAAATGATTTCTATGGTTTGTAACTAGATGCCCTTGTCTATTTCGGATACGTGCCTACTCCCCATTACCCCCATGGTCCATGTAGAGCATGTAGAGGAGGATTTATGTACATGTGCAACACGGCGTGCGAATCCCCCCTCCCCCCATGGGCCCCCGGGATATGTTCCTGACCCACCTTTCTGTCCACATCGTCCCCATCTTGCCAGGACGCCCTAGACACTGTGAATGCAGAGCAAACAGTTACTTCACACTCCCTGCCCCAAAAGCAGCACGCTCTATGCACTGACGCATATCTACATCCAGCATTGTGCAGACAGGAACCCTTCATGCACCTTGAAATGGGAAACACAGGAACTGGGGCACCAGCAGCGTCACAACCTGTTGTGTTACAGAATGCTGCAGACAGCCAGGGACAGGCACTAATTCACATTAAATTCACGTAACACTCAATTATTAGCAAGTGCATGCATTTCAATACAAATATCAATGGCATACTGTGTTTTAAAGAATGGATCCTATTCTGCAAATTAAAAACACACAGGGCGAGTTAATCTGAGACTTTCAGCCTTTCAGCTGATGCCAGTCAATGTTTCCTAGAGCACATCAGCAACAGGCTTCCTGGGACTCAACCCCACCCTTAAGTGCAAAGAACCAGATAAACTGAAAGGGAACCGACCAGATCACACAGAACACACAGCAGACACACAAAAGACACACTACAGACGCACGCAGACCAGGAACACGATGCAAACAGAGCAAGCAAATGGAGTCACCACACTGTCACATCTACGGCCAGGGAGTGGAAGACGTGTTCCTCACTCGAGCGACAGCGCTTCTCGCCCAGGTATGGAGGGTCCGGGGGGTTGGAGCTTGGTGAGATATACTGTGAGCTCTACCTCAACTATAGGAGCAGTACCTGTTTGAATGCCAGTACCGTGGGGATCATTGGTAATTTTTTTTTAACCTATGAACATGACATGACATGCCAGCCAGGCATGAGTAAATGAGGGCAGATCTGGAAAAGCACAGCTCAGGGTGAGGAAACGGAAGCTGATGGGAAGTACAGACTGCTGGAGTGGCTCTGGGAGACGTGGCGTATGGAAGCAGCATGCAGCCACAGGCTCAGCATGCAGAGAACGACTGGAGGAGGAGAGCGGACTGTACCATGCTGTTTGTAGATAGGGGGTTTCCTATAGATATTATCTTTGACCACAGTTTCTGAAGATGGACGAGAGAAGCAGAGAAAGCAGAGAGACAGGGGAGAGGCAGTGAGAAAGACAATGACAATGAGAGGCAGTGAGTCCACCTGCGTCCGCGATGAAGGGGTCTGCTCCAGGAAGGTAAGGAGAAGCAGGAGGCACCATGAAATGTGACACACTCACCACTTTCTATTTGTTTCACCATTACTTCTTGGTACCATTCAGCAAAAAGTGTGCTAGTTGCAGTTTTACTTACATAAAAATGTTCTGAGGGTAAAACAAGAAATGATTGGTTCAGAGAGATAACCAATCACATATTGTGTCAGATGCCAGGCCAACCAATCAGATGTCTCACCTCCTCTAGTTACCTGGACCTGCCTCCTCTACAATCTGATTGGTTATCTCTCTGAACCAATCATCGTTCTGCCCTCAGAACATTTTTGTGTAAGAAAAACTCTGATGAGCAAAAACCATACTAAAAGACAGGGATGGCTTTTACACTAACATCCCAACCAAACTATCTCAACCACAATTTTTGCATGGAAAATTAGGAAGTACATGCAACAAAAACCAGAGTGCATGGATCAGGGCAGACCCAGCCTCCTAGCGGCAAATTACAGTGCGTCGCGATGAGCACAGCTCTTGAAATAATTGACAAAACATTTCCATTATGTGTTTATGTAATTTATCTCGAATTTCAGAGGATCAAAGTGTGGTCACAAGAGCTTGGAAAGAGCTGCCATAGAAATAAACTAATCTCACTTCAGAAACATGAGTCACTTAAATAAAGACATATGTGTTAATTTAAACTGTGCTTTTTCAGGGACTGTCCCTCATGGGTGAGTGGTGGGGGGCAGACCACATGTAAACCCTTAGGTCAGAATAATTAATGCCAAATAAAGAAGATAATGACTTGCTTTGCCATTTCTGTTCCAGCCGCCCGTGCAGTGAGATACATTTAGGTTCCTGTAGGGTGTGATGTCACCACTCAGTGGGATTCCCCTGCCCAGCTTAAGAGGTGGTCACATCCAAGCCAGAGGTGAGTATGGACTAAAGCTGGGGCCAGCAGGGGGAATGAGCTCCGCATTGCAGGGCAGGGGTTAGGCGGTGAAAATAGCATGAGAAGGAGAATTGGGAGCCCTACCAACATCACAGCCAGACGTCACACACGTCAGGCCGGCATGGGAATCGTAAACCAGCATACTGAACCGGTACCCCGGGAGAGAGCGGACTGGGGGAAGGTCGGGGGGGTATGCGGGATGAAGGTGCGAACTCCTACCTGGTATGTGGAAATGCCTGGGAGCCTGCACGTATGTAGAGGAGGGCGATTTGCCGTCTGAATACGCAGATAAGCTGGGGGTGCTCCGCCCACTTTCACTACCTCCAGGGGGCAACAGAGAGCAAAGAAGAGAGATAAAACAGATAGAAGATGCCAGGCAGAGAAAGGCATTTTGTTTTCCAGGCATTTCGCCGTTTGGTAATCCAGCCTCCCCGTGACCACAGCCTCTGAACATTTATTTGATATTTTAGCTAAATGCTAAGGATGTCTCGCTGTCGCCTATTCTGTGATGCCGATGGCCGCTGCAGAAACTCACGTCAGAAGCAGCTGGATTATCAAGCCGCGGCTCCCTCTGAAGCCAGAGATAATAAAGTACATTCAAAACGGGCTTGTTACAGAAAGAGAACAAAGGACAGAAAAAAGAGAGAAGAAGAGTGTTATTTCAGTGAGTAAGTAGGACTCGCTCTGGTTCCCCCTAGAGGGAGGATGATGTCATTCACACACACAGACTCACGCATACTGCTTTTGCAAAGGCCGTTTCACATCTGGAGTATGGTTGGGGGGGGGGGGTGAGGGGACTCCCACACACATCTGGTGCTGGAGCTCATGCAAATCGTCGGCTAGCCAGAAAAAGGGAGGAGGGAGAAGAGCCCCAACCCAGCAAGAGACAGGCCTGGGGGGTGATCAGGGGCCCTGGGGCCAGCTTCTACGGCCCAGCCGGGCCCCCGGACCTCGACCTATGGCATCAAACAGCTAAATATAAGTGCTAAGAGAGCAAAGCCTGCAAGTCAAACAGAGTAACTGTGAGCCGTCGATCATTAGAGTAACATCAGAGTGTCAATAAATAACAGCGCAGGTTTCTGCTGAGCGCGTCGTGTTATGTGCGCGTACCACCCGGGGGGGGGTGGGGGAAGTCGTAGAGCAGCATGCAGATTGGCTGCAAAGTCAGGCGGAGCCAAGGAGCCCCGGCGGCGTAGTGCAGAGAGGCGGGGCAATGATGTCAACGGGCAGCCCGCTCCCAAATTCAGGGAGTGAGCCATGGTGCATCAGATAACACACAGGGGCTTCTTCTCTCTGGTCAGTAGCATTCCAGACCCCCCCCCATTGTGTGTGTGTGTATACAGGTCTTGGGATACTTGTGAGGACCAAAACACCTAACAAATATAGCAAATCCTGAAAAAACAACGACTAGTGATTCAGGAGATAATGAACTGCATGGATCAGTAATGCCAGAATTTATTTATTATTGAATCATCCTTAAAGATAAAGACACTCCTCCCGTCTAAGTGCTGCAGGTAGATGCACAAAGCAGCTAGGGCTCATTAATATTCCAAATGGAAGCACTACCAGATGATCTTTGTGCTACGGTGCTTTTGGGAAACTCACCCCCTGCTTTGTAGTGCAGAGCACTCTGTCTAAAAGCTAAGGTAATCTTCTGTCATTAGGATGATTTTGCCTGTTTTGTAGTCATTCCTTTTGCAAGCTACAGTAGCAAGTGATCAAGAACCTGATTTAACTAACTAGCTAAGTATGTAATGTTAGCCTTAGAGATGTGTAATAATAAAAATGTCGTTTTGTATTTCATTAATAGTTTCATTAAGTTTCCAAGGTAATATTTTTGAAAGTTTTTCAGTGAAGTTAAAAAGGTTTGAATTAAGTTTAAACAGATGATTAATCAAATCGAATCCTGATAGAAATTAAATACGTCCAATGCATTGAATCATTCCCTCAATAATCGTAATCGGATTGCCTTGCTGTCAAGAATTTACACCTTTAATACACATATGTAACTGTGGTGAGAGTCAGTGTTAATTAATACACACATATAACCGTGGTGAGAGGCTCTGTTAAAACACATATATGAATGCAATGAGAGTCTGTGTTAATACACAGATATAATCGTGGTGAGAGTCTGTTTATACACACATATAATCGTGGTGAGAGTCGGTGTTAAAACACATATATAAATGCAATGAGAGTCTGTGTTAATACACACATATAATCGTGGTGAGAGTCTGTTAATACACACATATAATCGTGGTGAGAGTCTGTGTTAAAACACATATATTAATCCAATGAGAATCCATGTTAATATACACATATATTCGCTGTGAAAGTCTCTGTTAAAACACACATATAAGTGCAATGAGAGTCCATGTTAATACACACATATAATTGTGGTGAGAGTCCATGTTAAAACACATATATAAATGACGTGAGAGTCCGTATTATAAACGCAGTGA
>JAODKL010000017.1:13969300-13985549 GCA_026780765.1 Petrocephalus schoutedeni
AACATATTCCCTGAGGTAAAGTTCATAGTCAGTGTGGTTAAACATAGCCTGTCCCTCCCAAAGGCTGTCTTAACATGTGGTACACTAGCTGAGACTTACAGGCAAACTTCCTGGTGGAACCCAAAGCCCAATGCCATCAATGCAAGCCCACCCCCTGAGCTGTGGTTTATTCCCACTGACCCCAATGATATAATGTCTTAACAGCTGGGCTGAGTTGCTGCTCTGAGGATTCGGATATGGTTCCTATAGACAGAAATCTGTTGGTTCAAATCCCATGGTTGGTAAAGTAACCCCAATTACTCTGGAGACACTGGAAAACTTTGATACTCAATTATACATCCCTTTGGACAAAAGTTCCTGCTGAATAAATGTCATGGAGGCCCTGCAGTGAGGGTGGTGCATAGCACAGAGTAGCCATGGGTTTACCTTGCAGGTACATCTCCTCTCCCTCTCCAAACATCTGATCACACCTGGCACAGCGTGCACACGTCGGGTGGTAGTGCTTGTCGCCGGCCTGCAGGGGAATGGAGCACGGAAATAAGCACGATGTACCACACCCGTGTAAAGAGAGAGGGCTATGCGCTCTCAGCGAGACTGGAGGCCAACGCTGTGATATGAGTGGGAAAACATGGAATTTGACCCAAACTGCTGGCTGTGCTTAGTAACTCCCTGTTACTTTACTATGCGGGAAAACCATTGTATGAAAACGAAATTACAACCATCAACCAATAGAGGGCACAATCCACAAAACAATGCATAGCACACTGCTGCTTGACCTGGCATTTTTAACAGTGGAATTCCTAATAATTAGGAAAGAGTGTAACCTTTCCTGCAAGAAACGTATATTTTACAGATATTGCTATTTTGCAAAGCTATGATTAAACCCCACTTAAAATGTGTAATAATTTCTGGATAACTAATTAGGCATGGCATCAAATGAAAATGCAAAAAAAAAATGTACTGCAGCTAAAGCTGGTTCTTCATAAAAAGGAACAGTGTGTGAATCACTATTAAGAGGACTGGTATGGAAAATGAATTTTGACAATTTATAGCTGAGCCCACGGTCCCATAAAGAACAGCCAACCGGAAGACCAAAGCCTGCCCACAAGCACATCATTCTAAGACTAAGATTAAGATTCAACTTTATTCTCATTGCACATGACAAGTTCAAGGAGAACAAAATGCAGTTTTGCACCTAAACAGAACTGCAAAGAGTAGTACAAGGTGCTTATGAGGTAATGCTGTAATATATAAATGATTCCCCCATAGCACAATTCTCCTTTGGTCCATCAAGCTGGACCCAAGCGAGAGAAGTGCACAGTTTGTCAAATGATGAGGGTGAAGAACACACAGCAATAGGTCATGTGATGAGGGTGAAGAACATACAGTAATAGGTCATGTGATGAGGGTGAAGAACATACAGTAATAGGTCATGTGATGAGGGTGAAGAACATACAGCAATAGGTCAGGTGATGAGGGTGATGAACACACAGCAATAGGTCATGTGATGAGGGTGAAGAACATACAGCAATAAGTCAGGTGATGAGGGTGATGAACATACAGCAATAGGTCAGGTGATGAGAACGAAGAACATACAGCAACATACAGCATACAGCCTGGAAAAATATCCTACCCTTTATTGGTCAATATGATTAGTAATATGTCAGAATTGTAGTATGGTATTCATCTACTTATATATGTTTCACAATCACGCTGTAAGTGTAGACATATAGATTGCACTATAATCCTCCATTATCCCCCATATTTATTTTTCTAATGATAGGTTTAAGTACTATAGGTATAAGCAGGGGTGTAAATATCGGCAGGCCCGGCCCATCCTTGCCAAAGTATGAATTCTTAATGAAGAGCCCGCTCCATATGTTTTATTATCAATCTGCCCATTACTGCAGCCAATTCGCAGCACATGCAGAGCATGAGGAGGACACATATACCTAAGGAAGACTGTAGACCCCACGCACTTCATGGACACCAGACGCTGACTGCCCATTTGCATCACATGAGCACCTTTGGCTAAATGTTGGGTGAAACAGGCCAGTTGTCTAAAGTGCAGGCTGGAGTCCTCACAATCAACAGAGTCCTCCAGTGACACTCTCACGCACTTGTATGCATGTGCACCATAAATAAAACATGACAGAAGCTTTAATCCCTAATCCTTTACTCAAACTGCATCTCTCCATCCTCTGTCCTAAGGCTACGTCTCTCCATCCTCTGTCCTCAAGCTACGTCTCTCCATCCTCTGTCCTCAGGCTACGTCTCTCCACCCTCTGTCCTCAAGCTACGTCTCTCCATCCTCTGTCCGCAGGCTACGTCTCTCCATCCTCTGTCCTCAGGCTACGTCTCTCCATCCTCTGTCCTACGTCTCTCCATCCTCTGTCCTCAGGCTACGTCTCTCCATCCTCTGTCCTCAGGCTACGTCTCTCCACTCGCTGACTAACTGCCATTCTCCTGCACTGTGTCCATAGGATGAGTGGATTCAGCATTAAAAACCAATTGTGACTGAAGGGCTTCATCAGGTCACCTTGGCCTGCCCACTCCAGCCTGGCGGCCAGCAGCACTACCTGCAGCAGCCAAATGCATGCGGAGATTAAAAAATGGACTGGTGACCTGAATATTCCTGCTCCAGGAATAGGTATACAGGAGAGCCCTCCTGTTTACCCTTGAGTGAGCTACTTCTCCCTTCATGCCAGCCCATGTGTTCCGCTCCTCCCTCCCCCAGCTCTCGAGCCCTCAACCCTCTTTTCACATTTAGTGTCTGTAAATGTCATTGGCCACTCTGCTGGAGATGATCTTCCTATCAGGGCCAGCGAGGTTACCACCCTGCAGCGAGGTGCCACATCGGAATAAATACATGAAACATAATTAGTAAAAACTTCTTGTCATCAGGTTTGGAGTGACTGGCCATGAAAAGAATGACACCTAGCATATGGCCATGGTTGAACTCTAGAGCCAAACCTCTTATTCAGTTCCTCTTTATAGAAAGCAGCAGGTAAATGTCAGGACCTTGTGTCTCTGATTGAGGCCCACCAACTTCAAGGTGAGCTGTCCTGTATTATTAGTGCAGCTGGTACTTCACATAGCGCTATTCATGTGAAAAATACAAAAAAACACATTCTTAAGTAGTTTTAAACCACATGAGATCATGCTCGTAATTCTCATGGATGCAGCAACCAAGAGTAATCTGTGTGACTCCGTGGGTTAAGTGTCTCTGCTCCTCTGCAGAAGGTTGTTGGTTTGATTCTCATGGATGGCTGGCATCCCTGGCTACCCCTGAGCTCAGACTTTAATCTTCTACGTGTGTGTGTTTGTGTGTCTCACAGGAAAACCAGATAATCCCTATGTTCCTGTGCTCGCACAATGGTGAACTGGAAGGTAAGGGAAGGTGATACTTGGGGCCTGAGTTGGTGGGCCTTTGTCACGTTAGAATGGGCTGGCATTGTGCTCCCCCAAGCTGCTCATACGGGAGATTCCCTGGGGCATATCCCATGACCTCGGCTAATCCAGAGGAAAAGGAAAAGCCTTTCAGAGCATAACCAAAGAACATTCTCTGGTTTCTCCTAGGGGCTCCATGGCCCCCAGGTAGCCCTGACAAAGAGGTGATACATCTGCAGACAAGCAGCATGCCTATTCATTATTCACCACAGCAAATAGGCCACAGCTTTAGATAGCTACTGTAGTGCAAAAAAGACTGTGCTCTACCAAAGAGAGAAATATCCGTTACATGTATTTAAGTAACTGACATATACACCAATCAGCAATAACATTAAAACCACCTGTCTTTCTATTATATATTATATATATTTTATAATATGTCCCCCCTGTACCACCAAAACAGCTCAGACCCGTTGAGGCATGGACTCCACAAGACCTCTGAAGGTGTCCTATGGAATCTGGCACCAAGACCTGTGCAGCAGATCCTTTAAGGCCTGTAAGATGTGAGGTGGGGCCTCCATGGGTCAGACATGTTTGTCCAGCACATGCCACAGATGTTTCATGAGACTGAGATCTGGGGAAGTCAACACTTTGAGCTTATCTTCTTCCCATAGTGCATCTTGGTGCCATCTCTTCTGCTACTCCGCTAATGAAAAAGTTAGCTTCGCTAATCAGCAGAACCCTGCCCCCCACTGAGTAAAGAGCACAAGTGCACTCAGCTGTCCACATGATGTAACAGAAAACATGACTCATCAAATCATGCCACCTTCTTCCATTGCTCCATGATCTAGTTCCAATGCTCTACGAGCCTTTTGGCTCTCAGCACTCTAACCCATCTGTGGCTAGGTAGCCCCATACACAGCAAGCTATGCATTATGGGAAGAAGGCACTGTGTGCTTCTGACACCTTTAGCATTGACTAGACAGCATTGACAGAAATTTGTCTTACAGCAGCTTGCTTGTGGGATCAGAGCAGACAGGCCAGCTTTCACTCGTCACACGCATCAGAGTCTTGGGAGCCCGTGGTCCTGTCAGTTCACCGGTTAGCCTTCCTTGGACCACTTTTGGTAGGTACTGACCACTGCATACTGGGGCAGACCAGCCATTTATGTGACACTCTGATCCAGTCGTCTTGCCATCACAATTTGGCCCTTGTCAAAGTCACTCAGATTTTTCCTGCTTCCAATACTTCTACTTTGAGAAATCACTGTTCTCTTGTCTAACATATAATGGCACCCTTGACAGGTGCCATTATAACAAGATCATCAATGTTCACTCCACCTTTGAGAAGTTTTAATGTTATGGCTGATCGGAGTATAGTTTCTTCTTTGAGATACATTGTCTATACAGCTCAGGATACCAGACATCGTTAGCTTACCCGGTACAGAACCACAGGAGATGACGTCATCAGCAGGCATGCGTATGACAGAGACATAGCGAGTACAGCTCGGCTTCTCTGAATCCAGACGTACGAGAGTGGAAGGGAGTAACGTGGGATGGAAAGACCCTGAGAGGAGGCCTAGCCAAGGATTTGTGTGGGGAAAGCGACTGATTTTCTCAAATGCAACAATGACAGCCTTCAAAGAAAGTCAGTCAGGAGAGCCGACCTTTGAGGAGAGAATTGTGTTTTTGGATAGTTCTAGAGCCTGAAGTTCGAACTTTCACAGATTGACTGATTCAAAGAGGGTGTTTGATGCCTTTCACCCTAGTTTTACACAGGCACTACGGAGAACAAAACTTCGGTGAGCTCTAAAATAGTAAGAAATTCTTCTGAAACATGTTCTGATTGGTGGAGAGCCTATTGAGTAGTCAATAAGCACACTCCAAGACTCGTCATTGTCTCCTTACCTCCAGCACCTTCCCAGTAATGTACTTCTTGCAGCTCTCACACTGAATTCCATACATGGCATGGTAGTCCATCTCACAGTATGGTACTCCATCCCTGAAAAACAAGAGAGTCAATGCATTATAATGACTCTTGTGATGACTAAGTACCTGTAACTGCCCCTAAATCACAAAACAAATGTCAATAGAAGTACAAGTTGCACTTATCTGCTGGCAAAGGCTCTCCAGGCTCTCTGTCCTACCGACGTCTAAGAGAGCCTGGTATTGGTGCAGCTCACCACATCCAGAGGCTGAAATACTTACACCTCTGAGTCGCCCCTAACCCCTCAACACCACATCATTACAGAAGTTCTTGGGAGATCTTGGTAAAGTGTGAAAAGCTGTGAGGCTTTCCCAACGGTACAAAGAAAGATGCCTGTGGGTCTACTGCCATAACAGCTCTACCCCGGAAGACAGAGCTCCTGGATGCCAAAGGAAATGTGGATTGATTGTCCCATGGCTCATTGGTAACATTACTCCAGGCTGCACAGCTGCTTCATTTTGTAAGCAACATGCCTTGCTGCTTTGCCTAGTCTCGCAGTCGGCATTACGGTGAGCGTCTGCTGCCAATACAAGCAATATCACCCTGGGTTCTATTTAGCATGGATGATCTGCCAAGCTACCACCTGACTGCAAGTGTTTTGTATGTCAGTTGTATGTCTGCTTCAGCCACAGTTAAACAGGTGAGGAAGCCATTTGAGGAAGCTTAGGCCCTGAGGGTGACAGCCCTTACACAATTATAGTGCTCTTAAATTAAAACAGGTGAAGGCGCAGACTGGTTATTAAGGTAACGCTGGCAGTAAATATGATCTAAGCGAGGAGATCTATCAAACTTGACCTACGCAATGCAAAAGGGCAAGATGGACTTTAAGCAGACTAAAGTAGGGTGCCCAGACTTTTCTGGCTTGCGATCTACATTTAAAGCGATCTGTTCACCATGATCCACAACCCCCCTGAAAAGTCCAATAGCCTTTCCACTTTTCCTTTTTTCAAAATAGCGATGCTCGTTTGGCAGATCAAACAGACATGTTTAGAATTCAGCAGAATACAGAAGACCGAAAAAAGAAAGACTGTACCAGGAAAACGTTTTCCTTCCACTCTGTATTGAAGTGGCAAGTTTTCAGCTTCTTACTTGGTCCATCAGTCATTTTTAATTAATTTTAATTTGTGTGAAATCATTTGTAACAAGTTAGCATTGACAATACTCAAGCACTGTCCACATTTCATTAAACGTTAGCTTATAGTTTGGTTTTCTCCACTCAGTGAAAGCATAGAGTGCTCGGTACGATCTTGATCATGTGGCTATGATCGAGAGATCACAACCAAATCAACTGTCAGGTGGCTGTCATAATAAGGAGTTACGAGATGGGAAGAATCTGACATTAAACAGAACGCGACCTACCAGCATGACCATTGCAATCGACCGGTTGACAATGATTGATGTACTGGGCAGCCTTGGACTACAACGACTAACCCAGCCATACAAACACCTACTTCTGCTAGTTTAAGGCTCCTAACGACAACTCTGACATTATGAAACTTGTCATACTAAAAGTGCACAGTTTAATAAGTAAATAGTTACCAGATTCCATCCAACAACTGTCTCTGGTCTCCCCTAATGTTAATCTCAGCTTCAAAGTATTTCATCATCAGAGTAGTATTTTCTCTACTGATGGTTTGTGACACTACACCTGGCAGGATTCAGTAGGATAGGATGCCAAACACTCTCTTCTTTCATCCAGCCACAAGCTGGGTAGCGAAAAATGAATCGTCTTTTCGCCCCACGGCCTTCTTCTGACAGCTAATTAACGTGGCTCCGCGTTCCCATGAAGCAGCATGACTGCGTCACATTTCGGGATCACTCTCACTGTCCCGCCGCATGCCGCAGTACGGCATCGCAGGAGTTCGCGTGTCGCTCCTCGCGCTCGCTCGTCACAGTGCCACCTTACGCCTCTGTAGGAGCCCTGGGTTTGAGCCCAGCCCAAGCCGTCAACTGAACTCAGCTCCACACTGCGTCAGTAGAGCGTTTAGCTCTAGCCCATGATACCGGCATCTCTGCAGGGCCTCGCAAACCCCTCAAGGTCAGCAAAACGTACATGGCTAATCAATGGCTGATCGAAGGCTGGCTTCTTGCCCTTTCCTCCAACATGACAGAGGACGAGTAGATGCTAGTCATCTGAAAGTTTGAGCTAGGGCACTGCTAGCGGGCAATTTCAGCGCCATCACATCTGATCAGCACGCTGGCGGCCAAAGTTTTAATAAGCAGAAATAGAAAGGGCATGACTGTATGGGTCACTGGAGATCAGCGGAATAACGCTGTTAGAAACACGACAAGGAGACGACTTTTAATCTTTTCTCTGGATTCTTTAACTTGATACTTCACCCCTACGCTTCCCTCATCCAGGTCCAGTGTGGTTACACAACCAGCTCTCACCAGGTGTCAGGCCGGGCCCTTTCCAAAAAGAACATCCAGCTGGCTCTTTGATATCTGAAACATGTTGAACCTTTAGAATTCTTCCCTTCTGACCTTCTGAGTCTTTTTACCATTTTATGGAAAATAACAAGGCCGCCTGTTGGCTTGGAAGGTAGCACTGTTGCCTCACACCTCTGGAACTGGTGGTTTGAGTCCCACCCCTGCTCAGCGTGTATAGAGGCTCCATGTTCTCTCTCTGTTGTATATTTCTAAGTCCAAATGCAAGCAGCTCCGAAAGTGTGCATGTGCCCTGTGATGATCTAGCACAGTGTTTTTCAACCCAGTCCTTCGGGACTCCCAGACAGTCCACATTTTTGCTCTCAACACAGTTGCACCAGAAATTTTGAGCCCTTGATTTATTCATTTGGTTTGTTCTTGATTGCTTGGCTCAGGTATGCTGGAAGCTGTGAGGGAGTAAAAATGTGGACTTTCTCTGGGTCTCCGAGGACTAGGTTGGGAAATACTGGTCCAGCATCCTGTCCGAAGCGTACCTTGGTGCTGTGCTGCCTGGGATTGGCTGCAGGCAACCTTGACCAGAAAATAACTATGCCTGACTTTCTAAACAGAGACTGCTCACATTGTTAGGACCCTGCGACTTGGGCGGCAGCTTGGGAACAGAATGAAGGATAGCAGAGAGCGGAGGGGTGCAGAGGATTTGGAGCTCTGGGCTATAATGGGAGTTGGGTTAGTAAGTGCTCAGGTGCTGTTGGGCAGCCCTGGCCAGCGAATGGGGCTCCTGAAGGATGCGGGGGCGGCGGCTCATACGTACTTGCTGATGTACTCCGCATTGAGCACCTTGTTGCAGACCCGGCACTTGAAGCAGCCGAGGTGCCAGTGTTTGTCCAAAGCCACCAGAGACTGTTCGTTCTTAAACTCCTTCCCACATCCGCAGCAATCTGGGAAAAAGGCAGCGAACACGTGAGCCGCTCTCCTAGGATTTCAGTGTGCGGCTCTGCAGGTTGCGACACTGTGGCGACAGATGGTTACTGGTTTGAATCCCATGGCTGATAAAATAATGTTACAAAAATAATGTCCAATACTTGTGTCCGGATGGCAGGCGCAGATGTCATGGGGTTCTGTGATGCCTGGCACACAATATGACGATCCTCTTTTGGTGAGGTCTGTCTTGGGTGACCGGAACCTTCACAACGTGTGTGGGTGCCTTCACATGCCCACTGGTTCCAAGATCGGGCAACTGTGACATCTGCATGCCCCACATGCTGGGCAATTGCAGGATGCGACCACCCGGCCTCATGCAAACCCACATGCGACCCCAATCAAACTCCATCAAGTGCTGGTAATGCTGCCTAAGGCGTCTATGAGGCATCCTCTGTGTCTGGTGACTAGACACACCAGCTTCTTGCAAAGTGAATCATTTACATACCCACAGCTGGTCTGCACATGCACCAAATTACATCCAAATCGGGCCATTATTTCAGGGTGCTTAACATTTTTTTGTCACTTAGTATATATGCATGTAATTCTGTATGTATGAGACTCCCAACCGTAAACCATCCATAATCCATGGGACCAGGAGCGGCCCTCGCATATAGCTATTCATTATTAATCATCTGAGCATCAAGCGTCCATGAGCACCCTCATCGACACACCCGTCCATCCTTCAGGGATCCATCTATCCCTCTTCATCTATCTTCATTTGTTCATTCATTCATTCATTCATCAGTCCTTTTACCATAATATTTATTCTTGTACTTTTCCTTCTTTACCCCTGTTTATAAACCATTTCCAAGGCTGGGTCTACATTTTCAGGGGTCTTTATTTGGATGGCCCCCCAAACAAACAAACTGATGGTCATTTGACTTCCTCACCAATGCAGGTCATCCAGGGCCTTCGGCAACGACATACTCTGCCTATAGCAAGAGTCAGCCCTGGGTATTTCAAACGTGGAAAACTGATTCTGATTCTGAAGGACATCAATTGGCCCAGGGCTAATCGAAGGAGAGCCTTGTTATATTTTCCTCATGAAGGGGTAGACTGGTGTCAAGCTGGAAGCCACCTACACCAGTTAACAAGCCCTGAGATGGGGGATGGTGCAGAGCACATCCCTGTTCCTGACCTCGTACAGCTCTGCTCATTATCACCCAGTAGGCATTCGCTAGGATGCTCACTGTCCCCGGCTATCAAGCCCTCCCACGGGACATCTAATTGGATGCTTCTCAAGCCTCCATTCCATCAAAAACCATCCATCCTGTTCCATCCTCCTCACCCCCTTCTCTTTAACCTGTTCTGACCTCAGATCCATAGGGCAGGGTGGACCCCCTATTCTGCCATAACATTGCCCACCTTTCACTGAGCTACTGCTCACAGACTATTTAACCCCTTGGGAGTGTTAATATCCCCCATGTGAAAATGCCTACAGTTTCCAGATGCTCTGGGTTCAGACTGACCCCAATCACTGCCTAAGGGACCTGACCACAGAAGACCCTGATTCAAGCAGCCATCACCAGGAATGCTTAGATATTACCAGACTGCCTTCATTCTCACTCACTTCTCCACACTGCGAGTACAGCTTTGGGATACTTGCTGCTGAGAAGGACTGACCACTGCTGCCGTATCTCATTTATGACTGACAGATCAAACTGCCCGCATGTCAGGGTTGACCGGGAGATCGTCTAGCCAAAGGGAATGGCCTGGCGGAGCTGGGAAGGCGGGACTCACTGTGGACGGCTTGGATGGGCGCCGGGCTGTCTGCAGGAAGGGGCTGTGTGCACTTTTGGCAGATGCACTCCTTGCCGTTGAAGGTGACCCGGTCACCAGCGGGGAAGGGCTGTCTGTGCACAAACAGAGATGTAGGTCAGATTCAAGACTGCCCCCCTGCCCAGATCCCGTGACACATATCATCATAACATCATAGCCAGCATGCTGATGGCGAGAGAGACGAGGATGCAGCTGTCCTGCAGATCACGCTGATGAGTAAGCGTCACACAGAACATCTCTGATGCGGTGCTTATAACAAATAAACAGCACGAGCTTTCATCAGGACCGGTAACAGCACCTATTTTATCATTTACTGTTCAGGCACAGAACGAACACAACGGCCAATCGAGGCTCTACAGCAGGACCGTTGCTAGAATCTATTTTATATGTTATATATTATGCTATATGTTATATAGTGTAATGTTATTTTATATGTAATGTTACGCACTCCAACATCGCCCTGGCATGCTGTTGCTTTGGTGCTTCTTCATGTAAGAGCCTTAGTCGAGTCACCTCGTCAGCTTTAGGGTCCTGACCCACCATCCCCCCACTAAAACCCGACACTATGTACCACTTCTTACTGTGGAAATGGAATATTTGGAGATCTGAGATACAATTTAAGGGGCATAGAGCTGCCGGCACACAGCGGGTGGATAACCAGCTGATGGTGGCAGCACTTCTCATCTAAGGGTGCTAGGTGAGTGCCGGCGTGCTACAGGGGGAAATAACCCATAATCCTCTCCTCCAGATCAGTGTGGACACCTGCTAATTCACCGTATCACATACGGGGGGGGGGGGGGCACTACAAGGTGGGTGAGAAGGCAGACAGAAAGATGAAGGGAGAGAGAGAAAGAGAGGGCAAGGAGGGTACAGGGACTGGCAGACAGAGAGTCAGAGAGTGAAGAGGGAGTCAGAATGAAAGAGGGAGTCAGAGAGGGAGAGGAAGTCGGAGTGGGACTCAGAGAGGGAGTCAGAGTAGGGGAGGGAGTCAGATAGGGAGAGGGAGTCAGATAGGGAGAGGGAGTCGGAGTGGGACTCAGAGAGGGAGTCAGAGTAGGGGAGGGAGTCAGATAGGGAGAGGGAGTCAGAATGGGAGTCGGAGAGGGAGTCCGAATGGGAGTCAGAAAGGGAGTGGGAGTCAGAGTGAGAGTCAGAGAGGGAGTGGGAGTCAGAGTAGGGGAGGAAGTCAGAGTGGGGGAAGGAGTCAGAGAGGGAGAGGGAGTCAGAGTGGGAGTCAGAGAGGGAGTCAGAGAGGGAGAGGGAGTCAGAGTGGGAGTCAGAGAGGGTGTCAGAGTGGGAGTCAGAGAGGGAGAGTGATTTAGACTACGGAGACTCCACAGGGAGCCATTGTGCCCAGCAAGTGATCAAGTTGCTAATACCCATACACAAGTACAGAAAGTCTGCGAGGGTGGGGGTTTGGGGGCACCATGGGATTAAATGAGAAGGTGTCCAGGATGCCAAGCTAGCCCCCCCCCCCCGCCAGCCGTACACTGACACACATTTTATGGGGCACTTTGGACAAGCCGCACATTCTCAGCTCTGAAAGAGCTCGGTTCTGGTTACTGGTCCAGATGGGGAAAACAAGCTCACTTTCCCACAGGCTTCACTGTACAGGGAGAAGGGCAGGAGCTGGGACAGGCTGCTTTTGGGCCTCCGCTTGGGACGGTACTATACATCACATACTGGGACCCACTGCCTGCTGCCCCCCCCCACACTTATTCAAGGCTCCCTGAGGAAAGGAAGATTTCAAAGCACAACTTTTCGGCCCGGTTACAGCTGCAGAGGCCGAGGCTGTGGAGGGCATGCTGGCCCCGTGTGCTTCAGAAGGTCTGGCCCAGGTACTCCCGGCTGCTCCTGCAGTCCACACACATGCAGGCCAGTGTAACGGGCCCTCTAACTGCGTGTACGTGTGAGTGGACGAGCATCCCGTCCAGTGTGTACCCCCGCCCAATTCCCCTGAGAGAGACTGCAGTTTACGTCATGTTGTTATATATTATGTTATATCTTATGTTATATGCCATGCCATGTCACTTCCATCTGTCTCCCCTTGCCATTGACATTATTGTCAGTATTACAGTATTGATAATTGTACAGAAATGTTTCAGAAATGATCCCAAAAGGTTGTCTTTAGCACTGTAATGTCTGTGCTGTCATGGCTGCTGTGTGAGGGGTCCGGGAGACACCTGATTTCATTTCACTGTGTGCTGTAGATGACTGTGAGGACAGTGAAGCCCCCCCCCCCAAGTGACCAGCATAAGCGACAAGATGATGGAAGGATGGATCAGCAATGATTAGTTTGCCCTGTGTCAGTAATAGAATAGAATAGTGATACTCTATTAAGAACTTCCCCAGGGGACATTCTCTTTTTGCCTACTCCATCTTGCTGTCCGCGAGACACACAGACAGGTGAGAGTAATCTTGGGGTGGGGTGGGGTGTGGGGGGGGGGTTAAGGCAAAGCACGTCATACCGCGGTAAGGCCCTTAACCCCAAGAGCTGCCCCAGCTGGATGGATGTCCTTACTTGCAGATGGAACACACGAAGCAGCGTGGGTGGTAGGTCTTCCCCAGGGCAGAGACCACCTCCCCCTCGATGAACTGGTCGCAGCTGAAGCAACGTGTGCCGTACAGCTTCTGGTAGTCCACAGTGCAGATGTAGTCTCCCTCCCTCACGAAGAACCCCCCCTGGGCCAGGTCACAGCCGCACACTGCGGGAGGGGGGGGGGGACAGGGACAGACATCTTTAACTGCTTCATCCTTTAAGTACGAACAGTCATTCATCTGCAGCATGCCTGACATCTGAAGGCAGCGCTTTGTAATGTGGAGAGACAGAAGAGAGGGAGGGAAGGAGGGAGAGGGAAAGAGAGGAGGAGAGCGAGGAAGCAAGGAGGAGAGAAGGTGGGGGGGCAACGGCCATTAGGATGGAGAGAAAAGCTTTAATGAAAGAGGAGGAAGAGAAGGAAAAGTAGAAGTGAAAAGAGAGGAAAGGAGCAAAAACGGAAGGAAAGAGAGGAGAAGGTAAAGGGGGGTGAGGGGCAGAGAAGTGAGAACATGCCAGTGACGCAGCCAGCCACTGCGTTACACACTGCGTTACACACCCGCCTCAGCGGCAGTGCCGGAAATCCGCTCATGAACGCTTTTCCATACGATTGCTGCACATTGTTTCAATGTACTGATGTAACCCCAGGACTAGGCTCAGGCTGGGCAGCAGGGCTCACCCCTGCAGGATTCACACCCACGACCCTCTGATACCAGGCCAGGCTCACTGGTACCGAAATCAGAGCAGAGCTGGGCCCCCCCAGTGAGACATTAGCCGAAGAGTCTGCCGCTACCTAGCGGCCCACGGACTCTGTCCGGGGCGTGGCGGGGAATGTGTCGGAATGCGACTCCAGCACGCGTTTGTTTGCACAGCCCGCTCCGGAGTCGGGGACGCGACATCATCGCCCCGGCGCTCACAAGAAAGGCGTTAACCCGCTGCAGGCTCGGCCGACCAACGCAAACAAAGGCCCTTTCCAGATCTCCAGGAAAACAGTGTGCTGGTGCATGACATCACCCTCCACAGGCCGGTCTCTGGGGGCCAATCAGCAAGGAACAGCAGGCGGCTCCTATTGGTCCATTTTTCATCCGCCTTGTCTTATTTTTTTTTTATAAGATCCAAATGAGGAGATGTTCCCACATGAAGTAAAGAAATCTGTGATTTTCTGGGTATAATGAAGTACTGACAGGGAAATGTCTGTGTCTGTGGGGGGGTTACCACAAAAAACAGCTACCTGCTTCTATTCACGTTTGCTTCTGGAAAACACGGGTCCGGCTGTGTTAAAAACAGCGCAGATGCCTTTCTCAGGAAATGGCAGACATACTTTCCGACAAGCAGCCGGGGCAGACAATGAGGCGGACCGGTCGGGCTCACGCTGGCAGGACGTCGGACTCAGGTTCCAGGACCCGTCCAGGGACCTCCATAGAACGAGCCGGGACCCCAGCTACTGTCTCACACGGACCCCCAGCACCAAAGCAGGCCATTCGGCACACAGACAGCGCTAAGTGAGGGAGGGAAATGCCACGATCCAGGCGCCAGCGGCAGCATCGTAACACGAGCCGGGCAAGGGTCCGCGGGCGGGAGCCGTGGGCCGGGGAGATAGGCTTTCAGTCAGGGGCTATTTATACAGCCAGCAGGTGGGCCGCCGTGTGGCGCCGGAAAGCCTGCAGGGGGCGCTGCTGCGCCCGACGCGGAGGGTGTAATGCAGCCGGCCTTGAGGGCTGACAAGGGGGCCATTTGTAGGATGGTTAGGTGTCACTCGTGGGGGGGAAATCACCTTAATCCACCTGAATGGAGCTTCCATCATCCCAATGCGCAGGTCTGCTTGCCAGAAAGGCTCGGCTCGTCCTTGGTTCCGCTGTAAAGATGCCCCCTCCCAACCCCCTCGTCGCCCCCCCCCCCCAAGCCACTAATACCCTGGCACTGCCAAACCTCGGGTGTTGGTTTCACTGTGATGCCATCGCTCCCGACTGGAGCTGACCTCCTCACACACAAACACACAAACACAGCTCCATTTTTGGCGAGGCTCGCTTGGAGCGCAGGAGGGCGGCCGAGACACTCCCCGGGAGGGAATGCGGCCCGGCCCTGATCTACAACACGGCGCTGCCTCCTGCTGGGAGCCTGGCCCAGTTACCAGAGAACAAGCATGAGGCAGGGAAAACTTACCAAAACTGAAAATATCACCAACATCACCAAAGTTAACTGGGGGATTCTGGGTGCTGTATTTACCAGCTCCCATGAATGTACAGCTAGAGCACCCAGGCTGAGCTGGAAAACAGCAGGCGCTAACTAATAAACATACCTTGGATCAAAATGGGTGCCTCAAAAAGATTAAGTTACTGGGCACACCGAGAACTGGAAGAGGCTCGGATCTGCAATCATATCTCAGATGGAAACCCGATGATGATACTTGAGCTACTCACTGGGCTAGATGGGAATGTCATTTGGGAAGATCTGACACAGCTGGAAGAGGAACTAGATGGGTGTGGCCATCATTATCACCCACCTACAACATCCATCCATCCATCCATTTTCCAACCCGCTTTGTCCCTATCGGGGTCGCGGGGGGTCCGGAGCCTATCCCGGAAGCTACGGGCACGAGGCGGGGAACGACCCAGGATGGGGGGCCAGCCCACCTACAACATAACTAATATTTATCATGGAACAGCTCCTCCTATTGGCTTGTGCTGTGGCAGACCCTCATTGGCTGCTGAGAAGGACCCCAACGAGATGTTTACTGCTTATTCCTCCAAGTGAAGGTTGTCTTGTACATTCAAAGTGGACAAACTGGACTTCATTAGAGCCACTGGTGCTCTTAGCTGGCAGACTGTTAGCCTGCAGAGGGAGGTTTTCACTCTTTTGTGGATGGGAGTGGTCGGGGTGTGGATGTTGGCTGGCAAAGAAGTAACTCGCCCATATGAAAGGGCAGTGACAGCACAGCTGGCGACTAAGAGCGATAACCAAATAAAGGGCAGCGACAGCACTGCTGGCGAGTAACAGCAACAACCAAATAAAGGGCAGCAACAGCACAGCTGGCAACTAAGAACGATAACCAAATAAAGGGCAGCGACAGCACTGCTGGCGACTAACAGCAACAACCAAATAAAGGGCAGCAACAGCACAGCTGGCAACTAACAGTGATAACCAAATAAAGGGCAGCGACAGCACAGCTGGCAACTAAGAGCGATAACC
>JAODKL010000017.1:14014325-14024728 GCA_026780765.1 Petrocephalus schoutedeni
CATTAATCTGCCTCGGTCGGGCAGCAAAGACACCATTCGTATGCATTTGAAGCAGAAAGCACATCAGGGCCAGAGCCTCCTGTCCGGAGCCAGCATTTTAGCTGATTATTCACGAGTGATGATTTGCTCCCTTTCTCTTTTAAGGTCAGACATCATTTTGAATGCACATTTTCCTCCGTAGCTAATCAAAAATTAATTTCCGAGGGTGCTGTCGGTGTAACTGCAATGTCACGCCGATGTCTGGATAACTGTGAGAAAGTGGGTCACGCAGCCCCGTCGCAGGATCTGTCGGTGCAGGGAGGTGGCTGGAGCCCTCACACGCACACACATACAGGCGCAGACACACAGAAGTATCACCAGCCCAGCGGCCCCTGAGGGTGGGGGTCTCCCTCAGAGAAACCTTGAAAGCATAAGACCCCCCTTTTTACATGGCGGTCTGCCGCAGAAGGACGTCTCCCTCAGAAGGAGCAGACAAAGGAATCGGGCGAGGAATCAGAAACCCAGACACATGCAACAGAGGGATTTGCATATTTAAAAAGATTTATTCTGTTTATTCAGCTTTTGCATTATTAATGAAGAGTGATAAAAGTAACGTCTACTGCTACTACTAATAATTAGTACTGGGTATATCTGTCTGGCCCCTTTTAAAATGGCCACATCACTTTTTAAAATGTACCCTGACCCACATTGCTGATTCACTGCAGCCATTTTGCACACTCACATTCACAACAGCAGAACAGGGGTCCTTCGGGGATCGACATATAAAACTGGGGAAAGTGCATGCAGAAAAACAGGGCCCGTCTACTGGTAGGATATGGAACCCAGCGAACAGACCAGCTCCGAGGTCAGGGCAGAATGACAGGCCAGCTTAGGAGACAGAGGTCCATGCTGGCACATGGATACGGAGGCTGGGGGGGGCAAACCCCACAGCCAGCCACTCCCCCTCCAACTGAGCTCTGGGGGTCATACATGCCCGGGCATCCCTCCAAGGCTCACCCTACTCCCGTCAGGGTGATGAGGCATGGAAGGATGCCCACTATGCTCGGGGGGGGGGGGGCAAGAGAACTGCTCAAAAACACAGACTGCGGGGGGGGTCCCCGAGGAGCGGATTAAGAAACATTGCTCTAAAGTGCTGCCCGGGACTCTCCCCCGGGGCACGGCAGGCCGTGTTTGTATGAGAGATCCCAGGCGAGGGTGTGTGTATGCATGTGCCTGCACGATGCAGGAGCTGAAGAGAGCAGCGATGCATGCTGGGTAACTGGCTCAGGCATGAGCAGACAGAACCTAGCAGTATTGCTGCAGCACAACACAAGGTGAGATCAGCGGGGGACAATGCTGGTGGACCTTTAGCGGTCTGCTCTCCGTGTCGCTGCAGTTTGAAACCAAGCGATGCAGCAGCACAGAAGCCCCTTCAGCAACATAATCAGACAGGAATACAGTAAGCTGAGCAGCCCGCCTACCCTGGGATCCACTTAACGTGCACACTCAGAAATGCACCATAAGTGTGTGCATTGCCAGCGTGACAGTGGCAGATTCCAGAACATTCCAGACCAGTTGTCCCGGAATTCTAGGTGTGTGGGAAGTTCTCACTCTGACCATTACCCCAATCAAAATAAAACGAAATTACTGAAATGACGGAGATGAGGCGATATAAGATCCTCGGGCGCGCGTGGCAGGATTCTCAGGTTTGTGCAGTCCTGACAGAAATCGGTCAGCTGTTTGGTGTTTATTATCACCACTAACAATTTCCATGACTGAGTCAACCATTTCAGGTCACTGTATTAAGGACGCCTGCTGATGGTCACACCAGATTGCCATCTGAACATCAGGCTGCCATTTCTCTGTCAGTGCCTAACACCTTCTCATTTCCAAACAAGAACTGACTCATCCGTAGCTATAAAATATAAGCTTATTAGCAATAATAAAATACTCCATTAAGTTATTCGAAGGACTATACAATAAGTGCATTCTACAGGGGTTGATGAATTATGGGCCGACACAGTCATGAATATAAATGGTAAAATCGCCATAGCGTTGAAGGAGTATGAGGTCTAACTGTCTGATCTGACCCTTAAGTTACGCAGGAGGAGAAACCCAACCTACATGTTTATATATAATCAGCGGTGTCATGTGGAGGCCGGGCCCCATCCAGAAAGTCAGGCAGAGGCACGAATAAAGAAGTGTGCTTATGAAATGTCACAAGCTAGCGCCACGTCTCCGACCTGATTAGCACTGCTTGTAAACATGGCCTGGGGTTGGGGGGGCAGCTGCCTTGGTGACATCACCAGCACATTAGTGCCCCCTCGGTCCCGGGCGTCCGGCCCGACCCGCTGCTATTCCAGTACAGCCACACGCTCAGGCCCTCCTAAGTCACTGTCTGTCCCCATCGATCAGAATAAGGAACCTTCTGGTCACGATCAGCTGGACCCTGGTGCCCCGCCCTCTCTCTGCAGCTCTCTTAATGTCGAGCTTCACACAAACTCCAGTCGTCATCTTTCAAGAGTCTGTCCTCCAATAGCTGATAGTTTGATATTGGGGGGGGGCACCACTTAGTCATTTAAATAAAGGTCTATTCATTGGGCGGGGTACATAAATGCAGCCCAGAGACTGGCCAGCGCGCACAGAGTCACAGCGGAACTCCGGGAACTTCAATATCTTCCACAACATCTACGCCCCTCCCCCATATCAAAAACAATGCCTCACTACGATAACACACACTACTCAAGGTGAGTAATTTTGGGTAACACTTTACTTGACGGGGCACAAATACTTGGCAGTTACTACTAATGTACGTATCATCAACAAATATAGTAGCTACTTAAGATAAAAGATGCATCATGATTTATTAATGATGAACAAACACAAGCTCAGTATTTCACCCATTATTCATGACTTGTTCTTTCAGTGGTTCACAAAAGTTTACAGAATGAACAGATATAATAACAACTATAGTAACTGTTTGAGATTAAGGATTTGTGACAATTCATTAATGATGAACAAACATTAGATCAGTATATAACTGTCACTTAATTTGTGGTTAACTAATACATAAGTAATAGCATAAAGCTACATTATCTGTGCCCGCTAAAGTAAAATATTGCCGAATTCTGTAGTGAAACACACAATTAATACTGATACATAAATCAATTTTAATTACAATAGCTCTGCTCACATTAATGCCTTTACCTACGGTATTCCACTCCAAATCACACAAAAGCCATCCAACACTTTCCCTACACTCTTCGGCAATCAAATAAGATAGAAGGCTTGGAACAATTAACACAAATTATTCATAGTTAGCAATTATCTGCAGAGTCACCTTAGCTGGAGTGTTACCCCTAAGATAATTTTTTAAGCTTATAAGAGCTTATTAATACCCTCCTGAAGAATGCGGCACAGGTGTGATTCGGCCAGTCATCATGTGACACTGGAGTGTTAAAGGGTGACAGGGGGGTGCCAGGCTGCTCATCCAGAGCACGTTAATTAATCAATAGGGTACGTGGCGGCCAGCGCCCACCTAATGCAGCCCACACGTGATGGGATTCCTTCTGGGTCCGCCTGGCAAAAGTGATACCAGAAAGAAAGACGATTAATTTTTTTGTACTTTTCCGTTGTTTTTCTGCGTCAAATGGTCAATGGTGTTGTGAGGGCGGCATCGATTGGCAGTCAGACTCACGCATGACGGCAGGAGGGGCGCGCATACGATCCGTGCAGCGCCCGACTCTGACATTCCAGTCATTTTTGACCCCTTGCCCACAGGATTCACGAGCGGCGTAGCACTCACCTGGCCATGCACTATGCTATGTTCCACGGACTGTGCACCACGTTCGCAATCGTTAACGTGAGTGTGTAATTACGCAGTCAGTTTCTAATACGCGCAGCGCGCATATCGCTACAGCCATGCCGCCATCGGACACCAGTGATTCGATTTCAGGACATTACACTTGCATTTAAAATTAAGTAAACTGTTCTGCGTTTTTTATATTATTATAACTGATTTATTTTTGATAATGCATGTCGTCTTTAAGTAACCCATAGTGAAACATTACCACGTACTTTGGAAATACAGAATATGTCATAATCCTGCTTAAATTCACATTAATAAATTGTAGACAACAGCAAAACATGAATTATTATTAATAATGCCAGTCATAGCTATAAATGAAATCTACATTTGACTAAAATTCGCACTGACATCTTAATTCAGCCCATGCGCTGGTCGCCCGAGCCGAACTTACCAGTGCTCATGTTAGCGGCCGTCAGCGATCAGAAGACGCGTCCAGAGGTATCCGCCTGGAAAGCAGACATGGGCTGCACACTGCAGGAGATGCAGGGAAATCTTCACACATCTAAATGAGAAATACAGGGTCGGCAGTATCCGAACCAGTGGCAACAGCGACTTATACGGCAAATGGTAAGTTGTCAAGCAGAGGAGCGTCGGATGGTGCTGCAGTACGTTAGTCCAGAGCCGAACGCACTGCACTTGATATGAGCAGAAGCCTTCGATGACTGTCCTACCGCCTCTGTCTCAGCATCCCTGGAGCCAGGTGATAAATACTGCCTCTGACAGCTGAGCAGCGCATATCGCGGGTGGTGGTTTCTGGGATGTGTAGTTTGTAGCTGTAGCCACAAGCTTCAGACATTAAGAAGAGCTCTCGCTGTTTTGCAGGTTGAACAACAACTTCCATAAATGCAGGAGCCGAAGTAAACAAACAATGTTACAACTGTGGGTGTGAGAAATGGATATTAAATATTGTTGCGACCATAATCTGTATATTCATAACCACATAACGCACCTGCTAGAACGGTATTACAGAATGCCTTTGTTGTCATTTCACAAATGAGCTCAAGTACGTCCTGTCTTCCTCTTCTTCTGTGTATTTTTGGATTTTGGGGCTAAATACCCAGCACCACTTGTTCGATCAGTTGCGGGATGTGACCCAGGCGCCCACCGGTAGAACCCACTAATCTGCAGACCCTCACGCCACCTCTTTCCATTTAGTCATCTACACCAACTCTTGGCTTATTAAAAGTCAAAACAACAACGGCGCATACATTAAAATATTTGACCCCCCCGGGTACTCTGGATCTTTCCAGCCCTTCAGGCTGATTTATACCGAAATTGCGTGTGCGTGCCCTGCTATGTTCTGGCATTCCGTCCAGGGTGTTCCCAGCATGTGCTTCCTGGGATAAGCGCCAAGCTCACCAAGACCCCGCTCTGAATAAGCAGTTATAGGATATGGATGTTTACTGTATTCCAAAAAGTATATCATTCAAGATAATGATATCACATTATTTGATATTACGTATCATATATATGGCTCAGCGGCTTTGATCGCTGGACTTGTGATTGGAACGTTGCCGGCTTAAATCTCAGGGCCCCTTAGAAGGCCCTGCACCCCTTTCGCTCCAGGGGCTGGCTGACCTTGTATTATAAACAGCACATTCCTTTGGATAAATTAGTCGTCTACTAACTTATTAATAATGTAAACTAGGAGAATCCAAGATGCGGCACTTTGCTAAGTGATCATATTTGCTTAAGTCGTCATAAACTAAATATGTAACAATACAAAACATAAGAGTTTGGTTCAACTGACATAAGACTTCCACAAGTTTCGCGGCTGATCCAAAAGCAGCAATGTCGGTTTAAATGAATTTAGAGCCACCTGGCGCTGAAGCAATAAAACTGTAGCTGTGAGTTTTTAATAAACCGCGATTGATGCGTGAAGAAAACATTCAGAACATCTCGAGAAAATAGCTTTTTGCCACACGTCACATTCTCATAAATGTAATAAACGGCACAGGCATTTAATCGCCAGATTTGATTATTTCTGCTCTAGTTGATGTGTGACGTAATTTTCCCGCGACCTGGTGAGTGTTCGGCAGCCTTCAGAAGTTTTATGTTCAGAGGGTGATCAAATCCATTTAGTTAATTGTCTCTGCTGATTATTAGATAGTTCATACAACAAAAAAACTTATAGACTCTGGCTATTTTTAATCGGCTCTTCGTCCTACGATCTGCAAAGCATGTGGATCGACGTGTGACCGTAGCTCTGCCGGGCGCTTGCCCATCCTATTATGACTCACATGAAAGCGACGGGAAGATGGCGGCGCACACAGACTGCGTGCTTTTCTTTTTCTCTGCGTAATTAATTTTTATTTTAATATCATTTTACATATCACTATAAGGATATCACGGCGAACATGCTGCAGGAGGAAAGCTTAGGAATAGAAGTGATTATTCAGAAAGATGACGACAAGAAGGCTCCATCTTGCCCTCATGGTATGTCGGGCAGAATAATCTTGAATTACCTGTGAAGGCAGACATTACTGTAAATGATTCGTGCACACGTTGCATTGAACCCGCGTTTCATCGCACGATTTAATAACCATTGTTCGTTGCTGTCTGCTCACATAGCATAATTATTACTAAATTATTACTAACTATATATAATAAATATACTATTTTATAACGCCAAGTGTAATTTAACACAAGTAAGGAATAGATAGGCATAGCAGCGGGAAATTAGCTGATGTTAACACTATTACATTTCGTTATATGATATGTAATACCCCTGAGTGAGCTCCAGAAAAATAACTAGTTATGTAAATGGTTAACGCTGAAGCGTTAGCTAAGCAAGGTTGGGGAGACGTTAAATCCCGTGTATCTGTTGTTGCTTTGCTTTCTAGGCCCCACGTTGCTATTTGAGAAGGTGTGTCATGGAGAACAGGCCGGCAGGAGGTTTTATGCGTGCTCGGCTTGCAGAGACAGGAAAGACTGTAACTTCTTTCAGTGGGAGGACGATAAGGTGAGACACGGCGCAGCACTGGGAAAGCTGGTCATGTTATTAACCAGGTTAAAGGGTATGTGTGGTTGTAGGTATCTGAAGACAGGCGTTTGGCGAGGGAAGCGGAAAACAGACGTAAGCTCCCCCAAATAACCCATCAGGAATACTGCAGCAGGTAATAACAGCTGTGAAAGAACACTTTGTTTTTGAAATGGTGAAGCCTTGAGTTAAACATTTTACTAAACGGAAGTCTCTGTGGAGTTGTCTAATGGGGAAAAAAACTTGCTTTCATGCTGTTAAGGTTTCTACAGTTTGTCTCCCTGCCCTTGGAGCAGAGGAGGTTCTGTCAGGACTGCCAGCTCCTGCTGCTTCCCGTGGAGCGGAGCGCGCATTCCTCACACAGGGCGCTCTCTGATGACATCACGGTGGCTTGCTTAAGAAGGCCCAGCCTGCTGCTCTGCCCCCTGGAAAATAAGAAGAGCAATGCGCAGTTCCTGTTCGCCGACCGCAGCTGTCACTTCCTCCTAGACCTTCTGACTGGCCTGGGATTCCGGAAGGTTCTGTGTGTTGGGACCCCCCGGTACGTGTTCTTACAGTTCGCCCACCTCAAGGGAGCAGGTGGCCCACTGATTCACACTCTTTATATGTTCTTCTCTTTACTGAATGAGGCATACAGGTTCAGTGTGGCTGTCTGAATTGAGCAGCTATCTGACACTCGTTCAGCGGCCTACTGGCTCATGGGAGTTTTCCTTACAGAATCGTTCTGAGGGCAGAATGACAAATGATTGGTTCTGAGAGATTACCAATCATATCCTGTGTCAGCTGTCAGACCAACCAATCAGATGTCTTGGTCCCACCTCCTCTAGTTGCTCCTCTATCATTTTTCGTTCTGCCCTCAGAACATGTTTATGTTACTAAACAGTTATCTCCCACGAATGACCTTCTGTCCTCGTTCCATCTCATCTCCAAACATCTACCATCAGTGCGTTAAAGGGGACCCCGTTTTCCTCCCCAGGCTCCATGAGCTGATCAAAATAAGAAACCTGGAGGGGAAGAAGGAGCCAATAAAGAGTCTCCTGCTGGACATTGACTTCAGGTAGCTTTTATTCATCAGCCTACATGCTGTAATTGCTGAATACATTGATGCACACAGTCAGTCTAACTCCTGAAACACAATATTAAAGTTCAGGTTGATATAAGCGCATTGCCTTTTCTGATAAGCTAGGATATTATGAAAAACAGCACTTCTGTGTTCCATCGTTAATTGCATGCAGCAAGAATATGCGCAGGTAGGTGTTATAAACTGCACTCCATAGAGGGTTTGATCCGGCGAGGATCTGTAAGGGTTTAACCCTTACGTCGCATTTGGGGTCTGTCAGACCCCAGAGCCTGTTTAAACGGTGGGCATGTAAATCTTAATGCGACGCAAGGGTTTAAAGGCCATAAAGGCAGATCTCCATGTAGCTTGGGCCCAGCTGGCTGCTGTCAGGCTTAAAAAAGCGGAACGCGGGGAACAGAGGCCCGGAGAACTGGGGCTGCAGCCTGTCGCCGACGGGCATGAGGGCGGCGGAGAACTCGTGCAGGAGCCGCATGGCACGGGCGTCGTAGAAAGCCAGGCGGCCCCTGGCGTGGTCCACGAGCACGCCCAGCCGTTGCAGAGGCTCCACACCGGCGCCCCGGCACGCCATGCGACGGTCGCCATGCCAGGCGGACAGGCTGCCCTCACGGAGCTCCACACACCACGAGTGTCCGTTGCGGCCCAGCTTGGCGCCCTTCTCCTGGCCTTTTCGCTCGATGCTCCTGTAGGTGGCGCCCACCGCCCACGCCGGGCTGCAGTGCACATCCACTTCCCAGTAGCGCCTCCCCGTGGAAACCCCGGTGGAGCCGAGGGCACAGTACACCTTCTCAAACTGCAGGGGGAGCTCCAGGGCAGGCCTAGCCTCTGTGGAGAAGCAGAGTCTCCTTCCAGCTGCCCCCACGAGGATTTGCTTGTGGCAGGTCTGCTTGTCGACCTGGAATGTTAGCGAGTCTGGGAAAGAGAAGGAAAGGAAAATGAGAAGAAAAGGAAGCTGAAAACGGCCAGAATACTGACTATTTGAGTGAAGATTATACTCTGTTAAAAAAATGAAATACCCAGCAGAAAGGTCTTGCGATGCAGGTCTGCCTGAAGGTTGTTCAGAATGTTGCCCAGTATCTTGATGAGTTTTTGAAATCTGTCATTGTTCATCTTAATGTCCTCCTCAGCGACAGACTTCCTGGGACAGCTGAGGAAGAAGAGAATGTCCCACAGGGGATTAAAAAGAAAGTATCCTGTATACTTTTATACAACTATATATATAGTGGTATATAGATATAACCACTGTGACTAATTCAGCAGTACTCTCAGGATCTTAGGCACTGTTATGGGACGTCCTAATAAAATGGCAAACGTTCAGATTGTTTGCACTGGACGTCCCTGCATGAAAGCGGATAAGCAAAATGAAATGGTACCTCAAGTCCCAAGAGCAGTCCTGTAAGACAGAGAGCGTAAATGTACAAGGTGACCGACCCCACCGGACTTTGTGTGTGTGGGAGTTAAGCCTCCCGTTCCTGCAACCTCTCTCCGCATCGCCCCCCGTCCCCCCCCCCCCGATACCGCGTCAGTGAACACGGCCCTAAGTGTGAATCTGAGCCGGGATCTGGGCCGCTGGCTGACCTGCGCGGCCGCGCTCTTCTCCAGGGCCTGCTGCGTGCCGCCCATCTCCTTCTGCACCTGGGCCAGGTGGCGCTTCCAGGCTCGCTGCAGCTCCTCGAGCCTCGTCCCGGCCTCCCGCTGCTCCTGCTCCACTGCCTCCAGCACCGCGCGCTCGTCGGCCAGCAGGGTGCG
Source organism: Petrocephalus schoutedeni (assembly GCA_026780765.1). Classification (NCBI taxonomy): domain Eukaryota; kingdom Metazoa; phylum Chordata; class Actinopteri; order Osteoglossiformes; family Mormyridae; genus Petrocephalus; species Petrocephalus schoutedeni. Next base: position 14,023,980 of record JAODKL010000017.1, read on the forward strand.
CCGCATGCTGTCGAACTGCTCGCTCACCTGCAGCTTCATGGCCTCTGCGCTCCTCTGCCGCGGGGGATGGGGATGGTTAGGTATCGCTGCTGGGCGGATGGGGGGCTTCCCATGCGCCTCAGATGACCCAATGGAAGCGAGCATTGACCGACAGGAAGTGAGTGTTTGATTGACAGCCCCAGAGGGCGGGATCATCCCCCCCCCCGCCCCCCTCACCATGAGGTCCCCGCTCCTTTTCTTCAGGGACTGCAGGTGGGCCTGTGCTTTCGCTTGCTCCTCCGTGAGCTCCTGCAGGTGTCTGGACAGAACCTCCTGTGTGCGTTGAGGGGAAATACTACAGACAGTCTGTTCATGTTTTAGCCATGGAGCCCTGGAGTTTATTTAGATGCCGTATCGGATCTGTTCAGGTGATTTAGACAATGGAAACCTACAGATGTGCTGAGTTTTTTAGCTGAGGCTGAAATCTTAATATACAATCCTTTAACCTTTATTTTGAATGGTAAATGCCTTCAGGCACATCACAGTCTGTGGTCTTCCTGTCTTGAACTGCACAGAGCTTGTAATTGTAATTAGCTGTGTAATTGTACTTGGGTGTGTAATTGGACCTGGTTTACCTTGGCCTGCTTGCCCCCAGCTGCGATCACCCTCCTCATCATCCTGGGGGAGCGGGGGTGTGCCTGGGTGAGCTCCGCAGCGGGGGCGTCCAGTTCCATAGCCATCATGGTGGCCCTGTCCTCCTCCGCCATGGT
>JAODKL010000017.1:14045935-14062453 GCA_026780765.1 Petrocephalus schoutedeni
TCCTCCAAGAAAATATATCCGTTACACCGCGTGAAATATTTTTTGAAAATAAATGCCTTTGTCGGCAAGCAAAAAATGACCCAAAACAGTTATGAGTTCATGTTTAATAGCTTTGAATTTTAAAATAAGAAACATAAGTCAGTCTTTATACAAACCTTTGCCACGCAAACTGCTTTCATGAATTAAAATCCTTTTCATTTCCTCGGGATCTAACGTGCGCGCTGCTGATCGTGAGGCTCTGGCTCCTGCCCGTCACTAGCTGGTTGTGTTTATGCTGAATTATTAATAGCTTTAATCAAGCCTTTGCTTGATGTGAGTCTGTTTCCCGTTAATTATGGGGGTTAAGCGTGCGAGGCTGTCTGCGTGTGTGTGCGCACAGAGCCATAGAGCCCGCTTCCCGATCGCCTCGCTCGCAGGCGGAGCCCTGACTCCGGTGACCCCCCTCATTCCCACCCCCTCTGTGCTGCAGCTATGATTCTGCATCATTATCTTTGTCAAAGGGGTGTCCCGCCTTACCTGAAACCTAGGACCCCCACACCTCCATAACAGCCAGGTAAACCCATAAAGTGCGTCCCGTCTGGCAGAGGATCTCTTGTATCAGACCAAGGCTGCTAAATGCAAAACTTATTTATCAAGAGTGAAAGCTTTTTTTTTTGATGATTTAACTTACAGCTGCCAGTAAACCCAGCCATCGTTGTTTTTGGGGTTTAACGTTGTTGTTGTGGCTATTCAGAGAACTACTACCACTTCTGAGTAATAAACAGAGAGTATAGGAAACTGCTGGACTGCACGCCCCCAAACCATGGGCCATGTAGCTCAAGGTTATTGATTGGAAGCCTGGGAGTCCAGTTTCAAGCACTATACGTTTTTCATGAATCCAGTGAGTTTTGCTTGGTTTCACATTGGGCGCATTTGTCAAAATATACTTTCAGAGGACGGTTATTTAATTCCTGTATAACTATTCCCTGTTGCCTTTCTCACCGTTTCACATGAGATCTCAATAAAGGTGATTTATATATACCGCTAATTTCTGCCTCGTTCGAAAGATACCCCTGTCCTACGTGAGTGGTGTGAAATGTGCATCACCTCCGGAGGTCCCTCTTCCAGGAATAAGTGATAAGGTGACTATTGCCTTTGTCCTACTTTTAAATCGAGTTACACGAAACAGGTCAATAGCTGTTTTTTTTCTGGGTTATTCTCACCAAAGTTGTCAGTTAGCCGGTGATTCATAGTCGGTGGCTCAGTTTTAGTGGGCCAGCAATATGGTGGCTTTGAAACAGGCCTGTGACTGTCCAACTGCGCGTTAAAGTGCAGCATGACTCACTGTGGCTTTTGCGAAACGTCCAGTTGTATAATCATTAAAAGGTGCACTGCGAGATCGGTTTATATAAAGCGACTTTGTAAGGATAAAGAATCCGCGAGGCATGTGTCTCACAAATTGCAAACACTGCGTCCTGCAAAAGCAAAAGTTTTTTTTTTTTGTAGCTTCTATCTACTGTTGACAAGACATTTTAAAGCTTTTAATGCCACCCGTACTTTTGTGGCACTGATACAGTTTTGCCGCAAACATTAGTGAAATATAACAGGTGCCGCTTGACAGATACCCGTCATGTACGCCGTGGCTCAGCGGGTCTTTGACTCGCGGCAGGAATGCGGCCATTCAGAGCATCAGCCCTTTCGGTCTGGGAAGGCGGTGGCGATACGGTGAGCCAGTAGCTACAGATGTGGGTCTGCGCATTGACAGCCTGGGCTGCTGGCACGGGTGGAGGGGGGAATTAGGACAAGGACTTTCTGCTTCCCTAACCTGCCTCCCTGACGTACAGCACCCCCCCCCCCCACACACACACACACACGCACGCGCTTTACCTGTCCCCATCTCTCCAGCTGGGGGCACACCGGGGACCGCAGGTAACCGTAGCCCAGCATTCCGTCATCTCATACTTCAGACGTGACTCCAGATGTGAGTCGCATGTGTCGGCATCATGATATTCGGTCCGGAGTTCGTTTTCGTACTGATCAGCGTCTCCGTTTCGTCCTGAGAAGGAAACATGTCGGGCTTTTATTCTGGCTGTGGGTGGCTGTGTTCACAAAATTACAAGTCTGAACTTTGCTCTCCCCCGATTGGCAAATTCCCCCGACTCCCCCTCCCCCATCCAGCACAATATATACCAAAGGCTGCTGGCAGACCCCCCCATGAAATTTTATTCTGGCTCCGGGCCTTATGGCGGGGTACGTGCTTCACTGTGGGGAAGACAGTGTGCCGTTTCCCATCATGCTGTGCAGCATCTGTAGGGGTTGTAGCCGGAGACATTCCTATTGGCCCATTTGGGGCGTGTCCAAAGATGTAGTGTGGCCCATTATTAACTCCGTACGCAGTCACCGCTGACGTCTTCTGCTAATTACCATAGAGCACAAGGGTGTGATTAGACTCCTGACCTGATATTGGCTCAGTAGAGGAGGGTCATTATAACAAGGACAGATGAATGTCCCTTAGGGTGGGGGGGGGGGCAGAGAAAGGCCAGGAGCCTTTAAAAGTAACATTGCTCTTTCACATGCTCTCTCTTCCCCTCGTTCTTTCACCCTCTCCCTCCATCTCTCTCTCTCCTCTCTTTTTCTCTCCCAAGAAAGTGTTGCATGATTAATTTTCACAGTTATGTGTGTGACTGTAAATAAATGCTCATAGTGTCTGTCTGCCTGTCCCTCCTATGGCTTTCCCCATCACTGACTCGGCCTGGCCGCCTCTGCTAGTCCCCTTCTTTACTGGTTGTCTGGTTCCCGCAGGGAGATGGTTAACGCCTGGTTTGCTGACAGAATCCACTCCATCCAATCCCCCCGTGAAGGATCTAGAGTCCAGGCAGAGCCATGCGTGGCCACGCCCCCTAACAGCGGCCCCACCCACAGCCCCGTCCCAGGCACGCCCACCCGGAAGATCTCCGCGTCGGAATTCGACAGGCCGTTGCGGCCCATCGTGGTGAAGGACGCGGAGGGCTCCCTGACTTTCGTCAGCGACGCGGAGCCCGTGCAGATGCCGCTGAGGACCCAGCGCGCGGAGCCCGGCGCCGGGGGGCCCGCGGGGGCCGGGGGGGCCGCGGGAGGTGGGGGCGATCGCTGCGGCCAGCTGCTGGAGCTTGTCCGCGAGGTCTCCAGCCACCTGGACATCACCACGCTCTGCCACAAGATCTTCCTGCACATCAACGGGCTGATCGCCGCCGACCGCTACTCGCTCTTCCTGGTGTGCGAGGACAGCTCCAACGAGAAGTTCCTGCTCAGCCGGCTCTTCGACGTGGCCGAGGGCTGCACTCTGGAGGAAGCCTCCAACAACTGCATCCGGCTGGACTGGAACAAGGGCATCGTGGGACATGTAGCGGCCACAGGGCAGCCGCTGAACATCGCGAACGCTTACGAGGTAGGCCCCGCCGGGGGGGGGGGGGGGGGGGGGGGGCGTGGCCACGGCGACCAGGCACTCAGAGGTTACTCCGGCCGGGCAGGGGGCTTCTCCACCCCTGACTTCGGGGGCCCCACTGTGTCGCCATCAGCAGACCTCAGACACGTCAAAGTTATGCCGCGGCATTCAAGCTCACACACAGCAGAAACCTGTCAGCCCCAGAGTGTGAGGCAAACTGACACCACAGGATTAATCTGCACTGAGCCCACGGAGGCCTTCCATCAGGCTCGTATGCAGAAGACGGCCGTGGCCTTCAGCCTGTTAAAACATCCACTCTTTGATTGTTTTTGATGAATGTGACTGTGCTTCATTTAAGTATATAAGGAACTTCTAATTACAGGAAAGCTTTCATGAATCTGCGCTTGTTTGTCTTTTGTCTGCCGCCATGTTCTGTCTCCTGTTCCTCGGACCTCAGAGACCGTGTGGCTCTTTGACCTCTGACCTCGCGTTGACCTTATTTGGCAGCTTGCTCCACTTTAGTCATTTTGAGAGCTTTCGCCTGCAGTGGCTGTTTTTGGGAAGCCCTGAGGTCAGACGGAAAGAGAGCTTTCATATTGCGAATTCATCCTGAGAAAGCCGATCTGTGCTTACAATTACCATGGAAGGAGGATTTATATAAATGTGCCGTTTGCACTTCCCAAAAGCTATTAACTGCAGGCCCAGAATGGTTAAAACAGCCAAAAAATCTCAAGATCGAATCATGCATTATTCCCTTCAATGTCCCTGAGCACACCAACCCATTCTCAGATGAAAGCTCTACTGTTAAATTTCAGGGGGAAAAAAACAGAATAATTTAATATAACTGCAACATTTGATTAAAATGTTGAACATCCACAACTTGCTTTTCTTGTGCCCACTAGCATCTTTATTTTATCTGGCAGATGTTGCAGTTAGACAGACGCACTGTAGCCTGCAGGAATGTTAATTCCTCTCTTTTGGGCTCATCCGCGTCACGGGCGAGGTCTCCTCCAGCCAGGTCCTGGAAGGCCTGGCTTGGCCTGGCCTCTGCGCTTCCTGGCCTCCTCCACTGCGGAGACGGCAGTCACCCGCTGCCAGGAGCAGAGAGACTCGTGAAGGAGACCAGGGCAAATCCTGTGGCTGGTTGCCAGTGTCGTGGCAGCTGGATCCTAAGAGGGCAGCTAAATAAGGTACATTGTGGAAATCCAGATGTTTCCGGCGAGAGGAGCAAGAGTACCCCGGTGACGGGGGGGCCTCGGCGGTCGGGACATTTCCGGCGTGCTGCGGGCCCTCGGCCTGCATTGCTCCCCCCGAGCCGCCAGTCAGACCTGATCGTACCTCCGAAACAGAGCTTGGCCACCGCAGAGCGGCGGGCCTCCCGGCCACGTCCCCCTCGCTGTCCCTCTGAAAGCGCTTTATAATCGGCTGAGCCAGCTGTGACAGATCCCCCTGTTTGGCAGGGCAGACCGCGGGGTGCTGTGGGATCCCGCGCGGAGGTTTATTCAGTAGTCTGTCCCCGAGTGACTTCGCCAGCTGCGTCTCTGCCACCAGCCGCCGCTTTGCTCGCCTTCGTGCGGATGCCATATGCGGTGCACATCTGCGCCCGCCCACCTGCCCTCGTACCCGAAGCTCGAAAGTCATTATTCTGATAACTCCGCAGGCGCACGAAAGCTTGTGGGGAGTATTTGAAGCAGTGTCTCCCCTGGGGGCGCTAGAGAGTCATAACAGCAGCATCTTCCCGATCTCTGCGGCCGACACGCACCCTGGTTCTGCTCCCTGCGAATCAGCCTAGCCTGGCACCCGGATGTCCAGCCAGCTCCCGGAAACGCGTGTCCTTTGACACCCCCCCCCCCATGTGGCTGTGTTAATTTCCCAGGAGACGAGGCGGATGGAGAGGAGATTATCACCTCTGACAGTGGCCTGGCGTGACGTCAGCGCTAACCTTTGCTAATGAGCCTCTGACGCAGCCCGCTGTTGGTCCCCCTCCAGGGCCATGCCACCTGCCTGCTTCCTTTTTTTTTTTTCCATTTCGGACAGGTAAAATAAAAAAACAGGCTTAGCGTCGAAAAGTTTGGCGTGCATGGGCAGAAGGCCGAGCCCGTCCGCATTCCAGAGGACTTCACGGATCTCCCCGTGTGTCTCTGCTGGGTTCTGGATTCCCTGAGTTTGAAATTAAAGCTTCATCTTATTCTAATTAGAAAATCATCCACCCTGTAACACACAGACTGTGTGATTATGTGACTTTCGGCTCAGATCTATAAACCTTGGGACGGCGGTTAGGATTGCTGCTTTTATGTGGCAGCGGTAATAGCCCAGCTGGGAGCATCTGTTCACTGTGTGGATAATCTTAGTGATCATTTTGGTGGGAATTATTCAGCCGAGGAGCATAAACGGCAGGCAGTAAGGGCATCGTGTGGAATAGAGCTGTTTTTCTTTTTGATGAGGCTGTCTTGGTGGTAGCTGTTTTCCAAGGGAGATTTCTTACTTTCCATCTGCTTACAGATGTAATCTGACAGCACTCATTTGGAGCCCCGAGCCTGGATGCCTGTCCATCACCTTCCCAGCTGGGTGTGTGAGTCCAGGAGAAAACTGCATAATAGAGGCATTGAAGGTTTCCTCACGACCTCACGAATCAACGCGCCTGTGCGTGTGTGTTTCTCGCAGCCCTATTCCCCTCAAGACAGATTTTATTTCAGCACTTTTAAGGACTGTTAGTGCGCGTCGTGAGTTTGTAACAGACGCGCGTGCCTTTATTTGGGCACAGTTTAGCTTGTTCGCTAACGGTAGGCTGATAATCCCTCCGTGTGTCTCTGTGGGAAAACGCCGTGTAAACACCAGACCAGGGGTCTGTTTGTTTGCCGTCCTCCGCGCCCACCGTAGAGGGGCTCGGCGGTCCTCCAAGGAAGGTCAGGCGCTCAGCGAAGCGTCTGCGGCAAGATCCCCGTTCTCCGGAACGCAATCCACCGCTAGTGAGGCTCGATCACACACCACATGAAAACATGAAGGTGTGTTTAAGTCATTTTCAGCTAAAAGAATTCAGTGACTCACCCGGGTGGACAGTATCAGTAATAAAGGCCGGATCTCCTATCTGCTATGTGGATCCAGGGGAACATAAATCTCACATCACCAATCTCACAGCTCCTGTAAAGCAGCAGCCTTGTGGAAACAGGTGATATTAGTCAGGCATCTGCCAGTATAAGGGCAGGGCGATGGAGACGATGGAGATTACATGGGGCATTACATGCTCTGAAATAAGCCATGTTTGGCTAAGATCATATAATGGACTCGTGCATGTTTAAAACAAACATTCGTGTTAATGTTGCCATCGTTTTGAATGGATACACTCATGTTCTTCCCGTGCCCTCCTTCTAGCGGGGTGGGCTTTGATGCCGGCTGTCCCGGCGTGCGCGTGCCACGTGTTTGCGAGGGGTTGAGACTCCAGCTGTGATTCTGCAGCGACAGCATCAGAATGGGGGGGGGGGGCTGTTTGCTGGAATGGAGGCTGAAGTAAACATTAGGCAGGATGAATCGCAGACCCATTACCCTGGTTCTCATCTGGGGCAGTCCGTCTCCTGGCGTTTACATTTGGGGGAGATTATCGGGCATTGGGGTCAGAACCCGGTCTGGACGTGCTGTGTGAGAGGTTTCGACCCAGACCTCTGCTCCTGAAATAAGGCAGCGGAACGGTGTAGCTGACTGAGCCAGTGCGATCGGGGAGGCTGCGAGGCTCTTATGCGTTTCCTGCCCGAAGTTGGGAAGCATTCAGCTCCGTGCATCTGCCTTGTGACGTATGTGTGTTGTGAGCTGTGTACGCCAGAAAGCCGACGTTCCTCCCTCCACCTGTCTCCTATAAACACTCAGGGGAGGCCGTCATGCCTCTCCCCGGAATGTGATGACGACGGTCACCCTGCTGATCTCCCCCTCACAGGATCCCAGGTTCAATGCTGAAGTCGATCAGATCACAGGATACAAGACGCACAGCATCCTGTGCATGCCCATCAAGAACCACCGAGAGGAGGTGACCCGGCCCGGCCAACACATTCCCCATGTATCATGAGCCTACATACCACTGAATCTGAGGTCTCTCTACTCTCTGTCCCCCTCTCTTATTGGCTGGCAGGTTGTGGGCGTGGCCCAAGCCATCAACAAGAAGTGTGGGAAGGACGGCACCTTCACAGAGCAGGACGAGAAGGTATGTCTGAGGGCCTGGTGTCTGAAATGCAGCCGCATCCTCTCTGCATACACCCTTAACCTGAGCCCCCCCACCCCGAGCAGGACTTCTCTGCCTATCTGGCCTTCTGCGGGATCGTGCTCCACAACGCTCAGCTCTATGAGACATCGCAGCTGGAGAATCGACGCAATCAGGTGCGGCCCCCTCCTCCGAGGGGTGGGGGCGTGGGGGAGTGGGAAACAGCCATGTGCAGTAAGCCGCTGGAGCCCTGCTTTGGATATGGGGAAGGCATTGTTTCATAAAGGAATACAGACATGGCTGATGTATGCTGGGAAGGCAGGCCAAGGATTAGCCTGGGGAAACCCTCAGCCCTGCTGGGAAACTCGATACGGCCACTTGCTGATTGTTCTCCTGTCAATATAATGACAAACTGGGTAGCCATGTGGAGGGTGGTGTGTGGCGATAGGTGTGTGACCTTTGTGTGTGTATGTGGCCTGCAGGTGCTACTGGAGCTGGCCAGCCTCATCTTTGAGGAGCAGCAGTCTCTGGAGGTCCTCCTGAAGAAGATCGCTGCCACCATCCTGTCCTTCATGCAGGCGCACTGCTGTACGGTGTTCATTGCCGGCGACGACACCTTGGTGAGTCCCCCCAGCCCCATGGAAAGCTCACACTGTGTGTGACAGTGACAGTGTTTATGGGGACGCAGGGGCTGATGGGGAAAGTGTGCTTTTGTGTAAAGTACAATCCCAGCAAAAAAGGCAGCAAGCTGTTCCATTTCTATGCTAAAATATGGAATAGTGCTGCATGTCAGCGTGTAAACAATACAGCCCTTTGATGAGCCTGATCACATGACTCTTTCCAACCACACAAAGAGAGGTCTGTGTGATGGGACGTCTGGACCGTAGCCTGAGAGGGGTGTGGCCTCACTAGGGTGTGGCTTCTTGCCCAGCTTAGGCCGTGTTTTGGGTCTGTCGCTCTGACCTGGAACGTAATGGGTATTTGGTAGACAGATAGGCCATTTTTCCACCTGGGGGGGAGGCAGGGGGTTTGACTTAGTCAACCACTGATGAAATCTCGCATCGCCTCACATAACAGGCCTTTGTGTTTCGGCCGGAAGCCTCTTCAGATATTTCAGGATGATGGGCAGTGCTTACAAAAGCACGTCTTCAGTTTATTTTAACTGTGGAGAAGCAGGCTAATTCCATCCCTAATGGGAACGTTTGTGTGGTTTGGGCAAATAGTTTATGTATGCCGGACCCAGGGGTGGGTGGTGCTGGTGTGCTGGGAGGGAAAGAGAGGGAGCGGGAATTTTATTTTCCAGAAACAGCCGGGTTGATGTAGATGTCCGGGTTGGGGGGTGGTACCAGGAACCCAGGCTGGAGGTCCTTAGTCCCCATCCGTAAGGAGCCATAACAACGGGCTGTTCTCCGATTCAACTTCATATTCCTCATCGTCGCCAAGGAGACAGTTAGCATTCTCAAAAGGTCAAGCAGAATCAGAGTTATTACACGGCGTAGACAAACTAGATCAGATCCCCAGCCAATTTATTCAAGCTAATAAACTGGTTTCTCCTTCTTCTTGAAATTTTTGACGATGATGCATGATCATTATTTGGAAGTTTTAAACATCCAAGTTTTTACAGAATTTTGGATGTTTTTATGATGGAAGTTTATAGAAGAATGCAGCCATTCAGAAATAAGGGGTCTCCGTTGTCGAGCCACTCAAAGATGACCACCCCCTCCAGGTCATCATCTGAGTCGCCAATCACAGAACAGAATAACATGCCGTGAACAAATGAAAAATGGGCCTGGAGCAGTGTTCTGTATCTCCACAGCGTGATGCAGGCACAGCCCCAAAATTCCTGTTGAAATGAATGGATGGTTTGGACAAGAGGCATTTTCAGCGCTGCACTGAGAAGCATTCTCCAATTGTTGTTGATCAAAAGTGTGATATGGTGGACATGCAAGACTTGCCTGCCTGGCCCGGCTGCTCTGGGCTTTTATGGTTGCGTCCAAAGGTTACCCTCATTTGGATCCGCACTGGGTTATGTAAGGCGTCCGGAGGTGAGATTGCACCATGGATTTCGGGTGGGGGCAGCCTTTGAGATAAACAGTGCAGCGTACCACAGAGGCCCTTCCAGACCTGTGCAGAGGGGGGGGGGTGAAGATTTCAGCCCGTGTTGATGATGTGACCCATATGGGCCGGACTCAGTTGGACAGAGATGTTTTGCTGGTGGGGGAGGCACTGTGGGCCCCTTAATGCGCCATTAACTGCGTCGTTAACTGTGCCGTGCTGCTCTGTCGATTTGCAGTGACTGTGTCAGTGTCACAGCGGCTAAATATTTATGAACGAGCATGTGACTCTCGCTGCTGTTAAACCTATATCTATTCGCTTATAAATATCTTTAAATTATATCTCCTAAATTTGCTATCGGGGGAATCAAATGGACCATAAGGAGATTATAAATGACACGCCAGTGAGTCATGCCAGGGGATGTTTGGCCCCGGAGCTGTCCAGGAGCTGGAATGAAAGGTGTGAGGAGTGGGAGAAGAATGTAAGGACACTCTCGTTCCCGTGCAGAGTGACCCTCACTACCATTCCCGTGTAGCAGAAAGTGCAGAGTGACCCTCACTACTATTGCTCTTGCGCTCTGGGCTTCGTGTTTTGGGAGCAGAGTCCTGTCTGGTTCTGTGAGAGCTCTTTATGGTGTTTGCCCCGGGGGACCAGGCTTTAAGCCCCGGGGGGGGTTAAGGTTTTATGGTTTTAAGACTAAATTAAGACTCAAGACTCAATGGTTCTTTATATGCATTATGTCCTCTTATAAAAGAGAGAGGTCTAAATATCGACTCATGGCAGAGTGATGGAGACGCTGGAAGGGGTCACTTCAGATGAAGACATCTCTCCTAGCACACGTTACCTCGACGAGAGGGGCCTCGTCCCACCTCGTCCCAAAGTGACCTCATGCCGTGGCACTGCCCACCAGTGGGGACACCCCCCTCCTCACCACACTCGTCTCAGGCGCCCACCCATTCAGTAATGGTCTGATTGTCCTGTATCAGCTCAAAATGGCCCATACCAAACCAGGTTGGGGGGGTGTTCACAGCATAATGGTCATTCTCAGAGACCCTCAGCCATAATGATTCCTCTCTTCTTCTCTGGCCATGTTACAGAACTCCTTCTCCAGTGTCTTCCACATGGAGTACGAGGAGCTCTGCCAGGCCACCGACGTCCCCAAGAGGTACTCAGGCTTCGGTCGCCACCTTTAATCTTCAGAAAACACTGCTGTCCATCTTCAGGTCAAAAAGTGAAAGAAAGTGGTGATACACACAGACTGAATCTGCATTTTAATTCAGTGCTCTTTATCCGTGTGTGTTTGGGGGGGGGGGGGGCATTTATATTTGTGGGGGCCAAATGTCCCTACAATGTCATAAGAACCTGCTATTTTTGTGTGGGGGCCATTTTCATTAAAACAAATCTGTAACTGCAATCAAAAATGTCAAAAGTCTTGTATTTTCTTTGATTACTTATGGTTAAGGTCAGGGCTGGGTAGGGGTTAAGTTTGTCATAGCTGGGATTAGGGTTTTTCTCATATAACTGAATGGAAGGTCCCCATTTAGATCGGTAGTCAAGTCTGTGTGTGTGTGTGTGTGTGTATGTGGCTTTGTAATTATTACAGTGTGAGGACCCAGTGTCCCCACAATGTGATTAAAACCTGCTGCTTTTTACCTTGGGGGGACATTTTCCAGTTCCCACAAGGATAACTTCAATTATATAAAAATCTGTGTCTGCAATCAAGAAACTAAAAATGCCAAAAGTCTCATATTTTGTTTGGTTACTTATGGTTAAGGTTAGGGCTGGATAGGGGTTAAGGGTGTCATAGCTGGGATCAGGGTTATGCCCATAGGAATGAATGGAGTGTCCCCATGATGATGTGAATACAAATATGTGTGTGTGTGTGTGTGTGAGACGCCTTGTGTAGGGTTCTATGCAGCACTGCCAGATTGTTTGCGCCTCTCTCTGAATGTGAAGCACTGCCTCACAGTCATCTCTCGGAGGCTTCTGGAGAGCAAGGAGAATCTGAAAAACATCCAGTGGTTTAGGCCGAGATTAAAAACAACAGTTTGTCAGTCAAAATGTCTTATAAAAAGCACACTTGTGCTCTCTGTAGAAGGAAATTCTTCATACGTGCTCTTCAGCTCACACTAACGTACCATCCTGAGTTAGTTTTAGTCTCCTCCAGATCATGACTCCACCCACATTTCACCCAGCCAATCAGCAATCAGCAGGCTGACCACTCACCGCTGTCAACCAGGAAGTGACAGACTCCCTGTAGACTTCCTGTGGTCTGCCTAGGAATCCCCGTCGATCCAGCTGACACTTGCATTGTAATCCTGGATGTAGGGGCAGTTTCTGTGACCGAGCCGGTCGCTTTATTTCTCATGCCGTCATTACAAGTTCATGCCCCAAGTTTGAACGATGCAGCTGGACTTTTCCTATGACTAAGTGTCCGTAGGGACTGTCAGCAGCTAGTCTATGAGAATGAGTCGCAGCTTCTCTTCAGCTCCTGTGTGCAAGATCTCCACTGGTTTACGGTACATGAGGATGCTGCTCTGGGTCCCAGTGTAATTCTCCAGTTGTGACTAGAAGCCGTCTGGCAGCCCTGCCAGTGGATTGTGGGACTAATCAGCCCGGGTACCCCGGCCGCCTGGCCTGGGTGGTCTGCCTGAGGCTTGGGAGCTGCAGGTTACCGGCGGTTGCTGTTAGACTGCTGCTCCCTGGGATGCTTGGTTGTCCTGCGTGCTGAGCAGTGGTTTGCTGCATGTGTCAGAAGAACGTCGGCTTTCAAGAACTCCTGGACAGGATAAGACTAAAAAAATCAGCCAGAACACAAGCTGTGCAGGGAAGAGGGTACGAGTCTTAGTTCCTTTCTCCGTCTGCCTCAAGGGGAATTACGTCAGTGAAACTTTTGTGGGCATACACTGTGAGCTTTGCGGTTTGGGGAGAAGCTGCAGAAGAGCCAGTGACTATGTCTGTGTCTGTGGACCACCTGAGCTTCGAGATGCTCGAAACCCCAAGACGGATCCTTAGGCCAGTGAGGAAGAAGGCTGGCCCTGGCTGTAACAAAAGTCCCCGGTGGCTCTTTACATGACAGCTCTTATTTTGGTTTTCTGAACTGGTGACCTTTTCCAAAAACTTTTATTTGTTACTTAATTTTATCAGTCATTGTCCAATCACAACCCCCAGAATCCCTTAATATAGAGGCTGGCCTCTAAACAGAGATAGCGAGGGAACGAGAGAGCTGGGAAGCCAGGGTGGGGGGGGGGGGGGGCGCTGAAATGAAACAGATGCCGATCTTTAAATGAGTTTCTGCCGTTTGGTTATTCTTCTGTGCCTTGGCTCTGCAGGAATGTTTATACTTTTAATAGACGGAAAAGGCTCTTTTGTATACAAGAAGCCGCTCTGCTTTGGAGGCCTGTGACTCGCAGCCCTTCTCCTCCCCTCTCTGTCTTTCAGGGTCAGATCACAGATTGGGGAGCATAAACTCTGGCCTTTGTAACTTTTACAAGGATACTCCTCTGACAAACCGCGGCCCGCTCAAAGCCCCAAAAAGCTGCTTATTTGCAGTCCCGTAATTGCTCTGTGAGTGATGGAGTCCACGTTTTACGGCATGCTGTAGATGGAGTCACGTCTACTGTGTCGTTTATGATTTGATAGGTTTTTATGTAGCTGCATTGTGGGAACAGCCTGACTTGGAAGGGCTCTTTTACGTGGATTTTGCCAGCTCTCGTCTGACAGCTTTTATGTCTGTTTTTATGGCTTCCAGAGTCAAAACCCCAAGAACAAACAGAGACGGATAATGCTCAGATTTAATGTGCTGTGAATCCTACTTTCAGTTCTGCCCTCCTTTCCATACTCCCCCCTGTCTCTCTCTGTCTCCTTTTCCCGCTCTCTCTCTGTCTCTCTCTTTTTGTCCCCATCTCTCTTTTTCTCTCCTTATTTTTGACCCAGTCTTTCTTTCTATTTTTCTCCCTGTCTCTCTCTCTCTCTCTTTTTGTTGATCATTCTCTTTGTCTCTCTGTGTCTCTCTTTCTCCTCTCTCTTTCTGTGCCCGTAATTTTCTTTGTCTTACTATCTTTTTGTCCCTGTCATTATTTTTATACATCTTTTTGTCCCTGTTATTCTTTGTCTCACTCTAATTCTCCCTGTCCTTCTCCACCTGTCTCTCTCTCTATCTCTTTTTGTCCCTGTCTCTCTCTTTTTCTCCCACTTTCTGTCTCTCTTTTTCCCTCTCTCTCTTTTTATCCCTGTCATTCTCCATATCTCACTCTCTCTGTCTCTCTCTTCCCCACTTTCAGTGCCAGTTACCAGGTTACTTTTTGCCAGAGATGGTGGACCTGATGCTATCACATCCTCCCAGAACGGGAGGCCAGAACCCGCCTGTCCATACAGTTCTAACAAGTTCAGCCTCTGTAATTTGCACCCTTACCTTCAGTGATCCCAACCGGAAGTGACCTTGGACTGTTGTATTTGCCGAGAGTGTACATCATGCTGGTGTTCTTGGCAAGAGCATTGTTAACTTGCCTGCCAGGAATGAACTTGGGATGCAAGGAATGCCTCACAGTGATCACTGGGCCTGACCCGCTTTGCTCCTGCTCTCACAGGGACCACGACGTCAGCAAGATCAACTACATGTACGCCCAGTATGTCAGGAACACCATGGAGCCACTGAACATCAGGGACGTCACCAAGGACAGACGCTTCCCCTGGACGGTGAGCGGGCGAGCGCGTGACCGCGACCGTGGCCGGTGCTTGCTGCTGACATGCCTGCCGTGCCTCCCCCTCTCTCCCGGCAGAGCGAGAACGCGGAACCTTCTGGCGTGCCCTTCAGGAGCCTGCTTTGTACGCCCATCAAAAACGGGAAGAAGGACAAAGTGATAGGTACCCTTTGATGTGGTTATCCGACGTTTGGGTTTGCGGTGACGGTGGCATTTCCGGAAAACGACTAGGAGGGCCTTTTCAGTTCCCGATGGAAGTTACAGGACCGGGCCACTGATTACGGCTCTAAACACAGCCCTAACTCCCTCTAAACATGAACCATCTGACCCCGAGACACCCGTCCCCTTTGATTCAATTTCCGCAAGGTCACCAGAATGCTGGAGCTCTGTGACTCATCCATTAAATAAATGGCAGCGTATCAGTGGCAGAGTGCAACATGTCGTCTGGATATTTAGTGCTGTTATCCGCGCCGGGCAGCCAAGCCGCTCGCTCACCTCGCACCATTAACAAGGCCTCGCTCTGGCCCTCGTTTACGGCCTCACAGGGCCATGCATAATTAACGAGCCGGCCGTGCACACAGGCCCTCGCTCCGTATACATATTCATATTCTCCCGTCTGGGTGGCTCGATGGCCATGACCTCCTCGTGAACCTGTTTTTTCTGTCCGCCGCTTGGAGGTGTTTGTCAGCTGGTGAACAAGATGGAGGAAGCATCGGGAAAGCTGAAAGCCTTCAACAGGAACGACGAGCAGTTCCTGGAGGCCTTCGCCATCTTCTGCGGCCTGGGCATCCAGAACACCCAGATGTACGAGACGGTGGAGCGTGCCATGGTCAAGCAGGAAGTCACACTGGAGGTGAGAGGAAGGAGCCACTGAAGCATGATGATTGTTACCCACAAAATATTCATGCAGTGTTACAAATGGAGAAACTTTTTTGCCTCCTGAAGTCTGCTATATTACAAACTGGCCTTCCATTATTTACTGTGTGTCATGGCGTATCCCACAATGCACAGCAGCTCCCTGCAATGGAGCCCGCCTCTCTCTGGCCCCACCTTTGTGTCTGAGCCTGGGTTCCCAGTGACTTTGTCCCTGTGTCCCTGCAGTGAGAGTGCTGCCCCCAGCTCCTGCCTGGGTGATTGTCTGAACCTGCCCCCACCCACCACCACCTTGAAACCACAGCTCTCAGCCTGATTAAAGTGAACACATACATCATCATTGTTTTCTTGCTCCTTTCTTCCTGATCAGTAAAGAGGGGCCAGTGCTCACCAGGCGCAGAAATCACAGGGATCTGTTCTAGAATATTCCTCTCTGTGTCATGGAGATTTTCACTTTCATTTACTTGTTCACACACATGCCCATGCCCAGTTACGTTTAATGCCTTATTTCCTTTTCACACCCAAATGCTCGTCACTGGTGACTGAATATATACCCCTGTGTGTGTGTGTGCGTTTATGTGTCGCCCAGGTCCTCTCCTACCACGCCTCCGCAGCGGAGGAAGAGACTCGGGCCCTCCAGGTAACCGCGGTAAATTATAATTTATTACGACACCTCTGGGGAGTGACAGTGGTGGTAGAAACCAGGAGGAGGGAGGCGACCAGCGAAGGTGCAGAGATTGCAGAGAGGGGGTGCCGGAGGACGGGCCGCGCATTAGACAGCATCTGTCTGCTCTTTATGGCCCTGCTGCCAGTCGCTGGAGACGACGACAGAGTATCCTCTAGTGTGCTGCAGAGAGCAGCTCATTGATTATTAATGCCTGGTGGGCAGCTGGGGCCTGCAGGGAGGGGTTCCCCCTGTGTGTGTGCGTGTGTCTGTCACAGAGTGTGTGGGTGTGTGTGACACTGTAAGCGGCTGAGGGTGTCTTTTGGTGAACGTGTGTGTGATATAGTCAGCAGCTGAGGGTGTCTTTGGGTGAGTGAGTGTGATATAGTCAGCAGCTGAGGGTGTCTTTGGGTGAGTGAGTGTGATACTGTTAGCGGCTGAGGGTGTCTTTGGGTGAGTGAGTGTGATATAGTCAGCAGCTGAGGGTGTCTTTGGGTGAGTGTGTGTGATACAGTCAGCAGCTGAGGGTGTCTTTGGGTGAGTGTGTGTGATACAGTCAGCAGCTGAGGGTGTCTTTGGGTGAGTGTGTGTGATACAGTCAGCAGCTGAGGGTGTCTTTGGGTGAGTGTGT
>JAODKL010000017.1:14083204-14097021 GCA_026780765.1 Petrocephalus schoutedeni
TGCGTTACAGAGGCACAGTGGGGGCATGGATACCCTGGCAGATCAGGGGGCCCAGTGCGTTACAGAGGCACAGTGGGTGCACAGATACCCTGGCAGATCAGGGGGCCCAGCGCGTTACAGAGGCACAGTGGGGGCATGGATACCCTGGCAGATCAGGGGGCCCAGCGCATTACAGAGGCACATTGGGGGCATGGAAAGTACGTAGGCATAAGAATTATAGCTGGATGTCCTGTTTAAAGAATGTGTTCAGTCGAGGGAGAGGACTCACATGTCGATGATGTACACAACTGTCACACTATTATATTGAATATTTAATGTTATATTGCATATTTAATACGGACATTTCTGACATATTCATCTACATTCTTAAAAAGCAGAATAGTTCCAAAATGACTGAGGCTATTTAATAGGTCTTTAAAAAGATCACTGTGGCATTAATGTCTGTCTTTCATCTGAGAGTCTTTGGCCAGTGAAATCGTTAGTTGCGGTACAAGACCTTGACCAGAAATGCAGTGGGTATAGCAAATGATGTTCTGACTAATTAATTAGTTAAATCAATTTCCATTTTAGATTTGCTATATGGACCTTCCTATTCTATGCAGTTTGGCCTTTTACCTGCTACCTCTGTCGCATGAAAACTTTGTTTCCAGTTGCTAAGACTTTCCTGGTCATCTTACTGTCCAGCTTTTGCACTGAGTACAGAGCTGTTGCCCTTTATTGTACCTGTACCAGTGCTTTAGATAATGTCAGTGCAGTTTTGGAAAGAAATAATGCATAAGGGACAGGTTGGCAGGGGCCAGCACTGTCACCTCACACCGCTGTGTCCTGGGTTCAAGTCTGGAGTTTGGGAGTTTGTTCTCCCTGTGTCATCACGGGGTTTCCTTCAGTTGCCCCAGTTTCCCCCCGCAGTCCAGAAACATGCCTGTAGGTGTGCAAGTGTGAGTGAATGGTGTGTGAGTGTGCCCTGCGATGGGCTGGTGCCCCATCCAGCGTTGCTTCCTGCCTTTATGCCCGTAGCCTCCGGGATAGGCTCCGGACCCCCTGCGACCCTGAACAGGATAAGCAGCTATGGAAAATGGATGGATGGATGGGTTGGTAAAAATAGAAAGAAATATCTTTATCTTTACTGGATTTTGGATTCCTGGGCAGAGAAATGATTATTTGAATCGGAAGCGGTTTCGGCCAGTTTTCACACTGCCTCCCAGTTCATGCGCTTACCAGCCAGTACCTAATTCCAGCATCAGCCAATAGGAGCTCCCTGTTTGAGCTTCTCGCCAGTCTCCTGGCACAAATGAGAGCAGCATCCTTGTGGCTGGAGGATCTGAGCCGAAAACCCGACTGTCTCCCAATCCATCATCAGACCATTAAGAAGTTCTGCCCTATTAGCAAGCTGCACAGCATATCGATCATTTGCTTCTTTTGCAATAACTTCTACATTTTCTATTCAAGACTCTGTTATATTAAGCAGAGGTTTTATGCTGTAGAGATTGTGTCCTCCTCCGTTTCTCTCAAAGCCGCACAAAACACCAGCTCTTTTCCTTCTCTGTAACATTACCGTTTTTGTTGATTGTAGACCTGTACTGAGATCCTGGATTATTCTCTAAATACTGTATATCTGGTAATGAAGCTAGGCAAATATAACACACTCTCGATTAATTCAAAAACAACTCGATATTATATAATATCGATATTCACAGTGTTCTACGTCATCTAGGCCCCAAGGCCCTGGTGAGTTGTCAAAGATTCTTTCATCAGGTTTATGTATGCTGAAAGAGAAGCCGTGTTCCTTGGTAAATCACTGCCTGTTCATCTAGTGTCCAATCAAAGACCTGTGATTGTGCTAGGTTTATGATTAGCACACTTCTACACATTGTTTTCCCAGCATGCACCGGGGCACTATAAATAGCAGGCCCGGATCACTGTGAGCTTTCTTTGTGCAGACTTCTGCGAGAAGCAAGTTAACTGCAAAAGCCATCTGTTCGACCTGCTCGCTGTGCCGTCCACAGAGGGCGGCTGTTCATTCTGTGACCTCCACCTTCACTGCTGATCTGATTGGGTGAGTTCATAGCACAGTGTGGGACAGCGGGGACAGGAATCCTCTGCTGGGGAGGCTTCCATGCTCTGGACCCCTGCAATCCCATGTGTTCAAATTGCCAAGTTTCACCCCCAGTTGAGACAAAAGGATATGCAGCCTTTACACTGCCTTCTTCCCTTTTGAAGAAAAAAGGCCTTCTCTGCGACGACCCCGGACTGCCGGTGTGGTTCTAGAGCCTCATTCCGGAATGCTCTGCTGCTCTGTGACCTTTGACCCATACAAATAAAAGTGAACAAGCAAGCCATGAATAACTGCTAAAATTCTCTGAATTTCAGTTTATGGGAGGCTGGGAGGGGGAAGGGGGGTGGCTGGCATGAGCCGAAACACATTTAATTCCAGCTGTATCTCAGTGAAATTGAAAGCTGATGACAGCCCGGAGTGGGGAAGGAGCTGGCTGCACGGCTGTCAGGGAGACCGGCTCGGGAGCGAGCCTGCTTACTAAGGGGCCGGCAGGTGGTCCACTTCAACTTCAAACATAATCTGCACTTCCCAGATCCACGCTGAAAATCCCTTAATCCAGCTACCCACCCTGAAAACACAAGAGAAACACTATTATAGATATATGCAGTACCCACGTGGCGATGCCAAAAATCATTTCGTATGAGTCTCTGTGGATCCTAAGGGCCTCGTGCAGACAGCCACGGCAAAGAGGCCTGTGCGTGGGATGGGGCTTAGGGCAGCCTGCCCCCGTGGTGCAGACAGGCCTGCCTTTAACAGGTCTGCCTTTATAGCTGCTGTCCAGTGAGCTGCATACCTTTAGCATGCAGTCATCCTGCACCGACTGGTCCGCTTCTCTGGGCCTCGCACCCGGGCCGGCCTGCCCTCAGCAGCGCCCCCATTCACACCTGCCTGCGTTACTTATGCACAGGCTGTTTGGTTTGGTAACAGAGGGACTACAGACAGGCACTGTTACACAGGAGGGCGAGAGTGGGAAATACCTCCTGCGGGTGTGAAATGCCTCCTTCTGAGTTCCCCTTTGTCCCTTCCTCTGCTCTCATTGGTCAGTGACTGACTCTCTCCGTCAGCTCGCCTCTCCACATCCCTGTGTTTCATTCCCCTCTTTCCGCCTTCTTCACCTTTCCCCTGTTGTTCAGAACACAAATGGGGAGGCCCGCCTGGATCTGCAGCAGGCGGTGAGCTCATGGAAAAGGCCTGCCAGCTTCCCCTCTCTGTCTGTGTGCTGCTGCTGCATGCTGTGTGTGTGTCTGTTTGTTTGTAGTGACTTGCTTCTATTTTCAGTGATTCAGAGCAAAGGAAGGCTCTTTAACTAATGCTTTTCAACATGGATGGTGTCTGAGGCCAAAGATCATTATATATATATACACATATATGTTTGTGTATATATATATATACAGGTATATAATGTGTATCTGTGTATGCATATAAGTACGTGTTTGTGTGTGTATGTCTAGATATACTATATACTGCTAAAAAGTGGCTTAAACTAACCTTGTGTAAAAAGCATTTACCCCCCCCCCCCCCCCCCCCCCCGAAAATCAGTCAGCACCTTTATGGTCCTCAACCTCCCTGCCCCCGACGATAACATTTATATGGACATTATTAAGATTCCTAAAATACCCAGCCTTCACATCAGCTAAAGAGCAAACTCGCAGACTAATGTTGCTGTTAGCCTAGCAAGACTCGTGCATCACGGTCCACCTCACCTCACGGTCCACGCCACGCTGCTGCCTTTCTGTTATCATGCCCGGTGATAAGGAGGCGGACCATCCAATCCAGTCAGGAACGGCAGGGACAGTGTTCAAATCCCCAGCCCGGAAGGGCGGGTGAGCCATCCCGGTATCCCTAAAATGCAAAGCAATGCATGTCGCATATCTCCCGTGGCCTGTTTTACCCCAAGAGATGTATAAAGACAGGTGAAAGGTTTCCGTTCTGTTTAAAGCTTCATTAATTAGCCTTAAACGATCGTGGCACCAGCGAGGTGAAACCGGCTGAGTAACTGGGGCCCTCAGGTCTCACGTTTCAATCTGCCGTTCATCTAGGTTAAATATTCATTTGCTGTTTAACTTTTTATATGCAGTCTCTTTATTTACATATTTACATATTGAATGAAAAGGATTTCTTTGACTAACATGCACGCTGACATCTATGCATATTCAACGTGCACATTTTTCCATGTTTAAATAATTACACCAGCTCCAGCTGTGTGTTATATTTGATGTGATATGAGTGTGTCAGGGAGCAGTGTGGTGGTTCTGTGCAGTGTTTCCCAGCCTGGTCCTTGGGGTCCCACAAATAGGCAGCGTCTGTGCTCCCCACCAGAAAAGCTGGAGCGCCTGGGGTTCCCCCGAGGACGCTGCCGTCGCTTCCAAAGCCATGTGCACGTGAAGCAAATAGCGCATTGCAAACATGCGTGCTGTCAAAGAGTCACGAGGCACCAGTGCAGCTAGGCTGAGCTCACAGCGACTGGCCAGGTACACATGAAAGCACGCCAAAGAATGGTGATCGGACGTCTGCGAATTTCCCGCAGTGAACCGGCAGCTGGCCCCTGCCTGAGACACCGTGGTCCTGTGCCAGATCAGCAGCACTGAAAATGGACTTTGGCCCTGTTAGATAGGCTCGCCGCAGAGGATATGCATTTTGTCATTATGGCCAAGAATGAAAATGTTTTTGTCATATATATAGTTATAGAGAACTTGCAGTGAAATGCAAACCTGGTGACTCCTTAGATGGTGAGAGAAACAGCAGTTGCATATAAACAAAAAATAGAATTAATGGTTAAGGGGAAGTAATAAAAGTATAGGACTATATGTGCAGAAGCGATATTTAAGGGATGGCAAAATGGATAATAAAAGTAGTGAGTAAGTGAGTGAGTAAGACTATATATGCAGAAATGGCAATATATAATGTGCAAAAAAGCACAGTACAGATATAACTACAGAAATATACAGCAGACAGTGCAAGACATTCATTTTTTTCTGAAGGTGATCTGGATTATAGCATCACAGCAAGAGCACAACTCACTGGTGTCTTCGGTACCATGCAGATCTCATCTGCCTTAAAGATGCAGGTTTAGTCAGTGGGACGGGAAGCTGATACGGCAGCCTCTCTGGTGCCAGCGGCCGCAGCCTTGTCGTCTCCTCCATCGCTTGGATACCTTTCAGCTATTTGTCAAAATACGCCTGTTATGTCTACGGACTCGGGTTTCCCCACCTGAGGCTTACTTCGGGCAAACGGATCAGATGAGCTTGCAGCAGACATCGGCATGCACATCAGGGCGGCTTAGGGTTAGGGCTAGGGCTAGGTTAGGGTTAGGGTAACCCGAGCGATGCCTGAAACAAAGGCCATTCATTACGTGCAGTTGTCTAAATAGCCCCTTTTCTGTTACACATCATAATGCACATTCAGTTCCACTGCGCTGTTACTTAGTGAAGCCATGCATTATTCTCCTTCTGGTTTATATTCAAATGGTGTAAAACATGGAAAGCTTTGCTTTTTATTTTATTGAGTACAACATCCTGAATACCCCAAGAAATGACCCTCTGCACGTCTTTGCTGCAGGTGGCACAGTGGTTAGCGGTGTTGCCTGAAATCTCTGGGGCTTTGGTTCAAGTCTCCACCGAGGTTCCATGTCTGTGTTTGCATGTTCTCCCCGTGTCTGTCGTCCTGGGGTTTCCCCCGGGTACTCCATCCCCCCTCCCCCAGTCCAAAAACATGCTGAGGTGTGAGTGTCCCCAGTTATGTGTCAGTGCCCCATCCTGGCTTGTTCACTGCCTTGCACCTATAGGCTCCAGAACCCCATGACCTTAAACAGGACAAGCGGTGTCAGAAAGTGGATGGATGTAACAGCGCGAATGGCAGTCCGGCCCTGCACTTACTCAGAGAGGGTTACACTTGGCCTGAAAGACCATTCTGCTTCTTCCACTTTCCAGTTGACTTGTGAGGTCTCGCTTTCTCGTTGAGTGTGGCGGGGTAGACAAAGGCGAACATGCACCCTATCGAGCATGCCATCCCACAGCTATTGTGAACGAATGTCAACAGAGCCCTCTATAAGCCCTCTGTGCTGGGGCACGTTGGGCACACTAAACTTACAGATTTACCGAGCTGTTGGGACAGGAATGTGTCTCGGCTGCTTAGTGGGAAACTTTCCTGAAATGTGCCCGGTCCTGTTAGCAATGCCTTACCTCAGTGGTGATTGGCTTTATATGGTTCTGTCCAGGTCCAGTAAAGTCTTACCTTGTTGGTTATTAGATTTGAATGGCTCTGCTCTGGTCCAGTAAGACCTTATCTGATTGAAGGGACTGGAAAACTTATATGATAGGAGATTTCTAACAATAGCCAGCAAATTATTACCTTAATCCAGGGATCCTTGTCCCATGAATTGTCATGAGTTTTCTTTTTCAAGCATTTTATAACTCCTGGTATTGCAGGCCCTATGTATAGACTGATATTTCTTAAAGTTCATTGTGATTATTCAATGGGGAGAGAGATTAATTCAAGCCATGGGTGGCTACACTCCATCGTTGGGAACTGGCTGTATTTTGTCAAGGTTGCAGGCCACCCTTGCCAAGGAACCTAATAAAGTAAATATTTTCCATTAATTTTCATGTCTAGCTGCCTGATGGGACCTTTCAAGCACATGGGCACCTTAAAGTCAGAACATTAGAGGGGAATTTTTGCCTCTAATACTTCCTCCATGTCTTGGCTGTTGCTCATTTTGACATTAGGGGAGTCAGGCTGCCAGTGGAGTGATTCGGCTCAGAGGTTAGGAGCAGGTCCTGCCCAAAGCCAAGGGGTCACATGACTCCTTACACTTTTCCAGATGGCTCCTTTGAAGCACCTGTTGGCCGGGCGACTGCAGTCAGGCTGATTCTGAGCTGCTTAGAAACACAGATCTCCCTTCTGTCTGAGAGTCCTTAATCACCTTGCCCATTGCTTTTGAGGATGGTCCCCTTATACCCACCAATGCCAAACTCGTTTTTTTGCATTTACATATATAAGCATACATTTTTGAGAATATGGGGTCAGATAGTCCCGGGAGCAATTGGGGGTTATGGACCTTACTTGGGGTTGAATGGGAAGGCTGGACTGGCCTTCGGGAAGTTCAGGAGTTTTACTGGGGGGGGGGGGGGTCCATCTTTCTTCCCCAACCCCTGCATTGTACAGGCTATACGTAGCCTTATATTATATAGATAACCCATTGATTCGATACTCAGCACAGAGGATCACGGGCACACAGCTCCCTGCGATCCACGGCATCCACACTACACGCTGTCTCAGGAACGTGACCTGTATCGGGTGGGACCCCAGCCACCCTGCACTGTCACTTTTCACCCTCCTCCCATCTGGGAAAGCGACTAAAGTCCATTTGGACATGCACCTCCCTGTTCAGGAACAGTTTTTACCCTACCGCAATCAAACTCATGAACAATCACTAACCCTGTGTCACCTCCACTCACTGTCTCTATTTATTATCTAGGATACCAGTCATATTTATTTAATTATTTATATTCCACTCATCATTACATTTACTTGTTTTCTTGTTTTATGTCTCCTATTTTTACTGTCTGCAGGGGCACATGCCAGTAAGCATTTCATTGTACATGGTACTTGTACTTGTATACATGACCATAAGGAATTGAATTGAATTGAATTGATTTCCGATCGCCTGCCGCGGTCCGACGCCGTTACCCGTGTAGCGCAGTTCCTATGTGCTGCTTTTGACGTACAGATTTAAGATGCATGATGCTCTCACAGTCCTCCGTCTTCCCGGTTAGGTGTGAATTGTAACATAATTGAAGAGCCTCGCCCGGTTGCACCACGATCCCCAGCCAGCGTCGTGTGACTCGGCAGACTAACCGCCGATGTCCTGCGGTCTCCGCCCGAGGCGGCGCCGGCCGCGATCGGGCCCCGTCGGGGAGCCTCGGCGCCCCCACTTCCGGCCCATTGTGTTCGCGGTTCACCTCATATATGCAAACAAGACGCCGGGTGAACTATGGCCGGGGCAGCGGGCGCTTCTGCAAGCCGCTGGACGGCCGAGTGTGTAAGATAAAGGGTCCGGTGACCTGCGCTGGGATCGCGTTCCGCTGGGACCGCCCGGCCCGCCAAAGTTTGCTTTTACACTGTCGTTGTTTTCGCATGCATAAGTTTGCAGTAGTTGATGACAGCTTACCATAATTCATTCAGCATATATTTACTACGTTATATGTTACAGTTTATATGTATTTACTTTAATGTCCACGGCTGGTTACATTGCCAACTTAATCCCATATATCTATTTGGGGGATACGCTTCAAACATGCAAATATCCAACTGTAAACTAAATCAAAGTGATTCTATAACATCAGGACACTCTGGCTTGGTGAATTCCGTTTGGTTATTTTTGTAAAATTTTTAATTGCCTTTTAAATAGATCGGGGATTGTATGGTGTCAGTAGACGTTTCACTGCGTTACCAGCCTCCGCTGAAAAAAGCGACAAACACACCTTACAAGGCTTCTGAATGGGATTACGTTTCACGCAGACAGACCCTCCTCCATCCATAACCTTTAAACTTAGTAAGTATAGTTGGCACGGCTTGGTACCAGCAGAGGCGGGGGCAGACCTCATGCTGCGTGGGCTGTTGAGGGGTGGAGGGAGAAGAGGGGAAAGGGGGATGAAGGAGGGAGAAGGGGGGAAAGGGGGATGAAGGAGGGAGAAGGCGATCGCTCCGAGGCTGGCACCCGGCAGCACGCAAGCCGCGCAACACGCGGGACGCGCCTCGCTGATCGCCACCTCTTCGCCTTTTATGGAGAATGAAGAAGCACCGTCTTTGCCTTTTGCCATTTCGGATCTTTATTGCAGCGATGCTCTGTCGGGAAACGAATCGCGACCCTTTAAGTGAGGCGCAGAAGATAACAGCAAAGATTTGACAGCTGCAGTGCCGGAGCGCATCGGGATTTCATGCCGAGGAAAGAAACCCCGTGTGCCGGCGTGGGTTAAGCTTGGTATAGCGCCGTTAAGAAGAAGTTCAGAAGCTGCAAAAGCCACCTGGACATTGAATGGGTTTACGGAAGTGTTATTGTTAAAATGTCGACGCCTTTTTTACATACAGGGAGCAATGCGGGATGTATTGTTGCTGTTCTGATGGAGATGCCGGGATTGCACAATGTTTAAAAACAATCTGAAGGCAGTATCCAGGCGCGCCCCCTGCCCCCCGAAGCGCGTGCCCGGCGCCAGTGCGCGCGCACTCCGCCAGCTCTGGTGCTCGGTGATGCTGCGGACACGCGCCATCACTTTGGCACTTTTTTCGATATTTTACCGAAACCAATAAGTGAGGCTCGCTTTTCCACCGTCCTGGAAAAATGTCCGTGCTGGGAGTTTTGACTGGCATGTTGCTCCTAATAATGGGAAACTGCAGTCATGTATCTTGGGAAAATATTTATGGCAATTTCAACAACCGATTGAACGAAGTCGATGGGGCGGATTATAAACCCCACATCATTTTCATTCTGGCCGATGACCAAGGTTACCGAGATGTGGGGTACCATGGGTCTGAGATTAAAACCCCCACCTTAGACAAATTGGCGTCGGAAGGCGTCAAGCTGGAGAATTACTACGTCCAGCCCATCTGTACCCCATCCAGGAGTCAGTTTATGACAGGAAGGTGAGCTTTTTTTCCTCTCGATTTTAAGCAAAGTTAAAATTACTTTTCTGTGCCGCCGTGGGTCTGATTATGCGACATTGACATAATTGTTGTTTCCAGCAACAGGATTACTTAATTGGGCAAATGGTTTATTTTTCCTTTTAGTCAAAATGAATTCAGCCGTTTGTTCCTCATCACTGCAAGAGCTCTGTATTTTAACATTTTCTTTGAGTGTACTTTCTAACAAGTTATGAACCCTCTAGAGCACAATCTTGGAATACTTACACGTCAAGGGCGTAACTTTGTATTTAATATTGTGGGGTTGAGGTTCCACCCATTCATCATGATAATTTGATTATTTGCTGGGGCGTATTGGCCGGTTCTGATTATTTACGTCCATGGTACACATATAGGGTAAAATAATCCATCCACACTGCAATCTATTTTTATCTTCTTATCCTGGTCAGTGCACTATAAAATAATGAGTTAACTAATTAATTGGATGTGGTGACTGTAAAGACAGCGACGACAAGCCGTAAATGTTTTTTTTACTTGCAAGTAATGGACGATGCAACCTTTTCCCCCTTCGGGATATGGGACCTTAAATCACACAAAAAATGTTTTAATTTGGCATAGTATAAACTGCAGTTTAAAAAAAAAGGTGCATAGGAATTATTAGTGCGGTGCAGTGATGCATGAGTCTGCTATTGGGGCAGCACGACTTAATTTTAAATGCAGCGGTCTGTTCATGAATCCGACTGTAATAATGCGAGGGGGGGCACGTTGTTCTGGCTGGCAGAAGAGAGGCATTCGGATATAAAAGTGAGATTAATTGTGGCCGGCTTGCCGGTTTTATTATCATCGTGTGAGTGTTTTACGTGCGCTCCACATGGATGCCCTGCGGAGTACTTCACCATCTGCTTCGCTCCACAGGAAATTGAAAGCTCTGGACATCTCTTCTACAAGTCTCCGACAAAAGATAATAAAAAAAACAAAACGTCCGGCACAATGGAGTCAATGGAGCCGCAAAACATGGCAATTTAAGTACTAACCTTGCGCTTTATAAATGGCAGACTTGAAGGTGTAATGAATTTGGGCCAAATATATGTATTACATTGCGTGTGGGGGGGATACCTTTGGAATTTGGCCAGAGGTCCGTAGTAAAACAATGTCTAGATCACGTATGCGTTTCGGGATCGCTCGTCGTCATGCCTGTAGATCAGCGCTGATGGCTGTCACACGCTTATCAGCTGGATACGTCCCGCACTGTTTCCCTTAGTGGCCAGGATAAGTACCTATCTGCGCTGAATACTGGAGATCGTAAATCTAAATGCGCGCACCCTTACCATGCACAGACGGTAAACTTAAATGCGCGCTCCCTTACCGGGAATAGTAAACTTAAATGCGCGCTCACCTAAAAGAGATGGGGAAAGCTTAAATGCGCGCTCCCTTAACGGAGATGTTAACCTCAGTCCCTGTCACCTTGGCGCTTGATTTAGTGCTGCTCAGTAGTTGTGCAGCTGCAGGTTTCAGGAGAGTAAATCCCGTCTGGAGTTTCAGTACCCAGCTGAGGACCTGACTCTCACACTCAGACTTTCCAGCAGAGTCTCTCTTTGCAGGTGTAGATTGTGGATTTGGGCAGTCAGTTATTTTATTTAAGCCTGTGCTGTGTTTCCCTGCAATATTATGTGAGAATACATATGCGGACAATTTGTTTGAGTAGCCAACGGGGAAATAGCATGAAAGCTAGTACAATGCGTTTCAGTAATGGGTTTGGGGCATTCCTCATAACTGGGTAAAAGGGTGAGTTATGCACTGTACAGGGGGCCGGTCGACTCTCCTCCGGATCACTTTGGATCCCCTGTTTTGGCATAGCTGATCCTGACTCATCAAGCAGGCTCCAGAACCATCACAGCTGGTCCCAGAACAGTAGAAAGGTATTGTGCTTGTGACATTTCAGGAGAGGACAGTCACACCGTGGAGGTAACTTTGCTCCCAAAAGAGATGTCATCTCTGCTGTCTGGCATGCCTGCACGTGCATAAAAACATAACTGGTATTACTCACATGGTCATAGTGACTCTATTTTGTACACTGTTAACATCTTTATAGTCACACATATATTTTATATGGGGAATTTAACTGTAGTAATTCTGGTTAAGTGCCTTGCTCAAGGCCACAAGAGCAGAACCCTCCTGGGTGTTGGAGCAGCACAGATGCAGGTTTGCTGCCCGGTTTACCGGCGCAGTGGCAGCCCGCTGGGGAAACAGGCTGTGCCAGCGTCAGCTGTGCTTTGAGATCAGCTTCTGAGCTTTCCTTGTGGACGCACCAAAATGATGACAGTCCCTGTGAGAGTGGCAGCTTCCCTCAGGGAGAGCTGAGAGCGGGGTGTATGTCTGTATGTCTGGGGGATGCAGGTAACCCAGATGGACAAGCAGAGCTCCCTGGCTCGTGAACGTCAGAGAAGGTCCAGTGTGCTTTACTCGACTTCAAAGAATGTACTTGGGAGTAGCTTATCGAGCTTAACTAAAGTCATTTTAGGTGTTTTAATATGCATGCTTTCAAAGTATAGTAATCCTGTAAAATGTTTATGACCAGAAATGCGGGAGGGTTTTTATCTGTTTACATGGTGGAGAACACGGGCTTGCCAGAGCTGTGAGCACCGGCCTTGTGGTTGTGGTTCCATGTCTTGTGCTGGTTGGTAATTAGCACAGGGATGTCAGAGGGCATCAGTCTGCATGTGTGCAGGATAAATGGGAACCAGTGGTGGATAGTTCAGGTCCAGAATGTAAAAATGCAGACCAGGAGTTTGTTTCAACCAACCAGCTGAGTACTCTTTGACTGTTACTTTTTATGTTCAACTGGTTGGCGTAAACAAAACCTTGTTCTGCATTTTTGCTTTCTGGACCTGAACTATCCACCTCTAATGGGGAATGACAGAAACCTCCCATCAGAGACGTCCTCTGTCTCCCTCCTGACTTCCAAGAAGTCTTTGGTCATGGGAAGAGGAGGCGTAAAATCAAATGGAATCAGCTGTTACAGCCAGTGCCTGTGATGTGTTGCAGATTTGCAGATACAGTTATGGATCTGCTCCAGTGCAAATCCCAGCAGGGCAAGAGCTATTATGTATTTTAATAACCTCCTTCATGTCTTGGTGGAACAGGAGTGTCTGGAACTGATAGATGTGGTTGGTCCTCAGCTGGTGCCTTTGTCCTTGTTCACTGTGAGCGAGTTAGTGAGTGAAGCAGAGTTTCATTACATGTGTAACGAAAGAGGCGTTTTATAAGAACCATATGCAGGGTGGATGGAGCAGAGCAGCTGGCCTCAGCAGACATGTGTGAGGGTCTTTCCTCTCTGAGAGCTGACGAGCCTTATACACTCTCCATGTGCCAGTTGTTATGATATCGACTTGATGGAGTTGGAATTCGTGTTTAGCTGCCGATCCGATGGCCTACGCCCAGGGGTGTAGTGGTGTTATAACTAATGCTGGACCACGGGAAAGTCCCAGTTTCATTGGTGGAGGAGCTTGAGTTAAGAAACCCTGTTAGCAGTCAAATGACGGCCGTATGCTTTTCCTTATAATGGTGTATAGCTGACCTGTGTTATTTAACCTCTAGGTGCAGAGTTTCACAAAAGTATGGTTTTTAATCACCATTAGTTGGACCTTTCCCCTTAGGAAATTCTGTATCTGTTACAGGAGGCACACAATCCCACATGCCTGAAATGAGTGCAGTATGAATACTTCACATGGCATGGTGAATGAGTGAGGATGAATACTTCACATGGCATGATGAATGAGTGAGGAATGAATACTTCACGTGGTATGATGAATGAGTGAGGAATGAATACTTCACCTGGCATGATGAATGAGTGAGGGGTGAATACTTCATGTGGCATGATGAATGAGTGAGGATGAATACTTCATGTGGCATGATGAATGAGTGAGGATGAATACTTTACATGGCATGATGAATGAGTGAGGGGTGAATACTTCACGTGGTATGATGAATGAGTGAGGAATGAATAATTCACCTGGCATGATGAATGAGTGAGGGGTGAATACTTCATGTGGCATGATGAATGAGTGAGGATGGATACCTTACGTGGCATGATGAATAAGTGAGGGGTGAACACTTCATGTGG
>JAODKL010000017.1:14105553-14124316 GCA_026780765.1 Petrocephalus schoutedeni
CTGGGGAGGGCCTGCACAGGGAGCAGCCAGCCCCCTATCCGCTGGGGAGGGCCTGCACAGGGAGCAGCCAGCCCCCTATCCGCTGGGGAGGGCCTGCACAGGGAGCAGCCAGTCCCTGATTCATAGAAGCAACTGCGCAGCTCGGAACACACAGAAGTGATTATGTGAGGGAGAAAAATGCCTGTGCATGAGAATAGTGAGGTCAAGACCTGTATGACATCAGACACGTTACAAAAAATGAATGTTTTAGACACCAAGTAACAGATGGGGAATTCCAGAACCCAAGTGTGTCTACAGACAGTCCGTAATCCCTTACAGACCCATCATTTTTATTATCTCATACATTTATATCGCTAAGTTGTCACAGAGAATATCTCCACCGCCCACACCCTTTCCAGTGAATATCATTGCTGTGAATGTCACCGTGCCCCATCCCATCACTGTCCATTTAAGTTACAGTGCCTACAAACAGCGCAGTTTATTACGACGTCATTGTAAAATTCCATTTTCTATTTCCCGAATAGTCACTGCAAACGGCTAAATACTTTACGAGACAACCGAAGTACATTATCGATGACAAAGACACAACAGATTAGCGGAATCAGTAATCATTTGAATACGCTTTAAAAAACATAATATTTAATAAATGTAGCCATTATTCAGAATCAATATAGTATACGTGTAATCTTTTTTTTTTATCTTTGGGTTGTTATTCATTATTTAGTTTTATTTTCGGGTGGAGTCACAGTCTATCAGACAATTGTGCACTCATTATACATTATTACCAGAGAAGGGCAGTATTTCAATTAAATGTATTAAATCTATTAAAAACAGTTAACTTTAAGAGGCATGCTCAGGCAGAAGCATCTTGTGATAAATCAGGCTAGCTGATTTTGTTCCTAAGGACAAATTTGGGTGGAATCGACTGGTATTATATGCGTCGCAGCCGTTGGTTAGGTTTTTTTTTTATTTGAGCGTGTATCTAAAAAAGTCAGGCACCGTACTGTAAAACAGAGCGGGGAATTCACGCATCCCGGTTGCTACCCAATCGCAACCCGCTGCTGTTGCGCTCACATCACGTTACTAATGTTACCAAAGTCATTTTTCATTTCACTTAACACTAAACACATGTAAATCACAAAATTATTATTGTTTAAATCTGTAAATTTTGTAAATATTACACAATGCTACGGTTGTAATGGCACCCGTATTTGTCATATAGGTCTGCTGTTATACTTGTATTTTCAAATACTTTTCTAATTATTTAATAATTATAAATGTGATTTTAGTAATTATTTTGTAATAATTATTTTTTTTGTAATAATTAGTATTTTAATGAAGTACATTTTCTCACACCAGTAATTTGTATTTTATTTTGTTACATTTGATGAACAAGTATTTGTAATTTGTAACAAAATACTTTTCGATGTATTTGTGCCCATTGACTATTGCCAATTTTGAAATGCCAGCTGGCCTAATTAAATGTCTTTGGAGTGTCGAAAAACGACCTCCTGTAACATGGAAAGGATAAGCTTCACCACACCACTTGGAATTAGCTATGGAATTGAAAGTTATCTAGAGTTTTTATATATTAGTTGATTTCCAAGTTCCAAGTAAATTAAGAATGCATAAATAGTTTAACTCTATTCTTCTAACGTCTTTCGCTTTACGTGTGTACACTGTGTTAAATGGGTAATTTGCATACTGGCTCATTCATCTACTCGATAGATTTATGGCACAGTTACTCACGTGCGGTGAATCAGCACGTGCGGACAGTGCACTATATGTCCACTAGAGGTCAGTGCGAACCAAAAAGGTACAGATGTCTAATATACGCGTCTGTTTATGCTTATAATTGTTTATACCTAAATTAATGTTTCTTCTCTGATCTATATTTTTTAACAGTACAATCCAAACCATAATTACGCCGCCCCCTTGCATCATGCAGCTCTCCTCCAGAATCTCGCGTGCCGTTTTAGGTGTGATGAGAACAAATTTGAAAGCTGATAAGGAGAAAAAGCAAAGGTATCGTTTGCCCGATGACGCCGTACTTAAGGATTCGGGATGTGCTTTCATATTAGAAACTGTAATTTCAGCAGCTGCTCAGCTAATAAAATATGCATCTGGTTCTGCATTTGCGGCCAACTCGGGTGTGTTATTCTATCGAGCTAGGTCTGACCCATGACCCCAGGGCAGACACCGAACATGAATAGATAAAGTAATGTTCCGGGTATGACGGAAGGCCTACTATTCAACACCGATCGCAGTCTATATTAGTCAGATTTCCGCTCCCCGTGATAACTGTGTTCTTAAGAACAAAACAACGCATCATCTGAGCCGAGCGGCTGCACATGAACAACACGACAGCGTGTCTCAGGTACAGATTAAAGAGCGCCGCAGATCCCGTCGCCGCCGCCAGAGGTCGCCGTTGCACAGGCTCCTGCACCGGAAGCGCCAGGTAGAAATAGGGCAGGAGGAGCGCGCCGCGAGTGACTGGCGAGCAGCGGAGGCTCTGGCGCTCAGTCTGCGCTCTGACGGCCCGGCGCTCGGACGCCAGCTCTCCGCCTCCCTCGCCCGGTGTGTGTGGAGAAAGGAGCGCCTGAGAAGAGGGGAGTGTCGCTGAAGATCCCACACGTCCGACCTGCGCTCCTTCGTGCCCTCGGCCGGTCCCCAGCATGGCTGCGACCACCTGCACCCGCTTCACCGACGAGTACCAGCTGTACGAGGAGCTCGGCAAGTAAGCGCCGCCGCCCGGAGCCGCCCGCCCGGTCCCGCCCGGTCCCGCCGCCCGGAGCCGCCCCCTAACCCCCGGCGTATCTGCCTCCTCGCAGGGGGTTTCCCGCTGCGCTTTGCCAAAAAAGTCAGCAAATATAGTTTGAGCAAATATAATATAGTAATTTCCCTCCCAGTCGCGTAGTTCGGAGCGCGGTGAGCCGCGTAAGCGGAGCCCCGCGGACGGGCGGCGGCGTCGGTCCGGGTACGGGACCTGTACTGGACCGGACCGGAGCCCGGGCCGAGCCCCGTGACCCCGCTTCGGAAGGTGACCCGCGTGCCCGCAGCCTTAGTGCGCGGCCCCGCTGCCCTTTGCGCGTCCCCGAGCTGCCCGTAATTAAGGTGACAGGTAAAGCAGTGCCGTGCGGCGGCTGCCTTGACGGGCCCGGCAGCCACCCTAACCGGTACCGCGGGGCTCATTGGTGGTCCCCTTCCTGCTTGGCCTGCTGTGAATTCGGAGGGCTGGCATCCGCGTCTCTGTGGCCTGGACCCGGGCTATGGGGGCTTAATCCGGCCACAATGAGTGCTGCTGACAGCCTTGTCATCGGGGTAATTGTCCTTAAACAGCGCAGTCATCGTGGGTTTAATGAAACCTCAGGGGTGTGTGTGTGTGTGACTCAGTGGTGACCAAAGTCTTGCCTTTCTCCCCCCCCCCCCCCCAGGGGTGCTTTCTCTGTGGTGAGGAGGTGTATGAAGATCTCCACCGGCCAGGAGTATGCAGCCAAGATCATCAACACTAAGAAGCTCTCCGCTAGAGGTATGTGCTGCTGGGGTATAGGTGTGTGGCTCAGTGGGGTAGGCCTCTGTGCCTCTCACTGGAAGGCCTTCAGTGTGAGTCCTGGCTGTGGCAGAGCACTCCCATATCTGCTGGGCCCTTGACCCGGGGCCCTTAGTCCCTGTGCAGACACCAGGGGTGCCTGGTAGGCGGCTGCCCCCCCCCCCCCGCTTTACTCTTATCTGTGTGCATGTCTCTGTGTCGTATTTCCCAAAAGGAGCGCGTGGTAGAAGCTGTGAAAAGAGACACTCCCGCGGTAACTGCCACATTTCCGCAGGATTCCGCCACCTGGCTATAGCCGTATCCTCAGCTGCACCTTTGGTGGGACGGGATGGCCACCGTGTCGTGTTGGAGAGCCCGTCTGCAGGCTGCCCACCTGAGCTTTACCTGGTGTAGCCTCTGTGGTGCTCCAGAGGAACTTTTTTTTTTTTTTTGGGCAGTCGTGTAGAGTTTGCCCCCACAGAGTGGGCATGGGGCCCCCCCACCCCCCATGACAGCCGCAGTCCTACCGTCTCGTGCTGGTCTGCTTGCTTCCGGATCCATGCGTCTTTGCTCCTTTGCAGAGCCGGGGGTTGGGGACACACGCAGAGTGCCTTTGTCTCTGTGCTCCTCCTCTGAAGGTCAGCACTCAGGTGGAGGCCATGCTGAACCTCGAACTTAGATGAAGGTCAGAGTAAAGGGGGAGGGAGCTTTTGAAAGGGGCGGGTAGTAAACCATGGCGAAGTTTAGCTTGGCTCCCTTGCCTTCTAGGTCTTGAGGCAAAGGTATAATCAGTCTGCATCCTGTGTTTGTTTGAAGGTAGTTGCAGGCAGTTCTGGCCCCTGGGATAATGTGCAAAACAGAAGTTATGGCTGCATTGTTCCCATGCAGCTAATACAGAACCTTGCTGCTTTTCTTCAGCGGGATGTGGGCTGTCTGGGGGTCCCTGCGGACCGGGTTGGGAAACAATGCTCTACAACATCATATGGTGTAGCTGTGACTGTTCTTAGGTATATACGGTTCTAGGTTCAATTTACCAGTTTCTAATCAAGCTTTATGGCCTTGTTGCCACTCCCTAGAGTTGCGTAATAAAGTTGTGCGGCGTATCCTCTGTTTATGGGATGGGCTTATCAGTGTTATTTAAAGGGTTGGCCTCAGATCTGATGTTGTAATCCATGTACTGTAGGTATTTTGGCACAGTCCGGAATAGCTTGGCAGTATCTCATAGAATGGATTTAGGCCTTTAAACACTGCATAATCTGTTCTACTCTGCGAAAGTCAAGATGAATGTTGGGCCCTTAGCTGTCTTATTGGTTCCTGACACCACAAGGGCATACTGAGGGCATGTGTGTGCGCGCGTGTGAGCATGCATGAGTGTGCAGGTTCTGCTACATTTGTGAGGCCCAAACAACCTCACAAATATCGCAAATCCTCAAAAAATGTGGCTAGTCTGGTCATTTTTGGTTCTCACTACTTTAGACTTCATTTTATAAATGTGTGAATGGAATCAAAAAGGTAGAAATGCCAGAAGTTATTGTATTTTGTTTTTCTTATTTATGGTTAAGGTTGTCTTTGCTGGGATCAGGGTTTTTCCCCGTAGAAATGAAGGACGGTCTTCATGAAGAGAAAACAAACGTCTGTGTATGTGTGCGTGAGGTCATTTTCTGAGGAAGAGCCCGGTCAGAACCACCTGCTTGGGAAAGTGTGGCTTTTCCGGTTCTGCTCACTGGTCTGTGGAGCCATTTATTTTTTATTTGAGTTATTTGGGGCATGGTTTGTTCATTTGACTCCATCTTCTGACTACATGGATGTTCATCAAACTTGTGGTTTTGTCTTATCTAGCAGCCTGTTCATGGTCTGTCTGACGGGCACCCATGCGTCTGTTAAGCCATATCTCACTAAGGTAGCTGTGTTCCTGGAACTTGCTGCTTGGCTGATTTTTTTTTTTTTTTTTCTTTTATCATCTCTTTGCTTGTGTGGATCTCTGTCGCTTAATACACTCATTAGGGTTGACCTTTGTGTCCCTGTGGAGAGGAACATTTGCCAAATGAATGTGAATGAAATATCTGCCCAGCCTGAACTGTAAGGTCGCACCTTGACTGATGTTCAGTGCCTTGTGGGCCTTTTGGGTTATCTTGCATAGTTTTGTAAAGCGGTAGGTGAGGAAATGGGCTGTGAAAGAATCCTGTGAATGCTAGGAAATGTCAGTGTTCTAGGCCTGTTTGGGTCTGACGGGCAGCGTGTGCAACACCAGGCCTGCTTAGCTTGGCAGCGGTGACCCTCAGACACGTGGCTGGTAAGGGAACTGCTCCTCAGTGCTGAAAGCAAGTTAGACTCGCATAGTAGTTACTTAAGAGCGATTCCTCACCGCAAGGCTCAGGGAACCATGAGGAACTGCCTAAAAAGCGGTAACTGCGTGTAGCTTTGAGACGGCGGCATTGCAGACCTCTGTGTCCATCTGAGCATTTCTCTCCGAGCTGCTGGTTCCCTCCCACACGTAACATGGCTGTCATCTCGCTTGGCTTCCCTCGTTAGGGAGGAAGTCTGCATTCCTTTGCTTGTACATGTGTGCCTTGTGTTTGTGTGCAAATTCCGAGGCCTGCTGTGACAAGCTGCCTCTGCCGGGGTAGCTTCTCACACTCTTTGGAAAGTTGTTTAGAAGTGTTTTGGTATTTTCCCATCCAGGATTTCTCATTAGTGTCTGGTCTTTTCTTGCGCTCAGGCATATAGGCATTTCTGATTGGCTGGCTCAAGTAATTGGTGTACAGAGTGCAAGCCTTTGAAAAGCAGGAAGCAGCCCCCAAGGCCATCTCTATGGGCTTGGCTTGGATGTAATTCTCCAGTCTGATGACCCCGACCATGGCATGTGGACTTGGGGGCAGCTTGTTCCCTCTGGGCACTCTGAGAGTCACATGCCGAGTTGCAGGGTTGTGGTGTTGGTGGCGTTTCAGTTTCTGAAGGTTTTTCCCCCCCACTTCTCTTTCAGTGGTTTTGGTCTGTGACGTCCCCCTTCTGTAATGTGATATGCACTTTCCTGCGCACAGAATTGTTCATTTACTGTTTCTTGCTGTGTGCAGAAATGTGCTTATTTACCAACGCTCCCAGCCCATGGGTATGAGCAATGCCCTAGCGGAAGAGAAGCGCAGCCAGGCAACCGATCGGCACAATGAAGCGGCAGGCTGTCTGTTCTGTATCAACCTCGATGGACATGCTGAATGCCCTGGATATGTTCTCGCAGTGTGCGCAGGCATGATGATGACAAAAGCTACGTAAGGTCCATGTCCAAAGACATGGCACACTCTCTAAATGCCTGCCTCGCAACAGGACTGACGTTTCTGGCACGGTTTCAATTTCCGCAGCATTCAGTTCTTGGGCTGCTGCAGCACCTGATGCACTTTTCTTGCTGCCGCCGGTTAATAAGAACCATAGAAGTAATCTTACCTGTTCCTGGTAAGGCGGCTCTGTGGGTGACGGCTGCACGGTCAGTGTCGGCGTCTGGGGTGATTCCTGCTGGGACGTTTCGCCTATGATGGTAGCTCTTTTACCCCCCATAGGCGACACTGTTGTGGTGCTTGCGCCACCCCCTGTGGTATCTGTGGGATGGGATACTTTTTTTTTTGTGGTAATTTTCAGATCAAACCACTTCCTCACTTCTGCTGCCGTAATGCAGGTGATGCAGCATTAGCTGCATGTGTCACTGTGCCCATGCCAGGTCCTGTTTCTTTCATGGGCCGCTGGTAACGTTGCCAAACAATACCTCTCATCTATAATAAATGTATTGCTGTTATGTCCAGCAAAACTTCCACCTAACCCCCCCCCCCCCCACAGTTCTATTCCTGCTCTGCTTGTGGAATTTTAATGATTTTTTAAATATTTTTACTTTTTGCTTTCTAGAAGAACTATTTTTTTAATCGTTTCAAAACGATACGAGCACATGGTGCAAAATATACTTATCCCTGTCTGTAATGTATAAGGTCCCTTCCCACTCTCCTTCGCTACAGCATGTTCTCCTGCTGTGCGAGTCGACACTTGTTATGCAGACGTTACATGCCGGGTCTCTGTCTGCGTTTAAATGATTCTTGCCATGCACCCGTAGTCATATTTAGTATGTATGAGATTTACAAACATCCATTTAGTACGGCCCTTCGAATGGCATTTACCACTTGTGCACTTTGCCTGTATACTGGTGATCTGTGTGCACACACGTAGGACTTACGCACTCGCTGACAGACGAGAGCCCTTCTTTTTAGCTGACTGGTGGTCTGCCTGTGCTGGAGGGGCGTCTGCAGGTACTGTGCTTTTCTGATCGCTGGGAAGCGGTCTGTCGACATGGAGGCTCTGTATGCCGTGGGCTCTATTCTCCTACAGGCTGGGCTCTAGCCTTTGCCTCTCCTGCCCGCCTATGTCACGGTGAGGGCCTGAGTTGGACCCTGGTCATGCTCTGAAAGTGGCCAGGTTCTCCTCCCTCCCTTCCTTCTCCCACCTATGCAGCTGTGTCCTTCCCCAAGTCCCATCAGTGGTGCATGTGTCTCCATGAGTCGTCATATTACTGGCTCACTGGGTAACTTGCAAACCCTTCTCTAAATACCTTTTCCAGTGAGACTGAAGGCCTACTGGGAACTTGGAGGTCTGCTTCTTTCTCTTCCTGTGAATCGCATCTGCAGCTTTGTCTCGCACAGGCTGACCTTGATGTCTTCCAAGGACCCATCTGCATGCTTGCTTTAATGCCCCCACCCCCCCCAAGCTGGATGTCAGTTTCAGGCACGCTCCTGGAATCTGCGTCCCACCGGCTGTAATGTTGCCTAATTGCAGGGGCACTTAAAGCTCTGCTCCTCTTGGCGTCCCGAGCCCCTGTGCTGTGTGTGAGGGGAGAGGCTGGCTTGTTCTCCCGCTCTGAAGGCTTTGTGCCCCGTCTCTGTTAGCTCTGCTGTCCCCCGTGGCCTGTGTTGAGTCATAAACACTGCCTGCGTGTCACCAGGGAGGAACAGATGGAGAATTGTGTGGCTTTTTTTTTCTCCCAGTTTATCTGCATGTCACAGTAAATCTGAGTTCTGTAGAACCAGAGCCTGTCTGCATTTTTCAGTGTTGTCCAGGAAATGACTACCTAGACATAGTATAGACGACTTCAGCCCGTGTGCCGATAAATGTGAAACGGCCGCAGATGGGGGCTGACCTTTCTGTTAGCCTGCCTGGGGACTGTCCTGTCCCTGCCCCCTCCCCCCCATGACCCCAGCTGAGGCTCTCGCAGTAAAGCTCATGCTGATGTGCTCAGTTGAAGCACTGACATACTCAATTCATCCCTTGTACAAGCTCCCCAGACCCTCCCTGCCCTCTAACGAAGTAATCTCACCCGTAATCTGTGCAGTTTCTTAAGGCAAACATGCCTGCAAAATGAGTGCATAAGTATAATGACGGGCTCCCCTCGCAACCACATCGCAGTGAAACATTGGCTCTTTGTCTGTGGAAATCACATTAGCAAACGGTGGAAAACTGCAGGAGCCCAGACTCTCTGGCTCTCTCGCCTTCTCCCTACCGCGCCGCACCCTCGCTGTGTTTTCTTCGGTTATAAACTTGGCTAGTCCAGCCGTGGGAGGGACCGAGGGCTGTTTTGACTCTGTGACGCCATGTTTTAGTCAGTGTGCTGGGGCACGGCATTGATTTGTTGACTGATTTTCATGCTACGACTTCAAGATAAATTCCAGCCGTTTCTCCTCTTCACCCATGGGGGGCGCTGCCAGTGATTTGGGGACATTTCCCTTTTAGTGGGGTAGAGAGAGTAGAGTGTCTTATTGCCATATGCACAGAACACAAGCGGTTTCTCTGTACTCTGAAATTCTCACTTTGGACGTCCTCCTTTAGACTTGCTGAAAGGTGATGACTGTTCAGTTCTTTCTCCCCGGCTGGAGAAATTTGTGATGAGGGGACTTCTGATGGCCTAGATTAGGTCATGTGATGCCAGTGATGGCTTATTCTGTTTGCTGATGCTGGCCACTGCAGTGCTGACCTCAGTTGTGCGTGGTGTCTAGGTGGATTTGGATCTAAATTGCTCTGTGCCCCGTGATGGCTCCTTGGCCATGGTGTGCTGTGCCTCCTGACCTAGACCACAGGCTCTCCCTGACCCTGACT
The DNA here is from genome assembly GCA_026780765.1 of Petrocephalus schoutedeni. Lineage (NCBI taxonomy): Eukaryota > Metazoa > Chordata > Actinopteri > Osteoglossiformes > Mormyridae > Petrocephalus > Petrocephalus schoutedeni. Next base: position 14,115,206 of record JAODKL010000017.1, read on the forward strand.
GTATCAGTGCCTCCTTTCCTTATAGGCTGGCCCTCGCTCCCATGAGGGGCTCATGCGTAAGTCCTGATCTTGCCCATGTTCGGTCTTGGCTGCTAATTCTGTTTCCCTGTCTTCCGTCATTTTTCCTCGTTCTCCTTTTCCCCCACCGAAAGCTGGTTTGTCTGCTTTATTGCCAGCCTTCGTCTATTTTTGTTCCTGCCGCGAGCTCTCCGGGGAGAGCTGCCGCGTTTACCAATGAAGGGCCGCCCGCCTGCCTTGTATGATGATTAGACACTCTGCAAAAAAAAAAAAAGAGAATCCATATTTATCCAAGAAAAGAGGGATTACCTTTGCGCTGCTAGCACTGAATAATCTTTTTTGGCTGTTTTGGAGCTCTGCGTTTTGAAGGGGGGGGGTGGAGCATCCCCCTGGCGGGATGAGCTGTTCTCCTCTTTTGGCGCAATAGCTTGATGTGTCGTTTAGCACCTTGTGAAGACCCTAAAGATGGCTGCGTGCAAATTGCTCCCTGTAAGGAAGACTTTGTGTGAACCGGAATGCCGGGCTTTGGACAGCCTGGTTGCCGAGGGGGGGCAGCTTGGCAGAGGACTCCACGGGGGTCCGCTGTAGGAGGAGTACATCTGTCTGCTAGATCAGTCTTTCTCAGTCCGGTCCTCACGTCCCCCCCCACCTTCCAGACAGTCCACGTTTCTGCTCCCTCCCAGCTGTAACATGTTTGGTTCAGGTGTGCAGAGAGGGACTGAGAATGTGGACTGCCTGGTGGTCCCAGAGGAATGGGGTTGAGAAGCACTGATGGATGCCCTGGTGGAGGGTGTCTGCGTTTACTTGCATCACCTGCATTGGTCTGACTGTGGGGAGATGTGGTGCGGCTGTGCCGGGGCCTTGCTGCCCTCCTTAAGCCAAGCCAGGCCTGCTGACACGGTGACCCACATCTCGCCTCGTCGGGTTGCCAGACTCTGGTGTGGATTCGGGAATCCGCGTCAGCCTGGCCCAGTCCCACAAGGAGAGCGGTGGCATGATCCCCGGGGCGTCACATGGAGTCCTAATTTATCAAGTAGGACAGTCTCTGCAGGGAGGGGGGCACCCTTAATTAGCATCTCCCTCTCCCAGTGACCGAAGAGCACTTGGCAGGAACACAGGGGCCTAATTCTGACCTTAATTAACGACGAGACAGCTCTGGTTTGACAGTGAGACGGAGGCAGCGGGCTCAGGCTTTGCTGAGTGTGTTTGGCTGGGTAGCTCCCTGAAGGGGGGGTGGGCTTTCAGCATGGCTCAGTTCACCTTTAGTTCACCTTAAAGGGCCGACAGTGTGGCAGTCAGCCAGTGAGGAACATGAGCTGCTCTCCTAGCTGGGGGTTTCCTCTGTACTCGGCGCCTGCCAGGCACCTCCAGCCCTCTGCTGCTTGTTTAGGTAGGATGGCTTCCCAGTGTCTGTGTAGTTAATGCCTGTGCCAGCTGGGGGTGCCCTTCCCTCTAACCCACCCCGGTTTTTGCAGGATGGCAGTGTTGGCTGCTCTCGCCTCTCGTGTACGTCGTGGGCTTTCCCTGCCCGGCTGGCCCTCGAAGGCCGAGCTCGCTGCTTGCAGTCCGGTTGGGAGGCTGTCTGCAGTGAAGGGCTCGTTTATAATTTGGCCCGTGTGCCAGTTTTCCCCTCAGACTGATTTTCGCAGAGATGTGGCCCGGCAGTGAGCGGAGCCGCCATGGCTGGGGCCGGATGCCAAAGGGCCACGTTGCTCAGCAGGCCCTGTGTGCAGGTCTCGCTGGGAACTGCCTGCTTTTACTGTGCATCTGAGCGCTCATCAGTGTCTGGCGGAACGATTTTTCTACAGTGATTCTTCTGTATGTCTGTTTCTGAGTTGGAGGGAAATCCCCAGGAAGAACAACGTAAAGGTAAGTGCTGGAACACGCCTGACCTCTGGCCGTCTGACTCTGTGAACCCTGGAGTCACCATTCGGTCCCATATTGCAGTTCAGCTCTAAAGCCAAAGCTCTTCATCAGCCTTCCGATTCCGTGGGACTGCGGCAGGGCGGTAAGCGGTGCGGCCGCACGCTGGGGAGCCGACAGTCGCAGCTCCAGTTAAGCTGAGCCCCGTCGGCTCGGCTTTGTGATAAACACCCCGCCATGATGATGCTGTACTTGTGGCTGATTATTTTCTGCCTTCAGATGGTGATTATTTGGCTAAATGAGGCGTCCTCTCGTAACGAGCTCCACACAGGGGTGAGCGTCTGGCTGCTTGCTAGGCTGTGAAGGTTGGAAAACGAGGGTAGATTTTTCCAGAAAAATTGACTGTTTTGCTGCAGTGCTGATGGTCAGGGCTCCTTTTAAGGGGCCAGGTCTGTATCTGAGGGGTTGGGATTCTTTATGGTAATAAATACAGCTCGGTCTTGACCTTTGCCAGTGTGACCTGGGACAGCTCTCCTCGCTGTGGCTTTTCCTTTCTCTGCCTCTCTGGTTCCCGTGCTGTAATCATCGCGGGCGTTGGCCCAGGTGCCCCTTCCAATGCAAGCCCTGGGGTCCGTCTGATGGCGTGAGGGACAGAGAGGGAATGCTTGTGGCTTGTGGCTCCCGGAATCGCGCATAATGTGCTGTTGATCGCACGAGCCTGTGGAGATCAAGGAGAATGTGCTGCTGAGTCTTGGCTTAATTCCTGGTGCTGTGCAGGACTCTGTTCAGGATCTGACCTGTGCTTAGGTGAATACAAGCTGCCTGCATTCCGTTGGTCAGGAACGGCATCAGTGAGGGTGTGAGTAGGTGCTGCGTGTCTCTGGCTGCGATCCCAAGCCGTCTCCTTCATGTGCCATCAGTGCCAAAAAATGCAAGGAGATCCAGGCCTGCCTCTGCTCTCCAGCCGCCTGCTGGCACTGTCTATGCTCCAGGTATCTGCTGCTAATGGCTCGTGTCTGCAAGCCTGGAGCCCCCCCCCCCCCCAACTCTGACCTGACGGCCGGCGATTCCCCCATCGCTGTGATGACGAGATGCCTTGCTTAATGCAGACGGTGCACCTCTGAAATATGTGCTCTCAGCTCATGTTTGGTGGATTTCTACTTCCGTGTTTAATCTGCACACAGACCTACATTCATCTGCAGTGCCGTACCAGACCTGCTTATTGAAGTGAGTGATGTGATTCCCACCACATTACCCAGACTATGATTCATTAGATCAGTCCTCTCAACATGGGCCAGTTCCCAGCGTCCCGTTGTGGATGTCCATAGCCGGCTCGGGCCCCGTCTCCGTGTTTGGGCAGAGAGCAGTAAGGGCCTGAGAGCAGCGTCCCGTTGTGGATGTCCATAGCCGGCTCGGGCCCCGTCTCCGTGTTTGGGCAGAGAGCGGTAAGGGCCTGAGAGCAGCGTCCCGTTGTGGATGTCCATAGCCGGCTCGGGCCCCGTCTCCGTGTTTGGGCAGAGAGCGGTAAGGGCCCGAGAGCAGCGATACTCTTCCTGTAGCTGCTTTGTTTAGTCGACCTCGACTCTGGCCTTCAGCTCCCTACTTCACCGGCCAACTTCTGCAGGAAATATTTTCTGCGTGAAGCTTTTACCTTTCTGTGGATATATGGGTTCCTCCTCAGAAACCTGCTGCCTGTTCTCGGTGAACCCAACACCTGATCTTCATCCATCCTCTGCTTCTGCGTTTGCCGCCTCGTCTGACGCGAGTGTGACCCGGGTTTGGAGCCGCACTTGCATGGCTATAACCTTGCATGGCACTGTCCTCCTGCGCTCCCTGCTTGTTGTGTGTGATTTCTCCAGAAGCTCGGCTCTGTAATTTTCTATTAACATTGGTTTGATTTTAATGGGGCTGGAGAGTATGCCGGTCAGCCCTGACGGTGCGTGCTGTGTCTAATGTGATTGAGCCCTCTCCCCGTAACTGGGCCAGACGGCCCGGTATGTTAATGGGGGTGAACCGCCGCATGCCTGGGAATCCTGCACATCGCAGCAGCGCTTCTTGGCGTGGCTGAACATGTCACCGCCACACGTCTGACGCTCCGCGCCCGGAATAGCGGGCGTGCCGGCTGCCGGCACTGTGAGGATGTGGTGATTTGGGGACCCGGCCCATCAAAGCTTAATTTGTGGCATTTGGCCCAGGCTTTTAAGACACTGCCTTTGATGTATCCCGTGACCCACCCCGTTTACCAGACCCTGCAAATCCCTGCGCTGCTTGGGGGGGGGGGGGCAGTGAAGAGCGGTGTCCAGAAGTGGATCCCGTCCCCGATGACTGCTGTCGCTGTGGAAATTAGGCCCCGCCCATAAACAAATAGCTCATTTCAATGTGGTCAGATTCTCAGTGTGTCTCTCAGGCATGGAAATCTGCACTTTGAATAGAGTAATAAAGCACAGCAGAGAAAAACATGATGCTTATTTTGGGACGCAGGGGATGTGGCGGTTAATGGGCTGGACTCAGCGGGGTCAAACAGGGTCGGCATCAGAGCGGTCACATGGTCACACTGGAGCGCTGAGGGGGAGGTCGCTGCTGTGGATGCCTGTGAACACTAGTAATGTCCATCAACCGTCCCCACTTCTGAGTCTTGGCTTCCAGAGTAACCCTCAAAGTATTTGACTTTTACGCTGGCCGCCTCAGCTGCCTTTGTGCAGTGCAGTGCTGCATGGTTCGGGGGAAGGAAAGGGGGACATATTGGATGAAGTGATTGGGTTTCTGTCCTTGGCCGGGGGGGGGCTGTTTTAGCTCTTCAGCTCTCGTGTTGGGAATGGCTGCAGGGCTCCGAGTGAGACGTGAGGCAATCGGCAAGCTGTCCTCCAGCGTGAACCCGGGCAGGATCCCCGCCGCTTATTCCGCGAGTCCCCAGCTGCCGCAGCCTGGGAGCTAGAATGTTAAATTCAGCCGGGGGCGGGTTCAGCAGATTGAGAGGCTCAGCAGGAGTGAACATGGGTGGCATGTAAACAGTTATGTCTGGAAGTGGAGGGCTGAGCTGCGTGATTATAATTGTAAATTGGTGGCTTGAGTTGGTTTGCTGTGAGGTCGGTTTGCATCCCCTGGCCAGACCAGGGCTTTCCGTGCTACATGCTACTGTCCGTCCCCCCCCCCCCCCCCCCCCCCCCCAAGATCTGTGCCTGCTGCAGTCTGGGTCGCATGTGGGCTGTGGTTCCACAGGCAGACGCACGCAGGCTGGCGAGTCCAGATGGTCGGATTAGGGTGCCGGACCGTGCTGCGGGGGGACAGTCATGCCTTCTTGCTGCTCTTGACATCCGCGACTGGCTGCTGATCTCCAGCAGGAAATGCTTTGTTATTGGCGACTAGGAACTGGGCTGGCCCTGCTATCACTGGCGAATGATGAAAGGTTGTGATCTCATGGCAGCAAATGCCAGAGCCTTATTGGCTGCTTAAGGCTCCGCCTTTCTCCTGGCCCAATCGCGGACTGCAGGTTCTGCCTTGTTAGTGTGCATGCAGAGCAGCACATCCGTTACCTTGCCCTGCATTCCCCTGTTACTGTGCTTCCGCTCATCACTGTGGGCTCTGGGTTTTTCCTCATTAGCATTCAGTGGTGGCAGATCACTTGAGCTGCTGCACAGCATCACTTTTTTTTATTTATTTATTGCCAGTCTGCAGCTTGACGTGACTGCCGTCCTGCGGCCTGTGCTCGGGGCCTTGGCTTCTGCCCTCGGAACAGAGGCTGTGTTGTCGTGCGTGATACTGACTTGGAGCCGGAGTGCGGCTGTCGGCAGTGCTCGCTCCCGCCGCAGCTCTGTTCCTGTGCTCCCGCCGCAGCTCTGTGCCTGTGCTCCCGCCTGTGCTCCCGCCGCAGCTCTGTGCCTGTGCTCCCGCCGCAGCCCTGTGCCCCTTCTCTCATTTTCTTTGGGTCCTACTCCTCCGTCCCTGATGCAGACTGCAGTTGTCACCATGTTTCTGCGATTAATCTTTTTTCATAATCTGATGGGCTTTGATGACGACACTTGAATATTCATCTAGTCTTTAGAAGAATCTACAAGCCTGGGTTTGTGAATGATTGTAATCGAGACCAGTCTGTGTACACGGCAGGAATTAACCAGTTAGTGCCTTTTGGCATAAAATGTGATTTTAGTTGTCTCTTATTTAATCAATTAATTTATTTAAATAACCTGGTGGCTTCCCTGTGGGGGGGTGGGATAGAGGTCAGGCTGTTTCAGAATCAGGAAATGGCTGGATGTGGGAGGCTGTTTCGGCAGATGCCTCCTCTGTTCTCTGCTGGTGAGCTGGGTGTGGATGCTGGCGATCGCCCCCTCCGGGGGGTCTGAATGAAGAAGCAGGGCTCGAGTGTCCCTCCTGAGAAGGGTCCCCATTATTATTTAATGTGCAGCGGAGACGCAGTCGTGGGCGCCGTGGACTTCATGGTAAGGAGCATAACTTCCGGGCACGCCGTCTGCCTGTATGATGTATACTGGAAACCGTACACTGTCATGTGCAGTGCAGCCAGAAGGCCGCCGGGGTCGGCTTACAGCGCTCAGCTTAGGATATGAGGGGTCTGCGGTAAGACAAGCCCTCACTGCCGCCCGCTCCCACAGCAGCAGGACCAGCGGCTTTCAAACCCGGTCCGAGCGCAGGAGGAAACCTTACGCCCCCCCCCCCGCCTTGCTTTGCTCCCCCTCGCCTGGCCCTGCCTCTGCGCGCTGCCCTGTGCTGCACACGTCCTTAACATCGTTCTCCTCGTCCCGTTGCCGTCGGCGGGTATAAATGCAGCGTCAGGAACGCTGACCATTCAGGCCCCTGCATTGCTTCTGAAATTACTTTTGGAAAGTTGCTGAATTAAAAGCACTGGAGCTGCCTGTGGGGCCCCCCGCCTTGCCTTTCATTGCTCTGCAGCGTGTCTGTGTGAGCTGTGAGGGATGGAGCGCAGGGCGTTGCCGTAATCCTGGGGCTGCTCTTCTGGATGCAGGATGCCAGTAAGAGGACATTTGCATGCAGAGGTGGTTCCACTGCAGCGAGTCTTGGAAAGTGTGCAGTCGGCCCATGAGCCTAAACGGCATGTTGATGGAGCGGAGGATTCTGGGTAGGTTAACCCTGCCTTTGGGGGTTCTTGGGAGCCGCCCTTCCGGTCGCATCCCAGAGGCGCCTGACCTGAGGCATTTACGCTGATAATCGCACCCAGCCATGTTTAGGCTCGGTGCACACTGCAGTGTCTCAGAGGGCCTCTTTTCCCAGGGCATTCATCAGGATTTCCCCACAGTCTGAGCAGAATGTCCAGCTCTGGTGGGAGGTTAATCATGTAAACACCCCCAGGGACCGTCACACTGTCAGGCCCGCAGTGCTCGGAACTCCTCTGACCACTTATTCACTGACATTTAATAGATCTGGCTGGCTGTGTTGCCCCCCCACCTCTGGTTTTGGCCTTGTACCATGTCTGAAGGCCCTGCTCTTTGCTCATTCGCTGCCTTGTTTCTCGCATCTGTGGTGGTGGGGGGGGGGATCTCATAGTATTGCTCCGCAATGCACTCGGATCACCAGAGTGGGCAGTGTATGGAGCTTTGCTGTTAATGATGGGGGAATCCGCTGGTTTGGTTGCTATGGAGACGGGAGGGGGGGGGGGGGGATGCTGCACACACGCATGAACCCCATTGCCATGACAAAGCAGGATTGCTCTGAAGCTCAACCTGCACCTCAGGGCATTTCTGATGTTCTATTCATGCGGCTCTCAAGCCCCTGACGGCATTGTGGGTGCAGTCTGTAAGCTGGGGCCTCACGTCATGCAACATGTTTGTCACATTATTATTATTTATTACTATTATTGATGATTGATGATGATGATGATGATTGATGATATTATTTGTACCTTATTTACAATAGCAGATTTTGCTCCATGTTCTCCCCGTGTTGTTGTGGGGTTTTGCCCCGGTCCAGAACCATGCTAAGGTGAGTTAGCGCCTTGTCTATAGGTGTAAAAGTGTGATTAATGGGCCGTGTGCCTTGCGGTGGGTTGGCATCCCAACCTGGGGTGTGTGCCTTGCTCCGGTAGCTTCCCGGACAGGCTCCAGCCCCCGCGCCCCCCGACCTTGCACGTAGGACAAGCGGGTGTAGAAGATGGATGAATGGAGGTTTTACTCTGACGAAAAGGTGCGTATTCCAGGTGACTGAGTGCGATCTGGCTAATGCTAGTTGCCTTTTAACCAGAGCCTTGGGCTAACTTCTTTTTCCACATTCCTGCTATTTCACTGTGCTTGTGCTACAGCTTTTAGCAGCTCTGGCTTCTCTGCAGACTCCGCGTTTCTGATGCTCTGTCCCGCATCAGACGTCGCATATCCAAACCAGTTCCACACAGTGGACTTGAGGTTCTCCATGTTTGCTTAGTGCAGCTTGGCAACGCACATTAGCACCTTTTAGCCCTGCATTATGCATGAACATATAAATATTTCGTAATCATTATAATTATTGCTTAATTAAGTTGCAGATTGCCTTAAAATTCAAATGAATGGACTAGACTGTTAATATGGCTTTCCCACGTCCCATTCCTCTGCTGTCCCATTGGGGTGGCTGTTGGTGTGACAGCATGTGCAGTAACCCCGTCACCTAGGGCATACGACTGGGTGTCCTAGTGTGTGTACCCTGTATCCCCAGGGTGTATGTGATCCGTGTCTGTCCCGCCGGGCCTCGGAGCGATGAGGGAAAGCAGGATCAGTGCAGGGACGGCTCCCCTTTACTGGATTGGACCGCAGTACTGATGATGTTCTTTAGAGTCCCGAGAGAGGGGCTGTTGTAGCCTTTGGTGTCCTGCACGGTTTAGAGGTGAGGGGAGGAGGTGTGTGTGGAGGAGAGCAGGACGGCTACACTCCCTGGGGAGTCTGCACCTCGGCTGTGTGCCGGGCCTCTCCCGACGCGCCGAGCCGGGGACCAGGCGGGGAGGGAGATCCCCATGGCAGCAGGGAGTTTGCATTCTGCCACCCCCCCGTCATCATGGCTCTGTGCTGCTCCCGTTTGCTTCCTGTTTTGGGCATCTTATTGAATCTCCCTCAGTTCCCGTTATGGTCACCGTTATAGGTGGCCCTATGGCAGTGCTTCTCAATTCCGTTCCCGGCGGCCCCCCTGCCAGAATGTTTTCGTTCCAGCCCTCCCTCAATCAGGCTTATATGGTCCTTATTAGGCTAAAGCTGCTTACAGACGTTTTTTTTTTTTTTTTTTTTTTTTTTTTTTTCC
>JAODKL010000017.1:14156841-14169135 GCA_026780765.1 Petrocephalus schoutedeni
TGTCCTCGACTTCCCCGTGAAGGAAATGTGCGTCAGAATAACTCTTTAAATGTTCCATTTAAATTTTGTTCTCCCCCTGCAGTTATCTAGTTAGACCATATAGAGTACAGCCATGTTATTTGCCAACGAAACTATGGAGACGGATTTTCCTGTAAGTGGGATAAATGATGTGGTTAACAGAAATATATATAGGTGGCATTTTACTATGTATGAGGTGATATTTTTATATATCTATCATCTGTATATGTATATTTGAGAAGTATGGTGTGGCATAGGTCTTCCGCGGAGGTTGTAGTGACGGTGCCGTCAAGCTTTCTTTCCCAGTGGGTTTTTCCTTGCATTATGGGACACTGTACATATCTCTGGCCATTTCTGTTCAAGAACTGGTTGACATTTAAAAGGGAAAAATAAAGTGACTTCTACTCAGCTTGTTTAAGGTCGTTCTGTTGAGTGAATGGGAACATTTGTCATGGGTGTGTATGTACACTTATCTGCATCTGTAGCGCCATCTGCTGACCAGTAATTTCTCAGGTTGCACCATACTGCAATCTAGCAGCTGTTTCCGGAGAGGGTGGGGCATCTTCCAGGACGGTTTCACATTTGTCAGTTTCGTATGTAATGCTGTGACCCATGTGCCATGATAAAGGCGTGCTGTTTGTAGTAATCATTTCTGTTAGAAGTGAAAATCTTTCTCTGTCCAGTGTTTGGGGTTGACTGAGTGTGCGTGGCTGCCATTCTGTGAGGGATGGATTCTTCAGTGGGAAGAAGTGGGATGACCAACTCCTTAACGACAGCACCCCCTGGTGACAAACACCTGCTACTGAAAGAGGAAGCAGACCTTTGTTTTTACATACAACACTTTATTCAGTCTGCAGTGACTATGCCTTGTTAGTGGTTTACATGTTTTCTGTTGAATTACTAATACATGCCCTCATAAATAGTTGCTGTGGATATAGTTTACACCATAGAAACAAGATGCTCATTCATCAACTGTGGACACCTCTCGGTGGCTTGGTTGATTACACTTAAACAGTTATGTGGGGAAATAAAACCATAATATCATTACATGGATATATAGTCAGCACACCACAGACACTGTGCACCTTGCCCACACACACTGTCATTCACAATAGTCGCAGTTTGCTTAGAGTCCCCCCCCCTCCCCCCCCCGGGATTTCCAGTCCTCCACCGGCAGTCAGGTGACCCTCGGCAGTAACTCTGCACCTTCTGTCAGATGAACAGCAGACGCGTCAAAGGGAGAGACGGCGGGACCCTTTCTCTGACAGACACGGTGCAGAACAGTGCATATGGTGTTTCTGCTGTCAAACATGTACACTTCTCTGGGCAGGAATGACATTACAGGAGCAAAGTTCATCAGGTGACTGCGTGAGGAATATTGCCTCTGGCCATGTGGCTTCCAGGACTATTCCAATTAGTCACTAAGATTACAAGGCAAAGATGAGCCTGCCAATTGAAATGCTAGTACAGTATGGGAATGAATTAGAAATGACCACTGGAGTGTCCCAGAATATGGTTTCTTTCACTGGAGTCAACAACTCTTATAGATGTCTTGCAAACCATTATTCTCAATATAAAATACAGTGCATTGCTAGTCAGTCGGTATGTTACATGTCAGGCCACTATAAGTTCTAACAATGTGATTTTGTACAAATCTAAGCACAATTTGTAGCTATTCCAGGGGTGTCAGCACAGGACATTCTAGAAAGACGGCAAGTCTAAACGGCTATGAGGCTGGTAAAAATGGATCCCACTACTGTGTTGGATGTAGAAAAGCCACCGTTTCAGTTTAGAAGCGGCCAGGATCTGATCACGTCTGTGGAGGACAGTCTTGAGGTTTGCTCACACGATGAACTTGGCTCCTGCAAAGTCAGGAATGTTGCTGATGGCCTCGCCACCCCCTCCGCGGCACCTGCTATACAATCTCCACGGGCCACTCCACAAACGACCGCATAGCTGCATAGTTTGTGTGCTACCGGTCAACCGGACAAGCCACGAGGCCAGAGGTGCTGTACTTCCCACCAAGCGAAGGAGGATGCATGAAGTCTGAGTTGCAGCTGCAAGCCAGGAGGAGTGCTTCTGAAAATACAGCCATCCATCTCTGACAATGGCATGGAAACGCCGGCAAAAGCGAAGACGCGAAATGGCTCGCATGACGGGACGGGCCCTCGCACCACCACAAAAGGCTAAATGTGATCACACGCAGAAAGGATGTGCATCTCTGAGAGCATGCAGGACGGGAGCAGCGCGCTTGCCGCACGCCGCGGAGGAACACATTTAACAGGCGGCGGGACGGGGGATGCGGCTCGACTCCATCAGCACGCGAATACCTGCCCTAATCTTACCCGCAGCAAACTGCAGGTCCACCGTGACCAGGCGCATCATAGTGACAGCCCTTCTCGTCCCATAGCCCGGAAAGGGGCTCGTGTGCACGCCAGGTTGCTAGGGATGCCAAGGCCACCTCTGACCGCAGGAATAAAGGGTCAGCTGATAAGTCCTCCCCCCTTCCCTTTCCGTGTGTGGCTGCGTGGATATAGAAGGCAGTGTAGTGAACTTCCCGGTGGATCCAAGCGTGTAGCTCATATATACACTGTTTACAAGAAGTCCTTGGGCGAAGAGGCCTGTGGATGAGGATGGCGATTTACCTCTTGCTGGTTACCCTTTTGGTGTGCATAATTGTCTTGCTTGCTTTTTTTTTTATTTATTATTTATTTTTTTTAAGACCACTGCAACCCAAAAAAACTACATAAATAACAATTAAAATAAAAAAAAAATAATCTTCCAAAGTCAGGAACTATCTTTGGTCACAAAAAGAGCACGACAACTCAAAAGTGAAGATCTGAAGGAGCGGCTGAGTCGGCTGGGGGGAGACGAGCCGTTACCAGCGGGGCGGGTGCTGGGGGGACAGCGGCTGGTTAGGTGGAGTCAGTCTGGAGCGGGCTGGGACAATGAGAAGGGGGTGAGCAGCTGGGCTGGGCAGGGCAGGGCCGGGATCACCCCTCCTCCTCCTCCTCATCGTCCCCCTTCAGCTCCTGCTCCTCCTCCACCTCCTGGTCGGTGCAGTAGTGGCGGAGCAGCTGGCGCAGGTGCTGCTGGAGCTCGCCGGGCTGCAGGGCCTGGGGGACGCTGTCCAGCTGCTCCAGGTGGACCTGCTTGCCCTGGGCGTCCCTCACCACAGTCCTCTTCAGCGTGTGCGCCTTACGCATCCGGGTCCTTCGGGCAGCGGGGCGGGTGGTGCGGTGATGGGGGCGGGGGTGTACGGGCACGGGAGCAGGACAGGATGGGGGGGAGGGGAGGGGAGAGAGAGACAGGGAATCTGTCAAGCGGGGTGGCACGGGCTGAAAGAGGCATGCTCTCGGGGCTGGGGAGGAGTACTTCTAACCATGCCTGCCTCTGGTTCCAATGCTAAAAAGCACTAGACAATATATGGTTCTGTTAATCTATAGTGAACGGAGTCTCTAGAGAAATACTGGGTCAAATGTCTCACAATCCTGATCATTTAGGGGCGGGGGTGGGTGCTACCCAGAGAAAGCACATTCAGGCTGTTAATCGCGAAAGGGCAGGTCCACCAGCAGGGGGCGTGCTGCTGAAATAGCTACCTGAACAGGTAAGCAGACAAGAGGTGGCAAAGGCACACACAGACAGCCAGGACAATCAGCTGCAATGCCAAATGGTGCCGGGGGACAGGTATTCACATGGGGAACACAGAGATGATTTTTAATGCTACGTGCACCACCCTCTGTCGGGCAGCCTAGTTTAGTCCATTATTGGAGAAGGACAGGAAGGAGAGAGTGTGAGGATCCAACAACTGCTACGTGCTAAATGTGGCACCTATTGGTGATGCGATTAACTTTGAAAAGACAGAACACACTTCAAACATTTGCAAACAAGCAAAATCGTAAAAGACAAAGACGTTGGAGAGAGCAGAACAGCCTGGTGCCATTTCCCTTCCATCTTTACCCAGATTCACGGGCCTGGCTTGACACTTGTTACTGGGAGAAGGCTGAGCACATATTATATATGACAACACAAATACAGCTGTCTGATGCTATGAAATCATTAATGACCAATGAGCAGCTGGACCTCCTCATCACGGCATATAACTGCACGACAGCTCAGCCTCTTGCGACTCGTGAGTTTCTGGGCCGTCCTTGTGCATCATATCCTAATGCCCCTAAGCATTACAAGCTGGACAAATGAGAAATGGCACCCCCCCTCCCCATTCCTGACTGATATGGGATAGAGGCAAAAGCTGGGTAGTTAGTGTGGCACACGGTGCTCTTCGACCACACACAAGGCAGCTCTGGGCGACCAGGCTTTTAACGAGCTGTTAACGAGCTCGCTCAGTCCTGTGCCGGGCTGACATGCCGCTCGTCGAACCTTTTGATGACCGTCCCATCGTCTTTGACAATCTCCTGCTCTACTAAACGTGGCAGGTACATCTTTCCAAAGCTGCCCACATAACTCAGAGCCTACACATGGCGAGACAAGGAGAAGCATTTTTACATGCTCTATCTTCCACACGGCTGTGTGTGTGTGTGTGTCTGCTCTTAAGGCCTGCACATAGTCCTCTGTCAGCTGTTGGTCTTCAGAATGAATGAATTTGAACTATATTGATTATTATTATTATTCCATTACCATAAGGACTTGACTATCAACCACATAAAAAGCTTTGTAATCAAGCTATTTTAATCTGGTTCAAGGGTACGACACTGGTACCCAGATCCCACTGGTCTGAAGGCTTCCCCGCTGGGCCCCTCGCCCGCGCAGCGTGGAGTGGAATCTTCGCCGCATGTCAAGGGCAGCTCCTCAGCATTCCGCGCCAAGCCTGACTGACCTGTTCAAAGTCGTCTTTGGCCGAGGGCAGACCAGCAGCCAGAGCGGGATCTCCCAGTTGCTTCTCCATCCTCTCCCCTTGAAGCACTGTGGTCTTCACCACCTGGCTGACCTTCCGGCCCTGCACGGGCTCGGCCTCAAACTCGGAAGCTGTAGCCCCAGCCAGTGCCAAGGGCTCAGAGAAGGTGACCTGGGGATATCCAAGGGACACCGCTTCACCCATCAACGAAGATTAAATAAAAAAAATACTGCGGCCTCATTCTGCTTTCTATCCTTGTCGACTCAGCTACAGGCAGCCATGGCTACATGCACTGACCCATTATTTAGAATGTGTCAATTGAGTTAAACGCCCATTGTCGATCTTCAAGATGTTTATCCAGTTACCCTGACCATACATTCTTGGACTACAGAGGCAGGTTTTGAATCCCCCCAATACCAGAAGTCTGCCCCAGTCATGTACAGACTAATTGCACCAAGCATAATACCCCCACTCAGCCCAACCCGCTGCTGCTGCATTGCACTAAGCTCATTATTTCATATGCGTAAATAATAATTCTCTCGTACGGAACAGCATCCGAAAAACAACACCAAAAAGTGAAAAAAATATAAAGCATTCTGAGATTATCACGACTTTAAGCTTCCAAGAAAAAAGTCGAAAGTTAAACGGTAGAAACCCGTCAGTGACTGAGACCTGTAGGGGGCAAACATCTCACGTGACGACGTCATGCGGACTCCTGACATCCAGCTGTTTTATGTGCCCATTTCATACACAATGGACACCCAAACGTTTGGATCGCCAAACTTTTCTGCCCGCAACCCCAAAATAACAGAGACTCAAGACCGCCACTAGGTCTATATTACTGGTCTCACTGGTTCCGGTAGCGGTTAAAATGGGATATTTCATGTTTATAGACATACTTTGGGAGGCGCTCTGCTAGAGGAAGCTGTCTGCACACTTCTGCTATTTCCCCTGTAAAATAGCCTACAATTCGGACTTAATTCTCTTAGTTTCGTAACATTTTTTTCTCATAAAAATGAATCTAGTATTGACTTTTCTCTTGTAAAGTTATGACTTTATTCTCAAAATCTGTTCGTTTTCCCTTCAATGTGTCCCTAATACTCCGTTTTAGGCTTGTTTTTCGATACCTAAAAGTGTGGAAGTACTTGGCAATAGAATGACTGCTGAAGGATTAGGGTGTGAGCAGCCCCCAAGTGCCGCCGAATGCCGCTCTGATGGCTGCTGGCACGTTATCCCTTTGTCCTCCGGCAGACTGACCTCGGTCTGGCCCCCGTCGCTCTTCAGCACAGTCCGCTTCAGCACCTTCGAAAAGCCCTGTCCTTCCTCAATGCCGACGGCTTCTTCCGGTGACCCCTGTGTTATCACCTCCTCCCGCTCCACACCGTCCGCTGACACGTACTTCCGAATGATCTTCCTGCTTACCTGGGGAACAGAAAGAATAGATTCGCATACTGCAAATAATTCACCCTTTCCGTCTACCCAAATCTTTTCATCCATGGTTATTTAATCATGTCTGCGACAGATCCCTAATTAAGCGGGACACAAGTTTAATGGGCCGATTTCATCCTTTGAAAGTGTAAAGACTGCGCATACCTTTTTGGTGACCATGTTCCCGTGCTCGTCAATATACTGCTCCTCTGTTACTCCCTGCACTGGAATTTCTGGCACGTCCTCTCCCTGGAAAGAATACTGTGATTAGTCTGAGCATATAAAATCTGGACGAGGTCCACAAAGCCCACCCAGAGGGCATCTGGGCAAGCTGAACTCCATGCCCACTCCAGCTGTGCAAAAATCACACTCATTATTTTTTACCACCCCACTCAAACACTCAGCCACAGTGGATATAAAAACTGTACACGCCACTGTTAAAATGCCAGGTTTTTTATGTTAAAAAATGAGATCCCTTTGATGCTTTGTAAGCTCTCTGTGGACCATGGCTTTTGCTGTAGGATGCAAGTGAGTAAATGTCAGGAAAATTTTACTAGGACAGCTGAACTTTGTGGGGGTAATTGTGGGGGAGTTTTTTTTTTTTTTCTATGTATTTCCCCTAACAGATTTGTTTATTTTCAATTGAGATGTGCAGGTTATAAATTAAAGATGGGTTCCAGTTTTGAAACTGATTTTTGAAATGATTTATCATGGTCTCCTGGTTTTACTTCACAAAAATCTGACATTTTAACAGGAGTGTGTAGCCTTTTTATATCCATTGTATTATACCCCTAATATTCTCTGCAAGTTTACTATGAAGTATGCACGTGTTGCAAAACCTGTGTGGCAAAACCTGAAAAAAATGACCTGAAAGCATGGTGTACACAGTACCCCACAGAACCTAAACGAGAGTTTGCATCATGACTGACGGCGCCTCGTGCTGTTTCACATCCATCTGTTTGGGAGTTGGGTCGATCAGCCATGACAATCACGCAGCCACTGGGCAATTAGCCATAACCACACTGTTAATCTCTGTGAGCTGTATTTATTCACTGTAAAAACTGATGTAAATTCCTCAATCAGCAGAAGAGGGTTAGATGATGTCATAAAACGCAAGGAAGCTCAGTCATTTTAGCAAGTGATCCAGTAGCAGCATTGCAGGGGGGGGGGTGTTCCACAAAACAGGATTTCTCAGTTGGCTGGGTTAACTTGAGCTTGAAGTCATGAGCGTCCAATAAGAGTTTAGGTAACGAGCATTCCAATCGGACAATCATGACCTCTAGCTTAAGTTAACCCAGCTAGCTGAGAAGCCTTGCTTTGTGAACCACCCCCAAGGTTTCCACAGAAAATGGCCCAAGTGCAGAAACAGCATTCCTCAGGGGGCAAATCTGGCCCACATGCTCACAAGGAGAGGGCCTCTGGTCGGTACCTGAATGATTACTCTGCGCCGAACCACCCTGGTGGTCAGCACCTCCTCTTCCGAGCTGTCTGACAGCACGCCAAGCTCCTGCGATATCTCCTGAGAGTTGACGGTGAAGTGGGCTGTTAGTCATTGGCGATGGCCAGGGGACAAGACTCCGGTTCAAACGGAAAGCCATTCAGAAAATTCATCAGGGTTTTGACAGGTCCAACGGTCATGCACTTGGTGTCCAGTGACCATCCCCAAAGTTGCGGTGATTTTGAAGGACGTGCGTCAGTTTAAGGAATGACAGTTAATGAGAACACAGTAGGTGATGCATGAAACCCACAATCGGCCAAAAGCAGTCAAATCATTTGCAAGCTGAAGTTCACACTTCACACAAGGAACCTGAAGAGGGTCACAACTGTCAGCCCTGCAGATATGAAACTCACAAGGCCTCATTTGATCTCTTCAGCTACACAAAAGGCTGTCCTACCCTTTATCACTCTGTATAAAGTTTTAGTGTAACAATCGTATTGACATAAAGGACACCATTGTGAATCCATGCCTCAGATGAAACTCCATGCATAAAACCCACAAATTCCATATTTGTGTACACGTGCGTGAACGTAAGAGAAATGTCTTCAATGTACCACTCCCACACTTAACTGCACGCACACACTCATGCGCAAATCCTTACCCTCCCTAGAAAATCATCTTCATCCTCATATTGAATCTTTTCTCTCACTGGAAGCTCTTCTGGAGCTTCTACAACAGAAACAGTGCCCTTACGAGAAGGCAAGGCCTCCTCTTTAAGCTGCTCCTGGCCCCAAGCCACTTCCGGGGTAAACCGGTAATCTTCGCTTTCTGGGTAAAGATGACCAAAGGTCTGTGTGGGCTCCAGTTTTAACACTGGGCTCTTTTCATGGTAGTCAGGACTGCTAGGGCAGGAGGCAGGCTCTTCAATGTAGTAAGGCAAGTCTGGTAAACTTCTTAGCTCATCAGCGTCAGGCTCAGAAAAGTCTGACAAGCCTTGTTTACAGTCATAATACTCCGAGCTTGAGTCATGGTAGGGTTCCTCAGTGGAAAAACCCTTGAGCCTCTGTTGGAGGACTGGTGTCTCCTGCTCAGTTAGGCCATCGAAACTCACATCTGCTTCTCTTGCTGGACTGTCTTCTCCTATAGTGCTTGTGGAGGCCATAGCTTTAGGAGATTCCAGGGATCGGTGCTCATAGCTAAAATTTGCTGACTCCACAAAGGATCCAAAGTCACTGGCTGCAGTCTCTGTGTACACTTGTTGGGTGACGTCACACGCTGGTTTTTGTTTAGATTCAGCAGATACTTCAGACAATGTTGGGAAATCTTGTCCCTTTTCAGGTAAACACACTGCATCTGTTTCTGGAATTAACTGGCGTAGCAGGGAGGAAGTCTGTAATTCACCTTTATTTAGATCAAATTCATTGGAAGACCTACTGGATCCAGGAGACACTGGTCTCAATTCACTAGGTGAATGATAAAATGCAGGTACCTTTTCTGAATTGGACTCTTCCAAACTGCCTGAGAGGATGGATCCTTCTAAATTAGGGCTTATTGTCCTGTGCGTCTTCAATGCTAGAAAAGAATCTAGGAGGCTGAACTGAAAGGGACATAAGTGGTATTCAGAAGGACGGCGTCTAAACTCAGAAGAGGTTTTACTCTGTTCACCAGGCGAACTCAGAGTGGACTCTGAATTAGTCTCTTTCATTGGACATGGAAGGTTTCTAGTTGGCTGAGAAGAGGAAGCCTGAACTAGACTCTGAGTATTATAAAAATCACAGGTTGTCTGTCCTGATTCATAAACTAAATGTTTTTCCATGCTTGTTTTTGGTGGAACCTGTAAAGACATTGCAAAAATGGCCAATATGCACCTCTTTCAAGACAGCTATGACATTTGAATAGATTTATCCATGAAAGTAAAAAAAGATTTAAACACTCAAAGGTAGCAATGAGCACCAATAGGGTCACTCCATCTTAGGCCATCAGAGGATCCCCCACCTGACCACCTCAGATTGGCCTAAAACAATTCCAAGAGGAGGATGTTCTTCCTAATAGGAGAAGTATATTTCAGATCTCTACTGTTATTAGATTTCTAATCAAACATCAAATCTAAATCAAACAAACAAACAAAGGGATGGGACTGGGGGTGTTTTACCATTTTACAACTGCAATATCTAGAAATGACTTTAATCTTTGTGATTCCATTTGTATTAGGTAAACATCTGGTATTATAATTCTATGAATGTAGCCTAATCATATGGTTAGTTATATTGCTGTAATTAACCATAATATTGGGTCTATCTTTCGCATCTTAATACCCTGTTCATATTTTAATATATTTTTACATGTTACTGTTGATCAGTATAAGAGAAGCGCTGTATGAAGTTTAAGCACTCTATCTTGAAAACACAGATTTTTACAAGTATTATACACTTGGAGGCCGCTGTATGCAAATATTCCAAGCAGAGAGAATGCCACGACAAATTATGGATATAATATTAACAGACACTTGCTCTTCCCACACGTCAATGCGGATTTGGTACATGGTGTCATACCTAGGGAACATCACACTGATTTTGGATAAAAATGATTTTTTTTTTTCATATTCAAACTGATATTTGTGAAACCATATAATACAATATATTGCATCCTATATATGAGAAACAATGCATGAAATAACAGTCCTCCAATGTTAAAATTGTGGTTTCTACAGCTCTTCAAATCTGCTGCCACAGGTGGCACAGTGATTTTTTTAGGAAATCCAAGCATCCTGCATTCCATCTTAAATTACATTCCAGAGAGTCCATATTCATTGAGTCAAATTATCAGATATTTACCTTACACAATTACAAAGACCTAGATCAATTATATTTCTAGGTATTGCAGTTTTAAAATAGACCCTTAATAAGGCCTAAAAAAACTTAAAACAAGAAATATTGCAGTTTTAAAATAAGGCCTAAATCCATCCATAAAAAAATACTTTTGAAAAAACTAATCACAGTAAAGACCTAAAAATGTTGTACTTTTCCTATTAGGTAGGTTTTTTTAGGTAATTCATAGGTGGTCAGCGTGGAAGATTTTTTTTAAATCTGATGGATTGAGATGAAATAACCCTATAGAAGATAGAATGCTGCCCACAGATTTTGGAAAGTAATTCAAGCAACATTCACCGCAAGCACCACAAAGGTTGTGTCGCTGTTAATTTAGTTAGTTGATCACCAACATTCCAACAACGGAATCCATAAATACCGGCCATATTAGTGAAAGTAGTGAAGTTAGACAACAGAAGTCCAGAAATTCTGAAGTTCTGCAAATCCTTGTTCTTCTCTTCTGTTAATGGGCTCAGGTGTCAAAGCTGAAAAGGCCACAGGCATGCTGAGCATCTTACCCTTCCTATGGGTTCTTGATTCCTTAAAACATCGGCATTCAGAACTTCTTGCTTCCCGCCTTGATCCTGGACCTCATGTGACTCACAAACAGGCCTGTCTCCGAAAACATTTTTTCCAGAGGGTACAACTCCTCCATAACAGTCTGTTTCCAGTAAAGACTGCATGGTATAAACTGGAACACCAGAAGGCTCATATGATAGTTCTTCAGCTTGAGTTTTCTCTGCAAATATTTGGCTGAAATTAGGATCAGCGGTTACAAGTTCAGCCGATGTGCTTCTCATACTTGGTGACTTGAATGTTTCTTGATTAAGCTGGACCTCCAGAAATGATGCAGCAGATTCCAGAGATGTAGGTGGCACTTGTATGGATGTTTGTCTAGATGACTCTACCAGGAAACTTTGAAAATCAGCAGTGGTTTCACTTGTAACAGAGGAACATAAAATAGACTCTTGATTTCTTGCGTTATATTCAGTTGGCATATGATCCAAGCTCGCTGACACTGGGTGAGCTTTATCAAGTGAAACCGAACTTGGGAAGATTACACTGCTGCTTCTTTCAGACTCGTCAGCATCTGATTCTTTGACTGTAACAGTGACAGATACCATATGAGGCAGTGTTTTACCTTTATCTAACTCCATGACTGGATCTTCATAGGTAGCTGTTCGAAACGTCTTTTCGGAAACTGATCTGGCCTCGCAATCTGTCCATCTCCGTAATTCTGTTGTAGTGATCTCATACTCGTCAGTGGAGTATTTTCTGGCTTCTTGTGGTTCAAGTTTGGAGGTTCCATACTCAGGTAAGGGGGAGTCAGGTGATAGTGACCTTACCTCATCAGCCGATGCTGCTGATGGAGGTGATGGCAATGATGACACCAGTCGACCCTTCAGAGATATCGCCCCCTGGTCAGTTTCAGTGGCCTGATTGTTGCCTTGTTCACACAGCAGAACATCATCATTGGGTGTGGTGTCAGACAGAACTGCAGATACTGAGCGATAGTCTTGTTTGATAGTTTGAGATGAATCCTGCACTTCCAAAGGTGCGTGGGGAAATTCTGCTGTGTCCGTGTCCCCTACATATTCAAAGACACCTGGTTTATCCCAGAAAGTCTCTCCTTTATACATAGGGTCATACACCTGGGAAATAAGTTTCCATAGCACTGGCTTGAATGT
>JAODKL010000017.1:14175103-14196331 GCA_026780765.1 Petrocephalus schoutedeni
GTTGATTCAGGTGATGCTGGTCGATCATCCTGATGAAAAGATTCAGGAGACAATTCTGAATCAATATCTGATAACTGAGACACAGGAGAGGCTGACCTATAATCTACTCCAAATTTTGCACAATCAAAAACAAACACATTATACTGAGGTACAGGGGAATCTGGTGAGAGTAACCTGAATTCATTAACAGATCCTGTAGATTCAGGTGATGCTGGTCTATCATCAAGGTTTAAAGATTCAGGAACCAACTCTGAATCATTGTCTGATAACTGTGACTCAGGTGAGACTGATCTATACTCTGCTCCAAATTTTGAACAAACAGAAACTGACACATTATACTGAGGTACAGGGGAATCTACTGAGAGTAACCTGAATTCATTAATCGACCCTGTTGATTCGGGTGATGCAGGTCTATTATCCAGATCAAAAGATTCAGGAGCCAACTGTGAATCACTGTCTGATAACTGCGACTCAGGTGAGGCTGACCTATACCCTCCTCCTAATGTTGAGCAATTAGAAACTAACACATCGTACTGCGGTACAGGGGAATCTGGTGAGAGGAACCTGAATTCATTAACAGAGCCTGATGATTCAGGTGATGCTGGTCTATCATCCAGAGGTAAAGATTCAGGAAACGATTCAGAATCAGTTTCTGATAACTGTGAATCAGGTGATGCTGATCTATATCCTGCTTCTAATTTTATCGAATCTGAAACTGACACATTATAATGAGGTACGGGAGAATCAGGTAAGAGTAACCTGAATTCATTAGTAGACCCTGTTGATTCAGCTGATGTTGATCTAAAATCAATCTTCAGCAAAGCAAATCCAGGTGACAGTGGTCTGTATTCATCAAAAGATTCAGGGGACAGTGGTCTTTCTGCTGTCACTGAAAATAGAGATTCTGGTGATGATGATCTTTCTTCAGTTTCCAATTCAACTGATTCCGAGGACACTGAGTTATATTCAGGTACAGATTCTGGGGATACTTGTCTACTTGTGTGTTCTATGGTAAATGCCACTGATTCAGGTGATGATGCTCTGTTATAATTCCCAAACGGCTCTGCCAAAGTTGATACAGATCTAAAATAATTTTCTGACAAAGCTGATTCTGTACTGACTCTATACTGTGGGAAAAGTTCTATAACTTCAGGTGTTTCACATTCAATTACAGGCAGTATAGGAGACCTGTACCGATACTGAGGTATTGGTGAGTCAGGGGAGAGTCGCTCGTGTTCTGTAACTGATGCTACCAATTCAGGTGATGAAGACCTATACTGAGTCAACAGAATTGGTGGGTCAGGTGTTGAGGGCCTATATTCAGGCACAGGAGAGTCAGGAGATAATGACTTAGATGTACATAATGATGTAACTGATTCCACTGATGGTAATCTGTGTTCCTCACATAGCATTCTTGGTATTTCAGGCCATAAGTCAAAACCACACTCAGGTGAGAGGGATCGGCATTCATTATCTAAATACAGAGATTCATTTGAGGAGGATGTGTTCTTGGTTTGTGGTGTAAGGAAATCTGGTACATTTGTATTCCCAGGTAATGCAGACCCAGGCGACACTAGTGTACTTGCCAAAGTACCTGGCATGAAAACGCTGCTGTTGCTTTCTGTGTTTTGTGTAATTGCTTCAGGCAATGCCTTACGATCATCGTATACAGGAGCCTCAAGAGGGACTGGACACTCACTAGCTGGATCACATGACATCTGAATATTGCCAGCTGTAATGATTCCCTCTTGATTTATCTTGTGTTGGCTGGGCTGTAATTCAGGGTTACTTGGTCTCCCCTCTGATGGCCTAAATTCAGTAGTCAGTGGATTCAATTCAGCAGGTACGATATGAAGCTCTGATGGTGCTTGAGCAACGTCAAGAATTTCTTCATCCACATCAGCTTCAGGGCTATTGGTTGGTGAATCATCCATGAATAGGGGAGGGGTCATGAACATCCCCTGTTTCTGTCCCAATTCAGAAGACGCAAGCTTGAAGCCGTCATCAAGCTCTTGCTGCCCATCTGTAGGCTTTGGCCCCACTTCTTCACTGGTGGACTCAAGTAGTACCACGTCATACCCAAAAATAGTTCTGTAGAACCTGTTTGATATTTCAGCGATATGCTGCTGCGTCAATACATCCCTTTGGGTAAACTGGCTTGGTTTTGGCACATCCTGGGTGGCTTGGCTAGCTTCTCCCAGCTGGACTGAGACGGGGGTCGCCTTAGGAATCATTGCAAAGGAAGCAGTTGAAACATAATTGTGTTCATAAGGAGGCTCCCTTGGCAATGCCTGAAAGTCTGCTTCTGCTTGGTCATACTGTGAGAGCATGGGGTCCCCAAAATCTGTACTCAGAACAGGCAGCCCTTCTTCAGCAGCCCCAGCGAACCCAAGCAAGGTCGGGCTTAACTCAGCACTATGCTGCCCGACAGCCAATGCAAGTTCAACAGAGCTGGAATGTGAAGGGTCAGGGTGGCTGGCAGAAAGCTCTTTGGAAGCAGATTTTGCTTGACACACTGGATATGACTGTGGCTCGAGATTCAAGGGAGCTGTTCTGTACACCGTGAAAAAAGGACTTACTTGTTTGGTTGTTCCCCGATGAGCCACCGCTGCCCTGGCATTCTCAGCTGAAAACATAGTAGCACTGGTATCTCCCCTGAAACATACACACATCAGGGTGGGGGTTACTGGGTGGCTACCTCTGCCCATTAGAACAGGTAAAATAAGTCCTTTCAGCAAGCAGTTTTGTGTTATATTTAGACATAAATTCACAAATCCGTAAACAAACTGTTCAGTGTTTTAGTACTCAGCTAGATAAGAAAACTATATTTAAAATAATCTCTCTCAGGTATTTTCGCAATTCCATATTAGAGATTAAATGGCGTACAATGTAAATTCGAGCTCCTTCTGGCTAGGTGTCTTGTTGGAATTTGCACGCGTCGTGGTCTCATGAAGCGAGGAGATGCTGGCAGAAAGGTCTTCCTGTGACACCACAGGAGGTGGCTGGCCGAACCCTTGTTGTCTGGACAATGTCTCCACCCACCTGACAGTTCTGGGACTGTCAATGTCCTCATGTAGTGCGGAGAAACCTAGACATACACGCAAACAGAAATAAACCACTTCCAGTGCAAACCAAAATCTTCACAGATTATTAGAATACCAGATGTTTTACTTGTAGAGTACTGCATTCAAATTGCCGTATCATATCATACTTTCACCATGATCCTGTGCAATGGTCTTCTCGATGTCTTCATAGGTCCGGGAAGATTGCTCCAAACTGTACTTGATTTTTGTTTCAATGAGATGCACAATGTCCATTCTGTTGATCTTAGTTAGCTTTTTAATCAGGGTGCTCTCTGTTTGAAAACAGGAGCATGTAAGACTGCATATATGACATTCATGCAAAGCAGAGTATACTACCATTTACATTTCGAGAGCAAATATAAATTTGAAGGTCTTAAATAAAGTCAATCCAGCAGTCTAATAAATGACTTCCTTGGTGAATATCTTGGCCACTTTCATCCCACTTGCACACTTTGTATCTGCGAAAAGCCATTTCAGCCACTGCTATTGCTTATATACATGAGTACATATTCCCAGTCAGTGTTTCCTGGAAGAGGACCCACCTGTGGCCTCGCTTCCACCCCTATCCATCCAATATTTCAGCAGAGCATGACTTTGGTCTTGCAGAGAGTTGGGGTTCTCAGCTCTGATCTGCTGGATCTGATCTTCAGTGAAGTCCAGCTCCTGGCCCAGTTCTAGATTCAGATTTAGGGAGCAAAATTTAAAACACTGTATGCAATGGATTAATTCAAATGAATACCATCACCATCTTAACACTATTAAAGTACATTAAATAGGTCTATGTAATATCTCATATGGTGAAGACCTCACATGTGGAATAAAACACTGAGTGATTCAGTTTTTGTTAAGATAACTTTTAAATAGTCATACAACCCTACGAAACCAGACCTTGCACTTAGCATAGTATTATTCTGCATTTACATGCTTCATGTTTTGCCATATTGTTCACACAGATTGGACATCGCATTCAGATTTTAAACTAGGACACTTGACCGTATCCAGGACTGCTCCTGAATCTGGTGGTGCTACAGAAGAAAACTATGTTGTTCCGGTATTAATTATGGGCCATACCCAGGCGAGGCATGAGACTTCAGACACCATCCCATCATAGGGGTTATGGACATCACTCACCCGTCCAGCTGAAGCCTAAGTGGTCAGCAATGATAGCCAACCGCTCCTTCTTCCTTTCCAAATCCTCCTGCAGATCTACTGTAAACATTACCAAAGCAGGAGAGCTATCATCAGGGGGACAGCAGGTTGGGCAAATATAGGTCATATTCAGGTGGGCAGGGGGCAAATGCATTCCAGGAAAAATACACCTTCACCGGCTTTCTTGCCATTGCAGGATGAGTCCTTAATGGGGAAATATTCTGAATGCTTTCGCAAGCAGCCTGCCAGAGAATAGCAGCGCAGCTAGGTATGCACAAAAGAGTCATCCTTACATCTCTGAGTGCGTTTCAGGCCATTTCACTGCCATAATACCATGTGCTGCCATTCCTCTGATGTCACAATGCCGAGGCAATGAAAACGAAATGCCATTCCAAAAAGTTAACATGCACTCGTCTAGCAAATGAATCTCGACAGCTGTTCAACAGAAATGAAACCAGGCTACGCTGGATTTAAAGGAGTGCAGGGGTGCTTCAATTTTTTTCTTAGAATTTCGACCTTCCAATGAAAAGTATATTTTTCTATACAATTTTTTATGTTTTATTTTTTTGGTAACCGGGTAACGTTTTATGCTACAGTATGAGCGGGATTCAATATAAATTAGCTGCCAAAAAGAAACCAAAAAGCAAAAACAAGATCCCCATATACTTTGATAAATATGCTGGCAGAAAGATTTTTTTTCCATAACAAGCGTCTGTCAATCTTGAGATTTTCAGAACACATACAGGGAAGAGAGACAATCACAAACAAAGCTCAAAACAGCACAGAGGCAGTCACAAAAGCTAAGGCCTTAGTTCAGAGAGAGAGAGAGATGCCACTTAGCGGCACAGAGAGAGAGAGACCCCTAAGTAGGGTGGTACCTTGACTTCGATCTTGGACATTTTCGATGGGCATTCGCTGCATCTGTGTCTCGACAGAATCATCCCAGTGAGGTCTCACGTCAAAGACGTCTTCGGGGGGAGGGAACTGCATTTCAGGAAAACTCTCACTCTCTATTACAGAGGCATCTAAGGTACTGCTCTCATCATCTGAAACCGCAGCCTCTTGCTCTTTCTCAGCCTGTGCTAGCCTTTCTACTAGCTTTGTGGCCTCATCACTTATCTCCTCGAAAAACTCAATAGAATGGCGATACATCTCAAAGAACTGCTCTTTGTTCTGACTGGCTGAGGATGATGTGTGGACACTTTGTCCAGGCTTACTCTTAACAGGAAGCCTGGAGTGGAAGGTCTTGGGTTTAGTTGAGGAATCCGCACTCTCTGAACGACTCATAATGTCCTTTTTGGCAGATTCCTTAGAGGAATCTGCTTCGCAATAACTCTTTGCTTTAGAAGACCTTCTGGTTTTGGCATCCCCAGAGGGACCTGCATCTGTCTCAGATTTCCTTCTTGGCTCTGATTTTGCAGGCAATTTACATTTTCTGTCTTTGAGGGATTCTGCACGTCGGACTGAGGGGTCAGAACCACACTCAGACTTCAGTAAGCTGGCTTTTACAGGGATTCGGGATTTAGGTTTCGTTTCCTCTATCACTGCGGGAACCTCCATAAGAGTGGAAGAAGCATGAGTTTGAGAGGGAGCTGGGGAGGCAATCTTTGTGCCTTCAGAGCCAGCAGAAGGAGCTGGTAACTTTTTTACCTGATTCTGGAGCTCAATGACTGAGTGCTGGTCCTCAGGGGAAGAGTCTGAAGACTCTGCATCCTGTTCAGAGTAAACTGATCTTGTGATAGTCGAATAACCTGTCTGGATGCTGTCTATGGTCAAGTCTGGGGAGCTAGGGTTTGCTTCAGTTGCACTCTCATTGGATGTTTTCTCAGGATGGACTTCTGCCATCTCCTCAGCTGTTGAATCTTTCTTTGCGGTCTTAGCTGATGCAGAAACTCCCATTTTTATGGGAATTCTGGATTTTGTTTCTGACTTGGTGGTTGCTGTTGACTCACCAACCACTTCATCATCTTCTATTGTTGCACAACTAATGGGCTCAGTTGTAATGCCTGATTGTTTCTCATCTTCATCAACTTTCATTTGCAGAGACAAATTAACAGCTACTCTGTTTTCATCTTCAGCAGCCTCACAATCAAGAGGATCTTCTTTCGGCTCACCCAAGAGGACATTTTCTGACGGTTGCTCACCTATCTGGAAAAAACCGAAGCCGCCTTCTTCTTCTTCATAGCTCCGCTTAGTCATATCTATCGCACCACTTCTGGTCATCTCAAACAGCTTCCCTTCTTGGAATAAAAAAGGGTTTGGTTCACTCGTTGGTGTTCCTTCTTCTGTCGGGGTCCTTCCAGGAGTTGTATCTGGTGTTGCACCTTGTGACTGTTTGTCCACCATCAGACTAAGAATCTTCTGTTCTTCTTCCTTTACGCGAGCCGCAAAGGCATCGTCATCCTCTCTAATGGCGCTCCAGGAGTCTGCATCCTTCTGGGCCTTGGCGGTGACGCCCTTGGATTCAGTTTTTGGCTCTTCTTCACCTTTGTCTTCTTCAGTGTCATCATAAATGCAGATTTCTGGTTTGAGCTGTTCGTGTGCATGTGCCGTGTCAGTGGATGATGAATGAACATAAGAAGACTTAACTGTGTCCATCTCTGGTGCCCCTGAAAGTTTCATATGTTCACCTTTTATTTCATCTGTTGCATTGCTTTCTGCTTTTTCATCTATCACCACCACACTATAGGAACAGGACATATCTGCACCCTTTGCATCAACTGCCGTGCTTTCTCTGGACTTTCTCAGACACTCTTCCTTTTGCTCATCAGTAATATTTGCAGGGCCATTGTTGATGGACCCCGTTGTTGATTTTGTATGAGAGCCTTCGATTCCAACAGATGACACCTGAGTGATTTGGTCTTCTACAGCTCGAGAGAATTTTGATATTGGTTCTGAGACAAGATGAGGTCCCTGTCCTGGTTCTTTTTCTGCTTCTGCACAGCTCTCATGCAAACCTGCTGAAAAAGGAGAAGGAGGTCGTACTTTATTAATGTGTTCAACATAAAGATCTATCTCTGAGTCCTGCTTGGATCTGGTAAACACTGCTTCACCTTCTGAGCATTTCTCATCAGTGGAGGCTACTCTTATTGATTTGTTGCTATTATCTCCAGCCTCAGAAAGTACTGAAGAATCTTTTTGGCCATCCTTTTTGCTTTTAGCATCCTGTTCCATTTCATCAAAAGTTTTAATTTTGGCAGCCATTTTAAACATTTCTTCCTCTGGTGTGATTTTTTTTGGAGGCTCACTATGTTCCGATTCATCTTCCTCCACGTCTTCAGGAATGGCAGATGGCTTTGATGGAATAGACAACAACTGCATGTCCGGTGTTTTGGGATTGACCTCATAACTTACCTCTTCAGAGCTTGGGGTGTCCGGCGAGAGGGGGCTCTTACCCGAACTTTCCATTTGGGATGTCTGCTCAAAACTGTCATCATCGGCACTGCCCTCCGGGTCTCTGAGAAGTCGACTACGAACTGGGTCAGGGGGAAGGTCGGTCTTGGCGAGTACGGCTTGTCCAGTAGATCTCCCTCCCACTGGGGGAAAACCAGTTTCGGCTCTCTGTTCTACAGGACTGTTCTCTAATGAGTCACGGCATGGCGATTCCTTTGTTGGGCTTGGTTCGATGGAATCTGGGGTTTTATGAGAGGAGTTATCCTCCATGACTGGACTGGCCTCCAAAGAATCCTTGTGACTAATAGTCATGGAGTCATCTGCTAAAGGACTGGGGGTATCTGAGTCCTCTTGTGTAAGAGGCAGGTCTAAGTTGCTATGACTGTGTGCAGAAGGCCAATTAGTCACTGAACCAGTGGACACTGAATACCTCTGGCTGTGAGGGGCCTCCTCGCTGTTTGCAATGTTGTCTATCGTTTTAGGGACTCTCTTTGAAAGCTGTGATGGTTCAAGTGTCTTGGATATTTCCAAGACGCTTTCCTTTTTAACATGGTCCTCTGCTAAGTTGACTGCCTCACAATTAAGAGCGGACACAGACTCACTTGTTTTCCGACTGTCTGCCTCTTCGTAGCTGGATGCAGTGAGGGGTGTTCCCGTTGGCTTGTGACCTTCAAAGAACACAGCCACAGAGTCTCCTGCACTGGATTCTATGATTGGACTTTTAGACTTTGAAGTAGAACCTTGAAGAGCTGCCGCATTTTTTGTGGCTTTTTCCAGTATGGATTGGTCAGTTTTCTTGGGTGAAAAAGGCAAGCTGTCCGGGCTTGTTTCTGGTGTCTCTGCTAAGCCCTCGTGTTTGTAACTCTCTTCAGAACTCATCTGAGGGGTACCATCGCCCAAGCTGGCACTGGGAGAGTCCGCCACCCCCTCATGTTTAAGGCTATCTGGACTGTCATCAAGAGCACTGTGTTGAACAACATCTGGAAGAAGCCCTTCTTCTTTATTTACTGATGGGAAAGTAATAGTCAGGCCAGGCTGAGTGACAGAGTCTGCAGCTGCTGCTGAAATATCTTCTTTTCCTCCTGCTTGCACTTTCCTGACCTGCTGACTCTCTGCATTGTCCCCCGATTCTTTTTTGATGTTGGCACTAGAATCTTTGGCATGTTTCTTGTCCAGGGTTTTTCGTGTGTCTCTTTCTTTGTGCGATTTGCTCGACTGTATGGTATCCAGAGATACTTCGCGGCCCTGAGATTGACGAGTCACCTTCGCTTGTTTGCTGTCTTTGGATGAGATGGAGGATGATGCTGCTGTGACCTTTGAAGTTGATTTTTCAGTTTTTGTGGTGGGTACCTTATGCTCAAAAAGGCCAGACTTTCTCTTTGAAGGGTCCTGTCCCGTCTGGAAGGCTTTCATTAATTCACGTACAGACATGGTCTCTTCCAGCCTCTCGGTTTCAGATTTGGTTGACTTTGGAGGCGCCTGGTGCATTTTAACGGCTTCCTTTTTAGGTAGGGGCAATTTGCTCTCGGCCCGCGGCTGAGAAAGCTTGCTGCGCGTTTGCTTGCGCCCCTTCTGCTCCTCTTCAACCTTCTGCTGAAGGGCTTTCACTTTGTCTTTTATCGACCCGATGGGGGTCTCTTCCACACCTGGTGACACTTGCCCCTGAGACGAAGCTGTGGGAGCACTCAAGTGAGCATCTCCATCAAGAGACTCTTCAGAACTTTCCCTAGCTATCTTTGATCCCGAATCAGCGGCCTGGGGCTTTTCCTTACTTTTATCGTCCTTCAATTTCCTCCTGGCTGGCTTTTTGATCTCAGCAGGTGATTTTTTACTGTCCTGCCCTCGAGGGGCATCTTTCTTCCCAAATCTACTCACAGCAGCTGTGCGAGACTTCTCCTGGACTACATTTGAAACAGCACTGGCCTTAGGTGCATCGAGAAGATGTTCTCTTCCTTGTCGTGTCTTTGAGATTGAACCTCTATTAGATGTCACTTTCTGTACCAGTGGCTCCTGAACTAAAGCAGCCATTTGTTTGGCTTCCTCGATTTCACAGTCACTGACGTATACCCACTCTTCGTCCTTAATGACCGAGTGGCTGTCAGCTCTTCCAGCTGCACTCGCCTCTGCTGCCTTACCTGAGTATGTCCCACTTCTCAGTATTTCACTCACTTTCTCCAAATCTTCTTTGACTTTCTCAACAATCTCAAAAGGCTCTCCCGGCTCGTCTTCTGCACCTTTTACAAGCATTCCCCCTTCGATGGGGCTCGATTTCTCTGTGGAGTCAGTGGTTAAGATGGCTGTCATTTTTATCAAGTCCTGTTTCATCTCAGACACCTCAGACAGCAAGTCCGGGCTAGCAAGTGCAGGAGAATCTCTAATCAAGTGCGTTTTCAGAACGGACGTTTCTGTGGATTCCGTCTCTTCGTCATCTTCCATTGTAAAACAAGATAAGTAACGTAAAAAATAAAGGGAAATTAAAGGAAACAGAGATTGGAAAATGTGGTCAGGATAGGATCACTAACAAGGTCTCAGGTTCAAAGGGCAGCCGGGGGAACGTGACAACTGAAAAGGAAATGCAAATATGGCTGATGGACCCAAAGTCTTTAATTAGCACTAGTGCGGCAAAGCAGATGCCAGAAATAAATGAATAAATAAAAGAAATGGGAGGAAATGGAAAGGAAATAACTTGCTCATACACAGTCTGTATAACTTCACGTCCCACACACACAACATGGAAAGCAACAGTGGAAAACATTTTAATCAAATTAAATTAAATTTTATCAAATTAAAATAAACAAAGGAGATACGATACAAAAGGAGATAAGGACCAGGGATACAAATAAACTAAGGCAAGGCCACAGGGACGTACATCAGAAGCAGTGACTGCCAGACATCTCAAGATTGTGCACGATATAAGAACATTCACTATCTATGCAGAAATCTATGCCATTTTCCCTCCAAAAGAAAGCCAGTGGCAGCAAACTGCAGGCTGACGGGGTCTGGAGCCTATGCACGGAATTCAGGGGGAAGGAAGTTCACTTTCTAAATAGCTTTTCCAGTGGTGGGGAATCGGCAGCAAAGCAGCATTCCAGCTAAAGGAATTTGAAGGCTCTATATCACCGCAAACAGTGGCTGGCCAATATCAATACCGACACGTATGAAAACATCAATAAATAATAAACATCTCACGAGACAACAAGACCAACAAAAACTAAGATGTAAAGCATAAACTGAGAAGTAAAATTAATATGACTGGAAAAACTTAGGATATCACATGAAGTAACACACACACACACACACACACACAGAGCATACGTCAGCAGAGTTATTTCCATGCAAAGGGAGGCACCAATCCAATCATGCAGCCTCAAGCGAACAGTGTGCCATCACAGTAAGATGGAAGAGGACATTCTGAGAAAGACGACTAATCGCCTTCGTTCGTTCCCAGAGGTGGCCCGACATCAGTAAAAGATACTGTGCTTGTATTCCAATATTACATATTAAAATATCCAAATCACATAAACTGCTGACTGCAGGTAACCCAGGTTTCATGGGCTTAAACAGCATGTCTGCCCACAAACATACAGTCTATAAGCATACTGTATGCTTAGCCATGCTATGCACATCTATAGGGGATAAAGGGAAATCAAGCCTTACAGCAGTGTTTCCCAATCTGGTCCTCGGTAGTAGGCTGGGAGGGAGCAAAAATGTGGACTGCCTCGTAGGAGGCAAGGAGGGAGCAAAAATGTGGACTGTCTGAGGTCCCCGAGGACTGGACTGGGAAACACTGGGTTACAGAACAGTGCACCGCCATGCACTGATTCATGCACGTAATTCACATGAGGCTACAGGACCTTGGTGACCATTAGAGAAGGGACGGGTGGCTCAGGATTAAAGGGGAAGGTATGGGGGGTGGGGGCAAAAAAGACATTAATGTAAAGAGGTGAAACGTATCCCTTTGGGTCTTGTATGGGGTGAAATGGACATGACGTTTGCTTGAGGAACCGTTTCTTCGTATGATGACTAAAATGTATAAAACTTAACGGCATGTGAGCAGAAGTCACAACAAAGCAGCTTTAGGAATCTAAGAATCTTTGTACATTAGTAAGCCACCAACACACATTATATTTTAAGTTAAGGTGCTATTATAATATATAGTCACTGAGATTACCGGTGGTACTGAATATTCGGTATCTTTGGTTAGTGGTTACCAAAAGGAATTAAAAACACTATAGCATTCATAAAAAGCATAAAGCTTACATTTATCATGTGTCCTGTTGGTCTGCAAGAAAGAAATTCAACATTACACTTTAATTGCATCATTATAATTGCAGGATGTGCAATACTCTCCCACGGCTGGGATATACCAGGAATTCCTAACTCTAGTCCTTAGAACCCCATTGCCTATGCCTTAAGAACTTATAAGGAAGTACTTCACATCAAGTAATCAAACATCTTTAAATTAACCGTTCCACAAGTGTCATCATCACAATGAAATCAGTAGGTAACTGCCGACTATCATGTTCAGATATGCCAGGCAGCACAAGACTAACACACACCTTGGGACCAGGACTGGGAATCCGCAGTAAAACACATGGTACAGATTCCACTGCCCTCAATATGAACGCATGTTCTTACACAACCAATTAAAGAGGACTTTAAACCTGATGTCATCAACATGTCTCTGACTGCATTGGGGATGATTTAAATAAAACTTAGGACTAACTCAACAGAGTACATCTGCACTCATAAACGACGCCGAGAACCCAGATTCCTAGGTAATTATCCAATTAAAGCAAAGCATTCAACTGCAGACTTCAGAGCGTTGCCATGGTTATGGTGGACACCATTTTTACTGAAGCAGTAAGTGGCTGTTACCCCTGGCGCTTTTATTAAAGAAGAGTGGTCAGCATGGGTGCAGGTTAGAGAGGCACAGGGTTACCTCTTCGTCTGGGTCTTGGTCTGAATCTGATTCCTTTTGGAAGCAAGGGGAAGTGTGAGAGAGGTGGAAAGAGAGAGCAGGCAAGGCAAGGTTACCATGGCAACAGAGTAGCAATAGGGCAACCAATAAGGTGCTGGGGAAGGGGCTGAAGAGAGAGTAAAGCTACATAAGCAGGAGCTGGTGTTTGGCATTTTGTAAATTAACTTCAGAGCATATGTTTAGCATCATGCTCACCGCCAGTAGTAGTAGGAACATGAAGTAGATGTTAAAATTCAAGGCAAACGCAAGCAAGGAAAACCACCAAGATAGAGGATGACAGTCCTGAATAAGAGGCAAAGAGGGTGACGCAGGTGCAGACGGGCGAGTCTGTGGGCCGCGCGCAGCCGTACCTTACTGTAAACGGGGAGTGTGATGTTTAGGTTGCATATGGCGTTATGGGCTATGCTCCTGTAGGCACGGGGCTCCTTCATGAAGGACAAGCGACCACACGGTTCCTGCGTGTTGTCTCGAATCTGCAGCAAATAGATCAACAGGCTGATAAATCGATTACATTCATTTTGTGTGCACTAGTATTTTTTGTGGTTGATTACGAGACTGAAAGACTCTTACAGAGTTTTATATTTTTGGGATATGTACAGAGTAAGAGGACACTGCTACTGACACAACACGACTCGCTGCACACGCAAGCTACAACGACGGTGCCTCTCCTCAGCCTTGAAGCAAATTCATAATTCCAAAAAGCAAATTCCAGACGTTTAGCTACTATGTTTATTTCTGCGGTGGAATATTACTTAATGACGAAGTGGTTCTCTATTTCTGCATTTGCACAAGTACATTGTAGAGCTTCTTTTTGCATGTCCCATCATGCACTGCCTTGAGACAGACAGACAGAGATGCATACAGAAAAGTTTGGAGTCTTAGGGCGGGTCAAGCCATTTATCTGGCACCGCTGGAGCATTTCAGAAGGATAGAGGCCTTGCAAGGGCCCAACAGAAATGTGAGCATTCTGTCAAGGGCAGAACTCCAACCTGAGACATTTTAGTTTAGAGGTCAGAGGAAGGATCACCTTAATGAAGAGAGCGAGCCGATTCTCCTTGAAGGCGAAGAAGCTGAAGAGGTGGTGTTGGCCACTCTTGGTTAGCGGGACCAGGTTCCCGAAGCAGTCTGCATAGATGGGCTTTCCTTCTAGTACCTGTGGAAGCACGTCTCTTCTTAGGCTCCTTTCTTCAAAGTCTCTGAGACACACCAAGCCAGGAAGCGGCCTAATGGCCCTGCACCACTCACCAAACCGCTCACCACCACTCTTCCATCATCCGACAAACCCTAACCCCATACTTACCCAACCCCTGTAGCCCCACCCCCCCAATCTCACCTCCACATCTCGGCTGCGGGCCACCTCCGTGAAGTTCTCCTGCTGCTCAAGGGTCTTGTCCATCTTGTCATCCGTCATGCAGAAGCAGCGGAGGCGAGCCTCGATGGGGTCGTGTGTCTTGGCGAAGATGACGAACTTGGCCATGTAGGGGACGCATATGATCTCCCTGTACACCTGCGTGCAGAAGGTCACGGACTCCTGGATCTGTCTGCAGTCGATCAGCCAGAACCTGAGGGAGAACGTAGGCGAAGTAGATGACCGGGACTGAATTACTAGAAAAAGCACCACTCTGTATAAATCAGCTCTCTCCACGAGAATCAGCGCTTCATTTGCATTTTAACAATGACGATTTAAAACCCATTACAGGTTTTTCATTCTATTATATAATGTGCACATTTACCTAGCTGACACGTTCGTGGTAAAGGAGACACATTCGTTGATGAAGGTTAGGGGCGTGGTTCCAGTTATGTCCTCCCACTGTGCTGGTGTCGTTCCACCTTGAAGTGACCAAAGTGGAACAGTCTCTTAGAGGTCAGAGGTCACATTACATAAGGCCCCGCCCACAATGAAAGAAATCACATTCGCTGTCCGATAGCAGCAGGGAAGCCTGGTGGAAGTCTGACTCGTACATAACGACAAATCACTCGTACTTGTTTAAACATGTCCCAGGACAAACTGCTCCCCTCCCGATGAGGAGGACCTGGGTGAGAGCAGGCTTCGCTTACCGGTGATGCTGCAGAGTAGCCGCAGAGTGGGCGTGTCCCCTCCAAAGCCGTTCGTCATAGTGTCAGCTGAGCTCTTGGGGACAGGGATCGTCATGGTGATGGGCTTGTGGAACTTCCGTCGCCGCGGCTCCAGGGTGACAATGGGGCTGAAGGCGGCCTTGTTCCCCATTATCTTCCTGACCAGGTCCATGTTTACAGGCTGGGCCTGCAAGGTAGGGCGTGCCAGACTGGGACACACGGCCAACACCACCACACACTCAGAGGTCACACTGCTCATGCAGCACGGATCAAAATCACATCACAACTACATCATTGTAATTTCTGCGCAATATCAGATATCAATCATTTCTACTGATAGTCAATTATTCTGCTAAAAATATCAGAAATATTGAAATCTTCATCTAAAATGACATTTAGTACCACTCAAATATCTGAACACACATGCTTATAATTCGTGTCTCAGTTTCAGCTGTGTCATTTATTCACCAAATACTAAAAGGCCTCAAGGCAATGAAATAATACATATCAAATATTGCAACAACCAATAGAAATCTTCAACATTTTCTCAAATTTTGGACCCTTCAAAATAGCCCCCTTTACTTCGATGACAGGACTGCAGACTCTTGGCATTCTTTCCACCAGCTTGCAGATGTAGCCACCTGGAATGCTTCTCCAACAGCCCTGAAGGAGTTTCCAGAGGTTCTAGGCTCTTTGATTCAACTCATCCCAAACCAGCTCAATATGGTCTATGGGATTGTGGGCACCAGTTCATTCTTCTCTTACCTTGTTCACAAGGTAAATACGTAACCTTGAGGAGTGCTTCAGGTCATTATCTTGGTGAAAACAAATGATTTTCTGTTGGTGTGCTCAGACTGGTACTGTATAACTACAGTTTTACGCATTTTTCCAGGTAAAATGTTGGCATAAGAACACAAAATTATTCTACTAACAAAGACCATCCTGCTGATAATGACTGTGAGACTGTAGTCATGGTTCTGGCCAAACCCAGGCAGTACCTGTAGGCCGACCCGGATCCTCTTGGTGAGGGCGCCCTCGGGGAAGACGGCCTGGACCTGGGGGACCACGGTGCTGCTCAGCACACCGCCCTCCGGCCCAATCAGGTGGCTGTCCTGCTTGACGCGGGACACCACCGCAAAGTACTGTGGGAAGTCGCGACTGATGATGCGGCAGACTCGCTTCCTCTCCAGCTCCTCAGGGGGGTCCAGCTCTGCAGGGGGAGCGACACAGGGTGATTTTTAATGACTGAGTCACTGACAACATTACGAGTATTCTGCTATAAATATCAAAAATTACTTGAATCAGTTTGATATACAGCCATCAGGCATGTACAGCCTTTGATGTACTTGATTAAAATCATTAAAGAATGTATCACAGTTAACCAAGGCTACAGTTAGTTACAGACCTCTCTCTCTCACATACACACACACACACATCTTCGTCCCTGCCATTGCGTACCCCCTGACAGACCCCCCCGACACACCTCCATCCCTGCCAACAAGTACCCCTTGACAGACCCCCCTCTGACACACCTCCATCCCTGCCGTCGAGTACCCCCTGACAGACCCCCCGGTGATACATACACCTCCATCTCTGCCATCAAGCACCCCCTGACAGACCCCCTTCTGCCAGACCCGCTGTCACCTTCATCCATGCCGTTGAGTATCTCGTTGAGCTCCTCCTCCGTGTGCTCGCAGTGGTGCTCCTTCCAGCTCTCCCCGGTCTCGCTGCGCAGGATCACCAACTCCCGTTCCCTCCCCCGCAGGGCCGCAAAGTGCGGGATCTCCACGACCACCGGCCTGCGGCACGCGGGATGAGAGCGGGCGTGACGGGCGTCGGGTGGGCAGGCCCCCTATCCTTCCGCCCTGACGTCACACCTCAGGTGGTAAGGCCTGACACACGGGTTCCCCTCGAATGGAGTGTCTATATTCTGTGTATATTCTAAGAGCAGACCCATACGATAAGACCCATCTTAAAGCAGGCACTAGATGCTACTGAGATCCTTGGGGAACTTGCGTTACTCAGCAAAGGCTGCTAGAGGAGGGACCCCCCCTAGATAAGCAGCCCTGGGGGTCTGTGTGGGCCCTGGGGGTCTGCGTTTGTTTGGGCCCTGGGGGTCTGCATCTGTGTGGGCCCAGGGGGGTCTGCGTCTATGTGGGTGAGTGTAACTTTCTGTGTAAATCAGTACAGGCATTGACTGAATGCAATGTTGGGCAAGTTACTCACAAAAGTAATCCATTACAGACAAGTTCCAGTGCAGAAAGTGCAAAGCCATTACTTTTGTGAGTAACTTCCCAAACACCGACTGAATGCTTTAAAGTCTTAAGGCTGACTTTCAGCATTTAATCTCATGCGGAGTGCATGTATAAACAGCGAGAGAATTGTGAGTCATGAACGTGGCCGGAAGGGTTGGACTGAGTCACGCTGAAGGGCAGACCGTGGCGTGTGACTCGGCGGCAAGCCGTGGGTCTCAGGCTTTACGACCGTGCGATGTGCGGAGCGCAGAGGAGCGGGAATGAA
The DNA here is from genome assembly GCA_026780765.1 of Petrocephalus schoutedeni. Lineage (NCBI taxonomy): Eukaryota > Metazoa > Chordata > Actinopteri > Osteoglossiformes > Mormyridae > Petrocephalus > Petrocephalus schoutedeni. The sequence goes on from JAODKL010000017.1 coordinate 14,192,306, forward strand.
CGTCCACGTGAGGAGTGGCATGCTGGATGGAAGGAAGGTCACCGGTGACACGGGGAAAATGAAAATAATAGTGAAACCCGTAAATAAAAGGCATGAGATGAGAGACCGCACTCTGCAGAATCGACACACAACAGCAGTCCAAAGGAGGCAAACATTACCGGGGCGGCATACGGCGAGGGCGGCGCGTTCGGGGTCGAAATGCCAGGGGGGGGTTCGGGGAGAGGAAGTGACTTAAAACAAAACAGGGCGACGACACAAGCACGCAGGCACAAGAAAGACACACACAAGCCCAACAATATCACAGCGGGTAGGGGTGCGGGTGAGAGGCCAGCATCCATGGATTGTTTTGTTTGTCTGTCCTACCCAAGGAATTTGGTTCCGGGAGGCCCGAGCTGGAGGATTCGGCTAACCAAACTCTCGCCCTCGTTCAGAGGGGGGGGTGCAGTGGGCAGATGCAGTTTACTGAACAAATCCATAGCAGCAGTGGGGAAAGAGAGCACAGATAGTACAGTTCTGCACGGTTTTTTTCCATCGCGGCCCCGGGCCCTGCAAGAAGCTGTACGCTACGCCGCCGAGCATGCTGGGAGGTTGGGGGAGGAAGTCAGACTCAGGCCCCTCCTATTCTGCAAACAAGAACCTTATTCAGAAATACTACAGCAATCAGATCATGATAAGGGGACGGCCAGACTTCCGCCTCTCTGGACACATAGACGCCGTCTTCCCTCAAAACGCTTGACATCAAGGAGCAGATAAAATTCTGGACACGCGTGGCTGGATTCGCGAGCACAGCCAGCAGCTGGCACAACCTTAAGGCCTACTCCTGAATCTACTTCTAAAGAATGCGGTGGGAACATGACCCAAAATTAAGCATATAAATACAGTGGCACTAATTAGAATAGGAAAGGCTGGTTTCAGGTTAGCTGTAAGAGCCCCTCGCTTCATCCCAAGGGGTAGAGGCACCTTGGAAATGAAGCGAGAGCTAATCCCAGCCCGGAAGAGGCCCGATTCGGGACCATTTCAATAGCACTGCCTATGACCTGGCTTTAGGGGAGACCTACATAGTGGGGGGAAGGGGTGTGTGCGGTGATATCTGAAAGAGATTAGAGATTAAGGGACGTGCCATTAACTGGAGGGTTATAAAAGAATCGCATTAACTCAGGTCTGCCACTGTCATGCTTGTGTGTTAAAAGGCAAAAAAATAGGTCAATGCAAGCAAATGAGAACATCAGCTCTATTGTGAAGATCTAATCTTTTTTCATAAGTGTGTCAGTCGCCGACATGAGGCTCAAATAATAGCAGCAAATATTGGGGGACGGAAGCAACAGAAAGGGCTGGAGGATGTATCCCAGTGAGCACCGGCTGCTCTCAACATGCACTTCATACTGAACGGATGGTCAGTTTACAGCCAGTTCAATCAGACGGCCTCTCAAATCATAAGGGTGTCATGGTAGGAAATGACACCCGATGGGAATGCAGGCGAGAAATGGGGGTGGGCCCGAGCGACACAGGCTGCAGCGCACTCCTCCGAATCGGGCCGTGCTCGGAGTCCTCCAAGGCACCTTTCTTGGTCCGTCTAGGGTCTCGCAGCTAATGTAGTTTTCCACAAGCACCGATGTATATTACTTCTTATGAACAAACCCTACCGGTTTTAGTAACGTTAAGGAATAATTCAAACTGGTCATGTGATCGTCCACGGCCTATAGCTGCATTCCTTTTACCTTCCGATGTTTCCCCCCCACTCCCAGAGGCACCAGATGCGAATCTTACCCTAGGAACTGTGCTCCAGATGGGCCCACCTCAATCAGCCGGCTGGCCAGGCCCTCCCCCTCCACCATGGGAGGCATGGTGGCCAGCCGGTGCCGTTTCACAAGGCGGCAGGTGACCCGCGTGGGGGCGCTGCACTTGCGTGGCGGGATGATGATGCGCAGGCCGTTCTGGCGGCACCCCCGCATGGCTCCGCCTCTCGCGTCCACCATGAAGCTGACCAGGAAGCTGAGGAGGAAAGGAGGCAGGCACAGAAGCAAAAGAATTAAGTGAGCTCTCACGAAAGGGGCGGGATGTCCTGTTTCAGCAGGAAAAGAGTGGGGGAGCATGGTCCAATGTGTACAATCAAGCTGAGCTCGCTACTCACTGAGCATTATAAATCATACATTTTCTTAATGCCATTTACACTCAGTGACCAAAAAAAGTGGCTGTATGACTCCCCTCCGCACCGTATCACCGCATGTATCCAGGCCGGGGGGTGCCACACCCTACTGACATGGGACCTGCAGTGTGCCCTTACTGCCAACTCTGTTGTCCATTTCACCTGATATTATAATCACTGAAATACAGTCACACAACTTTTCACCGCGTGCAGATTCATTTCATTTCCACCACTCCATCTGAGTGCTTAACTTTTTTTTTGTTACTGAGTGTACATAGCAAAAAATGATTTATTAGCAGTTTTTCTGTTGGCCTAATTGGATTTCTACTCTGAATGGCAGAACTAGCTTAATTTTTTTATTATTCTTATGTAAATATCAGGGTATCACTGGATGGGGCAGTTGAAATTAGCAGGATAGATGTGATTTAAAAACAGCCTTCAGACACATGAGAACACTTAAAGATCCAACCAGGAAAGGTAACCAGGGAACACTCCTTTTGCTCATTTGTTCTGTAATGTACTTGTGACTGGAGTTATTCCAGCAGAAAAACAGGAAGCCTTGGTTCCTTACAGATCTTCATGCAGAGAGATGGACAGGAGGGGTGTGTGCTGGGGGGGATGGGGGAGGTGAGGGGGGTTCTGGAAGCACGACATGCAGTGAGCCGGAGAGATGGAGAGAGCTCACAGCTGTCAGCATATTATTGCAGAAATGCACTGGGACATGCAGACCAAATGCTTCAGGACAACACACCGTGTCAGTGGCTCTGCTGCCGTTTGACAACCACAGACTCCCAAGAGGAAGTAAAGACAAGCTCAGTGGTGCCCCCTAGCTGTGGCTGTTACCCCTGTGACCAAAAGAGTATGATTGCACTGGACTCCACTATGACAGCCAAGATGCTCTGCGATGAATGGAGGTCAACACGCAGGCCGGGGATGCTGACTGGATTCTTCAATGTCCCTGGCGAAAGCCCAACCTCTCAGGGAAGGCCCCAGCTGCTCTCTGTAGAGTGCTAATTGGCTGGGGGGTATCTTTAGCTCCTCCCTGCTGGGTGTTACCTCGCTGGTGATTGGTCAGGGGCGTCATGGGGACATTAAAGAATTCAGGCTGAGAACGGACGGGGTTGAGAAGCGTGATTTTTATGCTGCTCTTTAGGGTACGCCGTTTGTCACAGGGCCCAAAACATATCAAGTAGAAGTGGGATGGGAAGAGCTCCCAGTTAGTAGTAATGCTCTGCAAGACATGAAATAGTAAAAAGACACCCATCCAACATGGTTCTGCTTAGCATGCTTCCGGGCTCCTCAGGGTCCTCTGCATCGCAACCTTGTCCACCGAATGTGGTTCTGTTACAAGAGATCTCAATCCCCCCACCTCACCCACCCAGTATTCAGGCAGCAGTCAACACTTTATGGACACCAAGCCATCTGTGGGGCCACATGCTGGGTGGCTTGTAACCACAGCCACACTATCATTTTGGTAAACCAGAGTGCTGCCCTACTGGAGGCACCACCGTACCTGGATCAGTAAACCTATAAATTAATACTTCTAGATAACCAAGGAACTAGATGTTAAATATTAAATTAGAAGCAGAAAGGTTTCTACAAGGCTTATAGGAAGGCATTAACCCCTCTACTAATCAATTACTGTTTTTCCTAATATGGTTCAGATTACACCACATGCCACTTTGAGTCAGCATGCTATATGTACATCAGTGCCCCCAGTGGCCATCAGTGGCACTGCAATAGGTCCCATAATTATTTCCTGCCTTCTGGACCAGAGCAAAGGCAGCGACCCGCGAAGAACCTAGAAGCATGAGGGTCACAGAGATGGATCTCCGTCAGGAGTGAACACAGAGGGCGGGGGGGGGGGGGGGGGGCAACAA
>JAODKL010000017.1:14206914-14242728 GCA_026780765.1 Petrocephalus schoutedeni
TTAACACTGACAGGAGTTAATAGTGAGAGGCGTTAACACTGACAGGAGTTAATAGTGAGAGGCGTTAACACTGACAGAGGAGAAACCTGACAGGAGTTAATAGTGAGAGGCGTTAACACTGACAGGAGTTAACAGTGAGAGGAGTTAACAGTGACAGGAGTTAACAGTGAGAGGCGTTAACACTGACAGAAGTTAACAGTGAGAGGAGTTAACACTGACAGGAGTTAATAGTGAGAGGCGTTAACACTGACAGGAGTTAACACTGACAGAAGCGAAACCTGACAGGGGATAACAGCGAGAGGAGTTAACAGTCATTGAGGTAATTGGGGAAAAAACACCAGCCTGCTTGCTGGCTTTCCTAAATATCTGTCAGAAAAATGTCGATGAGTCTCACAAGGAGCAATTTCATAACCATCTAAGCAAAACTAATCAGTGCCCCCTCGCCAGTGAGCATGCCACGATAGTAATTCTTCTCACCAGCAGGGGGTAACATTCGGCTGTGTTTATACTCAGCATGGCTCCCTCAGGCTGTCTGGGCTGGTGCCGGGTTTTAAAGAACAGACAGGGGGCCCACAATGTCATGGGATCGATGTCTTCGCAGGCCCTCATTTTTTTTTATTGACGGCTAACAGCGTGCAGATAAATGCTGCGATACCACAAAGAGCACTGAGCTTTAAGAAGGCAGCTTGAGAAACACAAACCTGGAAAAGCAATACAGCAGATTTATACTCCTTATTTGTTGTGAGGCTATTTCACTCACTGCAGGGAGTGTCTCTAAATTACGCCCAGGAAAGACAGGCATAAATATGTCTCATTCCACATATGTTCTCCTTAAATGAGACAAAGAAAGCGTGGTCTATTTTTGCCTGCACTCTCTAGGACAAACTCTCCATAAAACATCTGTGCCGGGCATCATTTATGCTGGTCTTCTGCCAGGATGGTCAGCAGATCTGTGTACGTCACGAATGCCCAAGGGTGATGGCGCGGCCAACACTAAATCATTAAGGGATTGGGGGACGCCATTTTGAAGCGTGGTGTGGCAGAAGGCAGGGGGCAGACCTTACACACAATCCCGAGCCTTACGGACCAGTCTGAGCAGTGTTGTATGAGGAGAGAAAATGGACCCTCTGATTAACAAGGAGGACAAGCAGTTCTTTAGTCTGAAGCTGGCAGTCAAATAGGCAACCGGCAACTGCCACATGTCGGACTCAGTAACCGATAGAACTGGCAAAATACCACATCTACACCATTACCAACACCATTTTAATGCAAAGAATGCTCAGGAACAAGTTTAAAAATGCAAGTAAGAAATACAACCTTCTTTCTTCCAAAGAGACGTACACACCTAAGTGGTACTGGCCAGTTAAGACAGCTGCAGATTATACAAAACACCCAAAGGTACAACAGCAGGACACGGTAGAGGGCAGTAAGGTCAACCAGCACAGATGCTGCCCTGTCATGTGGTGATGATCTATGATGAGCTGGCATGCAAACAGGCCCAGATAAGGAAGCATTAGGAAGTGAGAGAGGAACAGACCAAGAGTAGTGGAGGGGGGCTTAACGCACAGCACCCCCCAGCTGGCCCGTGGCATATACCGTGAGACAGTCGGTGTAAAGGTACGACAGACAGGGGTAAAGACTGTGGGGGGGGCCTCACCTTGGTGGCTAGCGAGTGCGAGGCCCCCGCCTCCAGCAGCACGGCGGCCACGTCCACTTGGCCCTCGCGGGCAGAGATGTGCAGGGGCGTGTAGCCGTTGGAGGTGGCTGCGTCCGGGTGGGCCATGTGCTGAAGCAGAAGCTGCACGATCTCCGTCTTGCCCAGGCGGGAGGCGATGTGCAGGGGGGTCTGGTCCTCCTGGGGTGGGGGGGGCAGACGTCAGACCACGTGCAAAACATTCTGTGAACACCAGCGCCCTCAGCCGGTTGTGAACTGTTTTCTAGAAGTTTCCACAGGTTGACGATCTTACTGCCACACGCTGCCAGTGGAGCGATCTACTGAGAGAAAACGGTCTGCCTGTGTCCATGTTTGAACAGCATTTCAGTGTGGATCTGCCTCACACCACATGCGTGGGTGGTGTGGTGGGCTGTGCGGAGTGTCAACATCATTGTGTGGGGAAGGAATCCATGTTTTATACAGTGCATGTCATATTTAGCATATAACATTACAAACTGTATCATATTGCATTTAGCATGTATCATTAGAGAATGTAGCATATCACATTTAGCATGTAGTATTGGAGAGTGTAGCATGTCACATTTGGCATGTAGCATTACAGAGTGTAGCATGTCACATGTAGCATTACAGAGTGTAGCATATCACAAGTAGCATGTAGCATTATAGAGTGTAGCATGTCACATGTAGCATTACAGAGTGTAGCATATCACAAGTAGCATGTAGCATTATAGAGTGTGGCATGTCACATGTAGCATGTAGCATTATAGAGTGTAGCATATCACATGTAGCATTACAGAGTGTAGCATGTCACATGTAGCATTACAGAGTGTAGCATATCACATGTAGCATTACAGAGTGTAGCATGTCACATGTAGCATTATAGAGTGCAGCATGTCACATGTAGCATGTAGCATTATAGAGTGTAGCATATCACATGTAGCATTACAGAGTGTGGCATGTCACATGTAGCATGTAGCATTACAGAGTGTAGCATGTCACATGTAGCATGTAGCATTACAGAGTGTAGCGTGTCACATGTAGCATGTAGCATTATAGAGTGTAGCATATCACATGTAGCATTACAGAGTCTAGCATGTCACATGTAGCATGTGGCATTATAGATTGTAGCATGTCACATGTAGCATTATAGAGTGCAGCATGTCACATGTAGCATTATAGAGTGCAGCATGTCACATGTAGCATGTAGCATTATAGAGTGTAGCATATCACATGTAGCATTACAGAGTGTGGCATGTCACATGTAGCATGTAGCATTACAGAGTGTAGCATGTCACATGTAGCATGTAGCATTACAGAGTGTAGCGTGTCACATGTAGCATGTAGCATTATAGAGTGTAGCATATCACATGTAGCATTACAGAGTCTAGCATGTCACATGTAGCATGTGGCATTATAGATTGTAGCATGTCACATGTAGCATTACAGAGTGTAGCATGTCACATGTAGCATGTAGCATTACAGAGTGCAGCATGTCACATGTAGCATTATAGAGTGCAGCATGTCACATGTAGCATGTGGCATCAGAGAGTGCAGCATGTCATGAAGAGTGTACTGGTTTCCTCACCCTGGCCCTGGCATCCACCAACGCTCCATTTCTCAGGAGACACCGGACCACCTCCACCTGTCCAGCCCGAGCTGCCATGTGCAGCGCTGTCTCACCACGCTGTGAACACACACAGTCAGCGACGCCTTATGCACACGACGCAAACACACACACACACAGTGAATACTGCATTATCCACATTCGACACAGCGGCTCACTCACACACACACTAGAGTCACACAAGCACAGAGGTGTCTCCAGTCCTGACCCGCGAGCGTTAATGACGCTAATGACTCACAATGTTGCTAACGTCCGGCGAGGCTCCGTTCTGCAGCAGCAGCAGGACAATGTTCAGGTGGCCCATGAATGCTGCCACGTGGATGGGGGTGAGGCCCGACTGCAGGGGGGCATGTTAGCAGCATGTCAGCCTCACCGGAACCACACTTCTGGACCCCCCCCAAGGCGGGGCTGCCGCACCTCTGTGATAGCCTGGATGGAGGCTCCGTATTTCACCAGCAGCTCCATCACCTTCACCCGATTCTTCTTACAGGCGATGTGCAGGGGGGTGAAGCCGTTCTGTGGCAAGGGGCAGAGTCACCATCAGTGACATTTTTCATAAAGTTGGGGTGACCTAATGGTTTGACCTTAATCTGCACCAACACCCATTCAAATGGGGAAACAAGCTTGGATGCATCACAACTGACCCCAGAGGCTGTAATGCCGAGTTCCTCAAAGACTACTGCACTGATTTTTATGATTTATCCTTTTCAAAGACAATGTAGCAAGTTAAGACTGCTTGTCAGTCCACCGCAGGGCTAAGGCTAGTAGCTCAAACCCTTATCCATGCGAACCCAATAGATTCAGACTTTGACTATTTTTAATGGTCTAAAAACAACACAGCTGCAGAAAAACATGAACGAGTCTTAAAAAAAGCAAATTACTGTTATTAAGTCAAACATGGTGTTCAAGATACAAAGCAACCCAGGATTCCTGCAGGTTGCTGTGACTCCCATCCAGCAGGATACAGGGACATTAATTCATTGTTGTAAAGGTAATTTGATGTAAACCCCCCACAGCCAGGCGGACGCACCAGAGCGCGGGCGTTGGGGTTGGCACGCTTGTCCAGCAGCAGCTTGGTGACGCGGTAGTGGCCGCAGTGTGCCGCCACGTGCAGCGCTGTCAGGTAGTCCAGCGTGACGTCATCCACCGGCGCCTTGTGCTGCAACAGGTGCTTGACGCACTCGACGTGGTCGCCCTGGGCCGCCATGTGCAGGGGAGACAGCCCATTCTGGGGGGCAGGAGAAAGAGAGAACGCGGGCCAGCCAAAGTCAACAACATGCTACACTGAAGGGTAAATGTATGGTATACCATACACTGTATACTGCACTGTAGGATAAATACACATTGTACTTACACTCCACACTATGCTGTAGGATAAATGTACACTATACCCTGCCACACTGATGGGTAAATGCATGCTATACCCTACACTGCACCCTACACTGTAGGAGAAGTGTACACTATACCCTACACTGTATGGTGCACTGTAGGATAAATATACACTGCACCCACATTGTACCATACACTGTAGGATAAGTGCACACAATACCCTACACTGCACTGTAGGATAAACCACATGCTGCACGCTACACTGTAGGAAAAATGTGCACTAGATCCTGCACTGCACACTATACTGTAGGATACATGGACACTGTACCACATGTTGCACACTATGCTATAGGATCATGTACACTATACTGTACACTGCATGGTAAATATACCCTACATTGCATGCTACCTGTAAGCTAAATGTAAACTGTACCCTATCTCAGACATCCCACCTCAGGGATACTGACTTCAGGGAGGTAGATGAGGGGCATCTGGGAGGGTGGGGTGCTGGCCAGTGCTTGGCTGGATTTGCAGTAATACCGTATATATATATATATATATTGCCGACTGAGGTGGAGGCAGATGGGCGGGCAAAATTTGCTAAGAGGGGCTAAGAGTGGTGGGGAAATCTGGGGTGAAGTTGCAATGGTAAAACTGCTTGCCAGCTAATTTCACCACCGCTAAATAGTGGGATGACAGATTTCCGGGACATTACACATCATTTGCGGGTGTCAGGGAGCCGCTGTCAATTTGCGGGAGACTCCCAGAATTTCCTGGTGAGGTGGGATGTCTGCTATCATGCACGGGGCACTCTACACCGGTCACAATCTGGCTGAGTGAAATACTGTATTCAGTCTGCATCTTGTAGGCAAAATGCAAACTAGTGAAATGTACACAACACTGCACACTGTGCTGTATACTCCACTGTATGATACACTGGAGGCTAAATGTACACTGCACAGTACAAGGTAAGCTAAAGGTACACTGCATGCAACACTGTGACCGTGCGTTCACACTGCGGGCAGCGAGAGCATCAGCATCAGCTGCAGGTGCTCACTGATGTCACTGAGTGGGCGGGGACAAGGCCGTTCAAAATACTAGGCTTTGGGAACTTCTTAATCAGCCACAAAGCAAACAAATGTGTAGCTTATATCTTTGTGCCGACTGCCGATAGGATAGCATTTGTCAAAGCACATGTTAAGACAAACACTTTCTGTTTCTGCAGAGTCAATAGCTACTGACCTCCAAACTTCGTGTGGCCTTCAGATTAGCCCAAGAGCAATGTGTAGAGAGCTTCATGGAATGGGTTTCCATGGTTGAGCAACTGCATCCAAGCCTTACATCACCAAGTGCAATGCAAAGCGTCAGATGCAGTGATGTAAAGCACACCGATACTGGACTCTAGAGCAGTGGAGACGTGTCCTCTGGAGTGACGAATCATGCTTCTCTGTCTGGTGGTACATGACAACGGTACTTGCCTGACTACATTATGCCAAGTGTAAAGTTTGGTGGAGGGGGGATTATGGTGTGGGGGTGTTTTTCAGAGGTTGGGGTTGGCCCCTTAATTCCAGTGAAAAGAACCCATAATGCTTGAGCCATTTTGGACAATTTCATGCTCCCAACTTTGCGGGAACAGTTTGGGGATGGCCCCTTCCTGTTCCAACATGACTGCGCACCAGTGCACAAAGCAAGGTCTATAAAGACAAGGATATATTTGTCTAAGCCCCATTTTTTAATTTGTCCCTCCATGCAAACAGCAACGCGTCATAAATAACTTAATATATTATATCTTGGTACAGAAACTTTTTAACATGTACATTTGTACCGTGCTGACACAGTATAAAGATGCAAGTTAAATGTGCTTTTTAAACACACAGATTTATACCACGGGAATTTTTTACCGTGTCTAGAGGGTAAGCTCTGTAGAGCTGTCTTTAGCTGAGCATTTCTAGCTTCCCATTGGTTGATGCCGAAACACATCATAGCTCATTACCATAAAGTCGACCGGGCTTCAACTTAATTTTGCCGCTGCTCGATGCCTGCCGTCACACCCTCCCATAGAGAATGAATGACTTCCGGTCCCTTTGACGCTCTCGCCATACAAATCGCGCCACGGGGGATTCCCATGGGGGACCCTGTCTGCCAGCTGTCCAGCAGACAGCCCTAGAAGCTGGAGCCCTACTCACCTTGGTCCTGGCCAGCATGGGCGCCCCTCTCTCCAGGAGCAGCTCCACAGCCGGGTCGTGCCCACTGCGGGCCGCACAGTGCAGGGGGGTGAGGCCGTCCTGGCAAGAGGAAAGGCGCAGAAATCAGAAGGCAACTGAGATGAGAGTACAGCAAGCCAACACATGTTCAAAGCCCTTAGCAGAGCCTGTGGTGTGCAGCATGCGGATTCCGGCTGGCCGACATGCCTGACACACAGGGCAGAGCTCACGACCCCCCCAGTATTATTATGGAGAAACGCCGGGGGCCCTCACCCGGGTCTTGGCGTCGATCTGAGCTCCTCGGTCCAGCAGGAGGCGCACCATGTTGGCATTCCCTCTTTTGGAGGCCACATGCAGGGGAGTGATTCCATTCTGCAGGGGGGGGGGGCATAACATACGCAACATGCCGGGTTACACACTCACACTCCCGGCGATCCCAGCTGACCTGAGAGAAAACAGGAGAGGACAAAGCAAAGCAAACTGTGGCTGTGAGCTTAAACCAGGAAGAATATTCCAGCCGGAGAGATCCACATGGCAAGTTACAAGGTTCGCTAAAAATTGTTCATTGTGCTCTGAGCATCATTAAAAGCAGGTAGTTCCTGGGATCTCTGGGGGCAGCACTGAGGACTCCGCCGGCTGGCGTTTCTCTTGCCATGCTGCACAGCGCCGCAGCGTTTGAAGTGAATACTGCCGTTTGGGATGAGGGCCATCGCAGCCGGGGCGGCCCCCGGTGACAAGCGCTGGTCGCGGGGGCGTGATGCTCAGTCAGCAGAGAGGCTCAGCACCAGGGCGGCTACCCGGCGTGACTCAGCAGCCAGGCTGAGTGTGTAAACGGCACGAGATCGAGGAGAGGAGTCAAACACAGCGTCCTGCCACGCTGCCCTGCAGGGGAGTTAGGGAGGATGGCAGGGGGCAGAGTCCCTGGAAGCACAGACCCAAACAAACTGGGCCCACGACGGGGCTGAGAAAACCCCAACCTCAAGCCGGACTCCCTGCTGTCACTGGGACCAGTACCTGATTACGCCCCAAAAACCAGCAAGCTTTCAATGATGATGCAGTACTGAAGGTCACCTAAGTAACTGCAAATGCCCCATCATGTGTACTGGTCTGCCTTATTGGGCACCCAAAGGACTCACCCAAACCTTACTGAAACAGTTCATAAGGGGCAGGCACAGGGCCTCGAAAGGAAGCAGCCGTTAAGGCTGGAGCAACCAGCAGGGGGCAGTGTTACTGTAGTGATCATGTAAAAAATTCATTTAAAAATTTTCATTTAAAATGCAGTTTTAATTTTACTTAGCTTTCAGTATGGTTTTATTCAATTATATTATTTTTTTTTAAATATATGCTTCTATTTAGTTTTTATATGTTTTAGTTTCAATAAGCTTTAGTAATTTTATTTCTAGGGATAGACTGAAAGTTGTAGAGCTATCATATGTGCCAGAACTTTAGAGAATCCTACATGAATACACACTAGAAAATATGTGCTAATACCCACAAAATGGGAAAAACATATGCCAGGTATTATTAATGGTAATTAAATGTAAATCATTTAGCTAAACTATAAAAAAATGGTAACAGAAATATTTGACATCCACTTTTATTTCAGTTAGTTTCAGAAGTGATATTTATAGTTGTCATTTAGTTGTAATTTTTAATTTTATTTGGCATCTTGTTTCATTTCTGTTTCATTTAAAATGTTATATTATACTTGTCACTGGTGTTAGTGACATGAGAGGAGGACAGATGTGGTGAGAGACGCACCCGGGCGGTGAAGTCGACGGCGGCCCCACGGTTCAGCAGCAGGGTGGCCACGTTGACGTTGCCATAGTGAGCGGCGATGTGCAGCGGGGTGAACCCGCTCTGTAACATACAGGATTGGGGGGGGGGCGGCACAGTCAGAAGAGGCCCCGCCCTCGCAGCAACCAATCAGCAGGCGGTGACACACACCCCCTCCCCTTTGCATGCAGCACTCGCATGGAGCATCACAGACCGCAAATGGGAAGGCAAAGCAGTCTTCCGGATGTTGGCCCTGAGAGACTCGAGAAGGTACAGGAAGTGGACACGCAGGCAGACTCAGGCTCACGCACACTCACGCACACTCACGCACACACGCGCATGGCGCGAAGACAGACACTGCCATGCAACAGACTGTAACCTACAATCAGAGGGGAAAAAATAACATCCATTCTGTACAATTATTCGACACAGAGACGAGACAGGACCAGGATGCTTCGGTACTAACATCTACTAAGGGGAGGGTGGGGGGGGGTTGGGGGTTTGCAGATCGGTTAATACAGACACAGGAGGGGAGAGGACAGAAAGACGTCCAAGTAACCAGTCAACCAACACGAAAGTGCACTATTCCACTATATGTCATGTCAGTTATCAGGTTAGCTTTATAACAACGTATATCAGAGCAGTTTAGGGAAAATATTTTTTCCTTACCTTTCCATTCTGACAGACACGGTCCGATTTAATATGAAAACATTGTTTACAAAAATGTGAAGAATACTGTGACCATGATATGTCTCAAGGTACATATTAAGAGTAAAGTAGGGCAACACTGCATGCTCTCTAGAAGGGGCCCACAAAATGCTTCGAGTGTCAAAGGCAGACTGAAACACGACTTGACCAGGCTGATCATGGTTACTAACCCGCCTTTCTGTATAGTTACGATCAATACCTACACTATACAATAATTACAGAGGATCGATCGTATAATCTGTTACATTGTTATTATATATTTATATATAACTGCATTGACAATAGTATATAAATATATATAATGAATGTTCAGTCAGGATGTAAATGGCAACCTTGTAATTATTCATTAACAGATCGTAATTACGCATTTAGAGCGTTCTGCCTTTTCTACTGAGAAAGACTTGCTATTTTGTTCCTGTTAGTTTTATTGATGTGTGTTTGCTCGTTTTGCTCGTTCCTGCAGCCCGATTAATCATTTCCATCACTGCACTCGTCCCTTTGCGTGCCTCTGAGGCTGCGGAGACGAGGCGCGCAAACAGCAAATGAAAACTAGAGCCAAAACTTAAAACAGAACAGACGAAACACGAGAACAGGAACATGCGCTTGTTCGGGGCATTTCCCATGATCCTGCTCTGCCTCAGAAGTGTGTGACGCCTCACGTGGTCTACAGAGACGCACAGCAAACGAAAACTAGAACGAAAAAGGCAAACAAAACATGGTTCTTTGGGCATTTCCCAAGATCCTTCGCTGTGAGCCCTTATATGAAGTGCAGATGCTACTTGGAAAGATTTCGCCACGTTTACAGGCCCGTTTCAGGCTGTGATTAAACGACAGCTGACGACCTGGTGGGACCGCAAAGCTCACTGAGGCAGACCTCGCTTCCACGGAGCCAAGGACCGGCGGCGACATCAATAAAACTGCAGGAAGCCAAAGTGAACATTCATGAAGGTGCGACGGACAGAGACGTGCCACTGTGAGAAGCGTGCGGGGGCGGCAGGGCGGGCGCCGCGAGGCGGCGCGGGGCAGCAGGCGTGCAAGCAGGCAGCGGCGGGACGGGCAGGCCATGCAGGCAGACACCATGGAGGACACAGGAAGCGGCCCGCGGCCGCCCAGGACGAGCCGGCATGCAGTATGGGATGGACACGGCGGACGTGGAGGCCGGATTTAAGGGTATGTACCTCAGTAGTCCTATTGACCATCATCTGCTCGAGCAGCAATGAGAAGGGGGAGAGCTTAGTTATGCCAGGTGACACACCGGAACACATCCCCCCCATACCGGTTCATGGGGCTCCTAGAGTGGCGTGCTTTTCGCAGTGGGGGGGGGGGGCACCTTCCAGCCTGACGCGCACGAGACGGCCCTGCACTCAAGTAACTGACCAGGAACCAGGACCACTACTCCCGCCTGAAAAGATTTATATCTGAAATATTTTATTTTTCATGTTCTGTGACCATCACCAGTGAGGTATAAGCACACAGTGACAGGAATCTAGGTGGTTTACTCATTACTCTTCATAACGAGTGCGTTTCACCTTTCACCACCAAAGCACATAACTAAGTTTAGTCAGATACAGATGTACCACAAATGGTTATGGAAATGCTGACCTTTTGTCTAGACCTGAGTAACTGAGCTAACTGTAACAGTAGAGGAGCAGTCCAAGCGGTGTGGGTCACGCTGTGCTGGGAAGACAGGCCCGCCCCTCTAGCACCCCACTCTAGTGAGAGCCTACCCCGCCCCCCCCGGCCCCGAGCACCTCGCCCCGCCCCACATGCATGCATACACGGAGGAGGCACAGCCCGTTAAAACCGGGGGAGCGGGAGGGAAGAGCTCCATGCTGCTGCAATATTAATACACTTTGGGGGGGGTAGCAACACCGAGAGCACAGCTCATGCGGGTTGCCATGGGAACAGAGGGGCAAGGGGGCGGGGTTAACCCAGCTAGAGAAAAAAAGAACAGACAGATAGAGAGAGAGGCAGGCTGCTGGGGGCGGGGCTGACGCGGGAGGCAGCGTGTTTACCATCGCCATCCTCAGAGCCCGATCCGAGGCCGGAGGCAGGCCGCCGCATGCCGGACGGCCAGCACACACGCAGGGCGGGTGCCCGTGGCCTGGCGCCGGGCCCTCACCTTGGACTGCACGTCTGCGTTGTGGTCATTCTGCAGCAGCAGGGCGGCGGACTTGGTGTCATCCTTGCGGGCGGCGATATGCAGGGCAGGCAGTCGCACTTTGCCCTTGGTGTCGTTCTCCAGCAGAATGGACACCACCTGGTTGTGGCCCTGCTGGAGGGCGATGGCCAGGGGGGTGAAGCCGTCCTGTAGCGAAGAGGGGGTCGGGGGCGGCGGTCACATTTTGCCGATACCTCAGTCTTCCAGCATTACAGAGGGTACCATAAACTGCTTTGCAGCCAGATTTATTAGCGAGTACTTGGACAAATAGAGCGACCTAAAGAACATCCAAGAATACTCTGCAAAGGAATAAGGCCAGTCCCACCTAACGAGCTTCTCAAAATGCTCCGGAAAGGGGGAAGGCCAGTCCCACCTAACAAGTATCCTGGAATGTTACAGAAAGGAGGAAGGCCAGGCCCACCTAACAAGTATCCCGGAATGTTACAGAAAGGAGGAAGGCCAGTCCCATTAAAAGAGCATCCCAGAATGCTTTGGAAAGGCCGAAGGGCAGTCCCACCAAACGAGCATCCCAGAATGCTCCGGAAAGGAGGAAGGCCAGTCCCACCAAACGAGCATCCCGGAATGCTCCGGAAAAGGAGATGGCCGACCCACTGAAGGAGCATCCCGGTATGTGCTCCGGAAAGGCCAAAGGCCGGGCCCACCAAACGAGCATCCCGGAAAACTTCGGAAAGGAGGAAGGCCAGTCCCACCTAATGAGCATCCCAGAATGCTCTGGAAAGGAGGAAGGCCAGGCCCACTGAACGAGCATCCGGAAATGCTCCGGAAAGGCAGATGGCCAGGCCCACTGAACGAGCAGCCCGGAATGCTCCGGAAAGGCAGATGGCCGGCCCACTGAACGAGCATCCCGGAATGCCCCAGAAAGGTCGAAGGCCGGGGCCTGGCTGCGCTGCTTACCTCAGTAGCGGTGCTCTGGTTGCCACCATTTTCCAGCAGAAATCGCACCACGTTCAGGTGGTTCTCCTGGGCAGCCATGTAGAGCGGGGTAAAGCCATTCTAGAGGGAAGGCGTCCATTGTGTTCAGGTCAGTGGGAGGCAGCTGAATACGGTCAGCAATGCTATCTCATTCAGCCTGGCCAGTCGGACCGCAAACAACCCATGAACCAGCCTGTGCAGGCGCAGTTAGAGAGGCTCTCAAACAGGGTGCATCAGTCTCACCTGCGACTGCGCATTGATATCAGCGCCCCGCTTAACCAGAATCTTGACCACGTCACCTTGTCCTGCCAGGGAGGCAATGTGGAGGGCTGTGTTTCCTTTCTGTATGGGGCAGAGCACACACAGGTGGGACACGGGGAACCAATCAGAGAGAACCGTCTACCACCCAGTATCTACCCATGGGGGTGAATTGTGTGGCTCAGTATGTGTGTGTGCGTGTGTGTGTCAGTGTGTCATCGGCCCTTTTCAGTTAAAAGTCTGCAGCAGAAGAGGCAGCAAAATACACGGCCCCCTCATTTTACCTTAGTGGCAGAATCCACCGCAGATCCCCTGTCCAGAAGCTCCTGGACAAGCTCCACATGGCCCTCCTTGGCAGCCAGGTGCAGGGCATTGAGCCCATTCTGGAAGAAAGACACAGGGGGTAAAGAGAGGCCCGGGGACACAGGGACAGGCACACAGCTGGACACCTTTGTCTCGCCCGTCCCACCTGAGGGGAACCAGCTTTAACAAGTCTCACTCCTCCTGACTAGGTTGCGATCCACCTCTTCATCAGAGGAAACGGGTCCCCCGTCAGGAAGGAACAAGCATCACAGCAGGAAGCTGTGGCTTCCTCGGCGGCCTGTATGATTGGCCGGGATTTTGGAACATTAATCTAACGAAGCAGATCACAGAGCACAAATACACACATCCATAAACACATGATGTCCTGCAGTTTGTGCGAATAGAGAGAGTAAGAACATTACAAATGGAGGCCTTCTTGTCAGCCAGATTCATCTCCTGAACTCATTATGCAATTTGCACTCGTCTTGGACTGCGGCGATGGGGCTATTTGCATCCTCACGCTTCCGCAATAAGTGAAAATGTAACTAAATGAAAAGCAACAAAAGCAGAACACAGCTACGGAGATTAACTGGCAGCAGCACTCTCAGAGGGTTATAGGGGGAATACGGAGCCTGAGTGCAGTTTAATTCCCATGGTGCTCCCGCCCACACCGCCAAGCTGCAGCATTCCCATTAGTCATTTGACAACCCCATCACATCTTCCGACTCGCTATTGGCTAAAACTGGAACATACAAGAGCATTCCTGTTAGGACTATATATATATTTTTTTTTATTTTTTTTTTTAAACATACATTAATAAACTCATACACTGCCATACATTCCCTACCTGCTGACTCAGTACAGGGCATTTTTTCCAACTTTAACTTAAAATAACTAAAATCATATTATCTACTCAAAGGCTGCTACCCACATGTATAAGTGAAGGAGAGACTGTGGTCAATGGCTCTCTTCTTCTGATTCTGATTCACAGACTCCCAGCAGGGACTTCAGGAGAGATATTCAGGTCACCCAAGGTGCTGCGCTCATTTCTGCTTCCGGCTCCGTTCCGGCTCTTGGATCTCTAAACATGATCCTGAGCAGTCCAGCACGCCGTCAGCCAGTGGCGGGACCCTCTGCGGTGGACAGCATGACGACAGGAAGACCTGGCCTTCACCCCTCCGCTGAGGACGGCTTCAATGAGGACAGACATCCCTAAAATGCTGCACCGAAGTGGCGCGAGATTCCTGTTTCATCGCTGGTATTTTCAGAAACAAACACTGGATTTTAAAATAGCGTTTAATTTAAGATATCTCGTATTGCATCGCTATATTCACCAGCTGCTTTGTAACCTACTTACGGCACAGCTAGCGCAATTATGCTTTT
Source organism: Petrocephalus schoutedeni (assembly GCA_026780765.1). NCBI lineage: Eukaryota > Metazoa > Chordata > Actinopteri > Osteoglossiformes > Mormyridae > Petrocephalus > Petrocephalus schoutedeni. The sequence continues at coordinate 14,221,269 of JAODKL010000017.1, forward strand.
ATGAGGCTCGAGGAATCGAGGGATGGAGATAATTCACAGCCGTTTTGCACAATGAGACGCTATTGATACGGAACAATGCGGATCTCGGTGGTTGACCCTATGGACAAATGGTTCCGATGTCCTGCGTCTTCCTCATTTACCGCTCAGACGTTCCGCCAGCCTATTTTTACCCACCCGGGCTGCCAAGAGAGTCACATGGCAATGTGATCACGGGGCAGCATGCCACCTGAACACCCCCCCCCCCACTGGGCCTTGACCAAACTGCTGTCAAATGCCTCTCCCCGCCCCTCCCCCACCACGAAAGTGACTCCACCAAGGTCATCCGCTATGGAGCTAGGTTGCCCGGGGGAGGGAAATGACCCCCCCCCCCACCTCCGACACACGCCACGCGGCGGCAAGCTGCCAGGAACGTAAACCCGACACCAGCTACAGGATCTACTCAGTTTTTATAAGCACACATTAACCAGTAGGACACAGTTATGTCTGAAGTGTCCACGGGCCCTTTTATGGAGATCATCATGACCACATTCGTCTCGTACACCAATCACCTCAAAGGGCGGCAGGGCAATCAGGACTGTCCAGATTCTCAAAAGGATTAATTTTTCTAGATAAAAATATGACGTCTATTAAAACCCCCCAGCTGATCTGATGGCATGTTTATGCCCGCAATATTAAAAGGACAGCCTTTCTAATAGTGGCCTCCGGGAAGAAAATCTAGGATCCAGCATTACATTAAAATTTCTACCTTTGCAAATAAGGGGATGGGATCAAACACCCAGCTGAGTCTAAGCCAGACCAGCTGAGAGGCCATGGGCGCCCCCTTTCAGACAGAAAGGGTCGCCAGTCACACCCCCCCAGCCTCAGAGTGGTGCCTGCCTCCTTCACGTCAAACACCTGGCTTTGAAATCGCTCTGATTCCAAAGGTTCCAGCGGATCCAAATGCTCCAGTCGAGAAGGGATCACGCACGCTGGCGAACGAGCAGACCGGAACCAACAGGTGACTGGGGGGAGCAAACCCTAACCCTAAACTTTCATAGAAGAACAGGTAACCACCAGGAGGCAGTTCATCTTCACCTGTCCGCTCCGGTGACAGCCAACTCAACTCAAGCTCGCCCGCAAGATACACAATTAATGTCGAACCCAAGGCTGCTAACCAGGACCATTAATCTCCATTAGACTACAGGAATCTGTGCCACACACACCAGCAGGCAGAAGAAGCCAGCCACCCCCAAGAAGAACACTGTAAGAAACAATCAGGGTAGGTATCCAGCAAGATGGATCACTGCAGGTCCCTTTGCTTTCTCCGTAATATGACTTGTGTGAGTGAATAGGATACTGGGTAAGCAGCCAATCAGACAATCTCTACAGCCAACCATGAAAGGTCAATCAGAATCTGGTTAGTCGCCTGACTTCAGGCAATCCATACAAGTCAATATTTACACATTCCCCCATCCAGGGTGTCCCCTGCAGTGTTTCCTGGGATTGACCTTGAGCTCACAATGTCCCTGTCCTGGATAAGATGTCATGCAGAAACATGCAGGATTTGGATCTGGGAGACTTTTGAACTTGCTGCTGACATTATGAGTGATGGGGGCCATTTTGTAGCGAGACATCCCCACGTGTGAGTACCAGGAGCTGCCCTACAGGCTGCCGTGGAGCGGTAAAGCCTGCCTGCACCCGAGCCACAGTCGGAAAGTGCCCAGAATAGCCCTGGGTTCCCGACGGGCTAAAAGGAATATCCGGGATTGTTTTGGGGTCACACCCGCCGCGTCTTTCGGAACCAGCCGGGGTCCGTGTTCGGCCACAGCGTAGAGAGAGAATCAGAGGCAAAAAAAAAAAAAAAAACAGAAGTGAAACAGAAGCTCCTGGATTATCCTCAAGTGATGCACTTCAGAGACACAGGTTCCTCACACACATTGTGGCTGCCTCCCAAGAGCACGCCCACGATGGCCCATGGAAGCCATTATCCAACAACGAGTGCTGTACATGAGCCACCCAACTTCAAACAGCTAGACAGGGCTGGGGGGCAAGGGGGCACACCTCAGATATTATGCCAGTGCATCTCTCACACACAGACACACACACATAGCACAGGCAATGGTGCTACCAGCTTAGACACCGTGGGACCCAAAAACAGTCGCCTCCAGTAAAAATAAACTATTAAAAATAAAGGTGTAAATATTATAGAAATGGTGAGGGAAACAGCAGTGCGAACACGGAGGAGATTTAATGTGTGACACACAATCTACTTTTCCAGACCTTGTGACTGTTGTTAATCATCAGACACATGCTGAGCCCAGCCAGGTTGGGCCGGTCAGGCTAATATCAGCTTTCAGGGGAGGGGCTGGGGGGGGGGGGGGGTTGACTATGTTGACAGGGCTGGAGGTTAGTTCATGGGCAGCTTCTTAAAGCCATTGCTTGGCTGGATCCATTGAATACTATGTTTTTTACCTTCTGGAACCTCTAGTTTGGGTACAGATCAGGAAACGTGCCGATGCTGAGCAGGTCCCTGTAGTTTGTATACAGATTAGGAAACGCACTGATGCTCAGCAGGTCCCTGTAGCTTGGATACAGATCAGGAAACGCACTGATACTGAGCAGGTCTCTGTAGTTTGGGTACAGATTAGGAAACGCACTGATGCTCAGCAGGTCCCTGTAGCTTGGATACAGATCAGGAAACGCACTGATGCTGAGCAGGTCTCTGTAGTTTGGGTACAGATCAGGAAACGTGCCGACACTGAGCAGGTCTCTGTAGTTTGGGTACAGATCAGGAAATGCACTGATGCTGAGCAGGTCCCTGTAGCTTGGATACAGATCAGGAAACGCACTGATGCTGAGCAGGTCGCTGTAGTTTGGGTACAGATCAGAAAATGCACTGATGCTGAGCAGGTCCCTGTAGTTTGGGTACAGATCAGGAAATGCACTGATGCTGAGCAGGTCCCTGTAGCTTGGATACAGATCAGGAAACGCACTGATGCTGAGCAGGTCGCTGTAGTTTGGGTACAGATCAGGAAATGCACTGGTGCTGAGCAGGTTCCTGTAGTTTGGGTACAGATCAGGAAACGCGCAGATGCTCAGCAGGTCCCTGTAGCTTGGGTACAGATCAGGAAACGTGCCGACACTGAGCAGGTCCCTGTAGCTTGGGTACGGATCAGGAAATGCACTGATGCTGAGCAGGTCCCTGTACTTAGGGCATAGATCAGGAAATGTGCCGAGGCTGAGCAGGTCCCTGTAGTTTGGGTACAGATCAGGAAATGCACTGATGCTGAGCAGGTCCCTGTAGTTTGTATACAGATCAGGAAATGTGCCGATGCTGAGCAGGTCCCTGTAGTTTGGGTACAGATCAGGAAATGCACTGATGCTGAGCAGGTCCCTGTAGTTTGTATACAGATCAGGAAATGTGCCGATGCTGAGCAGGTCCCTGTAGTTTGGGTACAAATCAGGAAATGCACTGATACTGAGCAGGTCAGATTACAAAAAGTGACACGAATAACGGGGCACTGGCACTGTTTCCACTCATGATCCATTGCTGACGCCGGAATACAGAGAATCCCTGCTTCTGAAGGTCCATCGTCAATCATCTTATCATGCCCAGCCCGTCCGATCCTCCTGTGTGCCACGGCCCCTCGTTAAACTCGTGTGAATTCCTGCGTTTCCCCACTGTGTCTCATTCCGTATTAGTGATTCTGTATATTTTAGTCCGCATTTAAGTTTGTTTCCCCAGTCCGGTCATTGATGTTACCATTGCGTTGCTTCTCCCAACCTGTGTTGACTCTGCAATAAACCCAGTGTATCCCCGAGCCTGGGACTCTGCCTCCTGCTTCCATGCCGACAGCGCACATGACACATCTTAGGTAATGTTCTCCACAGAATGGCGTCCTAACAGGAAGCTCTTTGGGTCTGCATCATGCCTCTCCTCAAGGACAGCTGTCCAGCTGGCATTGTTGAAACTGGACCTGCATATCCGGCCCGGCGCCCGCTGAGCAAGGAGTGGTCCACTGGTCCATCCTCGGAGACCCCCTGGCTGTAAGTCCGAGCATTTCTTCTCCCACTCTCCTCTTACCCTTTGTCATCAAGGCCCACTACACAGTATTACATAGTGATGGACGTTCCTGCAGCCTCTGACCTGAGTCAATCACCCAAATATCTCATAGCCCGAGCAGAGCTGACCAAGCGGGCGGACATTATGGCAGCTTCATATCGCTTAATCAGCCAGTGTGAACCTTATTTCTCAGTGCTGCACAAACACACACACAATACCCTGAGCTGTCCTCCTGGATTGCATTGGCCAGTGGGTGATTTCTTGATTACTTACTAGAGCGACAGGAGTTCATGGTTTGGGTCTCCTATTCCTTCAAAATTGTGTGGGGGGGGGGGGGACTAGGACCCTCAATAAGCCATGAGGGACCACCCAGAGGTAAGCTAATTTATCATGATCACCCTATCTGACGAGACCTGGGGATCAGCATGTGTTAAATCCATTTACCTAAAGAGCAGACAGGCAAAGCAGCCAGCAGAGGTGAATCATCTTATTCATTACGGTTTCTTTGCAGAAGAAATGTTTTCTATACCAGACTCAACTGTGCATGAAAACAACCATAAATGAAGCCTCACTCATCTGAGCACTGAATTACAGAGCAATTAAAATGTACTACCTCAGTGGAAAGAGGCCAAGCTGTAAGTGTCATCAGGGTAAGAGGCGATCAAGACAATATAGGATGCGGCAGTGATAGGGTGCCTGTAAATACCATGAACACTACATATGGGAATGGCTGAGGGCTGATGTGTGACCCTAACCATGCCAGGGGTAGCAGCCAGAGTGCTGAACATACCGAAATTCCTTTGTCAGGAGCAGTCCTAACTGGAATCTGTTAATCCCCCCGGTGTTCCTAAAGAAATCCACTCCAAGCACCTGCCCGCACGTCACCTTCACGCCCTAGTGTCATTGGCTCACCTGGTTGCAGGTGCTGATGTCCACGCCACCCTTCAGGTACTCCAGCACCTTGTCGATGTTCCCCGCCCGCGCCGCTCGCAGGAAGCTGGTGTTGCTATCCGACTGGAAACCAGAATAAGAGAGGAGAGAGGGGAAGACGTTAGCGGGAGGGGGGCTCACATGCAGAGAAGGTGATTCTCCGAAACACAGAGAACTGCAAACCCCCCTCTGCTGATCTGGACGTCCCAAACCATGCAGGGGCCACATTTAGGCCCCCCTGAGAGCAGAGCCGACAGAACAGGGGAGTGGCACACTCAGGGGACTACACCTGGGGGGTATAATGGATTTAGGAAACATAAACTCAGAAAATGCTCCAAAATAAAGACAATGACGACAGCAGTAAAAATACCCAATAGGACCATGGACAATTTCTCAGCTTTATATAAACTCCAGCTTCCTCCGGTGTGTGACCCCATACTCAGGGCTTATGGTTACATAAGGAAAATGAACGCATCTCCTCCAAATAATCCCTGTGTTCGGTAACGTCACCCTGAGCGATGGCTGTGATTAGCATCATCGTAAGGGCATGCACAGATCAGTCCAGATATGTCCTTATAGGAGAGTGATGCTGGCTGTTCATGCAGGACCGTGGGGATTTACAGGTGTGGGGAGAGGGAAGGAAGCAGAATTTCAGCACCTGGTCATTAAGCACGACCCACAGAGGCCTGGTCCATATTAGTTAAGCCCTACCCACAGAGCCCCTAATCCCTGGTGGTTAAGTCCCACCCACAGAAGCCCGGTCCTTAGCGGTTAAGCCCCACCTACAGAGCTCCTAGTCCTTGGTGGTCAAGCCCCACCCACAGAGCCCCTAGTCCCTGATGCTTAAGCCCCACCCATAGAGCCCCCGGTACTTAGTGGTTAAGCCCCACCCACAGAGGTCTGGTCCCTGGTGGTTAAGCCCCATATACCGAGCCACTAGTCCCTGGTGGTTAAGCCCCACCCACAGAGGTCTGGTCCCTGGTGGTTAAGCCCCACCCACAGAGCCCCGGGTCCTTAGTGGTTAAGCCCCACCCACAGAGGTCGGGTCCCTGGTGGTTAAATCCACCCACAGAGCTCCTAGTCTGAGGTGGTTAAGCCCCACCCACAGAGCTCCTAGTCCCTGATGGTTAAGCCCCACATGTAGAGCCCCCAGTCCTTATTGGTTAAGCCCCACCCACAGAGTCCCGGTCCTTGGTGGTTAAGCCCTACCCACAGAGCCCCTAATCCCTGATGCTTAAGCCCCACCCACAGAGCCCCCGGTCCTTAGTGGTTAAGCCCCACCCACAGAGGTCCGGTCCCTGGTGGTTAAGCCCCATATACTGAGCCCCTAGTCCCTGGTGGTTAAGCCCCACCCACAAAGCCCACAGTCCTTATTGGTTAAGCCCCACCCACAGAGGTTTGGTCCCTGGTGGTTAAGCCCCACCCACACAGTCCCGGTCCTTGGTGGTTAAGCCCCACCCACAGACCCCTAATCCCTGATGCTTAAGCCCCACCCACAGAGCCCCCGGTCCTTAGTGATTAAGCCCTACCCACAGAGGTCCGGTCCCTGGTGGTTAAGCCCCATCTACCGAGCCCCTAGTCCAACCCTCAGATGCCTAGCCAGGGTGGAAGTCCAGCAGGCCGGTGGCCCAGCAGGTCGGGAATGACGCCTGCTGTCAAGAAGGAACCCAAACATCAGTGACATCACTGTGCAAATGCTGGCACCAGGAGAGGGTCACAGCCAGGTCACAGTGGCCCGAAACTGGGCTCTGGTCGAAATGTATTTCTGTCTCACACACACTCACACACACGTGCTTGTATCCATATTTTTGTGGGGATCATCCATTCATTTCTAAGGAAAAAACCCTAACCCCAACAACGGGAACGGGACCCCTACCAAGCCCCATATCCAAATAAGTATCCAAAGAAAATATAAGATTTTTGGCATTCTTAGTTTTATGATTGCATTCACCGATTTTTATAAAACAGAAAAAATGTCCCCACAATGTCAAAATAGCAGTTTTTTTTATCACATCGTGGGGTCCACATTAGAGATGTGCAGATTAGGATATTCTATATCGGTATCGGTCCGATCCTGGCCTAAATTACTGGATTGGAAATTGGGAAGGAATAAAAAACGTAATTCGATTCATCATAAAAATTATGGAAATTTATTACAAAACTTGTGACATGCATAACGTATGGAAGCTCATTTCCGCCATCTTGAGTAGAAAAAAACACGCATTTATCTCAGAATTCTGATTTATTAAGTTGAAATTCTGACTTTTTATCTCAGAATTCTGACAATCAGGCAGTGTCACCTCCTCTGCAGGATGTTAATTGAATTGAATTCAATTAAATTCAATAAAAAAAAAAAATTTGTTTTTCCCCGAGGGGCAATTTATAAATACATTATAAACATGCAATATTCACATAATGTAATCTGCTGGCAAGTAATTTGGGTATCTCGTTAGCTCGCTACATTCTGAATGCAGTAAAATGGGGTGGCACTGGTGCTGCCTTCATTGCTTTGGTTTGAGTTATTCAGTTATTCTTGTGATGTCAGTGTTTGCCTCGGACTTCGAGTAACTTAAAAGACAATTAACTGAAAGACACATTGTGCAATGCCACGATTGTAGGGGTCTGTAGCAGCCAATAATGTAATAAATACCATTAATGTAATAACTGCCAATAGTATAATAATTTTCCAGTTTTGTGTAATAAAAGTCTATAATGTATTAATGTGATGTGTTTTTGATGCATAAATGTTAGTTAGTAACCCTCACAATTCTTACTTTATTTCATGTACATCAGAGTTCTTTTCTAACAACCAGCTCTTAGCCACAGCCGTACATTTCTGCTCCCGCTTTAATGGCTCAATGCAATATGTGCCTACAGTATACCGGAGAGGAGCGACTGTGTGTGAATGTTAGCTTACTATTATTCAAGTTTCTTTAGATACTAAGCTTTTATGTCATCTTATGTTTTATTTTTGTATACAGTTGCACTTGTCTTCAAGATTTTTTGGATGGTGCTGAAAGGTCAAATGCTGCTAAAACTGAGGACACTTAAAATAAAGAGAAGCAGTGTTACTAAACCATGTTCTTTGTGCAATGTTTCTTCCTTACTATATCACACTTGTGATTTTTGTATTTGTGTTAAGGCATTATTTATTGTTTTCTGTTTAAAAGAAGACTCAGAGACTGTACCGGATTTGTATCGGATCAGCAGATATCCAAATTTACAATATTGGTATCGGACATCAAAAAGTGGTATCGTGCCATGTCTAGTCCACATGTCCCCACAATGTAATATATTCCTAACCCACATATACACATAGCACATAAAGGTCAGATGTGAGACCCTAAAATACAGGTGATTTTCATCACTCTCCCTGCCCCAACTCCACGTACCACACTTTGGAGACCAGCAGATCTTCCAGGACGAGCATGAACAGTTTGTTTCAGGAGCTCAAGAGATTAGTCAGCTTCACCACGCTTAGCGCCTCTGTACAACCCGCCATCTTCATTACTGCACAGAGTACCATGTCGAGGAACCTGATACACCTGCCAGGATTCTGCTAGGAGACAGAGTACATCTGTCAAGGCCTGACTAAACGATTGGGAGTACCACTGATAGAGGGCAGTCTGTATTGCCCCTAAACCTTACATAACAATCCGCAGTACCACTGATTAAGAGCAGTCTGTACTGCACTCAGACCTTATGTAATGATCTGCAATATCAATGATTGAGAGCAGCCGGCTCTGCATTCAAGCATGACACGACGAGCAGCGCAGGAAAACACAGAGACACAGAGAGAACTGTAGCCAATCAGAGGAAAGGATGCAGCAGGGAGATGAATCGAGCCCGGCACTGCACCTCGTGTGGATGTGGCCAGCCAGAGTATTCACAGGCTACAGCGAGGATGGAGGAGGCGGGCTCTGAGAAAGATACAAGCCCTGTGGGGAAAACCTGTTGGTGCACATCACTAACACGCCTCAACATTCAGCCTTCTGGCTGTGCATTCGCACGGACGCTGAGCAGAGAAGGTGATCACAGCTCGCCTCCTAGATCGGCACAAAGTCAAACAGTCGTTTGCTCGCCTAAACGCCAGACACAAGCCCATCACTAACCCTAATCATAACCTCAGCACAGGCCTGCTTGACCAGAGACACAAATGCCACGGGTATACCCATGCTTCACAGTATACTCACATGGGTCCTCATGTAACATGCGATGAGTCAGGATCCAATTTGCACCTCCACAAGCCACCACGCCCACACCCACAGCATGCGGACCCCCCCCCCAAACACACACTTACACACACACAACACAGACCCAGGGGGGAATGATTCTGCTGAAATATATAATATATAAGGTTTAAGCCCCCCTCAGTCCCTAACAGCCTGCTTTTAGTAATAAAGCACACAGCGTTCTCCACACATTACAACCCCCCCCCTCCCCCAGAGGGGCGTCATGCCGCCAGACCGCCTGTCTGCCCTCAGTGGAGCCGACGGTACTGTGCGTATTTTGGAACGACACACTGGTCGGATTGTCCTGGGCCACACGACCACCACAACTTGGCGACTTAATAAAACAAGGCTTTGCATAATGAACATGTAAAATGAATGAATACATTTATGATAACACAGAACCCATAAAAGCAAACTCGTGCAAAACATTTGAGGGAAAATGCCCTTTTGTTTTGGAAGTGTCCCACGTGAATAGCTCTCCAGTTTTCAGAATGAAGATCGTCCCGCCATGATCTCAGCCCTGAGGCCCAACGGGCACCTCGCCCTCACCACAAAGTATTTTGTTTTCCCTCAAGTTATTTGTGGAATGTGAGACTTAGGAGCACCCAGAGATGGCTTTCCCTGTGCCACCATGTCTGCCCCACTGAGAGGCATAAAAATAAAGGTACCCAGGCTTAATTACTTCAGGCAGGTATTTCAGTAAGAGTACATTACTAAATTACGCCTCTAAACCCACTACATACAGCTGAACTTCAGTATTTCTGGTTACTTATCAAGCCCTGCGGCATGCAATGGGACTGAACTTAACGGGACTGCAACCACCTAGTCAAAGATCTACCCCTTTCTAACCCCCCTCCCTGTCCCCCCACTCCCAACGTGGGGAAATCGCTGAGGGGCAAGGATGTAAATCGTAAAATGACAAATGCTGTCCGAAAGATTTCCTTTCGCTAGTACGTGAAGGGCTTTGTCTTCAAAGAGCAGATCTCACTCCTTGGTGAATTCACCAGCAGACAGAAGAATGATAGCACTTGCTCATTATCGGGATGCTGAGACGCGACTCGCCGCTGAGCACCGAGCCTGAGACTGATCGAGCGTCTGCGGAACATGGGGCTCCACGCCGTCCGCCTTAAAGCCGTCTTCCCAAGGTTAGGGCGTAACAAGGGCTCGTAAATAATACACTGCAGCAAGATGAGCCAGGCAACCAGAAGCATCTTTGGCCCCACCCATCACCATGGAGACAGGCAAGGCAGCCCGCCCTCCCCCAGTTACCATGCAGACTCTCAGCACTGGCCCACCCTCTGTCATTGGAGACGCCCAGCAGTTTCCTGTCCTGGACAGCCTACGATACCTGACACTTTCCAGAAAACTCTATGATAAAAAGAGTCAGGGGTGCTGTGGACACACCCAAAGGTGATCTCAGGTGTAGCTGGGCCATGACACAACGGCCACCCATCGAATCGCAGCAGCCGAGATGCATGGGAACCCGCCTTAGGGTCGCTGGATCCTACCATAGGCACCAGATGCTCAGAACTGTCCGTTAAAAAGACCCATCATCTGGGGAAAATGTAGTTAGCGGGAACCACGTGTATAATGCAAAACACACACACCAGCGCATCATGCCTTACGTTCATTAACACACCACAGAGCTCTAAGTCAACACTGTTCCCTAACCATGGACTTCTGAGTACATGATTCCCTCCATGGTAAGAATAGATACAGTCTGTGCTAATAATGGGGATTTTACACTGAGCAGACATGGGAAACATGGTGCTGCACGGGTACCCCCAGAGTACCCAGCATGAACCACTTCCATGTACGGCAGCTCCCGCTTGACCACGCCCACACAGAGGAATGCATCAGGCCATTTTCAGGAATGAGGTGATTGTTAAAAGCATTTCTAGCACAAACATGTCATACTTGACGATCAGTGTTGGATTAAGAAAAGAAAACACTGAGAGAGAGTCAAAACCACCAAACTGCCAAAGACAGGGGGGCTGGTGAAGGGGGAGCCATGTGATTCCTGTCTGCAACTCACAGCTTAGACACATACCCCTGCAAGACTGAGATGGGCACTAGACAGGCACTGGGCACCAGGGGAGTGCCAGTCACAGAGACGAGCATCGGGTACATAGACGGGCACTAGGCGGGTGCTGGGCACAGAGGTAGGCACCAGGTGGGTGCTAGCTACAGAGGCGAGCATGGTGCACAGAGAAGGGTACTACTAATTGAGTGCCGGGCACAGAGATAGGTACCAGGTGGTCGCCAGCCACAGAAATAAGCAGACGAGCATCGGACACAGAGATGGGCACCATGGTGGCGTTGGGCAGACAGCCAAGCACTAGGCAGGCACTAGGGACAGAGATGGGCACCAGACGAGCCTCTGGCGGACAAACGGACACCAGGCAGGTATGACAGGCACACAGATGGGCATCAAAGGGTGCTGAGCACAGAGACAAGCAGGAAGGAAGTTTGTGTGAGTGAGTACATAAGCAGTTAAATACCGCTGTAGTATCTCCACACACACTTCAGGCCCCATCCTTTAAGCTTATATGGGATAAGCTGAATGGCACAATGTAGGAGCAGGTACCATACTCGACGCTATTCCTGCACACCCAAATGCCTAACCCTATCCCTAATCATAACCTCAGCACAGGCCTGCATGTCCAGAGAAACAAATGTCAGGGAAGATAAGCATTACAACTGACAGTACTTCCATGTACTAATTCCTCAGTGTGCCATGTGCCTGCTCATCTTGTCATGAATGTTGCTCCAAGGGTCCAGGAAGAAAGCTATATCTTTTCATAGTTTACTGGATATAGCTTGGATGGCAATAAAGGTTTGCTTGACCTGTCTGAAAGCCCTTAACTAACCAACCACTTCAATGCTCAGAGGTCTTTTCAGAGAGGTGATGATCACCGATGCACTGCATTTGGGAATTAAGAAGTCACTCATGCTCCTGGCGCTCATACAAATCATGCTGCCATGTGCCCAGGAAGTTCCAGGTTGTGCCTCTCAATAAGCAAGCCAAAACCAGCACCATATGCAAACAAACATGAAAGCACAACACCATGGAGACATTGAACATTATTACAACTGACAGTTTAACGACTTCTCTGCAGACCAACTAACAGCTTAAAGTGGCTCCAAGACCAACCCTAGGACTGCAGGCTAAGAATCCTCAATATGGGACAAATGGCAGCTTCCTGCCCAAGACCGGCTGCTGTAGTTGAATTTTGAAGTTCAGTTTCATAACAGCAAGACAGGTTATACCAGGATGGCTAAAATGTCTTGCAACAGGAGACGCACTCTCCATGTCACTGACGGGCTTCAGGAGTCGCAAGATCATATTTGGCCCAAAATAACACAAGTGTCTGTTGGGCAGTGTGGACCAGGCGGGTCACGTGACCTTCTGGGATACCACGACTGGGAGATGCGCAGTTAAATAAGCTGATGCAGAATTCTGACCTCATACCCTGGAGAATTCGGGTTTGTCAGAGGGTACAGAGGTTCCCTAGTGCTACCAGAACCTGCAAGTCACAGCCCTACCAGAATCTGCAGGTCCCAGTCCTACTAGAACCTGCAAGTCTTAGCCCTACCAGAATCTGCTAGTCTCAGCCCTACCAGAACCTGCAAGTCCAAACCTTTCTAGAGCCCGCGGGTACCAACTCCAGCAGAACCTGCAGGACCTGGCCCTACCAGTGCCTGGAGGTCCCAGAAGTCGTCAGAGCCATTGCCATCAGGGTCAAACTCGCTGGAGTCCATGCCGCTGGGCCGCTTTCCCTGCTCGGAGCCACACATCTTGCAGGCCACCGCATTGCCCATGTCGATGGCTCGGGACGAACCAGGCGGGCCGGAGTCAGTCCTGAGCAGCACACGTCCTTCCTGCCACCCCTGCGGCGGTCCAAACGGCGCGAAGCCGCCCCCAGTCGCAGACTGGGATCCTCTGCTCCTCACCGCTGCAACAAAACTACGCCTGTCGCTAATCCAGGCTCCGGACCCCGGCTATTTTTACACCCACTAGCCCAGCTATGTGCAGCAGGGGGCGGGTCCAAGGCTGGGGGTCAGGGTGGAACGCCACCCTCTTCGGAATGTGGCAGCCAAGTCCACAGGGACCAGTTACCTGTGCAGACAATGCTGGGGGCTGAAACAAGGTGCAAAGGTGACCCTGACACTCTGGTCTTCACCTCAAAGTCTTTCCAAACACGGAAGGCAGTTTTATGGAAGAAGATAAAGAAGTATCTAACTTGAAGGTTGGGATAGACAGGCTTAGTTGTTTACTGTATTGTGTCACATTCATTGACTGGCTAAGCCCAGAAAGCACTAAATGATCAAATGCATCTATGATTTTTTCATGCATATTGATTTTCCAGAGACTGTTTAAGTCAATAAGATGCAGTTAATCCACCCTGATTGACTGAAGTGACCAAAAAGGAGAGGGAGCTTCGATCAAACATGCGACGGCCTCATTGTCGCCCCATCTGATGTCCGGAAGACTCATGGGCTACAATGTCATTGGAACAAAAAGAAGAATTTCCCAGAAACTTCTTCCAAGTGAGGTCATTTTAGGCCAAAGCCCATCTGCCCCCCCCCCCACCCGCACACTCTGGACACCCAATAAGCGTGATATGACAGACGCTAAAGATCCCCATTTTTCACACAGGCCATCAGCAGCATTTGGGCACATGACTCATTATTGTGAGAGTCAGGACAATGGGTGCCTTGTTTGCCCTGAATATTTCCCAGTCATCTGCACACGTCACCCAAAAACGCAAACACAGCGCATTTGGAATCAGCAGTCAGTGCCAGGAGACCGAAAAGGAGGACCGCACCACTGCTGCTGGCCTGGACAACAAACTAACAAGAGCACCGGCTCCGGACTAGTGTGTCTAAGAGATGTGGTCTGAGCCAAAGCAGTCAGATGCTGCAAGACAGCAGTCCTCTGTTTGAGCTTCAGTGCTCTCACTCATCCAGGGAGAGCCAAGCATGCACTTGTCCTCACCACTTTTCAGTTAGTTGGAAGACAGTTGCATGGATGCTATTGCTTGCTATGTGGTCCATGAGATGAACTGTCCCAGTGCTGTGGGGAAACTCAGTTGCTCTCTTGTCCATGCTCCTAACTAGCAGGGTGGCGCTGAGGAGCACGTCCTGGAGAAGATGAAGGACAGGGTCATGTGCAATTCAGCTGCTCCTGTTGACGGCGGCCGACACTGAGAGGGGAGATGGTGTTAACTTTCACTATAACATATGGGGCCATAACCTCTTCCACAAAAAGAAATCGGACCCTTCCGGACTCGGCTGACAAAATGATTACCACATAGCCCACAATCGAGTTGCCTTATGACTTTATACTTAAGGATCAGAAGGACACCACAGATGCCCAATGGTCGCTCTCTGAGATGGACTGGCATCCTGTCCAAGATTTCTCCAGCCTTGTATCCTGTGCTTCCTGGCTCTTGAAGACGGACATCAAGATTTAGATTCACAGCTCTTCGGAAAAAAGGAGTTCTGCTGGAACCAGACCAAGCCTCTGTACAGCCAAGTTCCTATGCTAAGTTTACTACTACAGGGTAAGCACAAATAAAGGGATTTTGTTTATTTCATTGTCCCAACAGTCCTCAGCTGTAAGTTATATCCGAAACTCACCTTTAACTATACTGGCAATTAAGACACCTGATTAAGTCATTCAGTAAAGCCTATATTGATCTTAGTTTCTGAAAGGTGTTCTGGGTTCCCAGAAGGCATGACTGGGAACAAATACGATTCCACAGCCCCCCAGCTCAGCATCTACACTGGCACCATGTTGAGTTGGCTTATCTAGCCACCACGTGATCTTAATTAAGGCCAAGGCCAAGATTTAATACTCCTTCATACAAGGTGCAGGCACAATCCCAGCGGCATGTGTCGATCACTCCTATCCAAGTTCCTCAAGGGAGCCATATGGGTGTAGCAGGAGGGTCCTGGGATCTCCCTGAGTCACCTCTATCAGCAGCCCAGACCCTGGAGGGTAGACCTGGAACCAAGCCACCAAGCCCAAAGGTTTACTGGAAGAAACCTGAGCCGTCGGCTGCTGACCCAGAGTCCGGACAGCTCATTAAAACAGACTTCAGAGGAAGGAGCAGCACCCCCCCCCCCTCAAATGCCTCTACCAGTTCAAGGCTTACCTGGGAATCGGTGGAGCTCAAAGCAAGACCCTCTCTGAGGACTTCCAGGAGCAGGCTGAATATGCAACCCAGCCACAGGAGAAGGCTGCAGACTCATAACAGAAAGCTACTGTTTCAAGCCTCAGAAGAGAGGCTGCTTAAGTACTATTCTAGAAAAATATCTAAATGCTATGAGGTTTGAAGAAAAGCTTTAGCCAGCAAGGTAAGTGCAAACTCTCCATTCTACTTCTGCTGTGTGTCACTTTCCGAATACAGAATCCGGACGTTATAATTGATTAGCGAACATTTTTTATTCAAAGTAAATTACGCCATAATGCCGCACACTGTACAGATTCAAAAACGCATCATCTGATGTTATGACACCCTCAGCACAGAGACTAGTCAGTCCTGAACAGTGCCGAAGTTGCCATGGTGATGCCGACTAGTCCACACTTTCTCCAGCCGGTTATGAATGCTGGATGCGGAACCTTCATTTGTTTTGAAGTGGTTGAATTATTTATACCCCTGAGGAGACACCCACACCCAGGGCGACTTACAGACTGCACAGCATGATCCTTCCCACTCCTCATTCTATCTCAATGGCAGCCATTGAGGTTTGCTGTGTGTCCCTTACTCGGCAGAGGTTTGCAGGGGCCCACCATAACATAATATACAAGCATAACGCTAGGTCAAGAGAGAATCAAAAAAATCCAACTGTGTTCTTGCGTTGCTCGCCAAATTCTCCACTGCTGCGGTCCCCTTGGCAAAGAAGGACATGCTGATATTGGTTAAGGCATGTGTATACCGTAAAGAGTGCTAATACGTGATTGCACCCTGTACAGGCTTGCCTCATTAAGAGTTTACACTAAGGGTTAAGGTTCCTCTTTCAGTACCTGAACCTGGTCATTTTAGACTATGTTAAACTGTCCAACTGGACTCGCCACCTGCCGGAAGGTGACAGAACCGGAAGGACGGCAACTCGTCCTCATGCGCTGCAGACATCAGACCACTTTGCTGCTGGGCACAGGCTCTCTCCAAACTGCTTCTAGGAGCTTTGAGTCACTCAGATGACATGAAGTCACGCAGCCTAGGGGCAGGATGAGACTGAGCACCTATTTAAGTACCCTTAAGACACATTCCACTATTGGGTGGTCACCAGGTCTGTCCTAATCCCATCTGAGAAAAAATACACACGGCATTCTGACCATGGAAGGAAAAGCCACACTGTCTCAAATTCCCAGAGGAGACCAGTGAGACATCAGGGATCAATACTTCCCAAGGCAAGGCCCATTTCCAGCTGCACTACAGGGGGGATACTCTTTCAGAGGTTAGGGAAACACAAGGCAATCCCACAGCTCCTACTGCCCCATCATTGATGGATGAAGTGATGTCAAGTGTGATGTCAACAAGAGGGAACGCCCCATGACAAATATGTGCCAATTCCTCCGCATCCAGCCAAGGGAACCCAGACAGCGCCAAGCTTGCTGAAAGGTCTCCATGTGCTTGTCGCCATAGCAACCAGTGAGGACGGGGGTCTGCGGCATGCTATCCCTCAACTAGAACCGGTAAATAATCGATGCAGGCAATCCAGCGACGCACCTCAACTGCCACAATCAGCAAAGTCCCCTCGGGATTCCACAAGACATGGACTGGGACATTATAGGTTTTGAGTCACTGAAAAGTACTCGATCAAATCTCAGGAGCATTCAAAATCACTTGAGCATAAGAATAATACCCAGCACTAACAATAATAATAAATCAAAGCACATTTCCCTGCCCTGTGATCTCAAGGTTAATGGGTTTACCTCCCACATACAAGCCCCACACAACTCCCACACAGTAACATGCTTCTAACATCCAAAGAGGCAGGCTCACTGCAAGGCAGACCCGAGGAAACTAGTATCTAAATCTTACTGTGTGGGACTGGCTCCAGGTTGCTAACAGAGGCACTCGACACGGGTAAGCTTTTCATAGGTGAATCATCTACGTTCTCAAAATGGTATGCTGTTTTCAATACAGGTATTAAGAAGACACAGGAAACAATGTCAAAGTCACCATAAAAGCACATCAAAATCATACATGAAATACAAATGAGCACTGCAGTTGGATGTGAGCTAATTTACCTCATCTGTCTAGACAAAAATCTTCAGGTTACATGACATATCGGTGAAGAATCTGTGGATGGAAACAGAAACGGGTCAGGCCTGGCAGGCTGTCTCGGCATTAAATACAGGGCCCCGTCCCACTGAGGAGACCAGCCTGATACCCAGGAAGGACATAAGGCCACATCCTGAAAAAAAGACTCTGGCTTCACCTTCTGACGGGGCAGGTTTCAGCCCCCAAACGGCAGCCATCTTCCCTTCCGTCACCACAGCAAGGCGAGGTCCAGAGCTGGCACAGGGGGCAGGGGGCACCCCTGGCGGGGAAGGGGGAGCTCGGGCCGCCTCAGGGAGGATAACCGAGCTTATCGGATTAAAGAGGCACGTGGTTGGCATTTATCATCATCGAACTGAACATAAAATCTGCTCTTTGAAGCGCGGTGGCCCTGCCTCCAGCCGCCATCCAGGACCGCTAAGGTGCACCTTGACTCCTCCTGACGGCACGTCCAGAGATACTCAACATTTGTTTTGGAAACAAATTATAATTACTGCAGCTTCTTTTCGCTGCCATGGCAACTAAATCATGGCATTGGTTTTGCTAATGCGCGTTCAGTTCTAAATTATATATATTCTCGTAAACAAAGTGCTGCTGCAGGCTGCACTTATTATTTCAGTATAATATTATTATAAAACAACAAAGCTACACACAACAGGATGGAACGAACTCCTGTATGGCCGTACAAAAGGCTAAGGACAATCTTATCACCATTACTGAGCACCAACGTTTAATGACCTATTTATAGAAAAACTCATAATGTGTTTTTCTTTTTAGTTCAGCTTCCAGTGCACTTATGCCAATGAGAGCTCATGCAGAAAGCCCTTAATCACCAGATTACTTAATTTACCCATTGTCATTTCATTCCAGCACACCCATCCAATCAATCACTCCCTCTGAAAATGGTCTCAGGAGCTAAAAACCAACAGAGTGTATTACTTTGTGAGAATACATTTGTCATTCGGACTCTGAAAGCATTTGGATGTCTTTGTAACGCATCCCGTAAATAAACGTCTACAAACAGATGATATGAACTCGCACTCACAAGCCAATGAAAAAAAGCAAGAATGAGTTGGCAAATATGACAGGAGGAATAAAATGAGGTAGTCTGCAGAACTAAAACACTCCCTGTGTAAGACAGTAGGTGGCAGAGCAGTTAATGATCTGGCCTTGTGACCACAACAATGCAAGTTCCCAGGCTGATGCTAAGGTATTGCCATGTGGAAGCCATGTGGATGTCAGCAAGATGGTTTCTGAATGAAGGAGACTAGTGCTCTGGATAGAGAAGAACTGCCATGCAAAGATAAATTGAAAGATAAATGCAGATGTCAATACGCTGGCCTTCAGTGGAAACTGACTTGGGGAAGATGGCTCTTTGCTGCCCTGTGTGAGACAGAATGGGGGGTGGGGGGTGGCGGAACCACACACTCTTAATCATTCATTAGCTCAGCCAAAGCTGTTATTAAGACAGGCTGCACAGCTTGCTGTACTCAAAGCCTGGCCACCTGATGTAAATTAGTACATTACAGAGGTCATTTGAAATTAACGCGTCCCATGGAAATCTGGCCAGCTCAGACACCGAGCCGAGGCCTGTCTCATGCAGGCCACATCTGGGACACCACGGGTGACAGCCAGCAAACGCCGCTGACCGGGAGGTGAAGTGGACACACCCAGCCAGCAGATCCGCAGGTTGTTTTCCATGCTGTCGGCTCTCGGCCTTGACAGACAGATGGACTGGATGCTCTGACGCTCATGTAGGGGTCATTGGGGGGACAGAGCCTTGGTCAAGCTGCCCTTGGATTATACCCCCTCCTCAAAAGGGGAGCTAAAGGGAGGGGCAACTGCAGCATAGCCCACCCAGGCAAGCACATTCACTTTGCTGTCTTCCAGTGAAATCAGCAGCTAAGAGTAGTTATGTCCAGTAGTTATGTCCAGTTATGTCCCGCATATTATGCAAACCGACACCAATAGGCTGTGCAGAGACACAGGACAGGGTGCCGTTATTTGAGGCGGATCCGGTCACTGCGATCGGACCCCCTGCTGGGTCGGGCAGGGCAGGGCAGGGCAGGGCGCATCACTGGGCCAGGCTTCCTGACCAGATGACACCGCGGCCCGGATAAACCGTGTTGGTGGAGGGTAAGACACTACATCCCAGGTCAGTTGGGCAGGAATATGGACAAATCAGCAGAAAAAAATGCCTGAGAACATGATTAAGACAATTTAGCAAGTGCTACAGGAAGGGGGCCTGCAGCGTTTCCCGGGCGCGGCATCCCATCGCGCCATCCCGCCCTTTACCCCCCGTCACCCGCGGCGCAGCTAGACACATGCTTTCCCGTGTTTTCGCGGGACGACCTTGTAGCAACGTTAAAGAAAGATCGGCAGCACAACAGGTGATTTTCAAAGCAACGCCGAGTGCGATCCCAAGCACGCTCTCTCACGACTCGGAGAAGCCGCCGTGACTTGGGGATTCATCAGCAGGCTTGTGTAACGTGACAGCCGAAATACGCATTTTCCTGTTTTTTTTTTTAAACCTCAGTGATGGAGCAGACCTGCTTATCATTCTGATCACTGCCGGTTCTCTTTCCCCGCCACCCACCCACGCAGCCGGCGACCCCCTCTCGAAGCACACTGCCCGGGCTGCCTCACCCCACTAAACCGCTGCAGATAAATGCGGATGCTGCCGTGCTGCCGCCCGTCCGAGCGGTGGCCGCGGATCCGCGTATCGGGAAAAAAAAGGAGCGTAATCATCCGCGTACGCGGTGGGGATTCCAGGGTATAAAGCGTTTTAGACTTAGAAGATCGGGGTGAACGGGTGCATTACGATCCCTCCGCCTCCATGCTAACCCTAACCCAATAACAATAACCTTCCGGCACAAGGTAATAACGGGAAATGAACACCGATCGTTGTCCTTTTTCAGTTTAAACTGTCCGAGTCTGACTATTAATCTGTAAAGCATAGTGAACCTGGCGATGGCCGACGAGGTTTTACATTTAACCTTCAACCAGGGCTTCAAGTGGGCCGGCACTCCTCCGCGCGCATTTTCCCTCTCCCGCGTGCCGGCACCCTTCTCACATACAGTATATAACAAGGGGAGGACCGGCACCTGCATTTTCTCACTTCAAGCACTGCCTTCAGCCTTCAAAAATATGTGAGGTGCATCAATTAGTGATTTGCAGTTCGGTTCTGTACTGCTGGGCGGCACCGGTTTCCACGTACAGCTCAGCTTAGATTGTTGTCCTCCATGCCTCACAAACAGCAGTTATACATGCAGCATCTGTGCACCACAGCGGTGAGAAAGTGAACCGGCGTCATCAAGAGTGGGAGCTTAGATATATCTCCTGGACGGTGTATGTCAGAGACATCATCTCATGCTCCAGACGGTGAAGGAGGTTTTAAGGTGATGGCTGGAGGGGATTTACAATTTTGGGAATCTACCCCAGTGACAGGCTCCAGATCAGGAGAGACCCCCGAAACAGAGCCGGTGTCTTCATTAGAGGGGAGGGAGTCCCCTTTTGTATGGCACACCTGTAAACATCCTGAGGTAAATGCCCCTTCCCCCGTGCAGAGGTGAGTCCCCGGGTTGTCACACGCTGTTCCAGATGGTCCTCACCTTCTGAAACAGGAGTTCCCGTGGACGGCCGTAAGTAGGTCCCCAGACATCAGGCAATTGGCTCAGTACGTAAAGGACATAGCGAAGGGGTCAAGGGGTTTGGGGGGGGGGCACTAATGTGGACAACAGCCCCCTCCAGGGGCTCAAGGGGCATCTGTAAAATGCTGCCTGGGGGACCTTGGGGAGTTCGAGCCGTGGGACAGGCTGTTCCCTGCTGGAGGCAGGGCGGTAGGCGGGGGAGCAATGGCTGGATGGCTGATGGTTGGTGACGGAGCTCGGAGTGCCGGAGGTGCTGGCGGCGTTGACATGGCGACGAGTGACCCCCTGCGTGCTTAGGGAAGCGGGGCGGGG
>JAODKL010000017.1:14281070-14291293 GCA_026780765.1 Petrocephalus schoutedeni
TGTAGCATGGAGACTGCGTCATTATGGTTATTTGGGGGGGACAATCCTCGGATGGGGGGGGGGACATGTCCCCTCCGCCCCCCCCGGGATTTACGCCCATGGCCCTCAGCACATATTTGAGTAAGTAAAACTCCCTCAAGCTGAAATACAGAGGGTACAACAGGAATGACCCGGCAAACAAGCCACTTGGTGGAGGCTGTGTGTTAGCTGGGAGCGTCACTGGCTGAACGGCCTCTCCTGGCCTCCGTCATCTCCCCGTAGGAGCCACTGAGGATCCCTGACACCAATCCTCTCCTGGCCTCTGTCATCTCCCCGTAGGAGCCACTGAGGATCCCTGACACCAATCCTCTCCTGGGCTCTGTCCAGGCGCCAGCCAGATCCACGTGTGAGCGGCACCAAGATCATTTCCACAGACCCGCAACTCTAAACCTGCCCAGTGAGTGAATTCAGATCCAGTGCAGTAAAAAAAAAAAAAAAAACAGCGACAAACATCAGGGAGGGACAAACAAGCGCAGCATTCCCCTCGCGGGAGTGCGGATCATTCGGGAAGGTCGTCCGGATTTCCAGACAGAGTAAGATGGGTGACATCACCGGGAGGGGGTGGTCCGGATCGGGACAGATGAAAACAAGCAGATGAGTCACGCGTAAACACACCCTCCTCCTATTTCACTCATGCCAGCAGCCTTCCCAGAATTAGATGCACCAAATTCATCCCGACCCCCTTCTGAGAGAGAGAGTGGGAAGCCATGGACCAGAGACTGCCATGCGGGTATAGTTACGTAACTGTGTCGGAGAGAAACGGAAAGGGGCGAGGCCTGGGATGGCCACTAATTACAAAGCTGATGGGACCGTGGACACCACAACAATAAACAGTTTTTTCAAAGACCTATGTAGGAGTGAACAAACAAATACAGTCCCATATTTGAGTAGTTAGGATGTGTTACCAGAGTTAGCCAGCAGAGGGCACCATTAGCTCAGAAAGCTCAGAGGACACCCTATATAATAAAGCAAAAGAGAATAAGGTGACACAGATACCCATGCACCTATAAACACATGCACATTCATGCCATTCATTCTTCCATCACATCCACCTGTCATTCCACATATCAGCTGAAGGGTTGCCCCCCCCTCCTCCAAATGCCACCCGTCTCTCGCTACCCATACAACGCGAAGCCAGCCGTCAGCACAATCTGCACGGGGTCTACAGAAGGTCGGCTCCACCACAGCGCCAGCGGTGAAACCTTCACAGGGCTGCTGAGCTCTGTGTCCGCAAGCTCAAAATTCGAGAGCGAAAAACCCGACTGCTGAGAAGGCTGGAGGGGGGTGGGGGCAAGGCGAGAAGGGCTCACGGTGCGAGGGGCGGCTTCGAGACCCATCCGCACAAGGTCCCAGCAAACGTCAGCCAATCAGGGAAGTCCTGCCCAATACCCACCCCAAGGTTAATTAATAGTTAATTAGCACTTTGCAGCACGCATGTTTCTGCGGGAACCCCATGCGCATCCTCGGGTGAATGAACGACAGAGACCTTGGAACGGTGATTAACGCGAGAAGGCTTGGCTGCACTGGCCTCACTCTCCTCTCCATTAATTTAACAACACAGCACCGGTTTCCTTCACTGGCAGACATCTCGAAGGTTCTGTGTCATGAAACATGCCTATGAAGCCGCAGGAACTCGAAGGTGCCTGCTTCTGGTCTGGGTGGAGGAGCTGCTGAACAGGCTGGGAGAGAGAGAGCCTCTTCTCACAAACACTGGGAGAGGTCAGGCTGGCTAAGCAGGTCACTGGATGGTTGTTGGTTGCTAAGTTGCTAAGATGGTAGTTCTTCCTCAATTAGGCTGTTATTATCAATCCACACAGATGAGTAAACTGGTCACCCATCATTGTATTATAAACAATTCTTGAAGGGTTACACTGCCATAACCGTGTGATATGCATAGCAGATATATAACACTGATGAATTCATGAACTGGCATCCATTATGTACTTTTACTGTAACTGCGTGAGCTCAGCTGTAATAACTGTACCAGGAAACTGCTTCTCAGGTTGGCCACCCCACATCAGGACCGGGGGGCGTTTAAATGAACCTCAGCGTCACTCTTTTCAAAGTGATGACTGTGCTTCAGCGACAAATCTGCCTTTCTGCCGCATTCTCCACGGAATCGTTTGTGCTGGAAACATCTACTTTATTCCCTTAAATGAGTAATCGGCATTAAAATGCTTACTCATCCTGCCGCTAAAGTCACTCAAGAACATGACCAGGCATTAATCAAAAGAAGCTTTAATAACCGAATAAAGCCTTTCTGACCACCGAGCCAAAAACTGACAGGACCGTATATCCATACTGCTAGTGTTCAGTCGGGTCACGTCGCGCAGACTCAAGCAGAAAGGCTCGGCATCTCGGAACCCGCGGGAGCACGGCGGCCACAAGAGCTGGAAATCAGCGCTGATTGGTCAGTCAAGGACCATCCATCTATGCAATGCACAGGCAGAGAATAACAAAGAACCCAGTGGCACTGCGGGTATGCTGTCAGCAAGCTCAGAGCCCACCTCCCAGAGTGTGCACTCTTTGACTGAGTTCACACAGCAGTTGGACAGCCAACCATCCACAACAGAAAATGGCAACATTAAACAGAAGGCCTGAAGGGTACAATTTTCTGGTTGAATTTGAAGACTATGAGATCGCAGAGGAGACTTGTTTAAACTATAATTATTACATTGTGCTTACAGACTCTGAGCCCCCCCTCCCCTCTCCTAAAACAGCAAGTTGGAGAAGCACTGTTACAGGCCAGCCGGCGCCTGCCATTCTACTCAGCTCAACAGTGATTGCACAGAGAGGCGTACTGGGCAGTCACCTTCTGTAACATCGAGGGTCACCGGACAGGTCTGCCTTCCAGAGATGAACTTACCTACAAAGAGAGAGAAGGTGACAGATTAACATGAGAGCACCCTCATCAGGCCACGAGCAGCTATCAACAGCAATATCAGGTATTAAACTTTCGGAACGACAACAATGTATTCCCTCGATGACCCCATCACTCCCTCACCGCTACTCCTCCCATACGCCTAAAGAGTACAATCTCTAGCCCCCTGACACTCTCCCCTCCTTTCCAAAAAATCATTATTAAAAGCCCAACTTTGAATGCCTCTCAATGCAATCAAGTTCACCAGATCTGTGGCTGCCCATTCATGTGCCACCACTATGTGGGATTTTTACAAGCTTGGCCCGAGTTGTCTCAAAACCAAATGATTAAATATGCTAGAAAAAAGTTCAGCTGTCTTCTGTAGCCGCCCTCTCCTACCTTTGCTGCCACCTAGTGCTGCTGCTGCAATTTTGGTGCGATTTATCTTGAAACAAAATCAGATGTAGATCTTCATCTGTATAATATTTTTGTAAAGCGACAATAAGATCCAACCAATATTTTTTGAGTTATCAAGTTCCCAAGGTCAAGTGCTAAGGGGCATGCCTTCAATTTTGGTGTAATTTGTGTCACAATGTGATCAGTTCCAGAGCTTTATTCAGAAAATGTGTCTGTAAAGTCTAATACAGATGCTAATGCTAATGGGATTAAGTGTCAGAACTGCCCCCTACTCTTTAATATCACAATTTGCTTTATTTTTGATGTGATCTGTCACAAAATTTAACAGTTTCAGATGTTTGATGCAATGGCAAGGTTTGAAAAACATCCATGAAATATTTATCTAAGTAACGAAAAAAGTGTCTATGATGGCGGCGGATCTGAAACCGTATACATTGCCTGTCTGGGAAATATAACCTGGGAATACATCTCAGCAGGCATGTGGCCGCTCACCCACCACAGACACGGACCCTCTGAGTCCTAACTGCACCCCCCTAGGTGCAAAGCATTCCACACTACCTGCTTTTCAGTGTCTGACCCTGAAGATAAACCCACCCACCTAATACATGTATACATGAAAGTGGAGACACACAGAGAGTACATTGGCTATTGCCTTTCAAGACAGGTGGTATTCCCTAGATGGGAATGCACATGGTCCTGGCCCTGCTCCACATGGAGTTTGCGTGTTCTCCTGATCCTTACAGGTCTCACATGTGCGTGTTCCGTGACGGACTGGCATCCCATCCAGCCTGTTCTAAATACCATCATGTACTGGATACCTAAACATCTAACTACACACAGACAGAAACTGAATATGCACAGAGATTAACACCCACACTTCCACGGGGGGTTCAGCCCCCCCCACATGATAAGAGGGAATAAAACACACCCCTTCAAGGACTTGGGCCAACCATAAATCCCACCTCTGGCCTGCAATATTCCTGTCAGGAGGTGATAATCAACAGAGCTGGCGAGCTGAGAGCATCACAACAGCCCGGTAAACTACTAAGAGGCAGAGAAGGGACTGAGACGGCCGCGCCATCTTCAGAGAGAGCATATGGGGTGTCATAATAACGGAGGCTGCAGAGGAAGATCACAGCTATACTGGCGCATGGTAATCTCTCTCACACCAGCTAGCAGACCCATCTGCAGTCTATCTCAATCGGCATGGACCCAAGGTCCCAGCCTCATCTCCATCCATCCACCCACCCATCCTCGAATCCCTTTTCCTGCTGAGCACAATCTCCAGTTTCACTAAAAACATCAGTGGTTTTATTTCACTGGCTGTTATGGAATCTGTAATAAACTTTCTGGAAAACAACAACACAGCTCCACACTGGGATTCACACGCGACTCTCGCGCGAGACTAACCTGTGTGCAAATAGCTTTGGACCGTAAGCTGACCCACACTGTTCTTCTAAGGACTGAAAATGATCCCAGTGGATCATTATTTGCTGGCGCAGCAAACATATGGATTTACAGCGGCACCTATTAATACAGGTGGACGCCGGACAGCGTTCTTCTGAGATCTGAGACCCAGCAGCCAACCGGAGATAGGTCTCTTACTCGCCACAAACGGACACAGAAATACCATGATCTGCTCTGAAGGTCCCTCTGGTCCGGTACCACTTGGACTCGGCTGGTCGTAAAATAATACAGGGAGACAACTTAAAATATAGAAAGAGGCTTATATGAGACCGATGAAGTCAATAAAACTACTGCTATCTGAATGTAAGACTAAACTAATCGCTCACAGAGCCCTGAATGGCACCGCTTAAGTGTGACAGGCCCAGCTGGGAGGTGAGAGGGCAGTTTCCCCATTAAAGCTGCGTGATGAGCATCTTGGTTCTCCCCTTTCCTCAGTGCCCCCCTCAGGCATGCTGAGTCAGGGTCCTGACTGCCAGGGGGGGGCAGCTGAAAAGTGACATTGTCCATGACGGCCTCAAGCGCAGATCTGGGAGAGTTCCCCAGCGAGGAACAAACATCTGATTTGTCCAATCCACCCTCGCTTGTAGAGGGTGGGACACCACACTATCTGACGAGGGCAATGAGCACCATCACCACGACTGACCCCCTGGGGTGCCACTTACTCACCAGCATGGACCCTCAGATTCCCCTTTCTCAGGGGGATGGGATTACACAGTGACCTTTGGAATGGGAGACTGCGATTCCCAGGCAGAAAATCCATCCATCCATCATCTAACTGCTTATCCCGATCAGGAACATTGGGGAGCAGGAGTCCATCCCAGTCCGTCACAGGGCACAAGGCTGGGGTACCGCCTACACAGGGTGCCAGTCCGTCACAGGGCACAAGGCTGTGGTACCACCTGCGCAGGGTCCCAGTCTGTCACAGGCCACAAGGCTGGGGTACCGCCTGCACAGAGTCCCAGTCCGTCACAGGGCACAAGGCTGGGGTACCGCCTGCACAGGGTCCCAGTCCGTCACAGGGCACAAGGCTGGGGTACCGCCTACACAGGGTCCCAGTCCGTCACAGGGCATAAGGCTGGGGTACCGCCTGCACAGAGTCCCAGTCCCACAGGGCATAAGGCTGGGGTACCGCCTACACAGGGTCCCAGTCCGTCACAGGGCACAAGGCTGGGGTACCGCCTGCACAGGGTCCCAGTCCGTCACAGGGCATAAGGCTGGGGTACCGCCTGCACAGGGTCCCAGTCCTACAGGGCACAAGGCTGGGGTACCACCTGCACAGGGTCCCAGTCCCACAGGGCATAAGGCTGGGGTACCGCCTGCACAGGGTGCCAGTCCGTCACAGGACACAAGGCTGGGGTACCACCTGCTCAGGGTCCCAGTCCATCACAGGGCACAAGGCTGGGGTACTGCCTACACAGGGTGCCAGTCCGTCACAGGACACAAGGCTGGGGTACCGCCTGCACAGGGTGCCAGTCCGTCACAGGGCACAGGGCTGGGGAACCGCCTGCACAGGATGCCAGTCCGTCACAGGACACAAGGCTGGGGTACCGCCTGCACAGGGTGCCAGTCTGTCACAGGACACAAGGCTGGGGTACCGCCTGCACAGGGTGCCAGTCCGTCACGGGACACAAGGCTGGGGTACCGCCTGCACAGGGTCCCAGTCCATCACAGGGCACAAGGCTGGGGTACTGCCTGCACAGGGTGCCAGTCCGTCACGGGGCACAAGGCTGGGGTACCGCCTGCACAGGGTGCCAGTCCGTCATAATGCACAAAGATACACACACCCAACCATCCACTAAAGGCTAATAGGAGATGCCATCAAGCCTGACTGTAGCAGTTACAGGTGCAGCAGGTCTGCCTCCCTGCTCTGGAGAGCCTGCATGATGCCCGTGTCGGACCAGACTCATCCCATTAGTGCACCTCGGAACTCACCACAGGACAGAAAGGCCTGCTCTCCTCACGAAGAGCCGTATGCTTCCCAAACAACATATCGATCTCCTCCTTCAGACTTTTTCTAAAAGTTATTAATAAAAAACCTTAGACAATAAATAACTAACTAATTTTAGCGACCAGTTTGTGTATAGAAAGCAGCTCTAATGTAAGAGGTGACTTGGCAGAATAGGGAACAAAATCGATGGGTTTTTCTTTTAAGGCGTTAAGGTGTGCCGTCCTACATCAGGCTGACGGGCTGGAAGTGGATCTTTAAACCTTTTATAAAAGAACACCTCTTAAAAGTCTTTCACCTCCAACCGTTCTGCAACATCTGCTCGCGACCTTCACTGATCGGGTTCAGACTCGTTAGCTTAGCCCACTAACCGGCTCCAGTGATGGTCCCAGCTATACGAGATGTCTAATAAAAACAAGAATCACAGCTTTGAAGTGAAATACCCATTTTGCAACAGAATAATACTTCTTGCTCTGGTGAACAGAGGAGCAATTTTGCAAAATACTGTACAGTTAACAGCAAAGCCAATAACCACACAAGCTGTGACAGCTGGGAGATATAATTAACGGCACATTACTGGCCTCATGGGTGTCGTCTCTCAATCTTGATTGGTTGACCACAAGGCTCCAAATCAGCCCCTCCCCCTGACCAGTCATGCTCCCCATATCAAAATCCACCATCGTGCATTAAAGAGACAGCAATGTAACCTGCCCGATCTGCAAGTCATTCTGATTGGCTATCAACGTGGGCCAGCCTGCGCATTACCCAGACTGTCAAACCTACTGGCAGCCATCGACCCACACCGTCACGGATGGGCCAATGAAACTGATCCTTTGATACGTTTATCCTTATGTTCCCAGGAGGATTTGCTGCAAGGTAGCAGGTTTTCCTGGGAAATCCCACATCTAAGAACAGGCAGAGAAGCCAACAGGGATGAAAAGTGCTGGAGAAATGCTGGGGCAGGGTTAGCTGGTAGCTGAAAGGGACCCGCATAGCTTTGATCAAACCAACAGGGGGGCATGAGTCTTCTTCAGCTTCTGGAGCTAAGAGGGACCTCAGCTTAGAGGCCAGCTGTAAAATCCAGCCATTAGGCCCTTACGAAACTACTTTCTTCTGTTGATGAGTCTGATGAAACATGGCAGTGGCACCCTGATAGATTATTTCAGGCATGCTCATTAGAGGAGAGAAAAAGCACCAGTCTACATGAGGGGGAAAGGTCAGGGGTCGGGGGACGACGGCCTTTTCCGGGGCAGTCCGACTGTCACATGACAGATGGACGTGGCACCGGCGACATCAGACGGAAGTGTAGCGCCATTCATCATGGGCACAATCGCTCCTCAGAAGCGCAGGGATCTCTGCAGGCAGCCAGCTGCACGCCCGAGCCCCGGGGGCCCGGGACATTCTGCCCGGAAGAACAGCGGAGCTTTGTGCCCCCAGGGGCGTGAGTGCAGCCGCAGGCCAGGGGACTGGGAGGTCCTCACATATTCCTCACACGGGACTGGGAGGAATGGGGAGACTGGCAGGGGGAAGGAGTGGGGGCGTGGGTGGGGGGGAGATAGCAGAAAGGGCAAAGGGACATCCTGATGAGGGGGGTGCCAAGACGTACAGCAGAGGACAGGGCTAGTGTGGAGCTCATGAGGAGCAGTCAGGTCTGGGAGTGGATAGACGGGATGGAGAAGATCTCAGGTAGGAGAGGGGAGGCCAGGTCCAGTTAGATCTCTGAACACTGACATGAAACAGGCTCGAATGTTCTGGCATCGGCTCCTCGACCCCACGCCTTCAGTCCACAGTGACATCAGAATGGTACAAACCAAACACAGGACAGCAGCCCACCCGGGCCAGAGCTCGGCGGAGCGTCATATACCCCCAGCACATTTACAGAATGCAGCTGTAGAAAATGCAATTCGCCTCTAATGCGATTTGAAGAAGGAAGCCTGCCTCTCATCCTCTGTAAAATTTCTATAATTCAGCCTCTCGAGCAAAGCAGCATCCCTTTACCCCCCCCCCCCAAAGGCCTGACTCTTAGCCCCAGCAGGGAGCATTGGGTTACAGCGATGAACATCAGGCCATTAGACAACATTCAGCATTACACAGTGAAGGAAGCCAGCATTGATTTCTCATCACCGGCTTCTGCCAGCCCACACGGGCCACGCTAACGAGCCGGAGCCCAGCTGTGCGCAGATCCGGATCGAGTATCTCCCAGCTGGCCACACCCGGGCCCTGGCTCCAGCAGGCACGGCAGAGAGAGGCCGGTTACGGTACACCAACCGGGACGCAAGCAGGAGCCAAAGGCTCACAGACATGATACAGAGCCGTAGGGAGCACAGGAGGCCTGGGCGTCCCAGCGCCAGGGCCCCAGTCAGGCCCCAACGAGAGCCAGCCGGGTTGATCATTCAGAGCTCACCAAAGATCAACCTGCTACACTTCTTATAATAGTTGCCTTATGTTTCCAAAGAAATCCACATCTACTGAAACATGGGCCACTGAATGAGGGTGGGCCACTGCGACCAGGATAAGTGGGGACAGATGATAGATAGGTGGATGGATGGATGGATGATAATGAGGAAACAGACAGGCCTACAGCAGTTACTCCCTAGTGCTCTGCCTTTTGGGACGTGGTCCACATAAGCCACAGCAGAGCAAAAAACGCAAGCTCTAACCACAAAACACACTAATATCCTCACGCCTCAGCACTTTGTACAGAGTGGGGTATTACTGCCGGTATGAACCTGTAGGGTCATACTGGAAACAATCCCAGGCAAACCCACACCAGCAATGTACCTACACAGGAGTAACACTGGCCCATGAAAAGGTCAGCCAAGAGCAGCTTAGGGGGCCAGTACAATTTGGTCATTCCAAAAATCCCCCAAAAAAGGATGTGAAGTCACCAGGCCATGTCCACAAGTACGTACCGTTCAAACAGGTACCAGGTCACCCATCGGCAACAGGCGTACCACATGCCAGACCCCACCGTGCCAGGCGGCCAGGCCGCCCCAGTCCACTTTGCTACCTGAAGGGGGCAGTGTTAGGCCCATTACGGTTACCCTGTGGACTCCTGGAGCAGAGGTGAAACAGGTAGTGGGCGTCTTTGAGTCCATTTTCCCATGAGCAGTGAGGAGGCGGGTTTTGTCGCAAAGGAGACATCTCAAGGAGGCCATGTCCTCATTAGCTGACTCAGGGAGAGTCCGCCAGCAGCCAGCTCCTGCTGGGAGTCACGGCAGGGGGGCAGACTAGCACCCTGTGCTTATGAAGCCCTCACCGTGTCCCCGTCCCGCTGTGGGTGTCTGGCTGCACTCGGACTGCAGGCTGCTCTTCCACACACACATTACCCACAAACCCTTTCTCTAATTAGCTTATGGAGTTGTCCACATGCATATCTGAGTTATCACGATTTATGTCACATTAAATTAGACTTACAAGGTACAGATACTTACATATGCATTGTTCCCGAGACTACCCACACGCCCCCCTGCACTCCCCCTCCCCAAACACGCC
>JAODKL010000017.1:14292491-14303628 GCA_026780765.1 Petrocephalus schoutedeni
CCCCCCCATCAGAGCAGATAGGTGACCCGCACTCCCCCAACGATGCTATTCACAAAAGCAGCCCATAAGATGCAGCTACATTATCAAGCCCCCAGCAACACAAAGATATGCAGCAAACATAGGGAACCGGAGCGCCCAGGCAGCCGGCACCCAGTGTGCAGACGCGGCAGGATCTGCGCTGACCTTCATACAGACATGCGTTACATGCCCGTGTCAAAGGTAAAGCAGGTATCAAACCCGAGCCTCTCCAATTACTCTCTGCATCTTCCCAAATACAACCTCTGTGCTGTTTACAGATATGGCATATATTCTTAAAGGGAACTGTGAAGCTTAAGTTCTCAAAAATAGATCACATTTCTTCGACCTAAAAAAAGTAATGTTATATAAAGCATGAGGCGGTAACAACGAAAATAATCCCTCGATGCAATTTCTTATACATCGCAATGTTGATGAGCCGCTGAGGGCAGGCCCAGGCTGTGGCCCCTCCCCCCGTGTTTTCTGAGCATGTGCAGTAAGGGAGCAGCTCCTGACCAGGGCCGCCTGTCCCCGGTATCCACACCCTCTCTCCACATGACACGACAGCCTGGCTTTGTCTCACTGAGGAGCCCCTACACCTCCTGCAGCATGTCTCCCCCCTTCTGTGCACACATTCTTGGCCACGCCCCCTTCTGAGAGCTAAGCTCCACCCCCAAACCCAAAAATGGGAGCAGCCTTAAGCCAGCTTAGAACAGCCCAATACGATGGGTCACAATACACATCAAGCTGTGTCTTCATGATAAGAAATTACATCCCGTTAAACCGGAATAGAACTTGCCCGGCTGAGCAGTGCAATGACGTCACTGCACACCCTCTCAGTCATGTGGCAAATCCTGTAAGCACCTCCCCCCACTAAGACCCCACTCTGCCTTTCAGGAAGCTGCTCTCCGCTTGGCCAGGTGGGCTGCGGTCAGGCAGACAGTCAATGCCCTACACAGGGTTAACAGTAAAAAGAAAAGCGAGCCATATTAATCAGGAAGAGTTTAAGGCCAGGTCCCAAAGCAGTGGCAGCCCTGTTATGCCAGTGCTGCATATAAATAGCCATGTCATATTCCACAGAGCACCACCCCTCCCTGCCCTGCGAGCAGCTGGCAGTGTCCACAAGCTCACTGCGACAGCCCCCCCAGCCCCTGGCCCCAGCCTCACGCACCAAGTCCCAACACATACTGTCTGGCACAAACAGGCAGATTCCAGTCTGCAAAGCCAGGGAATGCATCTAACAGAGCCACAGTCAGATAAAAATACTTTAGAACGAAAGCAAACTGCCTCTACTCTTTCCAGATGTGCGAACGAGGAGAGGCACGTGCCAGCGCGTCCGTAGGTATGTGTGTCTTTTCACATACATCTGCGCTGTCGTGCGCATGTTGGTGCTTACGTTTCCATGCCCAGCTTGATAACCAATAGGGGGAGGCGTGATCAGCTGACTGGAGCCTCCATAACCAATAGAATGACTGTGACCAGCTGAGCCGCTGAGTAGAAATGTGGCGCCCAAGAGCTGGCTGACCTTCTGCTGGCCTGGCACAGATTCCTTGTACTCCAGGCCCACAGAGCTCCAAGTCAGCTCTGCCGTTTCCAGGCGAATTTGGAATAATCCGGAATGCTGGAAACAACATGAAGCAGAAGTGTGTAACACCTCTGCCCAGGCACAGAATCACTGAAGGAGAGCTCTGAATGTCATATGAAGAAGAATCACGTACAAAATCTGGAGGAACTTGCTTACGGTCTAAGAGCTACCCCAACTCACCTACTGTCCAAGACCTACCCCAACTCACCTACTGTCCAAGACCTACCCCAACTCACCTACTGTCCAAGACCTACCCCAACTCACCTGCTGTCCAAGACCTACCCCTAACTCACCTACTGTCCAAGACCTACCCCTAACTCACCTACTGTCCAAGACCTACCCCTAACTCACCTGCTGTCCAAGAGCTACGCTCAGTGTAAGCCACTACCACGGAAAAGACAGAAATCAAAATACAAATGAACTGAATAGGAGAATAATAACCAGGAAATATGACTGAGTCCACCACAACCGCAGCAGTTTGTTGCTGTGAATCAATGTGTTGATACAAGATAAGCTGCAGGAGCAACCGCAAAGTGCCAGACTAATGTGAGCCGACATTATTGTCCAGCTCCGGTACCAGACTGTCCGAGTCACCGAAGCTTCTTCAGGAACATCACCCTGAGGTGCCACTGAGCAGAAACCACCATCTGTCCTTCTACGCCTGCATCTGTCCTTCTACTCCTACATCTGTCCTTCTACGCCTGCAGCATTTTACCAAGGTACTCATCAGGTTAAACCTATGTGGTTTTTCAAAGCGCGCAAACTCCAGCCAAAATCACCGTCCTTCGAGAGAGCTGACATCGGGCAGTCTGAATGTCCCCATAAAGCTGGGGTGGACAGTCTTATCGGCGAAGGGCCGGTGTGTATGCCGGTTACTGGGACAACCTTTAGGTCAGCTGTTCAAACCCAGGGGTGAGGATTCTTCAGCCAATCACTCCTATTAGTAATTAGTTATCTAATTAGAGAGCTTCAGCAAGAACCCACAGACACAGCGCCCCATTCTGGATAAGATGGATAAGTGCAGGGTATTGTGCTAGCAAGGCAATGGTTTGGGTTCGAACCCCAAGCATTCAGCTGTAACCCTTTCCCCTACTGTAAGTCACTTGGCCAGAGAGAGTAGGGTAACTGAAAAGCCATCGCACTCCAAAGAAGGTGTTTGTTGGCACTGTGCAGCCAGGATCCCATTAATGACGGGCTCAGGACTTCAGCATGAAGGCTACACATGCTGAAAATAACGGCTAAAGGGGCATCTAGACCACTCATATCAAAAGGCAGCTCAATGCCAGAGATTAAGTTGAATGCTTGGCAAGGGAAAAGCATGGCTGAGGACTCCCGCATTGGAGTGGCTCTTGACAACGCCAGGAGGTCACACTTGACGACACCATAGCAACAGCCTCACGATAAAGAAGCCAGAGAGATAACAAGCATTAAAGGTCCACAGTCCAGCACTAGCAGCTCTCCTCGGGGCCCAGTTTTTGGATGTTAAACCTGATACATCATTATGTACAAATGACAGATTATAAAAGGACAAGAAGAAAATTTATTGAGACTTTCCAGGCCAATTAGACATAGATGTCAGAGAGTAATGCCTCCCTTCAGAGCTGGTCATTAAATTAAACTGGCTTCACGTCACTGCTGTAGACAGAATCGGGCCAGGAGGTGGCACTGTCATTAAGGAGCCGGATTTGTGACTCGCTAAGTCAAACCCCTGCAACTGAACCTTACCGAAAAGTATATGATGACGAGGGCCAGTACTAAAGCTTTACCTGAGCAGGGTTTTCAGGTAGGCTGCACGTCGGGGGTCCGCTGGAGGGGCTGCACCTGTCCTTTTGGACGGGGGCCCCGGCACAGGAAGAGGGGCGCTGTGAGGAAGTCATGCACGAAGGCTCACATTCATCGCGCTTCAGTCGCCCAGCAAGGGCGGCCAGCCAGCAGACCACAGACACCCGGGACACCCCCCCCCCCATGCCAAGGAGCTTTTGTTCCCCCCCCCCCTTACCCTCTTCCTCCTTCGCCTGCCTGAGCCGAGTGCCACCAGCAGTGGGAAAACGTCTCAGGCAGTCAAAAGAAATGCTAAAGCTATTTATCTGGATAGTAAGTGTACATTTGCCGCGGGAAAAAAAAACACAATTTAGCCTCAGAACACATGCAAATTATGAGTAGCACAATAAAAAGCAACACAAATCTTTTCTGTTCTCCAAAAACGTGACTGATATCTAGTTGGATGGCTAGACCCCAACTAGGGGCTAGTCCCCAAAGCTCTCCTCATGGGCACCTCAGCCATTTTTTGTATGCGTAAAACTCCACCACCAGCGCAATTATTGATTTAATAACTCAATTCGGTTTTAGGTGAACACACTTTGACAGGCATAATATCATAATATCGTACACCGACATGACGATCATCTAAACGTCATTTTCTTTGACTGCCTAAGACGTTAGCACGGTACTCTACATGGGGAGAACTCGGGAGTACCTACATAGGGAAGGGCACTTCATAAGAATCAACTGAACTGAATTACCTTAAACTGACCGGAGTGATTCCTAAGTGTGAGCTGGCGATTACTAACAGGCTCAGTTAGGCTTTGCCACTCGTGATCTTGGGAGGTCCATCAAGTAGCACACCTTACAGCACCATTTTCACCATTAACCCTTTTCCCATGATAATTTCCCCATGTGAAATCTGCCTACCATTTAATGATGCTCTGGGGTCAGGCTGACCCCAAACACGGGATAGGGGTTAAGAATAGCAGATTCACACGGCGGGCTGCCGCATTGGGTCCCGCCATGTGTGATGGCAGATGAGAGACCCAGCTCCTGAACTGATGCGACTGTCTGCCCTGAACGAGGGATATAAAACCGAGAGGGAGCTAATGGGGCCTCCATCATCTGCAAGGCAGCCGGGCAGAAGAGCGACAGCCTTGCTGAGAGCGGGAGGAAGAGAGGCGAGGAGGCGCAGTGTGACGCGCGAGCCGGGGGGACGGGAGGGAGGCGACGCCTCAGATGGCAGCTTCGTTATTTATTAATGTACGGCCTGACAGATCCCGAACCGGGGGGAGGGGCAGGGGGGCGCGGGCTCACTTTCGGTCTGCTACAGAGAATCGAGGCCCCCGCACCGTGGCCCTTAATGCAACATTACGTCAATGCCCCCCCCCCCAGACTAATGTAATAAGACCACAGAGCTATTAGCGAGGCTTCCCGAAAACCAGGCGACCCTGGGACCAGCGAGGGAGACGCTTCCGAAGAAATCCTAGAAAAACGCTAGAGTAGGGTTTCAATGGGACAGCGTTATGTTTCGGGGACCAAGGGGCACCATGTAAACATGGATTCAAACCCTCTTCATATCCCCCCTTCCCTGACATCTAAGAGCGCCCCCTGGAGGGCAGGAGGTCTCCACCTACTGCTAGCAATTAGCAGATGGGCAGTTCAGTTACTTGGCTGTGAGGCTCAGGTTTTACGGTCACTGAGCTCCCAAATCTGCCCTAATCCTGCATGGGTGTCCGCATGGCGAGCGTCCCTCCAACCTGTTGGCCAGCAGCGAGCTCCATCCTGCAGCCAAGCATGCTGATGGCCTTGCGTAACCCTGCTGAGCACCACATTGGGCGGGTGTGGCATCAAAAAGGCCCATCGCTACCCATCCTGGGCCTTTAAACCCAATATTCAACAGCTTTACCAACCCAGCTTGGCTATGACCAGCATCGAAGTCCTCGCCGGTGCTCTACCACCAGGACTGCGACGTGCTAAGCATCAGAAACATGACAGCGGTCTTTGATTACTCGCATTTTTTGGAGGAGCTACTGTCACTGGTCATGCCAGACTCCAACTGGACCACCTCCCATCCCGGGACCTCAGGAAACCTGAGAGCGGATCTCTCCGACACATGGTTTCCATTTCTGACTCTTGGAGAGGAATTGTAAGCAAACATATAGGAGTGTAGCACTCTCAAATGCATTCGTGAATGATGTCATCCAGAACAATAATTAACCGGATCAGATTCCAGAGTCTGGCCTATGTGCAGAACAATCCACTTGGGATGGAGGGGGCAGGGGAAGTGGGCGTGTCTCATCATTTCGAGCGTAAACACTTTGCGTATGATCAGAACCTGCACACACCCGTCTTCAGAGACGCCGCGGCCAGTCCTGGCCATTAGGAGCGTGCCTGAAAGCCTCACAGCACAGCCATAAAGCCTGCCACCCTTCTGCTCATTCGTAAGGCATCTCCAGGAGCTGAGGCATGGCTAACAAGTCCTGCTGCACTCCACAGATGGAACGGGCTAGGATAAAAGGGTGGGGGGAGGGTGGGGGGTACAAACCTCCAGGCTCTACGGTGGGGGGGGTGACAGCATGCCACAGTGGGGGCCAAAAACAGTGATGGGCGCTCGGAGATGCTGATCTAATAACCATGACAAGCGCAGACGACAAGGAGCACCGAGTAGGTATTTGTTATTACGACTGTGAGGCACATCAAAGGGCATCAGAAGAAGATAACAGGGAATGCCTAGGGGGACGTCGCCCATCCAGGGGAAAGAGGTCCTTGGCACAGCTGGACGCAATCGACACGAAGCTGCCAGATAACTTGCCAGACGTAGCTGAGGAATCACGAAGGGGGCCGGGTCGTCGCCTGCCTTCCGGGGGAGACGACGCAAATAGCGGCAGGAAAACTGGCAAAAAACAGGCGGGCGAGGGGAGCGGGTGATCCTCGGGGAAGGCGGCACACCAGAAAAGACCTGTGAACCCACAACCACACACACCTGCCCCTATCAGGCAGGCCGAGAATCTCCCCCGGGGATCAATACACTTAATACAGATACGAGTCTGGGAGCAAGCTCAGGGGCCACCAGCAGCAGGTCCAGCTTCCTCCATCCCCCCCCCCCCCCCCCCCCCCCCCCCCCCCCCTGGAAGTTAAAATCGGGCAAGAGCGGAAGAACAGAACCGCCATCCCCTCCCCCAGCAGTACCACTCACGGAGGGACTGACCTCCCAGCATCCCACTAACACCTGACCCGACCCATTCAGAACCCATTCAAAGCTGACCTGCCGGACCACATAACAGCAGAGAACTGTACAGAAGTCAAACTCTGGTACTTACTAGACGCGACTCAGACGAGAATCTCCGGAGGTGAGAGAGTGCTGGTGGAGTGAGGGGAGAGCGGCCCGCCTCTGAGTCCTGTCAGGGCCGGGCTGGCGCTCCCACACACAGCCTTCCAACGGGGGCGGTGCCAGATCCCGGCCCTTCTCCCTCGTGCACCATGTGACCTCCACTCCACCAGTCAGGAGCCACTGCCCGGCAGATGAGTCAGCAGAAAAGGTGGGCAGTGGCAGCAGGACCGGTCGGAAACAGGAAAACAGGGGCCACCGCTGGAGATGGAGCTGACCAATCAGAGCTGAAGTGGACTTGGCGCATCCTCGCAGACGTGTCCTGCCCATCCAGGGCCAGGGTACTCTGTAATTCTGTCAGGACTGGGCCAAAAGTGCCAGTCTGATTCCTCCTCTGCTCGGATCACAGGGGGGCCTTTATTATTTGATGTGACAGAACTCTCTGTGTCCATCCATATTTGAACTACTTATGCTGGTGAGGGGGGGTGACAAGGCATGGAACCTATTCCAGGCAGCCGGGGGGGGCGCTAGAAGTTTTGAGCCCATAAAAGCATGAAGTCCCCCAACCCAGACAACCCAATTATATTTACGCCCCTGTCACTCAGGGGCCTGTGAAACCATCCTAACTTCTGCCTCAACAGCGCCCCTGGCAGACAGCTCAGTGCAGTGCGGCTGGGGTACACTCAGGATAGGAACATACGCTAAGAGCAAATGAGGTACTCCATGTTTGTCCTTGGACAGCAAGGTGAATCCAGAGTAGCAGAGAAAGCACACACATGCCATGATGAGAACAGGCAGACTCCACACACACACACACACAGACTAAGAGAGCAGAAGTGGGATTCAAACCCAAACCCTGCAGGTGTGCGGGAACGCGGCCCACTGAGCCGCGGGGCCACCCCGAGCTCCGGCCAGCACTCCAGTGAGACACTGTCAGGGCACAAGGGGCCAAGGGACTGAACTAGAGGACCACACCACTCAGACCAAGACCTTAAAGCCTGGGGAGCTTATTTAACCAGAACCGAGTGTCTGACTGTCTGCTTCCTGCTTATCCCCTAATATCCACTACATTCCAAAATGGGAGTAAGAGCAGAAATGCATCATGACAGGCCATATGCCGAGAAGCTGAGGAACCCAAGCA
This sequence comes from Petrocephalus schoutedeni, assembly GCA_026780765.1. Lineage (NCBI taxonomy): Eukaryota > Metazoa > Chordata > Actinopteri > Osteoglossiformes > Mormyridae > Petrocephalus > Petrocephalus schoutedeni. Next base: position 14,300,328 of record JAODKL010000017.1, read on the forward strand.
GAGAGCTGATTCGCTTGAAAATCTGCTTGGAGTCAGTGACCAAACAGAGGCTGACGGGGCGGCTTTCTAAGCCTCGAGGTCTGATTCAATTTATTTTCATATAGCGCCTTTCACAACACAGCTGCCCCAAGGCAGTTGTCAGCAGTGTGTGGCAATGCATTACTACATCATTTATATAATGTGTAAGAGTTTATAAAAGAGGGAAGCAGGGAGGAGGAAAAGGATTCCTGAAGATACTGGAGGGGTAGAACCAAAGAGGGCAGAGGTACCAACAGGTGGCGACGTTATCGCCCCGCGCACCTTCAGGAGCCATCTGACAGCGAGCTGAAAAAGTGCCCTTCATATACCAATCAGCCACTGCGGCAGCCTATCACTAATGACTCTCCCCCTTACAGGCCGCTCCTGAAAATACAGGCACCAGCAACCAAAAGATCAAATTCAACCCAGCATAGATAAAAAAAACAGGCCAGGGGTTTTTGATCTTTTGAAGAATGCTCTGCAAATTTTACTCAGCTGGCCCACCAGACAGCCACCCATCTACTTTCTGTACCCACTTGTCCTACACAGGGTCCCAGAGCCAATCACAAGGGAGGGAGTTACCCTGGACGGCGAACTAACCAATCACAGGGCAATTCGGTAACGCCAATTAGCATGTCTTTGGACTGTGGGGGGAAACCCCACCACAATACAGGGAGAGCAAGCAAACTCTACACATATGGTGGGGACTCAAACCCTGGTTCCAGAGGTGAGGCGACAGTGCTGACCACTGCAGCACCAAGCTGCCCCACGAGATGGATCTGCTGGTGGGGGACAAGCTGGGAAGGCTCTCCACTGCGGAATGGGGCTTGGGCCTGCGATGGACAGAGCTGCAGCATTGAAGATGCTGGCAAAGAAGCACACACTAAATAGGGAGGAATATTAGCCGAAGCCCACAAGGGGAGCAGGACACGGTGCACGGTGCATGAGTGCATGGGCAGGGAGGGAGGGAGGAGGTGCTGCCACACTGTTTGTGGAAAATGTCCCTGCATCAAGGACATTTTCCACAAACACTGCATCCGCCCAGCCAATGGGGGACCCCTCCCACCATCCGCATGCACTCTGTGTCCTGCTCCCGTCTGGCAGAAGGTACAGGAGCATCACAGCCAGTTCTGCCAGGTTCAACAGCAGCTTCTTCCCTACGGCTGACAGGAAACTGAACACCCTGCTGCCCATCTTACCTCCCACCCCTTCCCCCAACTGGCACTGCACACTTACCCCCTACCCCTTCCCCAAACTGGTACTGCACACTTACCCCCTACCCCTTCCCCAAACTGGCACTGCACACTTACTCCCTACCCCTTCCCCCTGGTTTCATAACAAAAATCATTACATTTGCTTACAATATATATCACATTAGAAACAATCAGTAGTTTTACGTACAACATTCATTTCAAGCAGTAATAAACTGAACAAATTATAGTTATAGTAAAAAAAAATAATTGACGAGCAGTCTCAGTAACACGTCTGCAATAACACAAAACACCAAACATTTGTGCTTAGTGTCCCTTTGGGAGCCAGTGACTAAAATTACTATTAATAGCAAAATGGCAAGAACAGAACTGAATGAGTCAGTCAAAAAATTACGACGCTTAACAAAAAAAAATGTCTGTGCGGAAGATATGTACAGATATGTTGCACATTGCTTGTCAATTGACTTCTGATATGAAACCAATGAATCTGCAACATTTTTACTGAATTAAGCAAGTGACCCAAGGCTTTCTGCGAGCTCTGTATAAAAGTCCTTATGTCTAGGGGGCTGTACCGCACTTTAATTCCTGCAAAAACCCTCCCGTTAGCTGCTATTTGCATGTCACACTGTGGTCCGGGGGAAACAATATTTCGTACCACCCACCGTATACCTGCATATGGATAGTATGACAATAGGCCCACTAGACTTGACCTGACCGGCTCTGGAGGACCTCAGATGTCCCCAGGACAAATTCAAAGCACGGGCCATAAACAGCTAAGGGGGGGCACTTAGTCAGACGTGAGCTCTGAGGCAAACCTGTCACCGTGCATGGCTACCCGTAATGTAAGTCAGACTCCAGCTCAGTGTCTCAGGTGCAGCACACAGGCCAGGCTTCATCCCCCGGCCTGTGTTTGGCCTGCTCCCTGGCCTCCCTGCTCCCTGGCCTCCCTGCTCCCTGGCTTACCTGCTCCCTGGCCTCCCTGCTCCCTGGCTTACCTGCTCCCTGGCTTACCTGCTCCCTGGCTTACCTGCTCCCTGCTTTCTGCTCCCAGGCTTATCTGCTCCCTGCTTTCTACTCCCTGGCCTTCCTGCTCCCTGGCCTCCCTGCTCCCTGGCCTCCCTGCTCCCTGGCCTCCCTGCTCCCTGGCCATCCCCTGGGCTGCTCATCCTGCTGTGTTTCATTGTGTAGGTACCACTGTGTAGGTATCTATAGTGCATTATAGATGACACCTTCACAGAGCATTCATCCTGCATAATACACATGACTATAATGTGTTATGCCTTTTTATAAATAGTTATAGCCTGTGTTTATAATACTTTAAGGTGTTACAACGAATTATAAGTACAGTTATTCAACTATGAATATGGGCTTCATAGAAAGTGTTACTGTTTGGTTCTTTTCCTCCCCAGCCATTTCATTAAACTCATACCCAAATGACATCCAAAGTCTCAAATGAATAGGAGATGAACCAACGACACCGAGTTACTGGTGATGGAGTGATGGAAAAAAGACCCCATGGGTGTCCAAGAAAATGCCTGTTTCTAAAAAAGGTATCTGCATCACACTGTAAGCCCACATTTAGTTTAGAACATATAATCTATTAGCTTAACATATAATACCTTCAGAGCAACATTAAGGTAAATAATGCCAAAGGCCTTCCAGTCCATGTTCAGGCATCACCGCTTTGCTGATACACACATAAACAGGCATACTGCAGGGACAGCAACACCACAGGACATTTCGCATGTTTAAGCTGAAAATGATTCAAATGGCATATTTTTTCTGAAAGTAAAGTGACCATGAAACACACATTGACCACCATAAACACAAAGCTCACTTGTGTTCGCAAGGCATAAGGGTTATAGGGTTATATAAAACTTGTTGTTTATAAGACATAAGGCTTATATAAGGACCCCCCCCTCCTCCCGGTAAATCTGTCCGTCGTATCAGTCGCTCTGCACCCGAGCAGCTAAATCAGACACACCGGAAACCAAGCGGCTCCGGTGGGATTTGACTGGTGAACCATCCAGCTGGGATTCCAGTCCCCTGGGCACCCCCCCCCCCTCGCCCCC
>JAODKL010000017.1:14339573-14359115 GCA_026780765.1 Petrocephalus schoutedeni
CTATTTATATATTATACACACATACATATACACACACACAATAAGTTTATTGTGCCCTACACACTACATGGTGACTAAATAAGTAGTATCGTGTGTCCCCTACAGGCTACATGCTAACTTCATATAAATGCCATAGTGTGTAGGAGACACTATACATGCTAACTATATATACATATAGTATAATGTCTCCTACACACTACATGCTAACTATCATAGTCAGTCACTGGCTGGCATAAGTCAATGAAAACATGACCAGATGGATGGAAGCTTTCATTTCCTTTTGATTAGAAATTAGATTATCAAATTTACAGAGTTCCACAGTTCTGTGCAGAAGTCTTAGGCAGTCATGTGAATTGTTTTAAGCTATTATATCTGGGTAGTAAATGCACATTTGCTCAGAACAAAAAAACAATTTAACATTAGAACATGTGAAAATTAAGAGCAACATGAACAAGTAAAATTCTTCTGTTCTCCAAAAGATTACTGATGTCTAGTTGGATGCCTAGATTAAAATGGCTTCAGTTCCCAACCCCCTCCTTAGAAGCACCCCAGTCATTCCACATATTTCTTACATTTCACCACCAGCTCACTTAATTACTTAACTTAGTTTTAAAAAAAAAAAAAAGTCAGTGAGAAATTGATTAGCTAGTGGTTGACTCAAAAAAAAAAAAAACACGGGTGTATTGGATGGCTGCTGCAAATACCCGCATGACTTTAGCAGAGGTTTTGAGATGGCTAAGCTAACACTTTGACAGGAATAATAGCATAGATTTACACATCATTTAGACATTTTTCTTTTTCTGCCTAAGAATTTGCACAATACTGTACGTTTATGTATTTTTTTTATGGTAGAGGTGTTGATGGAATCAATGGTGAAACTCAGCAGGCTCTCCTGACCCCCTTCAGTCAGTGTCTCGCAAACAGAAATGACAAATGCACCCAGAGGTGCTCCAGGACTGGCCAACGCGGGACCCCACAGCAGCCATGGCCTGGCCCTGTGTGGATCGCGTCCCGCCCTCACATTGCCACAGCCCAAACAGGCACTCACTGGCCACCTCGAGGGGCACTTAGCAGGCCCAGTGCGGACAGGATAAGGACGCCTTTGTCAGGCCCTCAGAGCTCTCCCTCATCCTCTCCAAATTCAACTCAATAAAGAATAAAGAAAAAAAAACCTGCCCGTCAGAGATTATAAGAAGCACAAACTTTGCTCAGGACTCAGAGAGAGACAGGCGGGGGGGACAGGCAGTCAGCGCGACGCACCTGGGGAGGCCTCCCCGTCCAACAGGCTGTCGTCGTCCGTGGTGCGGAAGTCCATGATGACGCCGGCCCCGTCCAGGAGCTCCTCGTCGCTGCTCCCGCTGGCGATGCTGTTGTAGCTGCTCCTGCCGTAGCCTCTGCTAAAGAGCTGCTCCGACTCCATTTAACACCACGCCACCCTGTGGGGGACATGAAGAGTGCTCAGGAAACGAGGCGCCTGTGCTCTGGTCACCTCGCTTTGTAACGGATGGCCGTGATTGGCCCAACACTGAGATAAAGCTCCTCTCTGGCATCTGAAATGTCATTAACAGCGATGGACGGGAAGACAGACAGCCTCATTCTCCCCATCAGCACAGCAAGCCCAGGTATGACTCCGCGGTTCCGGCATTTTCCATGCAGCATTGAAACCCTCCCTCACACCACCACCCCCCCACGCTGCCAGGAGCCCCCCTGAGAGCAAAAGGGGGCCTCTCTTTGGGACAGGGATCTGGGTCTCAGCAACCCCACGCGACCCCCATTTAAACCGGATACAGGACGTGAGAAACAGAAGCGCACACTTTCCCAAAAGGGACTGTCAGTGGCCCCTTATTACAGCGAATGCATGACCACTTTACATCTTAATCAGCACAGAGCTGAAGATTAATTTCACCAAGAGGGCTGGCATTACTGTATTTCAAAAATGATTAAGCCATGTGCCTGAAGGGGGCACTCTCAGCCTAAAGTCCTGCTACATTAATGTCAAAGGGAGGTCTTCATTCCCAGCTGGCCCCCACCCCCTTCCCGTGATCATGTGAGAGCCTTGTGCACTTCTCTGGCTCGTAACCATGAAGTGACCAGGCAGCTTGTAATCTCACAAGTGCCCTTAGGAGCCCCCAATAGGGCATACGGTCACGCTTTCAGCATGATCCCGGGACCAAAATCAGCCTGACAACCACCCCCCCGCCCCAGGCCCCTCCGGACTCCAGTGTAATGCGGGGATCTGAATAGGACCCCATTTACAAGTTAACAAATGAAATTTTCTCTGCTGGTTTAAGCATTTAAGTGGACAAGCAGGCTCCTGATTCAACAAAATGCTGTTTAGAAAACAGCACGGACAACTGCATCCATTCAGGGTCAGAGAAAGCCATGGAAAACAGGTAAAACCCATCACTAACCAACATCTAACACCTAGCATCTCTCATGAAACACCAAGGGAAGTAACTCATTGGGTGTGGCTCAGCGCCTCCTGCTGGGGGAATTAGGAAGTACTAGCGTGCCATACGGCCGACAGCCTGGCAGCAGAATCGGGAAACTGAGCCAGGTTCCACCCCCAGAACAAAATGGAGACACGCCAGGAAAAGTGAAAACAAACCTGACATATAAATATTTAATTATGTTACGGTCACTTAAACTCATTTCGTCTGTGTGCTTTCCCCTGAGTGAAATGCCCCAATCCTACAGACCCTGTGAAAAAACATAGAATTATGGGGGAAAAGCTCTGCTCTCAGCTCTGCTGGGCACATGACCGTAAATCTGTGTGGGCTCAGAGGTCCAATGCGAAGATGTGCCCCCTGGAGTTCACAGACGGAACAGCAAGGGTGAGTGTGTGTGGTGGCGGCGGGGGTACTGGGGGGTACAGAGAATGCTCAGCAGCCCCCCCTCCCTAAATGACCCAGAATCAGCTGGTGTACTGCTCCAGCTGGCATCCCTCCCGCAGCGGGGCTCGCCCCCCATCAGTAAACGGATTCACACCTCTATACAGGTTCCCATGAGGCCGTTCTTCATTTATTAAACTTTCGGGCACAACATCAGCGCCTCCAGCCCCAGAAGGTGGTCTTGGCTGTCCTTTTGACCTACAGCCTGGAAGCTTGTACCTCTCACATTGCGTCTCAAACTCGGCGGCAGTATCGACACGCACGCACAGCCTGGTGTCTGGGGGAAGGGTAACCAGGCTTTGCTTATCATTTTGGGCCTGCTTCGCCCCGTCGTTTGACATACACGTGCCGTCACTGATCTTAGCAGAGGGTTTAGGAGATGGGGGCGGAGCCAACTGTCCTAGAGATCCCACAGGAGGTATTACCGAACACCTTTCCCCTTCAGAAGCCTTCATTTGCACTGACTGGATCGATTCACAGGGCTTGACAGGTCGATGAAGCCGCACGTGTGAGGTGTGGATGGGCTCAGAGACTGGCGGACTCCACAGAGGCACTGCAGAACGCTACTGTCAGGACTGGAGGCTACGCAGGAGTAACAGGAAGTAGAACACGAACAGAGAAATTTCAGAATAAAGACGACCCTGGTCCTTCTACAACTGTATGAAGTGCAGAATGTATCTAAGCTATGTACAGGCACAGAATTACTCAAAATTCACACATCAACAGCTCTCTACATAACAGTGTCCATACTGGGACACAAGAATAATTAGTTAAACCGGGACATGTATGGCTGAAATGGAGTGCTTCTGTGTCCCTACACAGCCAGAAGGTTTCCAGGGAAGGAAGTTTGGGTTGACAGATAGCAGGAAGGTCTCCTGCGGAGCCGCTGCCTTATTACAGGCACTGTTCTCTTTTATATGCCCCTCGTCCTCTCCACATCATTCTCATGACCTTCTCCGTTTATCCTATTAATTACCCCGCGAATATACCGCACACTGCTGCTCCGCGGGACCATTGAGGCCGGACTTTGTGGAAGGTAAGCACTCCCATGCAGCCCATTAGATAAAACAGGCGCCTCGGCAAATGGTGGCAACTGTAACAACGTCCACCCGCCTCGCACTGACAAGAAGTGGGATGAGAGGCTGCTCGCATTCGGCACGGCTTACCAAAGGAGAGGCGCTGCCAACACAAACCAGCCGTGACATTATTACTCAAGCGCGGATCAAGCGACCAATGGAGTAAACGCGCGTTGAAAGGCGTGTCGCCGTGTTTACTATACCCCGCACGGCGGCGTTTGACGTCCTCCACGCAAAGGCACTTACTGTGTCCTGCACGCCGACACAGGCAGGACACCCCGGCGGCCAGCGTCCCAGGCTCCCCCCAAACGCACCGCCGCCTCGGAGCGCAGGACCCGCGGCACCTCGCGGCTGAGGGCGGGCTCCGTGTCATACGAGCGCCCAGCTGCGCACTCCGAAGCAGACCGGTGTGGGGCGCACGTGTGGAGGGGGAGCCCGCGCCGTAGCAGCCCACTCCCGCGGCATCCTCCGGATTCGGGCCCTGACGCCGTCTAGCGACGTTCCGGTCCAAAGCGACGCGCCCCGGCACGCGTCTGCGGAGCCGTGGCCGGCGCGGTCCCGGAGCCGGTCCGAGAGCGGGGGGGGAACCGCACGGCGGAGCAGCTGCCGCACGGGCTCCGGAGAGGTCAGGGAGCCCCGATACTCCGCGCTCGCCCGAACCGAAGCCGCCCTCGGAGCGAGCGGCCGGGCCAGCTGGGCCGGGGAACGGCGCCGGGGATGCCGTACCTTTCCAGTTCCGCACTGCTGCCGTGGGTCGCAGAGACCATCCTCCTGGAAGAGGAGCGAGGGAGCCTTCAGGAAGGAGCCCGTGACATGGTGCGCGTCACTCCGCTTCCCGGCCCGTTCCCGTGTCACACGCATTCACTTCCGGTCTCGGGGCCCGGCTCGCCCCCGTCAAGATGCGAAGGCGGGAGCGCGCGGTGCGCGAGCCCGGCCCGCGCGTTCACGGTGCGCCGGCCCTGCGTGGGGTGTGCGCTCGCGTGTCAGCCTATACATCAAATACACAAGCATCATTAATCTGGTTACCGCTGGGAACGGCCAGCAGGGCGTGTTCAGCATACAGTTTCGCAACAAGTTATTTGGTGAAGACAATTTAGCTATTTTGATGGCCTCGAACTAAATTACAACAGCGTCCACTGTATATTCTGTGTAAATAAATCGTTAGGGTTATTCAGATTGATTGTATGAAGGATTTTTCACGGATCGGGGATTTTTATTTGTCATTGGACAACTAAGATTACACAAGTACAACGAAATGCAGTGCAATGCCAATGACACAAATAACATAGCCTACAGTAAGGTCACGTTGATAATTTACAAATAATTGTAAAGGCAATTCGGAGTAATACTTTTACATTTTATATAAATTAGTAATATATGTATATGTTTACCAAATCCCATACAACATTTTATGATTTTACTGGTAGTATCTGGTAGGCTGCTCTCCTTGCAGTTTTTAAATAAAGTATTCCCTCTGGTGTACAAAATATGGCATTGCAAGGACGTTTGAAGAAGGTGCAGTTGTAAGTGACACTAATAATGTGGAATATTTCAAAAAGAGGCATGTAATATTAAACGCCTTGCTTTCGCGGTAAAGATCTGCTTTAAGGAGAATTGCACGTTAAATTAACACCTTTCGCTATCCACTTAAATATTTAACATGATGTTTATAGTACGGCTTTCCTAAACGCGCGTGGGATATTGGGAGTACAAATGGTTTCTTGTTAAATAAAAATTGTTATTATTATTATTATTGTTGTTGTTAAGGCTACAGCAAAGAAAGCAGTACCGGTGTAATTTTACTAAAACGCCACGCCTTATCCGTGGTTATAATAATAACAGTCATGAAAAAGGTGCATTACTGACTTTCTGTGACCAGACTAACGTGCCTTAAAGACGGAGAGCTGCAATATACAATACAGTACAATTTTATTTATATAGCGCATTATCACAACATTACATTATTTCTGCCACACAGAGACCCCCCAGTGAGCAAGCCAAAGGCGCTCGCGTCTTTTGTGGCTCATTAAATTGGTCGACACACCATATTGTCCAGCCACTACCTGTGGACATGTTGCTAGGGTGTTTTTATGCACAATATACTGTGATATTGGGATTTCTCGCTTAGGCAGATAACCTGTCAGATTTAAGGTACTGTAGCCCCCGGCATCGCTAACCGGTTTTCCGACTTGGACTGGAACGCGGTGAAGTCGTGCGTGACGTCATTCCCAGTTCCGTGTTTCGACCTCCGAGGTAACTGGAACGCACCATTAAGGTCTGTCTGGCTGCAGGGCTGGAGAATAAACTCGGGCAACTTTCATTCGTAGTGGTGCGGGAGATCTGACTGCAATGGCCGAGCTCGGCACTTTGTTCTGTGAGGAAGGCAGTGGATGCTGTCACCCTCTGCCCTCTCCTCGTGTTTTGCTGAAATCGCCGCGCCGGCCACCAAGCAGATGAGCAGCTGGTCTCTCGCTGGTGTCCGCAGCAGAGCTGTACAGACATATATCGTGTGATGTGATAGGAACTTATTAGTGCATACACCGTGTTGCCTAAATAAAACTGAAAACCTACTTTCAGTTTAAGGCTCTACGGTGTTAATCACATTTATTAATTTCATCCTGCGATTTGTAGGTAACACTGCAATGGAGGATGTCATGTTGTCATGTCGGACTGAAAGAGGATATAAAAACTAACACTAAACATCTCACACAGTCCCTTCATGCAGTCTGTTCAGATCCTCATTCTGGCATTGAAATAAAGTTAATTCTAATAGGAGTTTAGGGACATATCACCTGCAGAATGAATCAATTGAAAAGAATTTTATACCTGTACTGATTAATCAATAGAAAAACAACAAGCTGTGTTTTTTTAATGACCACATTCGGGGTCAGGGAATTAGGAAACTGTTACAGATGATTGTAGAATATGTATCTACAGACGGACAAAGACCAAATCGATAATACTGGTCTACATTTAAAAATGAAATACTAGACGGTTGTAATTCCACCCTGTCACACCAGGTGGCGGCGTTAAGCCGTCATTTTAACATACGGGCATCAAGTGTGGAGGACAATGAATGTCACCCGTGTCGCCGGCGTAAACGTATCGTACATTTCTGTACGTTACATACTTATCCGTGGAGTAATTCCTAATTAACAGTAATTTCTGGTATCAGAAGCTATGAAATTTAAAAAAAGGCCGTTCACCTCCGTAGGGTTTTGTGATCTTTGCTTCAAGAAAGGGCTTAAATGCCGTGTATTGGGCGATGCGCGCACTCATTGGATTGGTCGGGATCACCTGTCAATCATTCGGGGCTTCAGCTGGTTGGGCAAATGAGCGATCACTATGGCCCTAGTCGTCATGGAAACGACGTCTAAGTCGAGCGTGGAAGCCCGAAAGACGCCGAACAGCAGGCAGCAGTCGGCGTACTCATAAATATATTTTTTCTCTTGCATTGCATTACATATCTCAGGAATTACCCTAGCTTGTTTACATTTTATTTTTAAAGTGTTCACGTACATAAAAGCATTTTAATATATACCTGTCCAGAATTAATCAGTACCCTCAATTTTCATTCTCATACTCGAAAAAGAACTTTCTTTTAAACTCAATATACTCTATGCCTATTAATGTAATGGCAAACATCACAATGACAGTCCTCGTGCCTCTTTTCTATTAAATATCCACACGCTTACAGTATGCGTTATGTAAGTTTCTGAAAAATCATCGTCCTGGAAATTTCCACGTTGTCCCTGGATCTGTCGCAGGGGGATTAACGTCTGCCCTCTACACGGCAGGGTGGCTCTGTTTGACATTTGCGAAAAACATGACCGATTCGCACACTAGAACCTTTCCGCCGCTGTCCATTTTCCATATGGAGACACGTCCCCAAGAAGCATGAAATTATTGGAGACCAACGACACAGTTCCCTAAATTGGCCATACTATTTATTAATGGGATTTTATCCATCTTCCAACTGCTTGTCCAATAGAGGGTGGCGTTGGGGAGGCCTGGACCCCCCCGCAGCACGGGAGGGCAGTCCAATACTAAGCACGCTCACAAACACAGTCCCACAACAATTTCAAGATGATGCATTGCCTAAGTGCATGTCTTTGGAGTGCAGGACGAAACCAGAGTACCCAGAGGTAACCTGTGCAACACTGGGTGGACAGGCAAACCAGACAGACATGGGATTTGAACCCCAACACTACGCACTGAGACACCATAATCTTCCAATGGGATTACTGCTGAGGTATATTATTTAGCATGTGAACAGAGAAGTAAGGAAATTTACCTTCCCATCCATCCAGAAAGGTCTCTCTCTCGCTCTCTCTCTCTCACACACACACACTCCCAAAAGCCAGGGCTGGGATTTCCACCCAACCCCAGTGTGAGGCGACATTGTGACCCACTGGGTTCTGCTCTATGATACCTCTCACAGACATAAAAGACAAGGGGATCTGTTTTTTTTGTTTGTTTGTTTTACATTAAACATAAAAAAATAATTTTTGCAGAGAACACCATCTTTTTCTCAAATTAACCGCAAATGGAAAAACTAAAAAAAGAAAAAAAATATATATATACAGTTATTTGTGACATTTAACCTTCGGTATTAAATCATACTTTTGTCATTATGTTCAAGACTTTCAAAAAATGAACCTAACAGTTATACATCTGTTTGTGAAATGTAATGAAACTCTTCAGTGTAAATACACAATCTATTATATTTTTATATAGATGTACGTAACAAAAAACTACAAATTTCTAGACATTACATAATACAAAAATGTAAAAACTGAACATCTGTGGCCAAACAATACCGGAAAGTGAATACTTCGTTGCTGGCACACATTCGGACCGGATACCATTATCAGCACCAATCTGCGTTTCACCATTAAGTACCAATTTGGGTCAAGAACCAAACATGTCATTAATGTTAAAAAGGACACTGCATTTTTGCACAAAACGTAGTGAAATGCAACAGCTGCATTTGGAGTAAATCCAATCATGTAGTGTTTAAGATGACAATTATTAGCCACCACCATGTGACCATTTGACTGTGAACCCTTAACACAAATGAAACGTAACCATGCAGGTCCCACTGGCGAGCATATTGAATACTTACCTATTTCATTTTAATATTTCATGTCCTTGCACATTATGCAGTCTTCTCTAGCATACTTCCTAATTGGGGCAGGCAGCCTTATGCTGCGTTCACACCGTGAGCGGCGAGAGCGTCAAAGTGACCGGAAGTCATTCAATCTCTATCGTTCGTGATCTAGGCGGTGAGAGCGTCAAAACGAAGTCAACTTTATGGTAATGAGCTATGATGCGGTTCGGCTGCAACCAATGAGAATGTAGAGATGCTCCGCTAAAGAGCTCCGCAGAACACAAGCGTGTAAACTTTTGTTCCGACCCAACAGTTCCCACGCACAATAGAGGAGAAAGTGTATGGAATGCCATCGGGGTATACACCGCGAGACAAAATACGTCTCCACATGGCGTTTTTTACTCTCTAGACACAGTAAAAAAATGCCCGTGGCATAAATCTATGTGTTTTAAAAAAAATCTCTGCGCTGTTTGCGTGGAGGGACATAAATTAAAATGTGGCATAGACAAAAATACATATGTTTTCATAAAAGGAAAGCAAATCGCATGCTAATTTTGGCGCTATAGCATTTAGAACAATGCGAATCGGCGGTAACTTTAGCGTTATTTATTTATAACAGTAGTGTTTGTCAACATCATTTCATGAGCTTTGACAAATATCCCATTGGCAGTCAGCACAAAGGCCTTGTCCCCGCCCACTCCATGACGTCAGAGAGCGTCTCCGCCATTGGCTAGCGTCGCGCGCAGGGCGGCAAGAGCGAACGCCGACGTTCGAGGCACTCGCGGTGTGAACGCAGCATTAGCTTTAAACGCTGCCAGTATGAATACTCCGGTTTCTTTCTGGGTGGAAAATGGCCACCTTCCAGCCTACTCTAGCTTACTCAGCGTGAATGCGCTGGTGCATCTTCAGGCCCGACGCGCGGGCGTAACTCTTCCCGCACTGAGCGCAGTGGTGCAGCCGCTCTCCCGTGTGCGTCTTCCGGTGTCTCCCGAGGTCCGACTGTTGGGCGAAGCTCATCCCGCACTGGGTGCAGGTGAAGGGCTTCTCCCCCGAGTGCACCCTCTTGTGATTGTTAAACTTGGCCACGTCGGAGAAGCTCTTGCCGCACACCTCGCAGATGATGGGCTTGTCGCCCGAGTGCTGCTGCTGGTGCTTGCGGAAGTGGGAGGCGTCGCTGAAGCTCTTCCCGCAGTAGGAGCAGGTGTACGGCTTCTCGCCCGAATGGATCCTCAGGTGCGTCTTCAGGTTGCAGGCGAAGGAGAAGCGCTTGCCGCACTCGTGGCACCCGTACGGCCTCTCGCCCGAGTGAGTCCGCTGGTGGGACTTGAGGTCTCCCGATTGGGCGAAGCTCCTGCCACACTGGGCACACTTGAAGGGTTTCTCGCCCGTGTGAATCCGCAGGTGGATCTCCAGTTTGGGTCCGTAAGGAAAAGCCTTCCCGCACTGGGCGCACTTGAACGGATTCTCGTCGGAATGAATCCGGAGGTGCGTCCTCAGGTAGGACTTGCGGGTGAAGCTCTTGTCACAGTGGGTGCAGCTGTAGGGTTTCTCCGACGAGTGTATCTGCTGGTGGCTCCTTAGAATCACCGCCGTCCTGAAGGTCTTGCCGCACTGCGGGCAGCTGTACGGCCTCAGCTCCGTGTGGATCCGCCGGTGGGACTTGAGGTGGCTCGGGTTCTTGAAGGTCTTCTCGCAGTCGGCGCAGGGGTAGGACTTGTCGCCGGCGTGGACGTGTTGGTGCCGCCTCAGCTTGCTCGCCTGGGGGAAGCTCTTCCCGCAGTCGACGCAGATGTAGCCGCACGACGCCGGGTCGTTCTCCTCGTGAGTCTCGTAGTGTTTCATGAGGTTCGCCGCCCGCCTGAAGAACCTCCCGCAGTGGGGGCAGATATGTCCGCGGGTCTCCTCCACATCCAGGTGAGCGGCAGATTCCTCCTTCATGTCGCCGGCACACTCGCCGGGCTCGCTCGAGCTCGCGCCCGCGTAGCCGGCACCCTCCAAGCTGGCGTGCTCATCCACCAGCCTCTCGTTAGACTCGCACTTAACGATGCTGAGCTGCATGTTCGCGGTACTGTAATCCTGCACCTCGTCCTCCCCGTCCTCCTCCGCCGAACCGGAGTCTTCGACGTCGCTTCCACATTCCAGGTCGCCGGGACTGGACAGCTGGCTCTGGATGAACTCCGAGTCCCCGATGGAATCCCGGGTGGGATCTTGTTCCGTTTCCCCTGACGTCACTCCCTCGGGGGTCAGCGTGTTCGTTTCTGGCTCGTTTCCGTCAGGCTGCGTTTCGACACCCCCGTCTCCCACCTCGGCCCCGCGGCCACACACCTGTCCGCTCACTCTCCCTGGATCACTCCCTCTCACGGCGTTCTCCATTTCATGCAAAGTGCAGATCCTGGGGTGACAGATATCGGAGGGGACTGAAACCCAACACGAATAACGTAACCTGGAAAGAGAGCATTAAGAAAACCCCACCACTAAATACTTAATAATATTTTGCACAATTCTACACCGCTGGTCTATAACCACAAGTTCTGAGGATGTCCAGATTTCTTTATTTGGCTAGATGAGGTGAATCTGTCAAGCGCAGCTGGATCATTCAGTAGTTAAGATTTCTATAGGGCAAAGATTATGCCTTTCTGTCATATGTAAACCCAATCGTCTTATAAATGCTGCTTTGAGACCAGCAGCTTTAAGGGACAGAACAGAACATGCTGCATCTAACC
This sequence comes from Petrocephalus schoutedeni, assembly GCA_026780765.1. Taxonomy (NCBI): domain Eukaryota; kingdom Metazoa; phylum Chordata; class Actinopteri; order Osteoglossiformes; family Mormyridae; genus Petrocephalus; species Petrocephalus schoutedeni. The sequence goes on from JAODKL010000017.1 coordinate 14,351,374, forward strand.
GAACCGGGTCCGGCCATCATCCGTGTTCACTTGCACAAGTTCGTCTTCTATTATAATTTACTTTATTTTTTGGTATAAATAAAGTCCCTGCCCATAACCCGCCAGCTTCCTTTAAAGGGCAGTTTGAGCCCCTTATAACTGCTCAGTGATCCCACTAAATTTACCCTCTGCAATGGGCTCCCTGTCTTCGCTTTCGCCGCTGTCTGGTCGCTCTAGCGGCATATTTAATTTATGCGGGGACATTTCAGTCACACTGCATGCGCGTCGCAAGGACGCGGCGGCCGGCCGGTGTTCGGTGCGCATATCGGCGCTGCGAAAACGCAGCGTGCGAGACGGGCCCGTGGCCTGCGATTAACCGGCTAGCTAACGAGCAGAGATCGGTCATAGTCACGGCAGGAATCTGGACCACGTACCCGCTGTTTAATACCGTGCATGCTCACCGATCGACCCAGCGAGGCTCCCCATCTACGGATTGTGCAGTACGGCATGCACACGCATGTACGGCTTTTGTTCAATTTCATACTTACAGTTCCAGTGCTGGCGAGCCCGGTTCAGCGATGCAGACCCTTATCAGCACATCTGTCTTGCAGACCCCAGTCTGGCTTTTTTTTCGGCGTGTTGCCTGCAAACAGCGGACGGCTTACCGCCACCTGCTGGTTTGGAGTGTGTAGTGTCCGTGGCTGTCGCGATGCCCATCATCTTAAATCAGCTTATTCTCCTTCGCTGTATTTCGGACTGCCGCACTTTCCTCAGATGTCTTGTATCTAAATAGTGCCGTTTCAGCTTTGCATGTAACAGATACTGTGACTGAAATCCGGCTGCTCTCTGTCTCTCGCACCGTGTTAGGTCCATAGCGGTCGTTACCCTCCAAGGGCTGCACGCTGGCCGGCTTTTAGGATGCAGTCACAGCCCGATCGCTACCAGAATACACACCCGTCCTACAGACATCGGATCAAACGCTCAACGGGCACCTGTAATATTTTGTTCCATTTACGTGAAGATGTTTGTGTGACATTAAAGAGCGCAGCAGTGGAAATAGCAGTGAACGGTCTGACCGATGTGCTGTGGACGGTGTTTCCGATTCGATTTCTGTGCCTTGTACAGCTTCGTAGCCTGAATGACGCCCCTGGTTTGTTCATCAGATCGTGATCATGGCTGCAGTAAACACGGTGCCGGCTTCCCACCCCAGGCACGCATGCAGACTTATCGCTGGGGGCGACCCCCATTCCCATGGTGCCAATAGATTTAGTCACTTCCCGGTAGTCGCTTTCATGATTCTCGATTATAAACCTTAAAATTCAAGGTATGATCCAGATCACATAAAACAAACGATACAGTAACAATAAGGTAAATGACAAAGGATCTTGAGAGTTTCCAATAAATCGAATTTATTAATGGGCTCCCATTAAGCACACCATTTAAAATGACATACAAAGGCCTACTGTCTACTTAATATCTTATACATGGGTATTAAAGGGAAAAGGAGTACTTAAAGGGACATTTAAAAAAATTTCAACTTTATCTATTTAATAAAGTAATGACATCTCTCTGATCAGGAAACCCACTGAGTCTGAATGCTTGAAATGTATAAGGGCAAAATATTGTGCAAGAACATTATTGGTTTAAACCTCCTTCCTTGGTCTCTTGACGCATGTGGGGTGGGTGGCATTTTTACCACCCCAACTCTCTCTGCTATCTCTCCCCCATGGGGAGGGGTATCCGATGAGGGCTTGGGGGGCAGGGCAGGTACACAAGCAGGGAAAAAATTACTGTGTGGAATTGACTCTAAAGCTTTGGAGCTGACTCTCGATTTGAGTTACCGGGAATCAAGGAATCAATTCCTTTCTGGATCGACTCCCAGCCCTAGGTATATTTTTGAGCAGATACCGCGGAACACTGCCCCAAACCGGCTGCCCTGTGATCTTCGTCTCCTGAGGAATGGCCTGTTTTTGTCTTTCCCACACAGTGCACACGGTAAACACATAATCATTTATATGGACACATTAATGTCTTTACAAATAAGTGCCACAGGAAACCCTGCTCCCATAACAGGTGCTGAGAAATTGTCTCTTACCTGAATTAGCTCATGGCTCTTCCCCCCAGTCCTAAAACACTTTGTAGATTCTGTGGAGCCCTTGGGTTTCTTCCCGGTAAGAATATGCATTCGTAGTGTGCGTCAACATCAGCAGGCATGTAAATAAACGCCCCCCACTGGGGTAGGTGCGGCCCTGTGCTTCCTCTGTGTCTAAATGGTCTGGTGCCCCATTTGGTGTCACGCCATCCTGGAGCCTTCAGGTCTTTTCCGCGCTCTCACCCTCAGACACGCGACCCATCCGCCCGCCCGCGCCCTTCCCACATTCGCCTGCATATGCTCAAAAACCACATCAACACTGTCCCCTTTTCTGGCGCGGTCACCGTCTCAAGGAGCCGTTCCCGTTTCAGAGCACGACTCCCCCAGGATGAAACGCGACCTCCTTCTCAGAGGACCTCTCCTGTTTTCGGGCAATCTGACAACCCCCTCGCCAGAGGTCAGGATATTAATTTAATACCTCCGGTCTCAGCTTCCCCACAGCAATCCGGGGAGCCGATCTTATCCGTTTTCTGTCCCAGATTTTAGATGAAATTGACTTCATTTCCTACTTGGTACTTGTATGTCCCCTGGTTGATGAGTTCGTCCAGTCCCTGCTAAGCAAACCTGCTCTGTTCAAAGCAAAATCAACTAAACTATCCAAACATTACATTTTAAATTAAACATAATATCTGTACAGGACTAACGCAAACAGAGCATTTTACCATTTATTTCATTTATAAAATTGTTACAAATGATGTTGAAAGACATGCTGTTATGTACAAGGTTGTTCCTGTACACGAGAGAGATCCGAATGTAACGCTCGTCTCATTGAAGGTCCCCTGGCTCTCAGGCAACGGGAAAGGCCCCACTTCCTGTGGCCACGGGCGGGGCTACACTTTCAAAATAAAAGCACTGTCAGTGTTAAAAGAAACAGTGCGCCCAAAAGGCTTTGATGAGCCTGAATTTGCGAATTGCACCAGGGCTTCAGGAAATTCCAGGGTGTTCACTGAACAGCAAGACCATATTGTTTCCATGTTCTTCTCATGTCCCCTCTGGGTCACCAGCTTTCCTCCTACAAGCTCTGTGATGTGAGTAACAGAGGGAACAGCGGGTGACCTTTATGTTGAAAGGGGGTGCTTTCAGACTTCACAGACATTTCAGTTCGTGAACATTGGGGATCTGTGGCCAACTAGCAGACCCCCTTTTCCCTAAGCTACCGATTTTGGAGAGACTACAGAGTGTATGACACCTCCAGCCAAAGAAGTTTTGTTCTCAGCTGAATCCCTGGTGGCAAAATGCCAGGCAGATGACTGAACATGCGATGGCTGCAGGAATGATTCAACCACGGCATGAGTCAAAACTGGGCATAATCCTTATTAAGCATTCAGAGGGAGAGTACTGGACATGAGACGAACTGCTGCAGGAAGGTTCTTTAAAAAAACAAAAAGGTAAAACACTTGTGCTGGATGGGAAATGGGATGGATAATAATTTTCTTGCTGAAAGCCATCCATCGTCCTCCATAATAGCTTCTACAGTGCAGGTGGCGGTGAGCCTGGAGTCTGTCCCGGGCAACTCAGGGAAGGGGCCGGCCCTACGACGGGATGCCTAAGCTGTGAACGCTGAGAGGCCGCATTCAGCATGGTAATTTGCACTCTGTGCCGCGGTACTCCCACTGTCAGGGGAAAGGGGCCGGCGGGCCCAATGGCCAGAAACCCGGTCGGGCTCTGACGAATACGGACTTCTGGGTTGCATGGGGCGGGGGGCTCACCGCGCGGGGCTGTGCGGACCGGCGCGTGTGAACGGGAGCTGGACAAAGCGAGGCCATTTCCATGCAGCACAGCACTGCCGCCGTTTCCTGCCAACTCTCACCACCCCCCCGGCACCCAAAAGGGGGGGTGGGGGACTGATTCTATTCCAAGCTGCGCGGAGCTGCTGAATGCTCACCTGCGTGTGTCTCTGCATCTACGCGCCTGTGTGTGTGTGTGTGTGTGTGTGTGTGTGTGTGTGTCGGCTGGCTAAGGGACTGCGGAAATTCACCAGGAAATAGCTGGGAATTCTCCTGCTATACAATGACGGCCGTATCCATGGTTACCGATGGCAAGGCTCTCCCAAAGTCCACGATGGAAAAAGAGAAAAACTGAGTTGATCTGATTTTGAAAAAAAGAGAGAGAAAAAAAGAATCAGCCAACTCCCCTAACGTGAAAGTGGAAATTCAGTCTGTTCAGTCATTTCAATGATGGCCATGGCAACACAGCAGAGTGTTTATTTTACTACAAAGGAGTCAGTGAGGACACCGCTTGACCAATGGAACCTTATCCAGCCCAATCAGGACTCCCCCCACACTCAGGTAGACACTCACTCATAGAGACAGGAAACTGGTCTGGAGGTTGGAGTGCAGGACTCCATACAAGTCCTTTTCTTAAGGTTTTAAGATAAAAAAAAAAACTATAACTTAAATTCAGCTTACATGCTCCTTCTATAACAGAACATTCATTGTACAAGGCAAGAAAATTACTATATCTAATGATGAATCCAACAAACCACTTGAAATATGAATGACAATAATAGTAATATAATAATAATTGTAATGATAATGAAGGTTCCCTAAGATGTTTGTATGAAACCATGTTTTTCAATAAGCGTCTGTAACTTGTTCAGGCCTATGCTTGAAAGGGGCTGGAATCCCAAAGCTCAGAACACCCTAGGCTGCCCACGCTATTAGGCTTCCTGTATCACCACTACGGCCCACGGTTTGAAGACAGCAGCGAGGTCTCCCAGCAAGGTCTCAGACACAATCAGTTACACTGTTTTACTAACAGCCCCCCCCCCCCCATTTTGGAGATGTGGGAGGGGCCTCACACGTGACTCTCATAGATGGCCAGGTCAGGTTTGGCCTTGACCTCTCCCTCTGGCTCTGGCTCTGTGGGTCCATCCTGGGGAGGAGGTGTCAGTGGGGCAGGTGGAGGAAGGGTAAGAGGGGATGATGGCAACGGGGTGGGCATGGCATCCTGTGAAGGACCCTCCACGCTGCAGTACCCAGCAGCGGCCAGCGGGGGGTGCACTGATGCCTGGATGGCAATATGCTGGGGCTGCTCTTGCAGCGAGGCCTCGTCCGAGTCGGTGGCAGGGGACTCGCTGCGCCGCCGGGGGATGGTGTAGACATCTCCGCACGCCCCCTCCTGGCCCTCAGGGGCTTGGCGCACAAACGTGTGCCGCATCTCCTCCACGCCAACCACCTCCAGGATCTCCTCCATGAACGTGCGGCAGTTGGTGATGAGCGGGGGCAGCGGGATGCTCCTGGCCAGCTCCTCGATATAGCGGGCCAACTCCATGGTCTTGAACTGTGTGACTTTGGCCAGCTCCAGCGTCTTGGCCGAGGTGATGATCGGGATGCGCTTGGCGATCTCGAAGGCCTTCTGCAGCTTCTCGGCACCCTCCGTGCGGAAGAAGTCATTGATGGCCTTCTCGGTCTTCTTCAAGTGGCTGCTCATCATGCAGAGGCGGGCAACATTGAGCGTCATGATGATGGTGAAGGTCACCAGGCAGACGATCATGTAGTAGATGCCCATGTCGCCGCTGACGAACACCACACGCAGGGTGACCGTGTGGTTGGCGCTGCCATGAGCGTTGGATGCCATGCACGTGTACCTGCCTCGGTCGGAAAACGTGATGCTCGTGATGTTGAGGACGCCATCCTCGATCAGCCATTTGCCGCCTGGGACAGAGATAAGCCTGTTGGTCATCATGGATACCAAGAGAAACACTACCCACAAACACGGCAAAGGACCAAACGTAATTCAAATCCTCCACACGGATGCTCTCAGCAGCCCTCTGCTTACCAAAAACTATCGAAAGTATAGGCCTACTGCAGACGCCACCCCGAAGAAACATCCCCCTTTCCAAGGTGTCCTACTCAAGCCAGAAGGCGGCAGCCAGATTCCCACAGGCTTCGGGTTACATTAAAATTAGCGGCTGACTCATGCCAAAAAAAAACCCATGTCAAGAAAGTTGTTGGCAAGAGGCTAAGAATCAACACGGCCCAAACTGGACCCGATGACCGCTGCCCCCCCCCCCCCCCCGGAAGACCACGATCACCTCAAGATTCCAAGATCTGGGAAATGCTGATGCCCCAGTTCCTCCGGCTAAACGCACCCTGTCTTGGCAAGTCTCTATCTTATTGATAACCAGTCAAGATTTATTAATCCATTAGGCTCCCACTTTTCCCTGGAAGGGCAATTAATCTGCGGTCGGCCTCTGCGTCTGTAGGTCCCTCAATGGCAGTTTAGTTAATGGCAGCCAACATATGCAGCCTCTGATGATTGAGTCTGCATCTCTCCCAATCATCGGTGTAAGCGGTGTCAAACGTGCTGCATTTCAGACACTCCGCTGTATGGGGTTGGCGTTCACACTCGTAGTGGTCAAAGCACCCCTCAGCTGACAGATCGGGCTTTTCTGATCATTCTATCTGAAGCTAAGCTGACTGAACTGAAGAGCCCGTGTTGTGGCTGATGTCATCTACCCGGGTAACCCTTTCGACCAAGCAACCCTTAACACAACGGAATTGAACGGCTCCTGGCTGCAAGCTCAGCGTTTACACGCCACCGCGACATGTGACGGCATCTGGAAAACACAAACGCCATCCAGTTAAGCATGCCCGTCCTGTTCTTCTGGAACACTTGCCTCCGATTTTAAGCTCTTCCAGTCACAGGAGCTCCCACCCCCCCTACCCTCAGACACCTGAGTGTATGAAATTGTGGGAAATAGTGAAGCCGAACATCGCGTGAGGAAACAGCGAACGAAGAACTCCACAGTAATCACCCCCCCAGGCTGTACAGGAAAAATGGCCCATTGAGGAACACCCACAGCCTTTGTCAGAGCTCAGCTCGATCGGTTCTGGACAGGAGTGGCCTTGTTTGCTGCCAAAGAACAACCCAAAAGTGTATTAACGAGTCCAACAGTTAATATTTACTTTCACCCTGAGACTAAGCCTTCCACCATGAGTGGCAGGCTCCATCAAGTTTGCTCAGAACTCTCTCCTCAGAGTCGGCATTCCTGTTCAATCTCTGTAAACTGAATATCCGTCCTCTCTTTGCTAAGCGAATGCCCTGAAGATCCCGCATGACAGGCCTGCAGCGTTAACAGGACTAACAGAACGTAGACCATTCACGCCCCCCCCCCCATTGCCCTACAAGTGCACAGAACTGTGTCTAAACTTGACCGGACTCCACGCCAATGACACCCATCATGTGACAGAATTCCTGAAGGTAACTGCACCCATGCAGCGACATAAACAGAAAAACATTCAGCGCTGATCTGTGGTTTCCGCCTAAGTTTCCCCAGGGAGTTTAGGTGTAGGGTGCTCAGATATGGTCTCATGTTAAACAGCACACAGCGCTCCCCGCCCCCGTTCCCTCCCTCCCCGTCACTGACTCCGTCATCACTCCTGCTGCCCCCATTCCAGGTGTTCAGGGAAGCACTCGCCCCCAGGTATCGCCACGTTGAGCGCGGCTCGCGATGAGCACCGCGGCTGGCCTTCGGGCCCAGCCAAGGCTGCCACACGGATAAGCGTCACCGGTTGACTTGATTTCACAAAAAGTGAGTCATCTGACCTTGTAGAGATTTCCTCAGAGGGTACGCTGTGGCGGGGGGGGGGGGGGGGGGGGGGGGGGG
>JAODKL010000017.1:14385910-14403314 GCA_026780765.1 Petrocephalus schoutedeni
GGTCAGCGCTGTGCCTGGCCGCTACATCAAATTTTACCTTATACAGGGAGTCCTCGGGTCACGAGGTTCTCAACATACGACGTTTCCAGTTTACGACGCTAACTCTCATAAAAACTGTTTTGACAGATGTGAATAAATAAATTTGACTTTTTATTTAGTATTTTAGAAAAATGCAAATAACTGATATATATATCGGATATCGAAACAGTGACTGAAAATATCAGCATACTGTTTTTCAGTCGTATGGCCCGGCCCGGGTCAGTGCTGGCTGCTTACAGCCTGGTGCCTTCGTCTCTCTCCCATCATCCCTCATGTGGCCCCCATTCCAGTCTCCCCCAGCTTGTACCTCACGATCCGGCCCCCGGTGACGCTCCCCAGCATGTCGCAGAGGGTCAGGAACACCCCCCTCACCCCTTTGAGCTGCGTGGACGCCTCAGTCGTGGGGAATTGGTACAGAATTTCCTGCTGTGGGTGGGTGGGGGGGCAGACAGATGACAGTTTGATATTTAAAGCCATAAATAACCAGGACACGATTCAGCCTACGATTCATGTCCAACATGGCAGACAGCTGTACCTGCGGCAGTTAAAATGAGGCAAAGATGGGCGGGTGAAGGGAGGGGAGGCAAAGCCCAACAATGTGCTCCTTTGCTCACCTGTAGCTGCTTTTTGATCATATAAACTGCACGGCTGTGCTGCTTCTCTGCATCTGGGCACTGAGGTCTGACCACACCCCTTTGCCTAGGTCCCCTGCCCCTGACACACACACACACACACACACACACACACACACACACACACATGGACACATGGACACGCACACACGGACAGACGGACAGACACGCAAAGACACACACATGCTCAGACACGCACAGACACACACAGGCACACGGACAGACACGCAAAGACACACACATATGCACAGACACGCACAGATACACTCACGCATGCAGACACACACACACACACACACACACACACACACACACACACACACAAAGGCAGACACACACACAGAGTCACTGAGCTGAAGCTGAACGGCATCAGACGCTCGATCTGAAAAGGAAATGGTTTGGAGGGGGAACTGGGCCCCTCCGGCCTGTGGCTTTGCCCCCCCTCCTCTGGCCCATGGGTTCTGGCTTCAGAACGGGCAAAAGACCAAAGGTTCAGCAAACAGCAGAAAGTGAACGCGGAGTGGTGGGATGCGGGAAGCTCCTCCCCGACCGCCGAGGAGGCCCAGCGTGAGGGACACCCACACAGGCCTGCACAGGAGAGCTCCTCCCCGACCGCCGAGGAGGCCCAGCGTGAGGGACACCCACACAGGCCTGCACAGGAGAGCTCCTCCCTAACTGCCGAGGAGGCCCAGCGTGAGGGACACCCACACAGGCCTGCACAGGAGAGCTCCTCCCCGACCGCTGAGGAGGCCCAGCGTGAGGGACACCCACACAGGCCTGCACAGGAGAGCTCCTCCACCACTGACCGCTATATCCACTCACAGGCCGAGTAAAATCCATCATCAAACTCACCATTATTCAGCCATTTTTCCCCTTTCACTTTATTGTTTAAACTCCTGTTACAGAGACCGTACTGTATTAATTCCTTGTGGCTTTGGCAGCATGCCGAGCAGCCTGCTCAAAGTCGGCCTCCGGTCAGCCTTCGCACAGGTCCTGTGACTGTACCGTCACCGGGAAACCCTACAACAAATCACACCCACTCCCACAGACGGAGAACAAAGCCAGCTGCAGTCAAACCCAAATGACCTGAATCTCCAGCAAGCACGCAGCCACCATAATAATCCCAAATTCATCCCATAATTACTAAATTGCACTACAAATCCTAGCTGGAGAGGCTTTCAGGTGTGGTCTTCATGGGAATCTACCTTCAGGGATCTCCCTAAAATGTTTATGGGAGCCAGATTTCAGCAGGACATCTACCTCACTAATGGAGCAACTTCACTCCATTATTTATTACATGATTTTACATGAAACGAAAATACCCCCGCAGGAAATGCCAGCGAGACATGGAAGTAAGGTAAATAGCGTCACCGGGAGCCTGGGCGTAATCGGAAGAACCCATCTTACTCTGTCCTGCGAAATCAAAACACAGCAGCCCTCTTTCATCTGCTGTGGGAGACTCATCTGATAACCTCCAGCCAAAGTGAATAACGGCTTACGGCTTCACCCGTCCACACAGCTGGACATGTTTACCACACCAGTTCAGGTTCAGTCCAACAGACCTCTCTTTGGACTTGAGACGGACAAATGAACATATCCAAAGCATCATTTATCATGGGGACAGGTCAGGACAGGCGGGATGCAGAGGGGGACGCACCTCGTCTTTGGCCGACTCCGAGTCCAGCTTGAGGCTGAGGTACATGACGATATGAGGTATGTGGCTGATGGACATCTGGAGCTCCACTAGATCCTCGCCCCACAGGAGCTTCACCAGCTGGCTGACTGGCGGAGAGGGCCGGCCACTGGGGGGCGCTGGCTCCTGGGCCTCTCCCGGAGAGGCCGTCTCCAGCGTCAGTTTCACCTGGACCAGGAAGGCAGGCACTCACCATGAACCATCATCAGTGCCATTATCATGCATGTTCTATCCCTAGACCACATTCCAAGTCAAGTCAGCTTCAAAACCAAGAATTCACAACCTATAATGAGCTCGAATTGCTGAACAGTTCAATTTATGGTCCATATGACTGGTTTACTGACACTAGTCTGTTCAGCAGTTTCAACCATGAGAAACCAGTGTGACGGGAAAGGCTCACAAACCAGTGCAAAAATAAGAGCGGGGGGGCTGGCTTTAGGCTCTCCCATGGGCTTGACACATCGGAATCAAAATGCTCTTCGGATATCGGCGCAACCAAGTTATTGGTCAAGGGCCTGACTGAGTCAAGAGGCCAACCAATGATAGAGCTGTTCTCCAGGACTGTTGACGCCCACAAAGTCTGCAATCACAGGCTCCAAAGACAGCTGGTTATAAATGATGGAGGGCTCAGTCAGCCTGTTACGTGGTTTCCCTAACATGTTCCCGATTCCGATGGACTGACTCTGAGCTGCGCCCTATCATAAATAACCATGGGTAGGCTCTCCCGGGTGGGAAACTAGGGCACCGTGCTGGAGGAATGGAGATTACATCAGAGGGTAGCTGGGGTGTTCAGGGACCACAGGAAGGGTTATGCGGGGTTACATGGAGCCTGGATCAGATGGAGGAGAAGACCACAGCCAGTCCACATGGTCTTCCATGTACAGGCATGGACAAGACGTATACACACAAGCTCACACAGCGAGCCCAAGCATTAGTGCAAACACGCACATGGACAAATTCACTCGCACTCAAGCCGAAGTGAAGCCTGTCAACACATGTTAAACATCAGAGCTACTCGCCCGACAACTGGTGAGATAACCCAGCGACAGAAACCAGCTGGGATTATGGAGAGCTGTGGGGCTCACGACCACCAATCAGCCGGAGTGGCAGCGCTCACATGACTCCCTCTCCACCAATCGCAGCTTGGCGGGGCAGAGTGGGGGCACTGCAGGGCTGCATCAATCTCGGATGGATGGTTTACGATTCTATATAATAAACATTCTGGTCTTCTAATATTTCCAAGCTCATGTTAAGGAACAAATCAAAGGGGAAAAGTGGACACAGGTTCAAGCGGCGGCCATATTTTTATACAGGAGAGTGGCTGAGAAATAGGCATGATCCATCGGTTTATAACGTCTAGTTAGAGACACCTAGGAGCGAGCTGACCTTCATGCTCACCGCATAACAGGCTTCTGCTGTCAAACCCACAAAGCTTTGCCTCTGCAACCTTCCGTCCGCCATTCTGATGACACCGACCCTATTCTCAGTAAATCCATGTTCACTTGCGTCCATAAGCAGACAGTTTCAGGACAGATATGCGTTTAATCACCATTCTCATGTGTGGCATTTTACAGCCATTCTCCCATGACTTTGTAGTGGTGTGTGACGCTGGCCTACATCTCTATTCATTCAGTCTGGACTAAAGGCCAGAATTAAAAGGGCATCAAACGGAGCAAATCAGAACGCCCTCGCTCACCACACAGAGGAAGCACAGAGAGAACCCCAAGCTGCGTAAGGCTGGGGAGCAACTTAGGCGACTGAGTCTGGGCAGGCGGCCATCTTGGCTCCACATGCAAGCTCAGGTCGCTATTAAACGGGGCTAAACACCAACAAGGATTTCGGCTGTCACTGGCACACAGAGACCCCCCTCAGTCACATGATTAAAGCCCAGTGCCCTGAAAACGACAGACAGAAACCGGGACAGTAAATCTGACATGGGGGGGGGGGGGATGCCATTGTGCAGATCAACAGAGACAAGGCTATGGAGTCAGGAGCTCCTTCTAGGAAGACCAGATGGCCTGGGGCTTAGAGACTCCTGTTTCTTCTGTCTGGGGAGAGATCCCACCGACTGCGGTGCATGAAGCCCAGGACCACCATCCACCTCTGTGAAATGGTATGAGTCGGTAAGAATCTCTGTGTAATTACACTGTTAAAGGCAGTCCATAGGTGTTATTTTCAGCCCCCCCCCTTAACAACAGGGGGGTGTGGGGTGTACACAAGCCAGCCACTGAAGGCTGGGACAGACAGACAGGGACCAAACAGGGTTTCTTTACCTCCAGGACCTTATGTAGCTGGGGCCCCCAGGACAGCAGTCTGCCCAGGCAGTAGATGGCGCCAGTGGACCCGTTACAAATGAACAACAAACCCCATTTTAAAGCTAACTGGGTGTAATTTGTCCTCTGATCACGCCGTCCAATCAGGCGCCCTGCAGGAGCCCAGCCCCCCCCCCACCTCTCGGGTGGAGACTCCTGACCAGAGCCAAGCAGGTGGTCTCTGTGTGATGAAACTCCCGAGTCAGACGGATGAATAGAGCGTTTCTGCAGACGAGTGCCTGACTCGCTCCTCAGCTGGGCTCACTGATTAAGCGACTGGACAGAGAATAGACATATTTGTCCCCCGCGGTGCCCAAAGGGGTGCGGGAGAGGGGTCAGTCCTTTTGGGGCGCTTCTCCACCGCACCGAGTACCGTGCGTTTGGTATGGTACTTTCACTTTTCCATTGACTTACAGTCAAGTACCAGTACCAAACGTTACAGTACGGAAAGTACTGATGAGAATGATCGTCTCAGAGAACGCATGCAGCGCGCATGCAAAAGCAGCGGAGATAAACTTTAAACTGATTTTAAAAACATATATTGGATAATCTACAAAACAATAATCATTAAAATTGCAAAGTTAGCTAAGCCAAAGTTTGCCAAATGTTTAGCGAAACCTCGGCACCTTAATGTCTGTAGTGTATGAATGTATGAAAAAGTTTTTATGCCAGTGGAAAACCAACACAAAGGAAGCACCTGGTGCTTTACTTTATTGAGGTACCAAAAGTACGGAACCTGCTGCAGTGGAAAAGCACCCTTGGCGGCCCCTGGCATCCTGCGCAGCATCAGCCACAGTGCTCCCGAGCGCTCTCCTTATTCTTGGTTAATTTAAAGGGCCAGAGCACTTTAATAGCGAGGCTGTCATGTACTTTCAGGGTCTTGCAACAAAATCCCAACAACTATGAATAAGCAATGAGAATTTAATGTGAGGCAGGATTGTGTTTCATGTTTATGCAATTATTCTGACACTCTCTCATTTGTTTTTAAGCTTGGGCCAACAGTTCTACACAGAGTTGCAGACTGTCTTCAGAAAGTCTCTTAAAGTTTTCATATATATATAATAACTCTAATTCGCAGATAAAGTCGTGTCACTGACTTATAGCATTGGGGGTTCATCTACGGTGCCCCATGGAGACACTCACTAGCCCCGCCAACCAGCCCCCATCTGCAGCGTGACACCCTCAACTCACCACTAAAACAACAGCAATGTTTTTATAGTAACATACTGAACCTGTCCCATAAAATCAACAGTACACATGCACGCCGTTCTCAATCTCTCCACTATAAACCAGCTTATAGTACCAGATTAGTAGCCCATAAGCCAATCAGAACATTATTCTCTTATCACTTATTCTATTCCTCTTCTCAGTTAGAATTGACAGCTGCCTGATCATGCACTTCTAATTTATGAAGAAAGTGATACCAGTTCTTTCATGTTTCCTTTTGGTTGGATCCTGAAATAAAATTACTCAAAATAATGAGACATAATGCTCCACTAGACTAAGCAACCTAAGGCTGGAGCCCCCCCCACCCCCTTGGTAATTTGCGAACACTGATGCCCAGCGAAAGCCACAGCTGGGGCAGTGCCGCCATAAGCTTGCCTGCGGACAAGACTGGTGGCCAGCTGGCCCTTTGGCGAGTGTAAGGAGTGAAAGCAAGTGTAAGGAGTGAAAGGAGTGAAAGCAAGTGTAAGGAGTGAAAGGAGTGTAAGCAGGTATAAGCAAGTGAAAGCAAATGTAAGGAGTGTAAGAAAGTGTAAGACTGCAAGCGAGTGAGTGTGAGGAGTGTAAGGGAATGAAAGTGAGTGTGAGGAGTGTAAGGGAATGAAAGTGAGTGTGAGGAGTGTAACTGAGTAAGGAATGTAAGGAGTGTTACCGAGTGTAAGGGAGTGTAAGCGAGTGAAAGTGAGTGTAAGGAGTATAAGTGAGTGAAAGGGAGTGTGAGTAAGGAGTCAGCAGTGGATGGGTGGTTGGTAAACAGAGAGCTGGATGACTAACACATGGATGGATGGATGATTGGTGGATAAACAGACAGATGAATTGATCTGCTGATAGGAAGGTCAATAAGCATAAAGGGAGACGTTGGCAAAGACAGCTTCAAATGTGACACTCAATCTGAAGATTGGTGGATCCCTCAGGCTGCAGGGATAACATCAATGTGGTCTTCTCAGCACCACGTAAAGACCAGCCACAGGTCTGCTGATTGCTGGGATATGCAGCCAACCAGCCCTGGGACTCAAACCCACCCGGCTAATCTGATCTAGAGTCAGGCCCCTGGCAGAAGAACAGGAGGAGTGAGAGCCGATCCAGCTGTTACTCTGAGCAGGCATGACAATTACACTCCGTCTCACGAGAAGCTAGAGACCCGTTTCTGGCAAAGGGGGCATTTTGCTCACCAGCGGGAGAAATGCTTGCTTCAGCATACAAAACATGTAAAAGTTATGAAACAGATGCAGACATCATCTAATTAATTTAAATCTTAAATTTTAAAGCATTTCAATGATTTTACACAAACACACACACACACACACACACACTTGTACCTGTGTTGGACCCGGAATGCAGGAAAGGACCCGCTCAATGTTCTCTGATGTCACATCCACGTCGTCAATAGCAACCAAAACATCCCCTGTGGGAAGGAAGGGGTCGCATAAGTCCTCATGAGGCAGACAGCTCATGGCCTATTGTATTTCTTTGCTCCCATCCAAGCTGGTACTCCAATCCAATAGGGGGCAGTATGCAGCTTGACTGAAATGATGTTCCACCAGTTCTCCACTAGGGGGGTGAACTGAGCAATAACACCTGTGTCAATGCAGCAATTATTATCACAGACTTACATTCTGAGTACTGGAGCAGGGGAGGTATATTGAACTACTGAGGTGATGAATAGCGGGTGTTTTTCTGACCCAGAGGTAAGGCTATAAGAGGAGGCTCTATGCCAACAGGCCTGAACCTGCAACTCCGCACGTGACCGGAACGCACACCTCCGCCGATCGCAAGGATCTCGTGTCTGCCGTTTCGGACGCTTAACTGGGGTAATTGTTTTAGCATGGAGCCGTGTTACTTGAAAGCACTCGCTAAGCACTAACTTATGAGGAAGCTTTTAGGGCCCATGCCCAGGAACAAAGCCGCCCCCGTGAGCACCATGAAGTGAGAATGTCAGGCAGAGTGTCCCACTGGGACCAGAGGTTCTAGAAGGACAACATTGCTAATGTGGAGAAAATCTTAATCCCTAGTCTTAGCCACCAGGACGGACAATACACCCAGAATCTACAGAGACGGATCGTGTGCTAAACGAAGGAAAGATTATTAAACTCGATTTCAGCAAATTAAGGTCAAAGAGCAACATGTATAAAGGCACTAATGGTATTAATTAGGAGGTAACCAGTGTCCATTTATGACTGCTGACTGGCCACTGAATAAACGGGGGCCGGCACTCACCAATCAGAATCTGCCCGCCCCTGATGGCAGAGCTGTTGGGTAGGAGGCCGTGGACAGTGAGCCGCTCCTCCCTGCGGCCCTGCGCCTCTCCCCGCCCCCAGGAGGGGTGGTGCACCACCCCCAGCAGCGCCTGCAGCAGCCCGCCCCTTTCTGGGGAGGGTGAGTGCCCCCCCAGCCGCTTGGGGTTCACATACACAAACACCTCCTTCAGCTGTGGCTGCTGCACCACGAGCCCGGCCCGCCGGCCCGCCTGGTTCTTCAGGATGGAGGCGGGCGGCAGGGCCTGGGGCCCATCCGCGCGGCGCTGGGACGACCGCTGCTTCCGCAGGATCTTCACCAGTTTCTTCAGTCTGGGCTCCCGTTTACCCCGCTCCTTGTTCTTGCTCCTGTCGGTGATGATTTCCGCCTCCTTGTCACTGAAGCGCACGTGATTGGTGCTCAGCCCCTGAGTGACGCTGGAGTGGACCAATGCGGCCTCTTCCTCTCCCTCACTCAGTTCAAGGTAGAAGAGCTCGCCGTTCTTCTGGACGTCATCCAGCCACTCGGGCTCGAGGTCACTACCACCACACAACATGTCAAATGAATCACTTTTGTTATGCTCTGTTGGGCTTTAAACACTAACCAAAGCTCCTTAAACCATTTCATTTTAACTGAAACATTAGCTAGGACCCTATTCCATCTCTAAATGATCTATTCATTGACAAGTGGACACCTTCTACGCATGTCGATGCTGAAGCCTTTATGAACAGCAATCCAAACAGACAGAAAGCATTCAGACTGAACTGCTATATTTAATTCAGAGGAACGGCTCTGATTACAAGAAATCATCCTGCATAACCAAAAGGGAAAATAGTTTTATGGGAAGCATTATATTAAAATAGGCACTCTGAGGTGTAAATCTTTAGGAATTTAACTGCCATGCAATTTGCTGGGGCCATAAAGAACCTAGAACTCATAAATCCATTTCATTAAAGTCCTCCATGGGGGACTGTTTTGTTGTTGGCCTCTACAACGAAGGACTCGACGAGATCAAGACGGAGGGAAAGAGCACAAAAGACTTAAAAGACTGTGAGGGAACTTTACAAGAAAGAGGAGAGCGCAGAGAAAGCCCACACCACTCCCGAAATAAAATGTTCTAACCTAGCAAAAAATAAAACCAAAAATATGGCCCGGCTTTTTTTTTTTTTTTTTTTTTTTTGTTTCCCTAAATTAGGGTGAACCACTTCTGTGGTCAACTCTTGGAAACCGCATCCATAAATTCTCTGAAGATGGCGAACGGCATATAATTATTTATGAAGGTTAACTTTCCAAATTGGAAACAGAAACTTCCTCAAACCTTTAAAAGAAAAAAAAGCAAGGGAGCAGAAGGCAAAGTACAATTCCGAAGGCTGACTCTCCTTCCCCTAATGTCAGGAGCACAGAGGCGATCGCGGACGACGCCATTCTAAAGGCAGAGAGACCCAGAAGCGAAGGCGACTACGATCTCCTGCCCACTCCAGACGCAACTAGTTTGAAAGACGAGATGCTGGGATCAAAGAGCCAGACTCGCTACTCGAAAATCAAGAACAGCCACTCGCCTAAGCGGAAAACATTACATTAAAAAACAATAATAATCCTACATGGTATTCGTTTTGGTTGGCTGAGACATACATATTGTGACAAAGTGATCTTTTGTTTTTGTTTAATTCAGTATATCGATAGCAGAGCAGGGACAGCCCAGGGCCAGTCTCTGAATGCATTTACACACTGCTTACATCACTGGCAGGTTAACCTCTTCAGGACCACCACGGCCTGAAGGGAAATTAGCTCAGCTGACACTGACACCGAGTCCGTTTCGCTCATTTTACCACCTGTAGTGAATGTAAAAGAGCTGATTAGTATGTTTAAGTCTCAACAATATACTGTAGCGACCCTGGATAAGAGGCAGTGACCTAAGGCATCACTTGAGTCTCACCCTGTGCTCCTGGTGGACACTGCGACTTCAGTGTAAGTGGTGAGATTACCAACCAGGGGTTCTGACCCCAGAGGTGGGGGGGAAAAAAGTATGGCTTGAGGTTTTCATATTTGCAACCAGTAATAGGACAGCTAACCAAGCAAAGGCAACACAAGGGTGTGTGGTGGCATCTCTGGGTGAGCAACACAGTGATCCTACAAGCCTTGGCCAGCTACTGAGGAGGCCAGGGTCACGTCCTTCCATTTAGGAGACCTGAAGGACTTAGAGGAGTACCACACGCACACACACAAATTGGTACCACACAATAAAGGGCAAAGATCAAGACATTCATAATAATACACATCTTAGAAACTGAATAACTGACTTAAAGCAACTGCAGTCCACAAGAAACACTGAAGCCCAAATATTACAGGCAAAGGTGAAATCGAGGTAAAATGCATCTCTACATCTTCTTCCTAATAAAAGAGGACTGTTAAAGTACTAATCATTCATCAAAGCACAGCCATCGAAAACACGTTCAATATGTATTTTACCAATAGCGACAAACGCGCCATTATCCAGTGAGAGCGACCCTGAACCTCCGCGCATCCTTATGGACAACTCACGTCACACTTTCAAAGTTACGCCTTCGACAATCTCTGTAACTACTATCTACATTAGGTTTCCAGAGGAAGGCCACAGAGCCGACGCGTCCCTTCTCACTGCATGCCCTGCTATAATGGACGCACTCCCCGCCTTGCCGGGCTATATGCCTTACTCGGAGTCGGAGTTACTGTAACTGGATGCCGTGGACTCCGTGTCACTCCCTGTCTCCCCAAGCGCAGCCGCGGGAGCCGCATTATCGCAGGCAGGAGGCTCCGGGTCTCCGTTAAATTCCCTGGAAGCCATACTTCCTCCTACAGTCCGCAGCACTTTAAACACTACATATAATTATATATGCTTTTACCCGTTTTTAAAGTGTTACCACGTTTCGCCATATTGACCACATACGGGTTCTCATTCTTTCCACGTGACTCGAATAGTCCCGGCTGATTGGGCGCTCCGGACGTTGTCCTGACAACGGGGAAGCTTTCAGTTTGCGGGATGGTGCGTGAACGTCAAACTCGACAGACGCACTAGTTAAAGCGCTTACACGACGGCGTGTCACTAACTGCTACACTAAAGTGCCCATCTTACCTAATTTGCCTGTGAAGCCGAAGCCCATAAAACTTTACAGTGATGACTATTATTACTACTGGGGATATAATTACAGATATTATGGTATATCTCATTCAGGGGCTCCGTGATAAAACCCAGGCTGACCTGCACTGGAAAAGCAGTCATAGAAAATAGGTGAACTGATACAGGGACTGTTCTTATTCGCCTATTGTACCTATTTGTATCACTTTAACAACAGTCCTATATAAATCACTTCCTATATAAATCAATCATAAGATGCCCCTACGATAAACGGGATAGGAGGCGACTCCTGGGCTTCATGCCACGGTGCCTTCATAAGTTTATTGAAAAAGAGCAGAAAGGCGTATTCTCATCGAATAAATCTAAACGGCGCTTAATATACTTGCAAGCGTCATCGTCGCCGTTTCACGTTTTAATAATCGCGAGCAATACGAAAATCAGTGTCCTCGTCCATGACGTTGAATCTGCAGCCGTCTCCGAGAAGCGTCTCTCCCAGCACCAATAAAGCATTAGCACTAGTCTATGTGACGGACTTGTACCTGCTTTCGCAGGATATATTTATCTCATGCTTTAAGAAAGAAATCCCCGGCGCACGCATCTCCCCAAAACACGCATGCAAACTAAATCTTCAAATCCCCCGAGGCATTTATGGTGTGATTAAACCATGCAGCTCGGGCGGTTTAATAAAGTAGGCTGCCGGATTGTAGGGCTTACAAGCGGCTATTTCGGATGATTCGTTAAGAAAGCAGTAAAAAAAAAAAAACACGATTTACTGACCTGTAGAGGAGAACGCTGCGAACTGAATCAAAGTCCTCTAAGTTGTTGGAGAAGGCTGTAGAAGGTCCCTCATGAGTGCCAGCGTTAAACATTCTTCATGCATATACCATGTTTTCACCTCCAGCACTTTTCATTCGGAATAAAACCCATGCACGTCCCTCTTCAAACCCGCGCTCAGCTGCCGCCTCGAACCCATCCAGCGCGGCGCTGCGCAAACAGCCCGACATTCCTCCTCCTTTCCGTCATCGGGATACATTATTTAACATCACTTTAAATGTTTAAACGCGGACACTTGCCCGTGCCCGTCTTTTGCGTGGCATCTTGTGCCCTTCCACCCCCTTTCTCAGTACCGATGACTGCCGCTGTATTTCTTTGAAGTCCGCCCCCCTAGATCATTAACACAAAGCACGTCCTGCTCCTGCGCCGCTTGGAGGGCGATGGACCCCGGGGCGCCGCGCTTTCGCTCCTAAGCCGACTGCAAAAGGAGAAGAAGGGATTTGCTTTGGCAGGTGGGGGAGTGAGGCGTCTCTCCTAAAGCTCCGAATCCGCATGCCGCCAGCTCCGGCTTTGTGGCCGAGCTTCCCGAACGGCTGGGGGCGCCTCTGTGCGCTCCACTGCGCGCTTTAAGGCAGGAGCCGCATTGTGCTTAATAGTGGAAACGCGGCCAAAGTTTGCATGAAAAAACCGCTCGCTTGAAGTTTGCCTGTTTTCTCGTTTTCGCCGGGCTTTGGGCAAAAAGTTGGAATAGCAATTAGGAGAAAGTAACTTCACCAGCTGGGATGCCTTACTTATTATTTTAGTTATGCGTGTTCATTGACTGACCGTAGTTATTTACATCATTTAACCATAACGCTTAGGCTATATGGTACATGGTCGCGACGGTAAGCGATAACATTACGGTAGTCCAAATATAACAAATTCCACAGATATATTAACGACAAATTACTGTTAATATACCCATCAAGTGCTAACCTTGTTTTTCGCATTACCAGTGCAATAAAATACGCTCGTAACATTGGCATATTATGCTATCTTGTTTTTATTGTAGCACTAAATATTTAAAATACATCAAGATACAAGAAAAGCACAATAAAATATACATGAAAATATAGGCAGTTTGTAAGGTTCGGACATCTAACAGCGGGTTGTGCATACTGTCAATATTTAGGCTGCATAAATCACAATATTGTTACATTTGGGTTCATTGCAATTTACTTTAAAGCCTGGTTAACCCTAGGCATGGGGTTTTATTATTAATATTTGTTTTCATGATTATTGATAATTTGTTTCGGACCTCTAAATACTGTCTAATGCAGGGGTGGGCAATTCTGGTCCTGGGGGGCCGTGGTGCAGCAAGTTTTGGTGATTTCCCTGCTCAGAAACACCTGGTTTACTTCACCAGTTAATTGTCAGGGTTCACTTAAACCTTGACCTCCAGGACCGGAATTGCCCACCCCTGGTCTAATGGAAACTGCAGTAAACGGCCTGTTGTAGGCTAAGCCTTTACTAAAGATACCCTGAGCCGATTTTGACCTACAAGCGACATCTTGTGGCAGTTTTATTATATTGCTATCCGCCACACTACAGACATGTACAATACGCTTTTCGACAAGCTACATACAGTATTGCTGTAGTTTAAGACGCAATAACACTAAATTGTGCATTAATCAATTGGCCCTCTATTCATAAGCACTTAAACGCCCTTATTAAAGGAGCTTCTGAACATTTTTAACATTTTATTATGTCATTGGTAGTTTGGTGAAGACTTAAGTACACTACCCAGTACATAGACAGCAGTAGAGGGCTGATGTGCACACATTTTTCCACGCACAAGTCATGGACACACTGCATAGCTTAGGTGAGAGACGGAAGACTCTCTTACAAAATGGTACAGAACACGCCAGTCACACGCTTTTCCACAGTGTTGAAAAGGCTGTCTGTGATACGACATGTGGTTGATATAACCCATAAAATAATAAGTGTGGTATGCAAAATCCAAGTGGCTAAAATTCTCTGGTGAGCTTTCCTGAGATGCCCCTGTGCTTCTGCCATCGCATGGCTGTCAGATGGATCCAGTTCCTCTCTGGCCACGGCAGCCCTCACAGGGCTAAACACAGACAGACCCAGAGGTTACACAGGATATTACAGTCACAATCTCTTTCCACTGTTTCATCTTTTTAAGAAATTCTTAACAAAATATTCTGCATAATAAATATCACCAAAGATGTCATATCATTCAAAATGGCTGTTTGTAGTATGATCAAATAGCCATGGACACTTTATTTGGGGCTTTCCGTCGCTGTTGAATCCTTCTACCTTGAATTGCTTTATCTAAACATCCTTAGCGAGGCTTCCCTTGTGTATAAACGCATACAAATTATTGCTAACCTGTGGCATACATTGGTTTTCACAACCCGAAACTCTGGTGGCTGACATGGACGATCACAACGAAATGCGGACTGGTTTTTCCGTCTGCTCGCACACAAGGTTTCACATTTCAGGGCTGGTTTCGCCGTGGCTCGACCGCCAGTCACATTATGACGTCGGTGCCTGACTGTAATAGCTACGTATCTGAGCCAATGTGCGGAACCTCCAAAGAAAAGCAGGAAAGCCTGGAGTCAGAGACCCGCAGAATGGTCTAGCTGCATATATATCATAAAAATATGCCGAATTACTGAATGCTTCGCTTATCCAGCTCGTGTAAAAACGCACAAACGATCGAATTGCCATCCAATCGATGAAGGCCAGCATCACCTTTGTCCTTCACAGGAAAGACAAGGGGGACACTGGCACAGAAGGTAACAACTCAGGACTGGGTGGCCAAATTCGTCCTCCTGGACATTAGCAATGAACCACCCTCTAGTCCCCTCTCTCGCTCTAAACGCATTCCCAGGTGGCCCAGCAGCCTCTGCTGGGACAGTCTGCGTCACACCAGCGCCTCTGTGCATGTTTTATCTGTATTAATACCATAAAGTATCATGTATTGCATAGCATTGATCACTACATAAAAACCACCCCCCCCCCCAAAAAAAGGCTCACAGGAAAATGCAGGAGGATCTAGTGAAGCTTCCCGCTTCCACGTCCTCCCGCGCGGCCTTTTCCGCGCCCTGTGGCTCGGAGGTGCCTTTCCCTCGCGGGGGAAGCTCTTTTCGCGACGTGGCTCCAGCCCCCCATCAGATCACCATGAGCCGGTCCGTCCCGAGAAGCTCGTCCTCCCCCAGGGGGGCCACCAGGTGGAAGAACTCGAGCAGGTTGAGCAGGGGGCCGCGGTCGAACGGCGTGAAGATGCGGCCGTTCTCCTCCCGCAGGTAGCTGTACTTCTGGTGGTTGAGCCTCTCGTTGGTGGTGGTGTTCTGCATCGCCATGGACAGCTGGAGGAGCAAGAGAAAAGAGTGCGGTGTCCGACCAGAAGGTGGCTCTGCTGCACACCATTCAGTGAGTGTGTCCTTCAGGACCACAGTAGAGGCACAGTGGTCAATCAGATTGTTCATTAAAAATGGGACTTCTGCTCTACAGAACACACATATAAAATGTCAATACCTTAGTATTCCTCCTTGTTAATAGTGCTACGGGCCTCTTTGGCCGTCTTAAGCACTAATCAGCCGGCCGGAGCCGGAGCTAACGTTACATCCTTCACCTGTCCAGTCATCCCATGTCTGCGTTTATACTGGAAACGTGTCACAGTGCCACACACGTGCCAGGCGGGCAGCACGGCATGTCATGCCCGCCCCATTCAAATTGCACGATCAAAGGATTCCGCTCAAAAATAATCCAGATAGCGTCACGCAGTGTAGTGATATTAAAAGACCTGGAATATTAATAGAAAATTAATAAAATCGGGAGAAAATCAAACTGCATCCCAGGGGGCGACGTCCTCGGCTAACAGTTATGGGTTCCTAACTGGAAGAGCTTCTGAACTAGATATGCAAAGGCGTTACACACTTTGAAATGCCTCATCAAACCAGTACCCATAAAATCCCAGGAAAAATGATGCAGTGCAATTTCCAGACCAAATAAGTACCTGTAACCAGATCTGTAAAGCAGATCTGTAAAATGTAAAAGCTCTATTCCGGGCCTAACAATTAACAGAGCACTTGCAGTTTTTTTTCTTTTTTTTCTTTTAGCACCATTACTAGACCAAGACGCTGCAGTCAATGATTCAGTTTAACGAGCTTCCGTATTTTTTTTAAATTAAACCAGTTCAATCAGTTCATAATTCAGCCACAAGAGGGCAGTAGTACTACAACTAGCTGAATGATATTAACTCATTCGTTTCCTGATTAGTCGGTGCTATAACTACACGGGGAATGATTTAAATGGAGAGACTCAAGTTAAGAGTAGCTTTTGGAAACTTTGGGGCATTATTTTTTGGCCTCCATATCTAGGGCAACGTTTATAAAGTCACGTCAATTAGATACTCAATACAGAATGAATAAAATAAAAATTCCAGTAATAAACACAATTACTGGGTGCACCAGCAATAAGCAAATCATGCTGACAATTAGCCAAGGGGTAGAAAAGAAACTGGGTCAGCGCTTACACAGATGCCTGCCATGAAGGCCGATATCACCCCGATCACAGCCATGAAAACGAAGCCGATGCCCACGAAGAGGCTGCGGCCCACGGTGTAGAACCAGTCCACACAGAGGTACAGGCCCAGGAAGCAGTTCACACTCATGGTGCTCAGGAAGCCAAAGAAGTAAGCCCTGCAGGCGAGGCGGTCATCGTTACAATAGGCGGAGATTTCAGTGTGGAGGTTTCCATCACAGCTTCCCTACTCTACTTAACTGCAATAACAGGATAGTTACTACACCTAACAGATACTATTATACAAAGTCACCCATGTAATTAGCAGTTTAAAAAATAAATAAAACAATTTCCACTGCTGGTAGCTGAGTGAGTCCCATCAGGTCCTTGTTCTGAAACACAACACGTGCTGATTAACAATTACACCCCCCACTGGCGCAGCTGAGTTCAGAAACCCAATGCGTCTCGTCAGCACCCCCTGGAGCCAGGTACCTGTTCCTGCGGCCCACAGTGTTGTAGACGTAAGGGCAGTAGTGGTCAAAGTGCTCCACGCAGCGGTTGGTGACGCGGCAATGCTTGGTCCGCAGTGGCCGCACCAGGTGACAGCTGTGACACAGGCGGAGCAAGAGATTCCTGTCTCGCTGCCAGTCCTGGGAGAGCACCGCCTGCAGCAAGACAAGGGAGACAGGTGGGTGTCTGTGGCATATCTATGTGTGTGTAACGGGCATATCAGTGTGTGTAACGGGCATATCTGTGTGTGTAACGGGCATATCTGTGTGTAACGGGCATATCTGTGTGTGTAACGGGCATATCTGTGTGTAACGGGCATATCTGTGTGTGTAACGGGCAT
>JAODKL010000017.1:14424284-14441933 GCA_026780765.1 Petrocephalus schoutedeni
TGCTGGAGACTCGCTGAGCAGATGTGTGCGTGCTGATGCTGCTGGGGATTCCGGATGCTCCTCTCTCCACGTTCTCCAGGAGCCTGTTTGAATGTGCCAGGCTCCAGGCAAGCAGCTCCCTTTAAAGGGCGCAGCCGAGCCACCAGAAAGCGCTCCGCCCACATTGGAAGGAGCCCATTTCCAGAGAAGTGCTTCTGACACTTTCTCCCCCAAACACTTGTAGTTATCTTGCTATTAACATGGCCAGTATACATCAGTAGTAGTCATTTGAATCGCACCTCAGGCTGAGAGAGGGGGGAGTCTAGATGTTCTCCGCATGTTGTGTGGGATTCCTCCATGCACTCCTGTCTCCCCATCAGATTGGTGAGCTAGTGTCTCTGAGTTGAACTCTTTGTGTCAATGTGTACCCTGTGGTGGATTGGCACACCGTCTAGAGCAGTGTTTCTCAAACCCATCCTCAGGGATCCCCCAGATGGTCCATGTTTCTGGTGTCTCCCAGTTCCCTCTATAATCCATTCCTTTGAGGAGAAAATTAAATATTTTTCTCTTGAAAGAAAGTCACATTCTTTTTTGTTTAGAGTCGTTTTGTTTCGCTTGAAATCCGTCCTGGCAGGGAAAGTTCTTGAGTTGACATGTGCCTGGATGTTTTTTCTTCCTAAGATAAATTAAATTTTAACAGTTTGTTTTCATTTCACAATAATTAAGAGACACGTTGCTCTCCAGCTCGAGCTGTGGTCAGGCTGTCAGCTCCGATGGCTCAGCTTCACAGTCAGATGATGTGAAAGCTGATTGCCACCATTGGTCCAGCAGGGGCTCTCTTATGATGCGACCAGGCCGGACTCCAGAAGCGCCTTTCCATGGCCTTGTGTTTTCCTTGTGCTTGTGGGCGTCCCTCTTCTTCTACAGCATGGAAGGATAGGCCAGGACACTGGCAGGCGGATATGATTCCCCCGTCAGTTCCGGAGGAACATATGCTGCCTACGGTACTCCAAAAAAGCAAGTATTGCACATGGAATGACAAACCTTTAAATTATTATAAAAATAATAACCTCAAAGTATACTCATACAGACGACCACTAACATTTTAAACAGCTGTCTTACAAACATATACACTCACACATATTTGGGAGTTTAGTGCTACTGCCAGATGGTGGAATCATTGTCAAATGATTCATTGTGGAATCATCAGAATTATCCTCTTGGCCACATTTTTATAGAGGTCAGTGCCCTCCTTGTGGGCATTCATAAGGTCCCTCTCAGTTGACAGCAGCAGACGATTTTGATGAGTCAGATGCAGGAGAGCTGTATCCATATCACAGTCTCCTGAGGCACCTCAGCACAGCCTTCACATTGATGAATGGGAGAGACCATGCTGAGTGCAGCACCTCAAGCCCCATTATAATATTTTCTTCCTCCACATCATAAAATCCATGGCTGCATTTTTCAGGCCCTTTTGACTGGTCCTCACTTTCTCTTGTTTCCTGGCCATTCACTAACCATAGGATAGTCCAGTGCTAACCAAACTCTGAAGTGCATTGAAAATGCGACTGACAACAACTTTAAAAATCCAATGGGCGTTCTTTTGTACAAACTATCCTAAAATATTCCCTTAGGCACTATTTATGTACCTTTGATTGATTTCTAATTTGAGCAACAGGAGTGATCCTCACGAGGGCTGAAACAAGACAAACAAGACAACAAGACAAACCAAGCAATAGGCCTGGCTCATTAGAGCCACACTAGGGAGAGAACGAGGGGGGCAGGAAGGCAGGGCTTGACAGTTATATATAAATATTAATAACTATTTATTAAACAAATAGTTTAATGTTACTCTTGAAAACCACTGAGCTGCATCACATTCCTCACACTTGCTTTAATGCTTTTATGGTTACATGTTAATGATTATTTTAAGTTGGAAATTTGATAGGACACAAGAACAAGTCTGCCTTTACACAAACATGAACTTTAATGACATCCCATTCTTAATACATATGCTTTAATATGGAGTTGCCCACCTTTTGCAGCTATAACAGCTTCAACTCTTCTGGGAAGGCTTTCGGGAAGGTTTAGGAGTGTGTTTATGGGGATTTTTGACCATTCTTCCAGGAGAGCATTTGTGAGGTCAGGCACTGATGTTAGACGAGAAGGCCTGGCTCACAGTCTCCACTCTAATTCATGCCAAAGGTGTTCTGTCGGGCTGAGGTCAGAGCTCTGTGCAGGCCAGTCAAGTTACTCCACACCAAACTCACTCATCCATGTCTTTATAGACCATGCTTTGTGCACTGGTGCACAGTCATGTTGGAACAGGAAGGGGCCATCCCCAAACTTTTCCCTCAAAGTTGGGAGCATGAAATTGCCCAAAATGGCTTTGTATGCTGAAGAATTAAGAGTTCCTTTCACTGGAACTAAGGGGCCCAACCCCTGAAAGACAACCCCACACCATAATCCCCCCTCCACCAAACTTTACACTTGGCACAATGCAGGCAGGCAAGTACCGTTCTCCTGGCAACCGCCAACCCCAGACTCATCCGTCAGATTGCCAGACAGAGAAGCGTGGTTCGTCACCCCAGAGGACACATCTCCACTGCTCTAGAGTCCAGTGGCGGTGTGCTTTACACCACTGGATCTGACACTTTGCATTGCACTTGGTGATGTAAGGCTTGGACACAGCTGCTCGGTCATGGAAACCCTTTCCATGAAGCTCTCTACACACTGTTCTTGAGCAAATCTGAAGACCATATGAAGTTTGGAGGTCTGTAGCTATTGACTCTGCAGAAAGTTGGCGACTTCTGCACACTGTGCGCCTCATCATGCGCTGTCCTCGCTCTGTGATTTTACATGGCCTACCACTTTGTGGTTTAGTTGCTGTTGTTCCCAATTGCTTCCACTTTGTTATAATACCACTAACAGCTGACTGTGGAATATTTAGTAGCAAGGAAATGTCACAAATGGACTTATAGCACAGGTGGCATCCTATCACGGAACCACGCTTGAATTCACTGAGCTCCTGAGAGCGACCCATTCTTTCACAATTGTCTGTAGAAGCAGTCTGCATGTTTAGGTGTTTGATTCTATACACCCGTGGCCAGGGAAGCGATTGGAACACTTGAATTCAATGATTTGGAGGGGTGTCCCAATACTTTTGGCAATGAAGTGTACTGTTAAAGGGGGCCACTCTGTAGACTTGCACAATATGTACTGCACAATGCTTTTCTTTGTTATTTTAAGTTTACTGAAAATTTTAAAAACAGTAATGCGCTTGCTCATTGTTATGATTTTTATGTTGATATTTTACCTGAGCATGACAGATTTTTGTGGCAGTTAATGCTGGAGCCAGGAGTTTTTGCTGGAGCCGAAGCAATGATTTGCTTATCTTTAATACCCAGAACATATTTATTTTCCCATTTTGAGGGCCATATAACGTGCTGTGCACTGTGTATTCATGTAGCATTCTCTAAAGATCAGGCACAAATAATAGCTGTACAACTTTTGGTCTGTACCTAGAAGCAACATTTTTAAATGAAAACATACTAATTTTAAACTAAAACACATAAAACCGAATATAAGTATATCTGGATTACCTATGGAAACTGAAAATGATATAAAAATAATAACTAAATTAAAGAAAAAATCTAAACCGTAAAAACGAACAGAATGAAAGCGCAGAACAGCGTGGCTGCATTAAATATCTCTTTGTTTTTTTCTGCTGTGTGACGCTACTTATCACCTGCGTCATCTAGGTAGGCAAAAATGAAAGTTTTTACTTGCACCTGCCAGCATAAAAAAATCAGTCATCCTTCAATTGTTAATCCAGGACATCGTCGTGGGATGGCTAATTGGGCTACCAATTAAGTGTTGGGATTCTTTTTGATTGATGCATGAGATGTAATGTACCTGGCACTGGTATAGACCCACCCTGCTTAGAGAGCGGAACAGGCGGTTGTAGGGGCGCCTGAGAATCCCCTCGCATTTGTTGAAAGAGGATTTAGCCAAGATAGCAATAGAAAATGCAACCCGTGGCGTACAATGGGTGTTTACTTCTTTCCATTCATACCTGGCAGATAGGATCTGCGGAAGGCGATGATTACGAAATACGATCTTGATCATGCGTGGTGTTTCCACATTTTATGATCTGGTGAAATAGTGCAGTAAGCTGCACGTGGGAGGTGAGTGGGTGACAGTCGGGTGACTGAGAGGCGCAGCAACCAGCCCAGCTTTCTCTGGCTTTTTGGTCGCCGGGTGGGGGAAAGGGCAGAAAAGGGGGAAAGCCCTAAACGGGGACTTGTGGCTCCGTGTGATTCTCGTCTCAGCTGGTGACAGGGATACGGTACATTGGAGGGATGTCGTGGAAAAAGCAGCCATCAGATATGTGTATGTCTGGTGGTTATTCTGATACGTATCACCAGCGGAACGGACTCCGAGATCCCGCTCCTGAACCGAGTCATATGCTCGCTTTCAGATTAAGATCAACTTTATTGTTCTCGGGAAAATTCTTCTGCATACAGCGGCGAGTACGTAGAGCACAAGCAAATGTACGCCGCACACGTAACCTAGTACAAAAACATAAAACGGAAATAAAATGACGCTTTCACTCAGATTTAGCTATTTTTATGTTTAAGCTCAGTTGTGGAATATGTGTTAACATGCAGTTGTGGTTACCATTAAATGTAACATAGATTAATTATAGAAGAGCATGTTACACCTATGCAAAAGCATTCCATGGGATGGAGTGGCATCTGGGGCAGCCCTGCCTCCTGCCATGAGCCTCCGGGGACAGTTCTCCCCGGTTAAGTGACATTCAAAGCGTTTAATATGAAACACACATTAAACATTGGCGATGAAAGAAATGAGGACGATGGGTAGAATTGCTGAGTATTTTTTTTTCGTATAATTCAAATTATTATTAATTTTAATATGACAAGTAAACATCCAGCAGGACATAAATAAACAATAATAAATAAATACATAGACAGGGGAGAGAACACTGGTGCTGAGAAAACATTAAGCCCAGTACAAAAAAAATAAAAAATTATATTTCAGGACCATCAGACAATGAAATGCGATACCAATTGTGATCCCATATTGGTCTAATATTACAGCTTTTATCCACCATCCTAATCACATGCTGTGATTTTTGTCATATAATTAAACCATTCTTTCAAATCTGGAGGTTTAGGTTTTTTCCAATACTGAATTGTACTAATGGCCACAGTGACACCAACCACTACATGTGAGAGTTCCTCTTTTGACAAGCTACCTGCCTGCGATCTGTCATTTAGCAAACACACTCTTGGACATACCGGCAAGGCCTTGCCCAGCCACCGGCTCAGCTCCCTTCGGCCCACCGCCCCCAAACCCCCATGCTGAGCCGCAGTCCCCATTTACGTCCCCAGGTTTTGTCCCTCCGGTATATCCCCCTCATCCTGGGTCCAGCTCAGCTCCTTGTGGTGTCCCCCTGTCCTATCTGCCCTGTCCCTGCTTCTCATCCTCTGCCCGGTGGCACTTGCTGCCATGGTCCCCTTGCTGCCATGGTCCCCTTGCTGCCATGGTCCCCTTGTTGCCATGGTCCCCTTGCTACCATGGTCCCCTTGCTGCCATGGTCCCCTTGCTGCCATGGTCCCCTTGCTCCCATGGTCGTCAGTGGCTCCCATGTCACGATCTGCACTGTCGTCGATTTCGCTTCCCTCTCTGTGGTCCTCACAGTGCCCTTGCTCTCCACACGCAGAGTGAGGGTTTGGGTGGTCCAAAAATGTTTGACTTTCAAAAAGTCAAATTATATTGATCCACCACCAGAACTAACAAGGTGGAAAAGAATTATTGCTCTCTGTGGCTGATAATTATCACTATACTGATGTACTTATATCCCGACACAAAACACAGATACATACCACAAAACCATTGAAATACACACTACACAGTGGAAATATGGTCAGCAGGACTGCTAGTGTTTGGAGTTAGACCCTGCAATACTGTTGCCTTATTTGAGTCAAGAAAGTGGTTACCGTACCGTGCTCCCTGGAGGACAAACTGCATTTGCTCTTCCTCTTTTGCCAGCAGTGCACTGTAGACCTGTATCAGTGCAACTCCACATTCAGCAGAGTCACTGAACACGAGGGTAGATGCAATGGATAGTAAACCGTATATAATGAAAACTGAGCAAATAACTACATTTTGAGGTTAAAGTAAGTAAAATTAAATAAAAACTAAGGAGAATGTATTAGCTTTCCGTAAGTAAATGTTGCACAGTAATACAAGAACATTAATTTATACTAATGTGAAAGTGACTTATGAATTTACTTCAGAATTCACCACGAATAGATAAGACACTGTTAATGGTTGATTGCTTTCCAGCCCAAATAATGCAATAGATGCTCATTTTGTTCTCATTTCACTTGAATTGGCCAAATTTCAACTTATCCTTATAATAAATGACACTTTTACATTTCTCTAATGGTAGTATCAAATAGGGGGTGGGAGAAATTTTTTTTTTTTTTATCCATTTCTTAGAGGAGGTGGGTTTCAAACCCTCGCTTTTTATATGTGAAAGAGTGCAGTGTGGGGGCTCACTGCAGCCTGACACACTCTCAGTAAAAAGGGTACCAATTTGTACCTTTGCTTGTCACAGGGAGTGCGCCCTCAAGGATCTCCAATTGCGCTCCAGCTATAGGTAATTAAACCTTTCAAGGTACAGAAATGGACTCTGAGGAACATCCTCAAGGTACAAACGACATTAATGTAACGCAAATGGCACAGAAATGTTCCTCAGAGTCCATTTCTGTACCTTACAAGCTACAACTACCTACAGCTAGGGTACTGTTGGTGGCCCTTAAGCCAATCATGTCACAGGGTTGCCAGCTTTGACCAGAGATTTTCAATTTGAGACAATTCTCCACACACATGTACGTGTACATGTATGTGATGATTTTATTGTCTTGTAAATATCCTGTAAGGTTTGCAAATTCCCCCTACGGCTTTGATATACATAATTTTAGGTTTATAATGGAATAATACAGATTTGCGGTAAGATTTCTTGCGTGAGGGTCACGCCAGATGCGTGAGAGTTGGCAGTCCTGATGTTAATGTTCTAAATGCTAAGCTGCACAAAGGTGCTTGCCAAATAAACGGCAATCTCTAGGTTACGATGCTTTTGATATGCGGAGAATGTTACCCTCTAGCGGCCTAAACGTAACAGTACAAAAACAAACAACCAAGTATTTCACTTTTAATCAGCCTCAACATCTTTTTCTGGTTTTGACTACATTTTAAACCGATTTCATAGCAAATTACATAAACAGGGACGACAACCCTGGAGACGGAGGTTGTTTCTGTCTGTATATTTTAATGGCTTGGCCTGATACTTTTAGCATGTTGGGATTTACGGCGTAATGCGAAAACACAATGAAGTCCTCAGAATTCTTTACTGATCTGTGAGACGCTCAAAGTAATTATGCTGCAAACCACCCAAGAAGCCGCCTTAAACCACAGCTCCACTAGTTATAAAAAGACGTAAATGTCGTAGGGACGTGTACACTGCCGCGCCCCATCATCACAGCTAAGTAATTAAAAAGAAATGGAAAAG
Organism: Petrocephalus schoutedeni; assembly: GCA_026780765.1. Taxonomy (NCBI): domain Eukaryota; kingdom Metazoa; phylum Chordata; class Actinopteri; order Osteoglossiformes; family Mormyridae; genus Petrocephalus; species Petrocephalus schoutedeni. Next base: position 14,431,864 of record JAODKL010000017.1, read on the forward strand.
CAAAGACGTATCGATAGCCATCATTTAGGCAATCGGTGTGGAAAAAGTCGGCTAGTCCATGCCGGCGTTTTGTTGTGCGTGGTATTGCTGCCTGCGGAGTCAGGTGTTAATGTTATTAGGAGCCGATCAAAGCGGAGGTACGATCCCACCACCGCTGGAGGGCGCCGGCGGCACATGGGCACGTATAACTCACTAATATAGCACGACCGGCCAAGATGCAGATCGAAGCAGAAAAAGACAACGGCAAGGTTGATAGCGTATCACTTAGTTATTGTTCACAGTGTGTACCGTTCATAGTCAGTATAGAGACAGTATCGTTCACAGACAGTATTGTTTACAGTCAGTATCGTTTATGGACAATATTGTTCACAGTCAGCATCGTTCACAGATAGTATCGTTTACAGTCAGTATCATTTTCAGTGAGTGGGATAATAGCGGTTGCACTTGCCACAGCCATCAAAACGAATCAGTATAAATTCGACAAAGTAAATGTAGCCCATTATTATAACCTATGATCGATATAAATTGCTTATGGGTATAACATGTAATCAGGGGCATAACTATAAATTCTGCCCCCCCCCCCCCCAACTCGCTCCCAGAAATACAGAATTTGCCGACCAATGGGTGTGTGGGGTGGGGGGGTTGTTGTTTTTGATATTGCCATGGTATCCATGCCCCTCCAACACCCTTGCATGTAGTAATTCATGAACTTGGGCTTCAAATTCACATTGAGTGTTTTACACATGTTTAATACGTATTTAATTACTTTGATCTTCATTCTGCATCAAATTAAACATCAATCCACGCTAATATACCAATTATATATTAATAGTATATGTCACCAATAGTATATGTGAGTATATGTGTTATATTTCAGTCATTTGTTTGGGGACCGTGGTTAAGTTTCTAATGCGATTAAGCCATTCATTTTGTAGCATACCCTGGAAAATCACCGTTTGTACCAGTGCCTGTTACAGCGTCTCTGCATCAGTGCAGCTGATTTGCTGTTAGTGAGATGGCACACTGCACAGGGAGAGCCTTCATGTGGCCGGCTGAACACGTCAAGTCTGGCCGCTTTCGGGTAGACAGACACCTTCCCCCATCTGCAAGGCGACTGTAAACTCCGTCACCCTCAGCTGCTGGAACTCGCAGGCTGACTCCCAGGCTTCATTAGGAAGGGAGATCTCATGGATGAAATCCAGGGAGCAACACTGGTTTTTCTGCAGTGAAATATTATCTGATTTGCTTTAAAATGTGTGAATGTTAGCAGCCTGTGAGGCCGGGGTGTTCTGCTCAGTATCCATACAGCGCCCAGGTCTCATTATGCCTTTAGAAATGCCTGGAATTTACCTCCATCTGCATGTATTCCCCACAGATGCCAGAGATAAGGTGTGCAGGTGAAGCCAAGCAGAGATCAGATACCATGAGCCACCCAGAGCACAGTGACTCTCCTGTCCCGTTTATGAATTTTTTTTTTTGCTTTATAAATCAAATTGGGCGTGAAACATTCTAGTCTCAAGCTTCACTGGTCGCGCACACTGACAAACACCGTACCTGCGTGTAGCAGAATGCTTTTCCAACCAGCTTTGTGCATTATGCTCATGAGAGGAATATGAATTATGAAGGGAAATGGTATATAGAACACGAAACGTGTAAACCTGTTGGTTGAAAGGTTCGGGGGTGGGGATGTCTAGCAGGAAAATAGATGTGTGGAGAGAGGGAGAGAGTATATATCCCTAAAACACCATTTGGCAGAGTGCGGGTAGTGATACAGGACTGGGGAGATGCGGCGTGGAGCTTCAGATCGAGGGGGGAGGCTGGGTGGTGATGGGTGATGGCGTGATCAAGAGAAAAACCAGGTAGGGGGGAGGGAAGCCCTCTGCGGACCTTGGCCTTCGCCGTAGGAGGAAGCTGAGGAAATGTCAGGAACATCCTCCTAGGACAGCTGAACTTCATTTGGGCTGAAGCGGAGTCACTTTACCTGAAGGCAGGTGTGTATCCTAAAAGGCCGAATGCTGTAACTAAATCAAACGGCACCTCAGCAAAGTATTAGTTTAAGTTTGTGCACATTTGTGCAACCAGTTTATTGCACGTCTTCATGTTTTTCCCCTGACAGATTTGTTTGTTTTTCAGCTGAATTGTGCAGGTTACAGGTCACATTAAAAGTGGGAAAAGTTTTGAAATGATTTATCGTGGTCTCACTTTTTCCCGCATGGCAAAAACCTGCCATTTTAACAGGGGTGTGTAGACTCTTTATATCCAGTGTAAGTGCTCAGGGAGGTTCCCTGGCAGAGAAATGTCCACAAGACAACAGTGAAGGCCCAGGCTCTGGGATTGAGCCATTAATCCAGATCACCTGTGCACAGCCATGCCCCTAAATTGGACCCAATGCACATGGCACGGAGGTTCTGGCTGACTGCTGGAACGGATCAATCTGGTAATGGCAGGGGAGACGTAATAATCACCATTATGTATTTATTTCGTCTACTCCAGAGGCATAAAATCAGAACCCCCCCCCCCCCATTCTCATTGGCTCTGAATGATGTCAGTCATAGACCGCGGAACGCAGTTTGCCCAAACGCATGCATGTGACGCAAATATAATTTTAGTTGTTCCCAGAATTGCATGAATATACATGCATCATAGCCATAATTGTCATGCAATTTAAGAAATTATGGTGTTTTGTATTTTGAGCACTTAGTAACAAGAAGTCAGTGCCAACCTTCATGTTACCAGATGACTCCTGTCCCCCATTCCACTGTACCCCTCATGCCCCTCCCCTTAAAATAATGTGGCTCCGCCCCCTGCTCGTCAATGATTCCTTTACTCATAGTCCTCCTTTGGGACGATACTGTCTTCCTGCACTGCGTGGACACTGGTCAGCTTGCACTGGTCCATCTGTATGCAGGCAGTCAGTCTTTCATGATGTGTGGATGTAGCAGCAATGATCATTAGCAAGGAAGCGCTGCAATTAACATTCATTTGTAACAAGATTCATCCCAGTAAACTCCTACTAAAGATAAAGTCACACTGGAGTGTCTGCTAGAGGTTGCTTTACAGGCAGGTAGTTATGGTTAAATACACACTTCTAGAAGCAAATGGAGGCTTGTCACATGGACTTGGGGGCGAGGATGGTCAGATTTCGCTCAGGGGGTGTTTGCATTCCTAGTAAAGGGGATTTCAGCAGAAAGCAGGCTCACTCCAGCAAAGAAAAGCATGAGGTAGTCCTGAATCACACTCCTACCTCATATGAAACCCTTACAGACCATGAAGCTGATTATTTCCCAGATAGAGGTGTGTGTGTGTGTGTGGTGAGGGAATCAAGGGTCTCCTTCAGTATCCTCCTCCACACCACCCCCACAACACCCCACCAAAAAAAAAAAAAAGAAAACACAGACTGCACCTCAGAACGGAGGGATCTGTCCTGTCAAAGGCAGGAAGCCACAGCTGCACAGATAAGACAAAAGGATATATCCGAAGTCCTCCTGTCTGGTGAGACGAGTCTGCCTGTGAGTATGAGCCTTTGAAAGGACCCTTTTGGCAAAATACGCAAGACGAGAGTGAGTTCATTACATACAAATGATTGATTTCCGTCGAACACTAATGTCAGGCAGTAATACGTGGGCTTTCCTGCCAGTCCTGCTCCTGACAAATAGTTCATTCGGTCTCCGTTAATCGGCTCTCCGGTCCCGTCCCCGAGAACCGGACGCCCCAACCGCCCGGCTCTCGGTACCAGGTAAAACCAGGCAGAGCTGATGCACTTTGTTCCCCTCGCCTGGTTTCCGTAACGGGACGCCGGCAAAGCGCAGCCTTATAGTGCCCTTTAGATCGCACCGCTCGTTCTGTCGCGCATTTCTCCGCTTCGCGTCTCCGCCGAGGGCTGGGGGGGAGGAGGAACGCGGGCGGCCGATCGGCGGCTTCCTCTCGGCTCCCCGTCTCACTTTCTCTTCCTCCCTTCCTCTCTATCCCCCCGCACGGTGTTTCTAATTACAATGGCACTCCTGGTATCTGGCAGCGCCACCGCCACGCCAGACATATGGAGTCGATCAGCCGCGCCGGTGCTGATGTTTTCTTTGGGACCGCTGACAGGCTGACAGGGTGTCGCACCATCGCGGGGAAGTCAGGCATGAAAAGAGAGGGGGCGAGGGAGAAGAGGAGAGCGGGACAGGGGGAAAAAAACACCACTTCGCTGCTGTGACTGCCCCCCTCTCTTTCTCTCTCTCTCCCGCACTCACTCACTCTCTCTCTCTTCTCTCTCTCACCCCCCCCCTTTCTCGCTCTCTCTCTCTCTCCAAGAACTTTTCTTCCCCCTTTTTAAAATGATTTTGAAACAGGGAGAAAGGCATTTTCCGTCTGGCTAGGATGCTGGAACGTCAGAGCCCGAGGAGGATACGAAGAGGGTCTTTCCTATAAGCGGCACTGTGGAGCCCGTCCCGGTACCGAGCGCACAGGCAAGCAGCCCCAGAGCTCGCCGGAGGGGAGACTGAAAAGGAACGTCAGCCCCCACGTCCATCCTTCCTGCTCTTCTGCCACGGTGGGACGCCTGGGAGCAATGTGGTGGCCCCTGGTGGTCCTGTGCGCCTGCCTGCAGCTGGCCGGGGGCTGGCAAGCCCCGCAGCGCTCTGAGCTGGCCGAGGGCGCGGAGGGGAAGGTGGCCCGCCTGGGCCAGGCCTTCAAGCGGCAGGTGCGGCTGCTCCGCGAGCGTGCCGCCCGGCTGGACCTCGTCTTCCTGGTGGACGAGTCGTCCAGCGTGGGCAACGCCAACTTCCTCAGCGAGCTGCGCTTCGTCCGCAAGCTGCTCTCCGACTTCCCCGTGGCCCCCGGCGCCACCCGGGTGGCCCTGGTCACCTTCTCGTCCCGCTCGCACGTGGTGCGGCGTGTTGACCACATCTCCGCGCCGCGGGCGCGCAACCACAAGTGCTCGCTCTTCAACCAGGAGATGCCAGCCATCAGCTACCGGGGCGGGGGCACCTACACCAAGGGCGCCTTCCAGCAGGCAGCGGTGAGGCCACCTCTCCCCTCTCTGGGACCCTCTGCATGCTCCCGGGGGCCCGTGCTGTCTGCATCACGCACCGAAAATCAGCCCGGTCCTGATGGGCTCCTTCGGCGATTTGGGTTAAGGTCACCCTTATAATTAGCTGCTTCTTTTCTTATATATTATTATTCATTTATATTAATTGTATAAAGATTGTTTATTTGGCTACAAAATCTCATTATAATACAAAGCTCAATGTTGTTCTCCATCTTGCAATGGCTGATTAAACATAGTTTAGCTAAAATGTGTAATATATCATAATTGGCGAGCAGCCGGCTGTGGGTTCTGTGCCAGCTACCACCCCCCCATTGCGGCTCTATGTGGGGGGGGGGGGGGGGGGGGGGGTCCAGACTGGCGGTTTGGGTCTGGTGCCATTCCCCGTCTGTGGGTGTGAAGGAGACGGTATAGATGTGTGAGCAGGTCAGAAGCTTAATCTGGGCGCTTTGGAGGGACAGGACCAGCTCCTGGGACGGGTGTGAAACTCCCCGTGATTTCCAGAAGGTTCCGTAAGAGCTCCTCCTTCCCCAGGGCTGCTGGAGCTTATCTGATGGCTGCAGGTTATGAGGCTCTAATGACAGTGTTGAGCAGCATGAGATGCAGACTGGGGTCTTTATCTAAGGATGGGGGGGTGTCGGATGTGGTCTTTTAGGGGGGGTTCAGCACAGGGCACCGGTGAGTCTGTCCTCGTCAGTCAGGGGCGGCCCAGCTGTCCGTCTGCTGGTGGGGTATTTACCCCCCATAAACATTCTGGGTGCCTCTGCGGTGTGGTGCCAGCCCCCTGCTGGGGGCATGTGACTGACCAGTCTGTCTGCAACGCCTTCCTCACCCCCCTCAGGGATGCTGTCTGATTCTGATCAGCGTTCTGGTTGCACCGCTAGGCCTTTGTCCCTAGCGAGGGTCTTCGTCACCGGGACGGGTCTTTGTGGCTGGGGGGGGGGGGGGGGGTCTTTGTCTGAAGCACGGGCTGACGTACCCTGGGCGCTTAAAGAACGTCGGTGTTTCGCTGCTACGCTCCCTCCCGTTTACCGGTACTGCTGCCTGCTTTTAGCACTTGCGTGATGGGGCGGGCTCCTTTAAAGACGCCGTGGGATCGGAATCCCTGCACAGATACTCCTTACAGTGACCATGTCTAACACTGCAGGGACCCCCAGTCCTTCTGAAATGCCCGTTTCATAAAGCAGAGGGCCGCTGCAAGTGGATGTACAGCGGCGGGGGGTTCGATCCTCCTCCTGAAGTCTGAGTTAGATTAAGACTGCCTGAACTTCACTAACATGAGCAGATCAGCAGCAGATTCGTGTTCTAACCTTACATCCAAGGCATTATTTCACTCATCCTCTCTGCCTTTTTAACCCATTTGACAAGCTGTAATGCTGTCTGACATCATCGCGGAAATAACAGGCTGCATGTGCTAAGCGCTCGTCTATCTTCTTAATAACTCACGTTTGACTATTTTTTACCCATTTGACAAGTTTTAATATTATCTGAGCTCATTCCTCTGGTGCAACATCAGGCTATGTGCACTAAGTGCTCATTTATGTTCTTAATAACTCTTATTTGACTGTTTTTTACCCTTTCGACAAGCAGTAATATAATCTGAGATCATCGCTGTGGTGAAACATCAGTCTCCACGCGCCCGCCGCGCGTTTCTGTTCTTAATAAGCGGTACTTGACGCGCCCGGCCGTTGTTTTCTTAAACGGCGTGTGGAAATCTGGGCCCCATTAGTGATATTTTTGTCCTCACGAGAACCTCCGAGTTCCTTCCTCCGCAGCTGGGCTCTGCGCAGCCCCACGGCCGGAGTAGGGCACGTGTGCGGAGCGTGGAAGCAGCCTGGGCCGCCGTCTACAGGGCTGCTGTCCGGGGGGGGGGGTACCCGTGGCATTCCTTTGGCCTGCCTGTCTCGGCTCGCGTTTGGTTTAAGGCAGCGGGCATAGTCCCTCTTGGCTTTAGAGATTTACGGCCCTTAGCAGGTTGGCCGGTGTCACTGCCCTGCCCAGACCACCCCTACTGCCCCTTAGGAGTAAATGTGTTCCCAGTCTTGCATGCAGCATTGACCTCTGACCCCACGACCTTAGTTCAGGCCGCACATGGGGCTCTGATGTGTGGCCCCATGCTTTAAAAGTGCCGCTGCAGGGAATATGAGCCAGCTTCTGATCCGGTGGAGCTCTTCTGGAAGACTTGCATCCCCCTTATACTCAGTGCAGATCTTACCAAGTTGTGGTGCCCAATCAGATCTGTAGGGCATTGCCAGCCGTGTACAATGGGGAGCTGTCCGGACTGGGGACCCCCAAGTGGAGCTAGGACAGGTGGCTCCAGCCCCCCCCCCACCCAATCTAAAATGACTTGAACAGGTGTAACTTTAAATAGGGAGAAAAACCCCCCTCCTCTATTTTGGCATGTTCCACTTCCTGTTTACCAACAGCACTTCCTGACCTATGAAGAACAGCTGTTTGATTTCACTCAACTCTACTAAAACAATGACCATAGACCTCTAGAAAGGCTTCTCTGGGAGGGTTAGGGTCATTCTGGGATGGCCTGGGGAGGCTCTGGAGGAATGCACCACTCCACCACCCACAGTGTCCGACCCTCAATCCAAATCCCGGGAGATTCACCTCTGAATGCCATTGACCTTCAGTGGAGTTATGGATGCCCACAGAAATTGTACCCACTGCCATTTTTCACACTTTTTCACAAACATCTGTCAGTTCAGTCCTTACTGCTGTTCAGGCCCAAAACATTCCTTGTGTAGGAAAGCATTTGTGGCTGTGTGACCAGAAACCCAAGTCTGTTCTTTGTCAAGACGGACTTTCTTTCTCCAGAGGGCATGTTTTTGCCGAAAATGCAGATAAGTCACGAAAACGTGCGCTTGCCGGACAAAGGGCTTGGCCCCTGTTCAGTTTAATGAGCGTAGCTGACAGGGGGACATGGCACAGGTACTGGGGGGGGGGGGGGGGGTGTCGCCACGGCGTCGCAGGCGTTATCTGCGGCATGCAGTACCGCGCCACGGTGTGCAAAGCCTGCATTACTCTCCTGGACTGAAATCTGCCCACAGAACACTGGAACAAATGGAAACAAAAAACATTCTAACAACAGAACTGTAGGACAGTGTTTCCCAATCCGGTCATCGGGGACCCACAGCCGGTCCACGTTTTTGCTCCCTTCCTGCTCCCTGCCAGAGAGTCTGACCGGGAGCTGGGAGGGACTGTCTGTGGGTCCCTGAGGACCGAATTGGGAAATACTGCTCTAGGAAGTCACAGTGCAAGAATGCTTAGACCCATACAGCATTATATTTAATATCCATCCATCCTCCAGCCACTTATTCTGTACAGAGTCACACTGGACTGGGAACCTATCCTAGGGACCACAAGACAGGGGACGTTCTGGATGGGATGTTGGCCCATCGCTGTTAACGTGAACGCAGTATGTTGAATTTGCTGTGCCACGTATATTTGATAAGATACGGTATCATGTACTGTGATTATGCGGTTGATATGGAAGTCAATGATTTCCATGTTAGTATAGTAACTGCAGTCGAGAGAGCAAACGCAGAGCGGCTTCTTGCTGTGCACAGGGAGGGCGCTGTAGCAGTAGAATGGGGTTCTTTTTGGGAGACGCAGCCCCCCTGGCAGCTCTCTGTTTAATGTGCCGATTGATGATGATGGAATCTTATAGAGCCGTCCAGATGTAATAAAGGAAAGTCTCAGTACTGGAAAAAAAAGGCAGGAATAGGTGGATGGATCGTGCATGTTTACCGGATGGATTTCAGCGGGAGCTGCCCCTTTCGGGCTCCTACCTCTGGGCCCTGCTAGAACTTTCCAGTGGCGCCGTTTTGGTATTTGGACTGAGGTTCAGGAAGTAACGTGTGAAGTCCGACCTCAGCCTGCTTTTCACGGCCCTCTGTGTTTTCCAGATTAAAAATAGATGGGAAACCCTGCATTCAGACCACGGACGCGGAATGTCGTTTCGTTAGGATCTCTGCGCCGTCGAAAGTCACAGGCTGTGTACATCTGTACTCAGATCTGTCTGCAGTCAAGGTCGAGGGATCTGGGGGAATCTGCTTAGGAAACCCTAACCCTCTGGGGCTTCTCTGGTGGAGCTTTTCTGGGCTTCACAGCTTCTTCCGCATAGCCAGCCGTTACAGCAGAGGTGACCTCTTACCGAAACATTTTCGCATTTGCACTTTATTTATTTAATTAGTGGAAGCTTTTACTCAAAGCAAAATGCATTGTTTTTTTTTTTTTTAGAAAAACAGGGTCAGAGAGTCCCTAGAGTTATTGGGGTGAAGAGCCTTGCTTAAGAGCCCAGTGGTGAAATCACTCTGTCGCCCCTGGGTTTTGAACCGGCGACCTTCCGGCGAGGGCATGTAAATAACAGGGCTTTCAAAGGGAGGCTGCTCTGTTGCCGGGTTTGGACCTCACAGAGGTCGTGTGATGAGATCCTGGAAAATGGCGTTCTTTGCTGCCGCGGGGGTCGTTCGCCAGAGCCGGGTGGGCTCGCAGTCTGATGGCCAGATCCACAGAGCACCGCGGGGGGATCCTTTCTCGCATGAGAATGTACGACTGGAGAAAGCGGAAAACTGGGCCCCGTGGCCGGGTCCCGGGAACATACGTCTGGCTGCCTTTTGCTTGCTGGCTCCCGCCAGGTAATTTTTTTTCTAAATAAAATGGGCATTTCTGATATGCGACACTTTAAGTGAGTCTTATAGAACCGCTGAGAAAGGCACTCATTCAAACACAGGAAGAAGGGATCCATCAGTGTGTGTTTAGAGGCAGAAGATGGCAGAAACGTGTCGGGTGAGTCCTGTGTGGTACCCTGGCTGCAGTTGCCACCTTGAGCTGATCTTGCACATTCCGATTCCGGAGCAGAAAGAGGCAGAATAAATGTAAGCAGATAAACCACAAATACACAGACACAAACAGTAGGTGGGGCAACAGTTAAAGACTCTGGATTGCTTGTTGCGTGTCCGAACGGGCCGTTCTGTCGTCACCTGAGTCGAACTGACAGACGATGTCTGCTTAAAGCAGCTCTTTCACTCTG
>JAODKL010000017.1:14465220-14479107 GCA_026780765.1 Petrocephalus schoutedeni
AGAGACACACACAGACATGCAGAGACACAAAGAGACAAACAGACACGCAGAGACACAAACAGACATGCAGAGACACACACAGGCACACAGAGACACACACAGACATGCAGAGACACAAAGAGACAAACAGACACGCAGAGACACAAACAGACATGCAGAGACACAAACAGACACACAGAGACACAAACAGACATGCAGAGACACACACAGGCACACAGAGACACAAACAGACACACACAGACACACAGAGACACACACAGACACGCACAGACACACAGAGACACACACAGACACACAGTGACACACACAGACACACACAGACACACAGTGACACACACAGACATGCACAGACACAAACAGTCACGGACAGACACAAACAGTCACGCACAGACACAGTCAGACACGCACAGATACAAGCAGACCAGAGAGGAAAGGGCAGTGGAGCATTTACCCACAAGCCACTGGCCACCTCCGTGCGGCCTCACATGACTCAGAGCGTTCTATTTAAGACGCGCAGACGTCCGCAGCCAGCGAAGGCTCTCATTAGCCTTTATCGGCCCGAATCGGCCCGAGCTGTTTGTGGGGATGCCTGTCTGCGTGCATGCAGCTGCTGCAGGCTTCTCTCCGTAGCCCGTAGTGCGATGCTGGGTTTCTAAAGCTCCTAGACATCCTCCATAACGTCATCATATCTTAAGTCCCGTTACTCCAGAGTCCTTCCAGATATCTCGGCCAGCAGTGGGAAATATTTCACATGCTCTAAGAACTGAGGACTAAGACTCTTGACGTCTGCAGGCCGGTGCTTTAACTGGTGATCTGCAGTATCTCACTACAAGGCCACATGTAGTGTATACATGCAGGGAACATGCTTCCTGGAGATGACAGCATTTTGTTCTGTTTCTCCTGTGTCAGAGTGTAAATATTGCCTCTTTTTGTGTGTCTTTCCCACCCTAAAAGGAGATGATCGCACACTGGAGTCTTTTTTCTGGATCCTCACCAGAGTGTCTCACCTCCTCTCTTACAGAGATTCACTGTCCTCCATTAGTGATGCCCACAAATGCCCTGCTGTCGCCCCCTACCTGCACTGAGAGGGAAGCGAAGCCTGGTGCCGTGTGCCGGTTTGCCTGTCATCAAGGTTATGGCATCAGGGGTGACCCTGTGGCGCGATGTCTGCAGTCCGGTGACTGGACCTCCAGCGTTCAAGTGTCCTGTTCAGGTAATGGGCATGCGTCCTATACTCAAGCACACGCCCCCTGATGGTGTCGATGGACAATCAGACACATTTAAATCCTCACGTGACCCATAGACCTGGAATCCCAATCTGGGAGGCGGGCTGGTGGGGTGGGGCACTGGGGTACTTGCCAAGTGCATCCATCTGCCATGACCCGATTTCAGTGATGAGTGAAAGTAAGGAACAAAGAACAACCCCCCCCCCACACAGCCCCCATAGAGCGGAGACCCGGCATCTGCGCTGCCGATTCAGGAGGGTCCTGCTGATATGCCTCTGTACTCGGCAGCAGCTGACACTTCACCTCACGCGGCGGCATAGAGCGGGGGCTCTGTTCTCCTTCAGAAGGGAAAGCCATTTACCTCCTGCCAGTGCTGCTGCAGATGACACTGACAAATCTGCAGCTATTCATCTTATAGCAGCTTTTCCCACTGAAGACCCTGGTGGTGGTGGGGGGGGGGGGTGACGTGGGGATGCTGCTGTAGCCTGTTCCAGACGGCACAGATCCATGATGCACGGGCCGAGCCAGGACAGGACTCCAATCCACAGGGACCTGTATTTCATATAGGATCTTGTCCAGCAGCCCATGCCCTCTGTGTGAAGGTAAAGAGCCCCTGGACAGTCATGTGTTGAGTTGGGGCCCAGGGCTACTTGCCAGGGATTCCTGGCTTGGCCGTCTTTTGTTACGAAGGTCTTAGCACGTCAACCCGTCCTTCCCACCGGTAGTCCTAACAATGGTATTGCTCTTCACATTATCCTGAACCTGCAGCTGGATACCAAGAGACTCATGACCCTGATGCAGGTCCCCCTGTTCATTTCTGGAAGTAGGAAAGGAATGTGCTCAGACACCCTGTCCTAACCCCACCAGCAGAGGGAGCTCCTGAGCCAGGGCAGCCAGTCAGCCATAGCACCCATAGCACGTTGCTCTTATCTTCCCCTGCTTTTGTCTGAGCCCCGCCCCTGGGTGCCCATGTTTCTCTTTCCACCCCCAGACCTGGAGCCGCCCCACATCACATGCCCCCCGGATGTTGTGGTGGAGACGATAGAACGCAGAGCCTTAGCCAACGTCAGCTGGGCCAGCCCGAGAGTCCAGGACAACTCTGGGGAAGAGGTGGGTACCAGAGGCCTGGGAAGGATCTGGAAGGGGGCTGGGGGCCTGGGAAGGATCTGCTGCATGCCTGTCGCCTGCACGCTTATGAAGCAAGGAAAGTGGTAAAAGCTTTGGATTTAGGAATGATGAGGGAGAGAGATGGTTTGGTTTGGGTCAGCAGTAGAACAAGGGATGTGGGAGAGAGATGGTTTGGTTTGGGTCAGCAGTAGAACAAGGGATGTGGGAGAGAGATGGTTTGGGTAAGAAGTAGAACAAGGGATGTGGGTTGGCTCAGTAGTAGAATGTGAGAAGTGGTTCACAGATAGTTTGGTTTGGGTCGGCTGTGGCACAGAGGATCAGGGTTTGGTGTCGAGGGAATTTCCCTGATATTCCTGCTGGCAGATGTTCAGTATGCAGAGACAGCTGGTTTCAGGCTGGTATGGTAGTGCCGTAAATCATAAATGTTCCCCTAAAGGGCACCCGCTGCCAAGCCTTGCCAGCCAGCCATCCTGCCTTCTCTTTCCTCATCTCTGATCCCTGTTCTCCATGTGAGGTGTGCAGTGGTTTTAATCCCATGGGTTGACGGTCCCTTTCTAATCATTCTCCTCTTTGGGCCCACAGCAGCTCCCTGACTCCTTCTCTCTTGACCCCAAACCCCCCAGGTCACAGTTCAGGTCATGCCCATCTTAACCCAGCCCCAGATGTTCCCCATTGGAGAGGAACGGGTCACCTACACGGCCACAGACCGCTCTGGAAACCAGGCCAACTGTTCCTTCAGCGTCACGGTCATGGGTGGGTGCCTTTCTAGGCCTGCCGGTTCTCATCGAATCACAGTGACGAGCGCAGCTATGTTTGGGAGACATGTCAAGCTGAATGCCAGCTAGTAGTGTGTGTGTGTTGTAAATCAGAAGTTCTGGAACACAGTGCATGGAGTAGATATCCAGCTTCTCCATAACCCAAGCAACTGGAGGCTTTGCTTCTTAAAGTTTGGTCCAGCACACTGCTCAGGACACGTCCAAGATGGTTTGAAGATGTTCAGACAAAGGGTGGCCCTACTCCTAATTAATCTGTGACATTAATATATCATTAGGTGTTTCTCTTGTTATTTTGTAACTCCTCCCCCATGACTTAGATCCTGTAGCTTTTAACACCAGTGCATTTGTCTTCCTAGATACGGAGCCACCAATGATTGACAGGTGCAGGTCCCCGCCACCTTTCCACACCGCAGAGAAGCAGCTCGTCGTCGTGTGGGAGGTGCCTCAGTTTTCTGACAACTCAGGTAGTCGCCCCACGAGGGCTGAGGTTGTCTGTTTCGGGCCATACATGAAGAATCTCAGAGATTTGTGCTTCCAAGAAGACACTTATGGAACCAGCTCAGCGCTTGGGATGCTGGAGCCGGCCATTAAATGTGTGATACTGTGTTTTACCTTTGATTCAACTATTTAGTCAGTTAACTACCCATTACGGTAGATGAGCAAGTTCTTGAGAACATTGGTGAGGCATCTTTGACAATGGAGAAGCATTCTGTGTGCTGATGGACAGGACAGCAGTACCAGAGGACTCCGCCAAACCCTAATGGGCCTTATGTCATCTGCCGGTCCCACCCTGGGAGCCCGTACCGCAGTTAAACAACACCAAGCCACTCTGACGTCGGTAGCATCAAAAAAAGCGTCTCTAATCTGGGAGAACATCTTGGTGTTTGTGTGGACGGACCTTAAATAAAACAAGACGTGCGGCGCATGTTGTGTAAACATTACAGAAACATTTCCCTCCCTTTTCGCTTGCCGGAGCTGCGCCCAGCAATCTATTATGTTTGAGAAAGTGAAGGACGGGCGGCCGTCGTCTGCCAGACGTTTGCACTGCTCTCAGGAATCCCGCCTGGCCGCACAGCCAGGCTAATGTCCGTGCTCCATCTACGTCTGAGATGCCCAGAAGGCAGCAATTACACTGCACCGCCCAGATATGATTATAGTGTCACGTAGAGAGCACTACCAATTTTCATATATCAACATGTCTGAGTTTATTAACAGCACTGTGGCCTGCTAAAGTGAATCACGCCGTCAATAGTGACAATCAGAGGTGGGAATTTCAGGTCCAGGAAGGAAAAATCCAGACCAAGATTTTGTTTCAACCAGCCAGTTCAGTAACTCTGTGACTGGATGAAACAAAACCTTGGACTGGATTTTTTTTTTTCCGACCTGAAATTTCCACCTCTGGTGACAATCATTTATACTGCCCTCTCCAGGAATATCCGCATTTATCAATGACTAAAGCTATTTCCATTTTCTCACAATAATTCATTTTGATAATATTACTCCAGATTGTTCATCTCTGGCATTTGAACTCGCTGCCCTTTACATTGTATTTATCACTGTTTATCCTTAAGCAGCGCCCCCTAGTGATAATAAAAGAAAGAGGATTTAGGCACTGGGGAGAGCGTGTGTGGGGGAGATTGTAGGGGTTGGTGCGTGTGGGAGGAGTAGGGATTGGATGTGGGGGGTGACGGGGCTGCCCGTCTGACACCACCTAGCTGTCATCAGAGACCGGAACCCAAACCCGGTTTCCCCTCGCTAAGACTCGGCTTGGATTCCTGTCCACCTGAGCATCCTGGTTGAGGGATTCTGCCTCGGCCCCGATGCCGGCACGGGCCGGGCTCAGTGCATAACTGCAGTGCATAACTCAGTGCGTACCTGTTTCAGGTGCTGCCCTGATCGTCTCCAGCACGCACAGCCCCGGCTCCGTCTTCCCCACAGGGGAGACGCTGGTGCGCTACACAGCCACGGACCCCTCTGGAAACAACCGGACGTGTGACCTGCACATCGTCGTCCAGGGTGTGTTCCCACGGACACACACACACACACACGCACACACACAAATCACTCCGACTCCTCCTCATCGGAGATAAAACCAGTACTCGTTTCCCACCCAGGGTCCACATGCGAGCAGCCATTCCAGCCCGTCAATGGGGAGTTCTCCTGCACAGAGGAAGACGACGGCGTCAACTGCACCCTCAACTGCAAGGACGGCTACAGCTTCAGCCAGCAGCGGGTGAAGAGCTACTTCTGTGCCCACAACGGGCTCTGGGAGCCGGCCTACACGCCCAACCAGCCCGACTGCTCGCGTGAGTGGCGGCTACGCGCTGGCCACCTGCCTCATGCGTCTTGGCTTGTGTAACTCTGTGACATTAAAGAATGTCTTTAATGTAGCCCTGAACTCCTCCTTCACCAGTGAACCGGATCGCCAACAACGGTTTCAAGCCCTTCGAGATGCTCTTCAAAGCTTCCCGTTGCGATGATCCAAGCCTGCTCAAGGCGTTCAGCAAGGACTTCAGCGGAGCACTAGGGGACATGGTGAGTGGGCCCTCATGAATGTGGTGACCTTGAGTGACACCTTGCGTGGACCACAGGGGACATGCTAGGTGGACCCTTGTGGTGGCAGGCCACCTGGTTAGCTGTCCCCATGACATCATGGCTGACTCCTGTGCTTTCATTTCACAAAAACTAAAGCACTGAGTGAAGCATTGAGTGCCATATGGCATTCTCCTCTGCAGAACATCAGATCTTCTTGTGTTTGTGTAATTGGGTGGCTCCTGGTGTGTTGCTGCAGGTGCCAACCTTCTGCAACGCGGATGATATCTCCTGCAAGCTTGAAATTTTGTCACAGAGCCAGTGTCTGGAGTACAACTATGATTATGAGAACGGATTTGCTATCGGTAAGATAAAACCCCAGTGTCTGTCTTTTCTTGCTTCTGGGAGCCAGATTAACTAAGCATTTTAAACGTACTCTAATTGTGTTCTGTGCTGGGCCTTTGAAGCACGTCATTAAACCTGAGTATTCTCTGAAATCCATTATTCGCAGAGCCCGTCATGCAGAACGCTTGGGATAATTGGGACTGGGTTTTTTTTTTTTGACAGTGTTGTGAAGCTGAACAGATGAAAGGTTTCATGTTTAAGGTTCATTCATTAGCTCACTAAGAACCCACTGTGCTAATTGAGGTGATTGTCCTGGAGCTCGTGAACGGCGGAGGCTTCCCCTGTGGCATTCAGCTCCCTGTACTCCTGTTTCAGGGCCGGGAGGATGGGCCGGTAATTGGGGGCCCCAGGATGGGCAGGATTATTCATACCTTGATATGGGCTTCATCACCGATCACAAGCCCAGCCCTTACCAGCAGGACGATGCTGCCGACTCACAGAAGAGCTCCCCCTTGAGAGCTAAGCGGCACCGCAAGTTCGCTGGACCCACCAGGGACCAGAAAATCCAGATCTTCTTCAACATCACAGGTACTGTGCAGCCCCTTCTTTCCTAACGTTTTTGGAGCCTTTTCGGCATTGCCGTTCTACCCTTTGAGGACAGAAATTTCTGCATTTGAGGATTATCATCAAATAGCATGATGTAGAAACTCTCTGAGGTCACAGACCTCCAGCTGCCTGACAAGATGTTTCTGTGTCCCTCCAGCGACCATCCCGCTGCCCGCCTGGAGGAACAACTCGGTGGAGGCAGCCAATCAGAAGCGCCTCCTGCGTACCCTAGAGCAACTGACCAATCGGCTGAAGAGGACGCTGAGCAAACAGCCACTGTCCACCTTCCGTGTGGACTCGGAGATGATCGTGGCAGACCCCAAATCCCTGGAGAGCCGGAAAGCCTCGCTGTTTTGCCGGCCTGGCTCTGTGCTAAAAGACAGGATGTGTGGTGAGCTAGTCTCTGTGCTAAATTATATGTTGATGGGAAGGATGTGCATTAGACTCTGTGCTGATTGAGAGGATGTGTGTTAAACTCTGTGCTGATGGACAGGCTGTGTGTTAAACTCTGTGCTGATGGACAGGACGTGTGTTAGACTCTGTGCTGATGGAGAGGATGTGTGTTAGTCTCTGTGGTGATGGAGGGAATGTGTTAGAATCTGTGCTGATGGACAGGACGTGTGTTAGACTCTGTGCTGAGGGAGGGAATGTGTCTTTTCCAGCCTTCTATCCATATCTTCTGGCACCTGGAGTGGAGTAAATGGTGAACTGTAATGTGTGTCACCGGAAAGGTTCTTCTTGTAGCTATTCTGATGTCCTCCGTCCTGCTCCACAGTCCTGTGCCCAGTTGGCACCTACTACTCCCTGGAGTTCGGTGTGTGTGAGAGCTGCTGGCTGGGCTCCTACCAGGACAAAGAGGGCCAGACGGAGTGCACGCCCTGTCCCGACGGCTCCTCCACCCCCTATCTGCATTCCCGCAACCTCTCTGAGTGCAAAGGTAACCTTCTCTAAAGCGCTGCACAGGGACTGTGGCCGGAAGCTTCTGATATGTGGCAGCCTAGACAGAGCCAGTGCCTTCGCCCGGCTCGTCGACTTTAGCAATGCCACAGGGAACGAGGTTCACCCTTGAACCCGCATCCTTGTTGCAGAGCAGTGCAAGCCAGGGAGTTTCTCTGCCAGCGGCCTGGAGACGTGTGAGTCCTGCCCGCTGGGTCAGTACCAGCCTGGGTTCGGGTCCCGGCTCTGCCTCCCCTGTCCAGGAGAGAGCTCCACGGTGCACCGAGGAGCCGTGGATGCGGTTGAGTGTGGCAGTGAGTAATGGGGCGTGGGGGGGTTCTACTGTAATCCCAGCAGCAGACACCGATATGGTGACACCACTGGCCACTTGTGGCTCATCTCCTCGCAGTGCCCTGCTCCCCTGGACACTTCTCCCGCACGGGCCTGGCACCCTGCTACCCCTGTCCCAGGGACTACTACCAGCCGGAGGAGGGCCGCTCCTTCTGTCTGTCCTGCCCCTTCTACGGGACCACCAGTGTGACCGGAGCGGCCTCCATTCACCACTGCTCCAGTGAGTATCCCGGCAACTTAGCCCACTTCAACCCGCCCTGCTTCTTTTGGGAGAGTACCGCTCACATGCAAACTCGCGTGGAAGCTAAAGCATAGAATCCATCAGGTTCAGTAAGTCTCCTGGTTCCTAGACCCCTGTTTGAAGTTGGGCCTCATTATTCTCAAAAGTAGCTTCGGCATCTTCCAAGCATGTGTCTCTGCCCAGGCTTCGGATCCAGCTTCCTATCCAAGGAGCTGAGTGTGACCTCTGCCCCGGAAGCAGTCCATAAGAATTACCAAGCCAGTAGCCAGGTGCGTCAGATCCCGTCAGCTGCTCTTGGATTATTACATGCTATGCTCATAATCAGTACGGCACCAGTGAAACAACCTGCTTAATGGAATTTGTTTGCTTGTTTAATATGGTATTTTCAGCAGTCCATCGCCATGTTCGTGTTCTTGAGGAAATGCATAAACAGTGTGTGAAAGGATGTTACCTGGAAGTTCAGGGTGTGTGACTGGTGCTTTCCTTCTCAGCTATTCCACGAGTGCTTCCTGAATCCCTGTCAGAACGAGGGCACGTGCGAGGAGGTGGGAATTGGATATGTGTGCTCCTGCCTTCCAGGATTCACAGGTGACTGTGACGATCTAGGGTTACCCACGAGATTTTCTGGGTGGTGGACCTGCGTACGTTGGCAAACTTGAGGAAAGTTGTAGGATGTGAAGGTCTGAGTGGGAGGAACTGACCACTTCAAACTGGAAAGGCTCGTGGCAGTAGGGTGGACCTCACTCTTTGTAAGGAAAGTGACACCTTTTGTCCCTCACAGGATCCAAATGTGAGCAGGACATTGACGAGTGCGACTTGGCCCCCTGCCAAAATGGCGGGCACTGCATGGATGGCATAGGGGACTTCCAATGCCAGTGCCAATCTGGCTACGTAGGTATGTCTGCATGTGGGTCCTCACTGCCTCTTTCTGCAAAGGCACTAAGTGTATTGCCAATAAATTGCAGTTTTGACTCAGGCCAGTGGGGGGGGGGGGGGGGGCAGTGCCTCACGCTACCCCTCCCCAAACTTCGCCCATAACCATTTTAAAGATGCATGGATAGACATTAACGGCTGGTTTGCTAATGCTCCTGCTGGTGTCGTCAGGCACCCTCTGCGAAGTGGAGGTCAACGAGTGCAACTCCTCTCCCTGTCTCAATGATGGCCACTGTGTGGATGAGATCAACCACTATGTCTGCAGCTGCCCAGTAGGGTTCACAGGTGCGAATTGGGCTCCGCCCAGCTGGCCGTGATTGGTCACTGAATGTTCATGGACACATGTGAGAGATTGGGCTGCTCTTGACTGTCAATCATAAATCAAAAAGAGGTGATTGGTTCACATCTCTGGACAAGAACTGCTGATATACTTATGTTAAAAGTAATGAATCTGATCTGTAGCATGTGATAAAAATGTGGCATTAAAGTCTTTGTTAAGAAGGCAAACAGTGATATGAAGCAACCAAAACGTTATTTGCATTTTTTTTGTTTTTATTGAAAGGGGTCCACTGTGAGCTGGAGATTGACGAATGCCTGTCGAACCCGTGCCTCAACAAGGGCATCTGTGAGGACCTGGCGGGGACTTACGGCTGCACTTGTGCCCAGGGATTCGCCGGTGACAGCTGTGAGGTCAACGTGAATGAGTGCAAGAGCGCCCCCTGCCAGAATGGAGGCACTTGCTCAGACGGGGTCAATGACTTCACGTAAGTGTTCACCTGGTCTGCTTAGCAGGTAATCCAGTTCCCAGGATTACAAACAGAGCATATGTATGGCTTCCAGTGTGTTAATGTGGTATGTCCTGTCTGTGTCCTGCTGTAGTTAATTTGATTAATGCTGTAGAGTCATCTGTCTAACCCGCCAGCGTAATTTGCAAAGTGGTATGACATACTCCTCGCAAGACTGCCTATATAGACATAGGTAGAGATTGATGCCAGGAAGGATCAATACAGTGTATCCGTGAGGCCTGAGGAGTTTTACATGTGTTGCACAACACAGCCATTAGCTCAGGAGTTTAACTTTAATCAGTTATCCATGCATAAAAACATGGATCCTGCACCTTGTTCCTTCAGTTTCCTGGGGCAGGCTTGATGACCATGCCCTGGTTTGGTGCTGATGGTTATATGGATGGATGGACGGATGGATGGATGGTCAAGTCTCTTGGCACTGAACCCCCCCCCCGTGTAACACTGGTATCCATGGCCCAGGTGCAACTGCCCAGCTGGCTACACCGGCAAGCTGTGCCAGGTGGACGTGGACGAGTGCGCCCCAGGGCCCTGCCTGAACGGGGCCTCCTGCCAGAACAGCCCGGGCTCCTTCCTCTGCGTCTGCCACCCAGGCTTCAACGGAAGCAGGTGTGAGACAGGTATAGACGGCAGAGCAGGGGGGAGCCATATTGGCATGTTGTTTCCAGGGCGACCGAGCGGGGATGAAGTGTCAGTGTGACAGGACAGCCTCTTTAGGTGGAGGTATTATACTGCAGAGAGAGGCTTAAATACATATCTAACTGGACAGGCTTCAAAGTTACGTAATTTTACTTGATTTCGGATCCCCCACCCAGGCCCACAATGCTCTGGCCCGGATATGTTTATGCATAAGGCTGTTTCAACCCCCAGAAATGTCCTCCTCCTTTAACCTGGACTTTGAGGTGTCTGGTATCCATGGTTACGTCCTGCTGGACAGCGTCATACCCCCTCTGACGGCAATCACCTGCACCTTCTGGATGAAGTCGTCGGACAGCACCAACTACGGGACTCCCATCTCCTACGCCGTAGAAGACGGGAGCGACAATGCTTTCCTGCTGACCGACTATAACGGGTGAACCCCCAGCCCGCAAAAAGCCCCGGCCCCGAAAAAGGGGAATTGCACATCAAATCACCCCAACACTTTGTCAGATCTAGGTGGAATTATAATAGTTTGAACCTTAATGTTAAGCTGTTATTTTTGGCTTTAAATGTCCATCTGCTAACTCCTCATATGGTTAAATGAATACAGTTTGCCATATGAAGAATTCAGTTATGTTTTTGTTGACTTTACTTCCTGGATCTTGACTCTATGCCCAACCCAACCAGGAAGCTACTGTAGTTAGGGAACAACAGCCTATCTGGAATCTGGTAGCTTAAACAACTTGTGCTATTCGAGTTGGTTACCTGCAGTGAGGCTTGAAAGGTAAAAAAGTGCCAGCTGGTCTTCGGAATGACAGAGCTCTCTGTTCAGCTGGGTCCTGTACATCGACGGCAAGGAGCGCATCACGGACTGCCCGGCCGTCAACGATGGGCACTGGCATCACATCGGCGTGTCCTGGCGCAGCGTGGACGGGGACTGGAAAGTCTACATTGATGGGAAGCTGTCAGACGGGGGGAAGGACCTGTCAGTTGGTGGCACAATCCCAGGTTTGATGTTACATCACCATCGCGGCCGGTACTCTAAACATGAGTCATTAACCCAGGATGACTGACCCAGTGTGATTAACCTAGAGTGACTGGCCCAGAGTTATTAACCCAGAGTGATTAACCCAGAGTGATTGCCCCAGAGTGATTAACCCAGAGAGACTGCCCAGGAGTCATTAACCCAGAGTGACTGACCCAGAGTGATTAACCCAGAGTGACTGAACCAGAGTGATTAACCAAGAGTGACGGCCCCAGAGTTATTAACCCAGGAAGACTGACCCAGAGTGATTAATCCAGAGTGATTAAGACAGAGTGATTAACCCAGAGTGACTGCCCCAGAGTGATTAACCCAGAGTGACTGTCCCAGAGTTATTAACCCAGGAAGACTGACCCAGAGTGATTAAGCCAGAGTGATTAACCCAGAGTGACTGCCCCAGAGTGATTAACCCAGAGAGATTAAGCCAGAGTGATTAACCAAGAGTGACTGCTCCAGAGTGATTAACCCAGAGTGACTGAGCCAGAGTTATTAACCCAGGGAGACTGACCCCAGAGTGTTTAACCTACAGTCAATCATGTCTGGTTTCCTTTCCTTGTCCTGTTGGGAAGTATCCCCTACATTTGTCATGTATGACCATTCTGGGATTATTTGTGGTCAGTGCTCACCAGAAAGCGGGGATTTTGGGTCAGATTCATGAGCACTTTGCAGGGATTCCGTGGGAAATGTCTGGCCTCTGTTCTGCAGGTGGGGGGGCATTGGTGCTGGGCCAGGACCAAGACCAGAGGGGCACGGGCTTCAACCCAGTGGAGTCGTTTGTGGGCTCCCTCAGCCAGCTCAACCTGTGGGACCATGTTCTCACAGCCCAGCAAGTAATTGTGACACCGCGGGGGCCTGCTCCCACCACTCACAGGCGACACGCCCTGTCATTACATGGCTAATGACAAGCGTGCTCTGTACCCTGTCATACTGCGCTGCCTCCCAGCCCGTCCGTCTCTGCTCCTCCTCACTGCGGAAACAAGCCATCGAGTTTGACATGTTCCTCATGATGCCATGCCACATGCCTTTGAGCCCGACACTCTGCGTTTCACCCAGAGCCGCCTTAATCTCCTGTAGTGTGGTGAGCAGTGGGCCTCAGCACCACAAGCGGGCTGCGGCCCAAGCTAAGCTCCTGGGAAGGCTTCCCTCGCTATTAAATCGAAGGGGCTCTGATAATGACTTAATGAGAAGCAGAAACGCACAAGCGTTGTCAGGAAGAGCCCCTTCCACGAGACTGAACCATACTTGAAACCAGGGGTGGACAATCTTATCCGCAACAGGCCAGAGTGTATGCAGGTTTTCAGGATAACCTTTAGATCAGCTGTTCAGACCCAGATGAGAGGACTATTCAGCCAATCAGTCCCCAAATTAGTAATCTAATTTGGGAGTTTCAGCAAAATCCTTCACACACGACGGCCCTTTCTGCCCACCCCTGCTCTAAACAAAGCCCACTGCCAAATGGCTGAGCTCTACACTAAATACCGTCTCTTACTCAGCTGTGTGCAAACTCCACACACAGACTGAAGAGTGGAAATTGAACTCATGACCCTGAAGGTTTGAGGCTACAGTGCTCCCCCCTGAGGCATCCAGTGAAAATGCGATTTCAAATACTTACTAGTGCATATAAAACTTACCAAGATTAACTGATATTAAACAGATTCATAAGCCTTGCTCAGGTATTACTGAGCTAAACAGACATACCTGCTTCCTGTCATGCGCTGGATCAGAGCCTCTCTCCTCTCCTTTTTACGGGTCTAGCTGCATAATTAGCGGTATCTGTGGCTGGTTAACATGGGGCTGCTCGTTAAAGGGTGCCTCTGTGCTCTGTACATCTGCCAAACCCTCACGCCACAGATGCCTCACACACCCACGGTGACAGCACGTGTCTTCATGTGTAGATGTCACCCCAACTGCAGCTTGTGAGACATATGTACAGCCCGAGTCTTGTGTAGATGTTCACCCAGCACTCCTGTGTCGCAGATGAAGGCTCTGGCCACCAGCTGCCCTGAGGAGCTGCGAAGGGGCAGCGTCTTGGCATGGCCGGATTTCCTTAAAGGGGTCATTGGCAGGGTCAAGTCTACAGCCAAGAGCCCCTTTTGTGCAGGTACAGATATACTCACTGATACTGTGTCATGCCACAGATATGTTTATACTCACTGATACTGTCAAGTCACAGATATGCTTATACTCACTGATACTGTGTCACACTGCAGATATGAGTATACTCACTGACACTGTCACGCTACAGATATGCTTATACTCACTGATACTGTGTCACATTGCAGATATGCATATACTCACTGATACTGTCACACTACAGATATGAGTATAC
>JAODKL010000017.1:14481882-14500007 GCA_026780765.1 Petrocephalus schoutedeni
TTAGGGTTAGGGTTAGGTTGTCAGTAGCTTTGGGTTAATGAAGCACCCCTGACAACCTTGCTCTATGGTCTACATATTTTGTATGCAAGTTTAATTTTTATTGAGAGGTCACCCTCATGATTATGAGAGTGAAACGTTGTGTGGTGTGATGTTGTGCTGTCTGTTTTGTTCATTCTCTGTCTTTAAACAAATCAGAACCAGTCAAATGTCGGGACCCCGGCTACCCGGAGTTCGGTCACCGGGATGGGAGCAACTTCATCATGGGCAGCGAGGTGGTGTTTACCTGCGAGGAGGGCTATGAACTGATTGGTTCATCCCACATGCAGTGCACAGGGACTGGAGAGTGGAATGGCATCTTTCCATACTGCAAAGGTAATCAAACTGATCAAATACAAAGGACCAATGGGGAACTCAGAATTGCCAAGAAGGCGGGACATACCTTTGATGGGCATTTGGGTTCTGCTTTAGGTGCCAAGTGCAATATTAAGAGTGATTCATAGTCTATCCGGAGTGGGTGGGATTTACGTTTAGTATAAGGGGAGCAAACATTGATTTAATCGTAGACCAGAAAGACTCTGTGGTTCATTCTGCTCCATGCACTCAAGCGGCTAACGTAGAGCGCCACATTGTGAACAGGTGTACCTGAGTAATATCTGCATCACCATCCCTTCTCCAGCCCTCTCCTGTGGAAAGCCCCCTGTTCCGGATAATTCCATCGTCAAGGGGAACAACTTCACTTTCGGAAGCAAGGTGACTTTCAGGTATCATGTCAGATATCTCAAGAAAGTATGTCACAGTGTCCTGAGACTTTAAAAAGAAAAGGACATTATCAGGGTGTCTTTTAATGAAAAACTGTACCTTTAAATTCAACATTAAGGACATGTGTTTTATTTGATTACTCAAGATTGGCTTCTTGCCGAATATTAAAAACCTGTAAGTCTGTTCAGATATTTAATAAAAATCTCATTTGTTAACCCAGGTGTCTGAGGTAATAAACAGTGTAATTTTGTAATTTAATAACTATCTACAAAAAGACGCTGTTGGAGTTTCCCTGTCAAGGACATTCAAGTACATCTGAGTACTGTACTTGTTCCATTATTCCTGATGATGTTGGCCCTGTGACTTTTTCCAGCTGCAAGAAAGGGTTTTTCTCATGGGGCCCAGCAGAGATTGAATGCCTGGCCAACCTGAAATGGAATAGATTGCCCCCTGCCTGTGAACCTGTGACCTGCAACGAGCCCCCATATGTTAAACATGGAAATGCCACAGGCACTAAGAGAACATATCGGTCCACTGTCACCTACACCTGTGCGGAGGGGTACAGGTAAGAGGACCATCAATAGTTATCCTTTCTTAAGTGTTGTGGCTGATGTCACTGTGACTGTCTGTCCCTTGATTTGGTAAGCTAAGTAAAACTTTATGGATGGATGGATGGAAAGGTGTGTGCCTTGCCTATGAGTGGGTAGCTGATTGTCTGGCCTATGAGGAGCTAGATGTGTGCCTGGCCTATGAGGTGATAGGTGGATGCCTGGCCTATGAGGAAACAGGCAGCTGCGATGCTGAATAACTGGAAGCTGGTCCCAAGACTGCAGGGTCCTGCAGACGTATCCTGTGAGGCTTCCGGAGAGTGGAGCACGCCGGTGCCACAGTGCGCCGTGGTGGACTGCGGCGAGCCGCCCGCGTTGCCAGATGCCACAGCTGTGGGCAGTAACTTCACCTTGGGGAGTCACGTGCATTATACCTGTAAGGAAGGGTAAGAACACCACTCTTTATGATTTTACCTTATAACAGGCAACTGCTGCCGCCCTGGTGGCCTGATGCCGTCCTCCCCCCGACTCTACCCACAGATACACACTGCTGGACCCGCAGACCCGCGAATGCCTTCCAACCGGCCACTGGAGCCAGAGCTCTGCCCAGTGTGTGCCAATCTCCTGTGGGCCCCCTCCCGACGTGGAACATGCCCTATACCAACAGTCCGGCCATCAGCTCTTCGGAGACACAGCTATATACTTCTGCAACGATGGCTACACCGCCGGCAACAACTCCAAGGTCCTCTGCAACGCCCAGGGCCAGTGGCTGCCACCCCAGGGCCACGAGAGTCCCAGCTGCATTGCTAACTTTTGCCAGCCCCCACCGAACCTGCCCCACGCCATCCTGGACTCGGCCTCCACCAGCAGGCCCGCCAAGTACGGCAGCAACACAGAGGTCAGCTACAAGTGCGAGGAGGGCTTTACGCTCAACACCACGGCCACGCTGAGGTGCATGCTGGGAGGAGAGTGGGTGCCCTCCCCCTTCGACGTCAGCTGTGTGCCCGTGCGCTGCTCGAAGCCCGAGTCCATCGCCCGAGGGTACGTGAGCGGCACCAACTACAGCTTCGGGGCCATGGTGGCGTATAGCTGTGACAAGGGCTTCATGATCCATGGGGAGAAGAGGAGAAGCTGCCAGGCGAATGGCGAGTGGGGCGGGGCTCTGCCCTCCTGCCAGCCCGTGTCCTGCTCCAACCCCCCTCTCCTGACTAATGGCTACATCACGGTAATCATTTTATCACCATATCAGACAAAGTGTACAAATATGCTTCCGGGACCCAGCAGTTCATTTTTGTTTGCTATAAAAGACGTTGTGGTTCTGCTCATGTCCCTCATACTACACAAGCCACTCTATTAAGTCCTGTTCTTGCTTTAAGATGCCATCACATGTCTAGGGGTGTGACCCTGCCGACTTCCTCTTCCTGTTACATCAATATTTTAACCAATATTAAAATTGGATCTCAGGAAGATATCAAGCAGTGGTACATTTACTAGGCGTTCGGGGTTAAGTGCCTCTCTCTTATATTTAATTATGATTTCTTGTGGTTCACAGACTAAAAGCCGCTTCGTGTTCAACAGCCGAGTGACATACGCCTGTAACCCCGGGTACGAGCTGAGGGGCAGTCCGAACCGCACGTGCCAGGCCAACAGGCAGTGGTCTAATGAGGAGCAGTCGTGCGTCCCACTCACCTGTGAAGTCCCTCCCAACATCCCCCAT
This sequence comes from Petrocephalus schoutedeni, assembly GCA_026780765.1. NCBI lineage: Eukaryota > Metazoa > Chordata > Actinopteri > Osteoglossiformes > Mormyridae > Petrocephalus > Petrocephalus schoutedeni. Next base: position 14,484,907 of record JAODKL010000017.1, read on the forward strand.
GGGAGTTATAAGGCCGAGGCCCTCACGGTGGGGAGCAAGGTGGAGTACGTCTGTGACGAGGGCTACGAGCTGATGGGAGATGCCGTCTGGACCTGTCTGAAGGACGGCAAGTGGGATAAGGGCCGGACCCAGTGCAAGCCGGTCCAGTGCCCAGAGCCTCCCTTGGAGGAGAGCCACCTGGTACTGAAGAGCCTTGACTCACGCACGGTCCAGCTCTTCTGCGAGGACGGCTACGTACTGTACGGGGCCCAGGTCCTCCGCTGCACTCAGACGCAGGAGTGGAACGACACCTTCCCCGTCTGCAAGCAGGTTTTCTGTGGACCGCCCCCCAAGGTGTCTTACGGGGACCCCTTATCCACAGCCACGAGCTACGGGAGCGTGGTGGCCTACTCCTGCATGGACGGCTTCACGCTGAGGAAGGAGACCTCAGTGCGGTGCCAGGTGGATGGTCGGTGGAGCGAGCCATTGCCGGACTGCAGCCCAGTGGAGTGCCCACAGCCACCTGAAATCCTCAACGGTATTGTGGACGTTCAAGGCCTGATGTACCTAAGCCCCGCCATCTACAGCTGTAAGCCTGGGTACAACCTCGAGGGGAATTCCACAGTGCTGTGTGGCTCTGATGGCCTCTGGATGGGTGCCACGCCACTTTGCCAGCCTGTGGAGTGTGGCCCACCCAAGGAGATCGCTAATGGCATGGTCTCATACTCCCATCTCCAGTTTGGCCATGCCATCAGCTACACGTGCAACAGGGGCTACCGGCTGGAGGGGCCTGAGACATTGAGCTGCTTGGAGACGGGTGAGTGGGACAAGGAGACCCCCGTGTGCGTGCAAATCTATTGCACGCCTCCGGAGCCCATTCCCAACGGCTTCCTGGAAGGTCGCGAGCGCAAGTTTGGCGTCACTATCTTCTACAGCTGCTTCCCAGGATTCCAGCTCGAGGGCCAGAACTATCTGACCTGTGAGGAGTCCGGCTGGTCCAGCCTGACCCCCTCGTGCGTGCTGACGGACTGTGGCCTGCCCCCGCACATCGACTTCGGGGAGTATGTCAAAGTCGTGGATTCCGCCGCCGACCACGGTGGAGCTGATTACATCTTAGCTGGATCCATATCCCAGGCCGACACCAGCTTTCTGCATGGCACCACGGTGGAGTACCGCTGCCAGCCAGGGTACGAGCTGGTCGGGGTGTCCGAACTCATGTGCAAGGAGGACGGGGCATGGAACGGGACGGCCCCTGTCTGCCTTCCGGCTGAGTGTGAGCCCCCAGAGAGCCCCGAACATGGCTACATAACTGTCACAGATGTTGCTCTGGGTGGTTTGGTCCAGTACAGCTGTGACAAGGGCTACGAGCTGGTGGGTCAGACCATCCGCCAGTGCGTCTCAGGCCGGCGCTGGAGTGACAGTGCCCCAAGCTGCAGTCCAGTCTCATGCGGACACCCCGTGGAAATTGCTGATGGTTCTGTCCAAGGAGACTCTTTCCTGTATCCCAGTGTCATCCACTATAGCTGCCTGCCTGGGTTTGTACTGCTGGGTAGCAAAAGCAGTGCTTGCCAGCCTGATGGACGCTGGAGCAATGAGCCCCCCCAGTGTGTCCCTGTGTCATGCGACCCCCCATTGGTGTCAGACAACATCACAGTGGAAGGAACTGAATACACCTTTAATAAACAGCTGGTGTTCAGCTGCAAGTCCGGGTTTGTGCTGCAGGGGGCGCCTAATAGTGTTTGTTTAGCTGATGGTAGCTGGAGCCATCCAAGTCCCCAGTGTCTGCCGGCATTTTGCGGGAGACCTCCAGTTGGCCCAAGCAGCCATCTGCATGGGTTTAACTTCGGGTTCAACGACAAAGTGAATTACACTTGCGATGAGGGCTACACCCTGATAGGGAATCCTGTGCTTTTGTGTCAGGGAAATGGATTATGGGATGCCCCAACTCCCCGGTGCTTGATTGTGTCATGTGACCCTCCTGAGGACATCAGCCATGGCTTTTTTAATGGGTCCAGCTTTAATTTCGGAGATGTGGTAGAAATCGTGTGCTTTCCCGGATATGAGGCTGTGGGAAACCCCTTCCTGCAGTGCTCAGCTAAGGGGACGTGGGTTGGCGCCATGCCCCAGTGCAGGCCCTGCACGTGTGAGCCTCCTGTCCTGAAGTTTGGGGCCGTGCTGGGCCAGGAGCACAACTGTGGGGACCAGGTCAGGTTCATCTGTGATGCCGGCTACAGGCTGCTGGGCCCTGCCAATGCCACTTGCGAGAGGGGTAGGGTTTGGAGCCCTGGTGTGCCAGTCTGCACCAGAGGGAGATGTTCAGCCCCTCCACCCACAGTGCTCAACGCTGTCCTGCAGGGGAGTAGCTCCACCTATCCGGACATGGTAACCTACAGGTGCATGCCTGGGTACCAGATGGCCCACTACAGCCCCGTCACCTGCACCGGGACTGGTGGGTGGAGTAAGCCTACCTTCTCTTGTTTGCCAATGTTGTGTGGGGCACCACCTACCATCCCAAATGCAGAGGTCATCGGAGACAAGTTCACCTTTGGGAGTCAAGTACAGTACAGGTAAGGTGAGAGCCTCAACTCTAGTTGGAAATGGCTAACCCACTAACTGGAAAAGAATGTGGCTAAATTAGCTTTCACAGTCCACTGTTTACTCACAGTTATCAAGTAGCATGACAGATACACTGGGTATTGTAGTTGTGTCCAAAAGAGTGTGTTTCAGGTCCTCCTGCAGTGGCGTACCTACCGAGATTCCCATATTTGATGTCTGTGGCCAGATGGACCAGCCTATTCCTTCATTTGGGTTGGGTAGATGGCTGGGTTCCTCCTCATTCCTCTACACTGACACTGCTGGCAATGCATTTCATCCACACATCTCAGCTAATACCACGAAAGCAGTGGACTCTGGGCCTCAACTCTGGCATAGTGTTGGATTAGTCTGGATTAGTTAGCATTAACCAGCTATTACAGACTGGGTAAAAATGTGGAAAATTAATCTCTAATTTTAATCTTTTAGTCTCTAATTAATCTTTAATTTATTAAACAGTTTTGAAAAGTCACATTAGTGTGGGTGTTCAGGGTTCCTATAATGTATGAACAGGTGTGGAATTTGATTTTGGTGTTTTCTAAGTATGGAAAAAGGAAAAAGTGTGGAAATCTTTTGGTATTTCCATACTCTTGGAACAATTAGACCTACCTTGTATTTTAAACAAAACATCTGAGTTTAAACTGAGTTCAATGTTTTTGATAAAATCACGGATGTGAATGAGCCTAGGGCACATGTTAAAGAGCAACGTCCCAAACAAAGGAGCTGGGGTGTGTGGGGGGCGGGGGGGGGGGATGCTTAATTAATCCCCAGCAAGAATTATTGATGTAAGTCTGCTTGGCTTCCCAAATATTCTGACTGGTTGGTTAAGGGTCTCAAATGTGAATGGAAAATTAATCACAGAGTATGTGTCAAGTTGATCAACATTTGAGGGTGTGATCTGAGGGCGTGGCATGGTGCAAGAGGGGAGTGAGAGTGACGATTCACTGGCGGCTCTGAAATGGGGTTTATTGGGGAAAACAGAACTAGATAATCTATAAAATTAACAGATCATGAGGGGCAAGAAAGCAAGAAACCAAGACTACACATGACTGGGGAGCAGGACTAAGACCACCGGACAGAACATTAACCATACAATACACAACAACTCACTAGAGAATGGGACACAGGCAGGCATTTAAATACACTGGGACTAACAAGGAGGGACAGGTGCACAACGCAAGACAATTAACCAGTCAGGGAAGGTGCAGGACAACGAGCAGATGGAGCGATTAACACGAGGGCTAGGAAACAAACGAGGCACAGGTGAAGTAACCAAAGCTGATGAAGACAAAAGCTAAGGAACCAAGGAGACCTGAAACTGAGGATGCACATGGGGAACACTACACTAAAGAAGATGAAGAAACAGAGAACCAAAAGCACCAGGAGGGAAAATCTAGAACAGGAAACTCAAAAGGGAAAAAACAGGACACTGGGGAACAAACACAAAATAACAGATGATCCAAGATACAAACAAGCCACACGCTCAGACCACTGAGCTATGCAGCAGTCTGGGGGAGCAAGGGCAACACACTAGGGGCAAGCAATAGCGAGGAGGTCAGGATGGCCAGTGACACCTGCTGGCCAGCATGGGAGGAAACACAAAGGGAAGGGTAGGATGGGCCCCGACCCTGACACATGGAGGGCGTTGCCATCTGGTTGCAGCCAGTCACCGTTCCTGGCAAGATGGGCAGCAGCCCTGGGCAGCATATTCTGAGGGACGCCGACTAAGTGAATCACAGGTGGCCAGCCGCTCGGTGCCTGGGATCGTCAGCCTTTCTCTCATGTGTCCCTGGCCAGGCTTGTATGTGTCTGTGGTAAAAAACAGCATAGGCTACGCTGTTAAATAGCATGTAGCATGTGTGTGATAAACATTTTGATCACAATGTCTGTTACAATTTGCTATGGTACTGACCCCTGCCTTATACACTCTGGGAATTTTTAAATGGAAACTGCATAGGAACCCTGGTAATGAAATGCCGCGGCTGTCTCTGTAGATGCCAGGAAGGATTCCACCTCAGCAGCGTGGGGGACACCCTGAGCTGCCTAAGTGATGGCACCTGGTCGCCGAGCGGCGTGCGCTGTACGCCAGCGCCCTGCGCCCTGCCCCACAACCTGACGCGCATCCTCGTCCTGGGCGAGGAGCTCACCCCGGTCGGGAGCACCGTCACCCTGTCCTGCCAGGAAGGCTTTAAGCTTGAGGGGCCCGCGACGTCCGAATGCCAGGCACGTGTGCATTTTTTTAAACTCTAGGCCTCCATGTCAAACGATCACAGAAAGACAACTGACCGTCGGCACTGCCTGGCTGTTGTTCGATGCAGCATGGTGGCCGGTGGGATCCGGGCTTCTCGGCGGAGTTCTGTGAGCCGGTCAGCTGTGGGGAACCGCCACTCCCTAAGAACGGCCACGTTATAGGTGACAGCTTCAGCTACGGGGACACTGTCACCTTTAAGTGTCTGCCTGGCTTCACAGCACAGGTACGGGATATTAACACTTTGTAACTGAGTGGACACTCTTATCAGAAGCAACGTACACCTCGAAGTAGGATCAGACAGTCCCAGGAGTAATTGGGGCTTAGGGGCCTCTCTCAGGGGCCCGACAGAGAAGACGCTCTGCTGATTCTGAGGTTTGAACCAGAGACCTTATAATTACGGGCACAGCGGCCTGGCTGGCTGAGCAGAATCAGCTCCCTTGGAATGTGCTACCAAATGGTCAGTAAGTCATGGCTATAGGTAATATACCTTTATGCCCAGCAGGGGGAGGCCTTTCAGACATGCCAGAGCGATGGGTCATGGAGCGGTGTGCGTCCTGTGTGTGAGGGTAAGGGAATAATGAGATAATGAGATGAAGGCATGTTACAGTATGTAGGCATGTAAAGTATGGTAAAATTGTTGTCCTGTTTTTTTACCACAAGCCATTTCCTGTGGACCCCCTCCAGTGGTGGAGGGTGCAGTTGCTCTGGCCTCGGGGGAGACATACCAGAGGAATGTTAGTTATGTGTGCAACTCAGGGCTTCATCTGGTTGGCCCACAGAACCTCACCTGCCTGTCCAACAGTACATGGAGCCTACCGACTCCAAAGTGTGAGGGTAGGTAAAGTGCAATACCATACTCAAACTGTGATGTATGTGTAAAATCTTCATCTAAACATACACTCAGCTGCCTTTATATTTGGTACGCCTATAGAGCTACCTCAAGGGCTGACAATGGTGCACTCATAGATCCCGTTCAGTTCGCCGCTGTTTTTTTTGCGGGCGGCCTTGCTGTTAGCTTTACCGAGCCTGGCCATTCTCCTCTGACCCCACTCATTAAAGCCAGCTTTTCACCCCCAGACCTCCCCCCGACTGGATGTTTTTTGTTCATCACACCATTCTCTGTAAACACACTTTCGTTTATCAAAATCCCAGGAGCACGGCTCATTCCGAGATGCTGGAGCCACCATCTCCAGCAGCAGCAGTCACACCATGTTTAAAATCCCCTAGATAACTCAGTTTAGCTATCATAATACATAGCCAGACAGCGACTGAACCAGATTAATGTAGGCACTGGCTGTTTACATTAGCAGCTACGTACACCTAATAAAATACCCCTCTGTGTATATAGAGACCCAGCGGAATCTCTCTCTGTTTGTCACAGCTGCTGTGGGCTGCCAGGATCCCATAGAACTGCTCAATGGGAGACTGCTGGTGCACAACTTCACCACTGGGCGCAGCATTGAGTTCCAGTGTGACAAGGGCTACACCCTGCAGGGGGAAGCCCAGCTCCTCTGCCTGGCCGACGGCTTGTGGGATTCCCCATTCCCCACGTGCGCACGTATGTCCCATATAAACTCATTAGCATAATGAGAATCCCATTAGCTGCTAGGGATGCCACGGTTTCAGCTGCAGTTATCAAAAGGACTTGTCCGGAAAGTCCGTGGTGATGGCATCACAAGGTGCCCACACCCGGGTCCGGTCATGATGCACATGGCCACATGGCCGCGTGACCCCTGATTCCCCTGCCCCCGCAGCCAAGCCCTGCCCCCCGCCCCCCGGCCTGCTCGACCTGAACGCTAACACCTCCGGGAGGGTCTTCTTCGTGGGGGAGACGGTGCTGGTCAGCTGTCCAAAGGGGCACCGGAGTCAGGGTGCTGTCACCGTCACCTGCGGGAGCGACCAGATGTGGGCCCCCACGGGGGCCGTGTGCGAGAGTGAGTAGCCTTTAGGGGGGGGCGGGGGTGGGTAATAGTGATGGGAGGGGCCTCCGCATGCTAGCTGGGTTGTGTGGCGGTTTTGTGCCTGTGGAGGATGAGCATTGAGGGCCAGAGTGGGGATGGCCGCTGGTCCGCGAGCAGGGAAGCACGACGCAGCGTGACAGCCATGCATCTCCTGCAAAGAGACTGATGTGCTATGCAGTCTCTGCAGACATCTCGTGTCTGAAGTCTGCCTTGTAGGCCTTGCAGTAGATGTGCCCTGACACCCTGGGATTCTGAAAGATTCCCCAGCACGTTCAGTAAGGATAGGGGTGTCGTTTAAATTAGGAGAGTGAATCACTCATTGTCAGCTGGATTAAAAAGAGGTTTGCTGTGTTTCACTCGCCCTTCGGCTGGCGCTGTGAGGTCAGCAAGACCCGGTTCACCTTCCCCTTTCTTCCCTCTTGCATGGTCAGTGTGACTTTGGTGTTCGAGTGACTTTGGTTGCTCTTGTTTTCCAGGAAACCGCAGAGAGTCTGATCTGATGCTTGTACTCGTGTCTAACCCTAACCAAAGCCACACAGGGCCACATTCTCCCTGTCTCTGCTGCAGAGGTAGATAGTTCAGGTACAGAAAGTAAAAACCCAGATCGAGATTTCGTTTCAATCAACCAGCTGTGTTCTCTGTCACTGTGTCTCTTTATGCTCACCTGGTTGGTTGAAACAAAATCTAGTTCATTACTTTCTAGACCTGAACTATCCACCTCTGCAGTAAAGATGGATCCTGTTTGCAGGCCTTCATGCGTGTGCATGCATGTGGAAGTACATGCGTCTAGGTGTGCTTTCTGTGTGCTTGTGTTTGTGGGTGTGTGCGTGTCCCTGCATGACCTGATCTCCACTTAAGCTATTCTGTCAGTTACCCCACCAAAAAACTAAAAAACATTGCTTGCTAGTTTGAATAGAGTAAAAACAAATAGATATGATATTAGCATTGTTACCATATTAAATATATGGTGTTGTGCTTTTATGAATACAAAGAAACAATAAAAAGAATGAAAGCACTCAGGGGCCAAATCATGGATTTGGTATACCGTACCAACAAGTACCTCTAGATAGGCCAAACCAATGGATTTCGGAATTCCTGATTGAGGAAGATGTGTAGAACGCAGAGCACTGGACAGGGTGGGGTGGTGCTGCTGGTGGTCCGGCTTGACTCAGACAGCCTCTCCCTTGCTTGCGTGCAGGGGTCTCCTGCGGCCCCCCCCGCCACGTGAGCAATGGCATGGTGCGGGGGGCCGTCTTCCAGTACGGGGACCTGGCCCTATACTCCTGCTTCAGGGGGTATGCTATGGAGGGTGCCAGCAGGAGCAGGTGCCTGGAGAATGGGACCTGGAGCCCCGCCCCCGCGTGCAGAGGTAGAGCGTCTTGCAGGCCTGCCTTGTCGTTCACCAGCTGCACTCCGGCACTGGCACCAGAACCGGCATCACGCAGAACCTGCAGCTTGACAAAAGTGCAAAGGGAATCCTTGATATCTGATGGTTCCAGGTCATACCTAGAACATCAAAGACGACATTAGGCAACCTAAAGTGTCAATTTTGTTGCCATGGAGAATGGTTCTATCATGTTGCACCATAATGGAACATCCTGACCCTCTAGCCATATAGCCATCAGGGTTTCCTGTGTTCTCACGGTGGTATCCAGGCCAAAAGCATGCTGGGAGACTCAGTGTAAAGCATGGTCGTGAAGCACGCAGATGCATGAACAGTGCATGGCCTTTTTTTTTTGATGTTGGTGGACAGTGAGGAAGTAAAAGGGACTAAACCCTGGCCTGACTTGGGGTCCTGTGGACGGCAGTGCCTTAAAACCCAGGTGAAAGCACACTGCTGTGTTTGCCTGTTCCAGCCACCTGCTGGCTCCACTGCCAGAATGGAGGCCTGTGCCAGAGGCCCAACGTTTGCTCCTGCCCTGAGGGCTGGATGGGTCGGCTGTGCGAGGAGCGTGAGTACTCACTCGCACACTCAGTCACACTCACCTACTGATTCATTCATTGACACACTCACATACTCATTCACATACTCCAGAGGCCCAACACTTGCTTCTGCCCCAAGGGCTGGATTGGCCAGCTGAGTACTCACTCGCTGAGTACTCATTCACTTACTCACTCACTAACTCACTAATTTGCTCCCTCACTCGCATCCAATGACTGAGTCACTCATTCAGGCACTCACACCCTCATTCATTGACACTTACTAACACACTCACTCATTTACTCAGTCGCACACTCACACACTCACTCTCGCACTCACTCACTGTCTCACTCAGTCACAGACACACTCACACTCACTGTCGCACTCACTTACTCATTCACTCACTCGTTCACACACTCACTAATTTACTCACTGTCGCTGATTCACTCATTCACACTCATTCATTTACTCACTCAGTCACTGACATACCCACAATCACTTGTCACACTCACTCACTCACTCATTCACTCACACACTCACTAATTTACTCAATCACTAACACACTCACTCAGTCACATTGGCACTTACTCATTCAATCACACATTCACTTATAAACTACCACTCCATCATACTACTACTTGCATACTCACTTTTTTCTGCACAGCTAACTCACCTGTTCACATCTTTCTTTATTTACTTACAGACAGGCCGCCTCTGATTTCATTCAGCCATTTCATTCATGATTAATTTCCTCACTTCAAATGACACGTAAAGCTTTAAAGCCTGTAAATATCTGTCACTTTCCTTAACCCAGCCATCTGCATCCTGCCGTGCCTCAACGGGGGGCGCTGTGTGGCCCCTTATCAGTGCGAGTGTCCCGCAGGATGGACCGGCACGCGCTGCCACAGCGGTGAGCTCCCTGGCCCTCCCAGAGGACGCCTAAACTTACCACATCCTCTTCAATGGAAATCTTTAAAAATAGGAATGTGACCCTTTATTGCTTTTTGCAGTTGGGTGCAAAGGTTCAGATACCTCAGATATCTTGTTCAAATTCTGCAGACGTCTGCTAAGTTTCCTTAAAAAGTTTTTAAGAATATTTTGGAAGCGATGCCTTGGCTCCAGGCTGGCAACCTTTTTTTTCATTCACACACAGTAAGCCGGTGACTTGAAGAGTTAATACAGCGCCCTGTGCCCAGAACAAATTTTGTATTATTGGCACTACAGTGGCACTGTGACAGGGATTAACATATTTCATTGTGAATAATCTTCCTGCATTATCTCCCAGTGTGTGCCAAATTCCAAAACGTTTGCCTCAGATTCCAATAGCTGTGTGTGACTGCATCATTTCTGCAAGCAGTATCTGGAGCAAATATTTACCTATTGCTGCATCAGGGGTGTTCTGCCTGCAAAGAATGCTTATGAGGGTATATGTTATCAGCTTCTTGCTGTGAGGTTAAGTTGGTCCTTGGTGTTGTCAGATGAGTGTGGAGCGGCAATTGCATTCTTTTATTTCTTCTTTCTTCAGCTGTGTGTTCATCGCCATGTTTGAATGGCGGGAGATGCATCAGGCCTAATAGGTGTCACTGCACTTCGGGATGGAGCGGGCACGACTGCTCGAGGTAAGTGAGTGATCACCGCCGCCACCAGGGGGCGCTCCCACACACGACCCATTAGCAGTATGAGCACGTACCTGACTCAATGTCTTTGTACAGCCCCATTTCCAAAAACGTTATGACGCGGTGTAAAATGTAAGTGTAAGTGATTGTCCTGTCCAGTCGTGGTTTCCGGCCTTCTCCCTAGCTTACAGAGATTTCTCCAGATTCTCTGAATCTTTTAATGATATTATGTACTGTAGATAGTGAAATTCCCAAATTCTTTGTAGCATTATTCATTATTCATAAATTGTTGAATCTTCTTACTGACCTGTTGCCAGCTGACCTAAGTAGTTGTGAGATGTTCTGCCAGCATTACCCAACTTCTCCAGTCTTTTCTTGCTCGTGTCCCAACTTTTTTAAAACCTGTTGCGGGCATCAAATTTAAATTGAGCATATATTTGTGATAAAACAATAAAGAAAATTGCTTAGTTTCATTATTTGAAATGTTGTCTTTATTCTATTTTCAATTAAATATTGCATTCTGTTTTTATTTGCATTTTACACGGCCTCCCAACGTTTTTGTGCTCATTGGCTGGCTCACTGTCATGTTTCATTTAGGAAAACAGTGGGTGTGAGTAATATTCGGCAGAGAGATACTTTCACTTATATGTTTTATGATTCACGCATATTATATTACATTACTTAGATCGTTCACAGTGTAAGGTGAGAATAAATGCTTGTTTCCGTAGTTCAAGCAACAGTTTTAAAATAACATTAAAGATACTTCCCAATGACCATATCCAGGATTACTGACTAGAAAATGGATGGATGGAGGAATGGATGGATTAAAGAAAGTACCAACCACTCAGCCACTGGTGTGCTGCAGACCACATGAGTTCTAGCAATCTGAATCAATCTGAATCAATCATTCTCTAGAGAAAAACAGGACTACTGCATTTTTAGCACTTAAACGCATGTTGTCCCGGTATGTTAACTTTACCTTCAGTCACACAGAGATGTAAATAAAGGAACCATTGCCTGTTGTTAAAAGTTCTGATTGTGTAAAAGTCTTGGAATGAAAATGTTTAAATGATCTCCATATATGTGTAAAACTATGGTCTTATGTCTGTCAAAGACTGTCAGCTTAGCCATTTCCAAACCTCCCCTAAAGTCATCCCGGTATTTGCAGGGACCATCCATAAGTTTTGACTCGACCACTAGCATGCAATTGTGTTCTTCTGAGCTGATATACACTATACTACCCAGATAAATAAATATAAACACTTCTCGACAGCCTTTGCAAGACTTTGCATTTAATCTTTCTTTCCACTTTCAGGAAAAGAAAACCAGGATTTAATTTTTAAGATGGAGTCACTACTCACCATAACATTGTATTTCCGCCGAGGTACATGTGGAACATAATTTCATAATGTAAACCATCAGTTTCCTTTTTTAAAATACTTTTTTTGTAAAATAAAAGCTGTATTTTTTCATATAGAAACCAACAGTATTAATTGTATGCTGCTATATGCTTTTACTATGTGTAAAAACAGATGTGATTGTGCAATGTATATGTGTAAACAATTCTCATGTTTTTATTAAACCATGAAAATTAATCTGGCAGTATGTTCAGGTTGTTAATTAGTGCAAATCTCACAAAGAAATGTTTATATAAAATTCCTCATTACTTTGGACTTTCAGTTCTTAATTGCCGTCTACTGGATGTATAAGTATTACGTTGACTCATCTTCATAATGAGTGATTTATTAAAAAAAGGGTATTCACCCAATTACACACTGTGATTGTGCCGCTTCTTGCTCCTGTGCTCAAGGCTGCACTATATTCCCTTATCAGATGTTTCTCCAGCATTACTGTGCTTCTACTTCCCGGGTCATTCCATGTCGCGAATGGAGTCCACAGGCCCAGGACGACCCCGAGAGCCGGGCCCCGCTGCTTTCCCGGAAACGATACGCTAAACCGGGGAGTGATCGGCGTCAGTCACCCACAGGCAGTCAGACTGCCACGGGCAGATTAATCACCAGCAGTGCCTCGGGAGAGCGTCGCAAATGAAAACACAGTGACACGCAGGCACTTGGAGTCCATGCCAGTTTATTAGTAACAGTAAAAAAAAAAAAAAAATGCCGCAAGGCACTTTGACTTAAAAAAAAAAAAGTGAAAAACGAACAGTATTATCGCCGTACAATGGAGTGAAGAGCCTAATTATCAAAGAATCTGAAGCAGCGAGTTCACTATACGCCTGGTGCATATCATGCTGTCTGAACAAAGAGTGTGCGTTACCCGCAGAATGCATGGCGTACGCGTCTCCATTCAAGCAACAGGAACACCAGGAACCAGAAACAAGACATTTTGGAGATGAAGGAGGCTGAGGCTTATACAGTATTTATGTTTGCTACAGACGCCTAGGTGGATGAGGAGGCTTCATTTATGATCATTCAGCTTCTCCTCTAGTTTGGCCTGGTTGCATCCGGAGAACTCGTCGATCTAGAACAAAGGACAAGGCGAGGCAAGGGTTGGTTGGGCGCACAAGGGACTAAGAGAGGAGCACAGTAAAACATTCGGCCTGCAAATGGCATTTCCTGAATGGGAGATGAATTCCATAAAAGTGTGGGCAGGCTACATTCTACTACCAGCGTTTTGCTGTCGAGAAGGTGGATCTCCGCACATCAAGAACAGAGGAATGACATTTTTGCTGAAAGGGATTCAAGCACAAGTGTACTAATAAAATGCAATGTTGATAATGCAGAAATTACCTTCTTTCCATTCTTATAGAAGTGGAAAGTGGGCATGCAACTGATGTCACAAAAGCTGGCCACATCCTGCAATGAAAAGCAACATAGTTAATAGTGACCTCCACTATAGAACCTGCACAACACATCCAACTTGGCTAGCCAGCATAGAACCTGAGCTGGCCAATCACCTACTGCGGATCCTGAGTTTACCAACCAGCTAATGTGGATCTCAACCTAAAGAATTGACATCAAGAAAGCCCCACAGCAAAAGGTAATGCACCAAGAAGGAGAGAAGACAGGCATGCACTCCCCAAGCACAAAGATCTGAGGATGGCAAACAACCAATGGGCTCCACTTACCTGGGCGTCGTCCACATCAACCTTCAGAAACACAACGTGTTTGTTGTCTGGATTTTCGGAGAGAGACTGGTGAGCAAAAACAGTAACAGGATAGATTAGAGCTGCTCTCTCTTTCCCAAGAGCTCAGCCAGCACTGGACACTTACATCACCTGTTAATCACTTACAGTATGACCATGTTCCTCATTTCAGAGAAGCTGCATAACAATACTGTGGTACTTTTTGCAATCGTTACTGGCAAAACACTGCTACCCAAAATAGTAAACTTTTGGTAATCAGAGAGGCTGGGAACTGTCCTCAATTCCTTACTGTACAACCTGATCTTTTGCAAAAAGAAATTTCAGACATCCAGTAGAGCCAGGAATAGGCTGTTTACGCGATGTCCTCATTATTACAGCCATCAGTAGTCGAGGGTGGAGAAGACTTCCTCTATGGTTGCCAAGCAATGGTAAACAACAGATCTCTGGGCTGGCCTTCTGCTTTCATTAATTTCAGCATTATGCAGATTTGGTTTGAAGATGCATTCCTAATCGCCCCCTCCCCCAGCCAATGCTCTAGGGATTATTTGGCAGCATCAGATATATAAAGTTATACAGACAGTGTGTAATGTCAGATAAAAGGTTCCCGGTAATGCTCACTTTATAGAATGGGGCGATGCTTTGACAAGGACCACACCAAACTGCAGTGAAGTCCACAATCACAAGCTTATCACCTGCATCTTTGAGTGCCTTTTCAAAGGCCTCCTGGAAAAGAGAGACAGGCGTCACTTTTCAAGTAATTTACAAACCATTTCATATTTTTACATACGACAAAAAAATCTTTAAAAGGTAACACGAAAGGTCCAAAGTTGACAAAAAGTTTGCGGTGGATGATTACAACACAGAAATTAGTCCCACCGGGTAACATATTTACAGCTTTGAGCCAAAGGAGCGAAACTGCATGGCTACACACTGAAAAGAAACGCTTACAAACGCGTCCAAACATTTAAAAGCAAGGTGGCGCCATCTCCGTAAACAATGCCAATGCGCATTTAATCGGACCGATACGGCGCAATCTGCCCCGTTTAAAGGGCCAGTGTCAAGCACTGGGGTCTCTCCAGCTGTCACTAACAGCGCCGACCCTACGCCTGTATATATACCTCCATAGTCCCCACTATTCTCTAACACTCGCCAAATGTTTATTTTACTGATTAAAAATGAGGATACGGGGAACTGCGCGGATGAAGCTGCGGTATTCCTCGCAAGGTGGGGACCCGAAATCGGTACTGCATCCTGCATATAGTTTTTAGACTTGTTGATATGATTGTATTGCTTCATATCAGTGGTCATGGGGCGATGCGTGTCAGCTGACGTGCTAGAAGCCCCATGAGCAAACAGTTAACGGTGCCGTCCCCCGTTACGTCCCGCATTTGTCCGATTACGTATCATCCCATTGAAGTCTGGGTCAAAATTCAAAATTATAACATGTCCCCCGATGTCCGAATCAGAGACTTTGTCCATTTCCCAACTTTTGTTTTTATCGCAACCTTTCTGAACCGAAACTCACCCACATGTTTTCGACCCCTACCTCTATACTGTGGTCACATTCCGTGAAACAGAATTTTTTTTTAAATTAATAGTAACTTAAATGTATTTAATTAATAACCTGTACGTCATAATAAAATTTTGATCCCGTGATCAAACTGCACATATCACT
>JAODKL010000017.1:14504152-14516068 GCA_026780765.1 Petrocephalus schoutedeni
GTGGTCACATGCCTTATAGCAGCTCTCATCAGTCATCAAGAAATATTCTGAATTATAATATTTATCTTTTTATCTTGTTTGTGATCGTTTTCTTAAGGCTGTACCTCTGACGGCTTGCTTTGTTATAAATGTGCGGATCTTCCCCCGAAATTGATTTCTGGCTACGGACCTGGTTGTGCTTATCGGTGGGGGTCGTAGTCCCTCAACAGTTAAAAGGAAACATATTCAGTTTTCCGCGGCCGAGAAACAATGTAAACAAATGTAATCAATTTCATTGGCTTCCAATAGTACAACATTTGACAAACTTGTCAGAAACGGAATAGTTAACGCCCACCATCGGTGAGCTCGAGAGCAGCGGGTGTGTCGCCGTCGCGGATATATGACGTCACAGCGAGACGCCAGCCGGAGCGCTAAAGTTAAATTTGCCTCAGTGGGTCAAGCGGACCGACGAGAGTTTTTTCAGAAGCTTTATCTTCCGTGGAAATTAACGGTAAGGGAGCAACCGCAATACAGACGCATCTAAAATTAAACGTTTTGTAATTTCTGACAAAAAATACTTCCACCAAATGACTCTTCTTAAGTAGTCACCGAGGAGCATGCTCTATTAGCCGTTCGCAGTTAGCGCAAATTGTGAAGACAGGCGAAACCGAGGATACAAGCAGCAGGTTTGATATTATTTTAGGACATAATATTTCTAGGTCATTAAATTATGTGTGTAAATATATATGTATATCAGTTGGCTGTATTTCTGAGGTAAAGGCGCTCTGTGATGTAACTCACTTTTTGACATTGCGCGCCATTTGACAACAGCCAATCAGATCGTCCGGAGCCGCGTCACGTGGCCGGGCTCTTGGTACTCGGGCAGAAGGTCTACTTTCTACGGGCATCTTTCAAAAATAACTAATATATGTTAAAATATTTTACATCGACCTTTGCATACAGAGGATTTTATTTTCCACATATGTTTACAATGGTGTCTTTTTGTTCTCACTTTTATTTCTCCCTTTTTTATTTCCCCTTCCGTTGTTCCTTATTATTTTAATTTCATAACATTTGTTGGACTGTTCAGATATCTGTGTGCTTTAATAAGATCTGTATGAACTGGACCGGTGCTGTCCCCCAGTTCTGGAAGTTCTGACATGCTCGGCGGGGCACAGTTTGTGGAGGCCGTCACGCGTCTGGGTTATCCCGGCGCTGCGGTCCTCAAGGGCGAGGACTTTGACTGGCTTTTCGACGTGCCGGAGCTGTGTCCGTTCCTGCGCTTCTTCTGTGGCAGCGTCACGTCGAGCCACGTGCTCGCCCCGGATGAGGTGCGGGCATTCCAGGCGCTGTGTGAAGCGGGGAAGCCCATCCTGGACGAGGCGGCGTTGGCAGAGGCCTTGAAGGCGTGTCAGACGGCCCCGTCTCGGGACCCCAGCAGCCTGGCGGCCTGGCTGGAGGAGGCAGATGTGGCTCAGCTGGAAGAGGAGCTTCAGACCCTACGGCAGGAGAGGAAGCTGAAGCTGAGGCGGCATCGCAAGCTGCAGGTCCTGGCTGCCTCACGTGCGGATGCCGCCCTGCGCTTGGCTGACCGGCAGGAGGAGAGCTCTCACAAGCTGAAGGACACTGTTGCCACCCTGGGCGCTGTAAATGCAGAGACCAACTCGGCACTGCAGGTACTCTCGCAGGAGGTGAAGAGGCTGGCCACCTTCCTGCATGTTGACATGGAGGACCGTGCTGGGGCCCCCGCCTCCCAGGTCCCCGGGCCCTCGGTTTTCATCTCCCAACTCTCCCTGGAGCCATACCTCCAGCAGGAAGAGGCCAACACTAAAACCCTGGCCCTCCTCGCACGAAAGCAATTCTTCCCGGGCATTTTCGATATGGTGGAGGCCTCGAATGCCGAGAACTTCCAGCTGCTGGATCTCAGCAGCTGCTCGGGAGAAGAGGACCGAGGCGCAGAGGAGGCCCACCGCGTAGAGATGACGCGGTTGCAGTGGGCCCACGTGGTGGCACAGCACCGGCTTATCCAGAGCCGCGCCGAGGAGCACGCAGTCAGTGGCGGCCTGCAGTGGGTCAAAGAGCGTCTGCGTGACAAAGTACAGGTGAGGGCCACTGGGACAGGATGGCAAGATTGTATAGGTGTCATACAGCTGTGTTTTTTTTAACGAACTACAACTCTGGAATGGTCTTTATAAGTAAGAGCTTGTGGTTGAATAAGTGTTAATGGGTGAGTAGTGGCAGGTGAGTTTGTTTCCCTGTTACATATGGAGATCTGTGTTTTCCTTTTACATGTGTCCTGATGTTCTGCTCTTTCCTCTGCTGTCCTCTCGACTCAGCCACGGGCTTCCGTGGCTGCCCTCCAGGCATGTGAAGCAGAGCTCAGGCGGCAGCTAGGGGTGCTGCAGGCTGAGCTGGAGGCCCTGTCCCAAGGCCGCACGGCGGAGGCCCTCAGAGCGAGCGCCTTGCTGCTGAATGTGCCTGTGGTGCGCGGGGATTTCGACCTCCAGGTGGCGCGCCAGGAATACTACACGTCTCGGCAGGACGGGCTGTGCGGCGTGCTGCTGCGGCAGAAGGCTTCGCTGGAGCTGCTGCAGCTGGCCCACGAGCTGGAGCTGCGGCAGGAGCGGCAGCTGTGCCGGCAGCTGGGAGAGGCGGCCCGCAGGCTGGAGGCAGCGCACGCCGCCTCGGCCCGGAGCCTCCAGGTCTATGCGCAGCCCGAGCTCAGCATCGCACCCAAACCCCGTCCCATTATCAGCGCTAAGGACGCTGCCTTCAGCAGGTACGTGGCTGTCCAAGCTCTCTCCAGCTGCTTTATATGCTTATATGGCTCTTTATCTAGTCCAGGGGTCGGCAACCTTTAACACTCAAAGAAAGAGAAAACGCCGGCAGCCGCAAATCCTTTTTGATATCTAAAATGAAGATAACACTGCATATATTTTTTACCTTTATGCTATGTATAAAAAAACTAGGTGAGTGTGTTACTTATGAAGTTTTATTTCTGCAAAGACAACATTTTGAACATTGTAAAAAAAAAAAAAAAAAAAAAAAAAAAACATGCCGAGTTCTCGGGGTCTCTTTCAAATGAAATAAGAAGCTGAACTTAAAGTATCCATGTAGCAAACCAAAACTGCAGCGTGCCGTAATCCTTTCGTCGCCTATAGGCTACTGGAGCATCAACCGGCGTTTAAAAAATAAATTAGGGAAAAAAACACTATTTCACTGAGCAATGAAAAATACATATTTGTAAATATCTCATTCAAATATATACACACAGTGTCTGCAAATCCGGGCTGTAAGATTCATCTTCACCTTCATCTTTACGCAGGATTGTAGCTTGATAAATGCACGGCGGTTTGGCGGGCATAATATATACCGGCTTTTGTGACGCATATTTTGAGCAACAAAAAATTAAACTCATTGTGTTTTAATGTTACAAGATCACAGTAATCTTCAGATTTCGAACTACATTTTTTTTTTTAACTAACGAATAAAAATAAGACACTTAAATTGAATGCTCATTATTTATTTTCCAAAGCCACAGGGAGCCTCAGCATAAGGATGAATGCGGGTTGCCGACCCCTGATCTAGACTCTTAAATGGTGTTTCTCACCCCAGTCCTCAGGGACCCTCACACCATCTACATTTTTGGTCCCTTCTGGCTCCCAATACCTGTACCAGGTATTCCGTGTTTTTGATTGGCTGGGAGCTGGGAGAGAGCTGAAACGTGGACCGCCTGGTGTCCCGGAGGACTGGGTTTGGAAACACTGCTGCCAAGCCGTCACTGTTAATGCAGACCAGGGAACGGCATAGTAGACATGGCAATAGTGTGACTATACGCTGATTGTATTTTTCGGAAGCCTTGTATAGTTTATCATAAGCTGGCGCTTGCTTAGCTTGATTCCCTGCTGTTGTACTTAGCCCTGCCTTTGCTGGTCCCTTTTGCTTTGGTCACAGGCTGTACAGGGCCTTGGAGACCGACGGGGGGCCTGAACAGGACCAGCCCTTTCGCACCTATGAGGGGCTGGCCCAGGCGGCACTGCGCCTACAGGAGGCACTGTTGTCGGCCGAGGAGGCTCTGGCCACTGCTGCCCGGGAGCAGGCCTTGGGCGCCTCCAGTCTGGAGGGTGACTGCGACATGCTCCGTGGGGCCATGTACTGCCGGCTGCAGCAGCCAGTGCTGAAGCCGCAGGTATGTGCCCCAGCCAGTCAGGAGCTCTGCCCCAATGCACAGGTATGTTCACTCCCCTCCCCTCCCTCTCCCGGCCCCGTCTGAAAACGTTTCCCCGTCCGTGATGCCAGGTAGAGTCCAGAGGTTCCTATCATGCACATTGCGAGGACTGAGTGGTGGCACAGGTGTGGTTTGGTTGGGTTGAGCTGCACCATCCAGCATGAGAGTTTAATGCATGTGCACGCAGTTCCAGATGCTGTATGAATCCCTTGATGGCAGATGTCAGTGAGGGAAATATGCTGCCCAAAATCCAGTTAGGACTGAACAATACCCCCAGAATGAATCATGCAGCAGTGGGTGGCATTTGATTGATATCCCTCAGTCACACTCTCTTGTCCTGTTCATACTTGCATTCTGGCCACCAGTGTTTTATGCATGATGGCCTTTAGGGCAAAACGTGGTGCCCCGTGTAACTCTGTTACACTCACTCACTCACATTCTGCCACTGTGCTTTTGTGTTTTTGTCCATGGACCGTTTGATCAGTCCGAGAGGGCTGCAGACTGCAGTCTAGGGTGGAAAAAAGCTTCTGTTACTGCCACCTTGCTACCTCTAGCTTTGTCTGAAAGGGCTGTTTGATATAGTGTGTTGGAGAATTACTATATAGGCCAGTGCAGTAGTTCATTAGAACCGACGAGTACCCTTGAATGTTCCCCCTGTTAAGATGGCTGGGTAATGATGTCCTACCCGCAGGAGCTGAAGGAAAGGCTACAGCAGCTGGAGTCCCAGCTTGACGGCCTCAACAAGCTGATGAAGGAGATCTTGGTGGAGATCCGGGGCAGGCGGGAGCAGCTGGGGCGCAGTTCCGTGCTGCGGCGTGAGCGGGACCTCTACTCCGCCTTCCATTTGGACCCCAAGCTGCTGAGGAAGACTGTGGAGGAGCTGGAGAGTCTCACGGTCCGGCCAGGGAGTCGCCCCTAGAGATCCAGGCCATGATGCCCTGGTGTGTGTGTGTGTGTGTGTGTGTGTGTGTGTGAGACATTGCAGAGACTTAATTTGGGAAGCAGCCTCTGACAGGGAAGCCCACAGACATTTCACTCGTTTGGCTGTTTGACATCAGCCAAGGGCTCCCTGTATCTGCGAGAACATGCCACTTCCTCGCTGATATCTGTTGGGCTGCTTTCGAAGGCTGGAGCCTTCAGAGCACGTCCGCCTCCCTGCCTTACACATCCACAAACTGCTTTCTTCATACAGATAACCCTGCTTTTAGTCATTCATTAATTAAGCTGAAATGTAACCGTGATCTTTGAGTTTTAGAAGGACCTTGAATGGGTTTTGTTTTTTCTGCTAGTTCTTTCTTTGGTTGTATGCCTTTGTTTTATTCTTCCTAGTAACTGGGCTTCAATCAAAAATAAACTGCGAAGCATGTCCTCATTATTAATGTTATTGGGTTCATTTGCGTTTACCAAATCTTGTGTGCTGCGCATGTCAATTTAGATCTAAAATGTGCTCTGGTACATTCATATACAGCCTGTTTTAATGTACTGTAGTGTTAGCTGTGTTTTGTGGTTGTGCATGTGTTTAATGCGTTATTGTTAAGTCATTATTCATGTGGCTGTTTTATTGTAATAGATGTACAGGGATTCCACTGATTACGAGGTTCTCAACATACAGCGTTTCGAGTTTGATGCTAACTCCCATAAAAACTTTTAAAAATTAAGACCTGTTTACGCTGTTAGCGTCGTACTTACGGACTACGTGGGTGAACTAGTTTGGCTGTGCGCGGAAGCTTTTTTTTTTTTCTATTCATTTTATTCATTCGTGGTGGCACGATTTCAGCATGTACTTTTCGAAAATGAGCTGATGCAGCAGAGCAAAGGTGGTCATTGCATTTCAGTGTGATGTGGCACAATTTCTTTATTTAATTGTGTATAATGCAAGCCCTTCTAATTGTTTTTCTGGATGGTAGTTAAGTAAGATGCAAAGCAATAGAATGATGGTTTTGCTTTTCGTTACGTTCCGTTCTCTTTGCGACACTCACTGAAAAGCAATGCTTGTTATACACTGCATTTCCACATGGCACGGTTTCTGCGTGCCGTGCACTGTAAAACAATACATTGCGTTGATTTTCTGTATATGTTGAAGTAGTTTTTGCATTTCAAGGTGGCACGAATCCTCCATGGTTTTACGTTCTTTATGTGTTAGGATCAGTAAGTGACTTATGCTAGGGTGTGTTTCGGCTTACACCAAAATTTGGGTTACATCACTATCGTAGGAATGGAACTGTGTCGTAAACCGAGGACTCCCTGTAGATGGAGGATTTTTAAAGACGGGGTGAAAAGACATCAGGTTGTACTTTTGTGCTAACTGTCTTTATCCCTTACGGTGACTAGATGGAACAGACAGTAGCTGTAAGCTGCATTAAAGCTCATCACAAGTATCTTCATCCCTCGCTGGTCAGATAGATTCAGGCCTGGCCGACTTCCTGGTCAGGAGTGGCACTGAGGGTTGCTGATGGATCCTTGCAGCCCCTGCAACGGGGCTCTGTCTGCACCTGCGCAGAAGATCTTGTCTGCCTTACGGGCCGAGTACAGAGCTGCAGCAGCCGGCAGCCAGCTGTGTGAGTGTCACTATCCTCAGCGGCTGCCCGTGGCTGTCATGGGGTCAGTCAGGCTTGGTGATCCGCTTGGGTTTTGGTGCCTTATCCCGCCAGGACACCTTAGGCTGCTATTATGTTAGGCAAATGGCAGCATCTTGGTTTTGTTAGGCTAACAAGAGGCACCAGCCTTGGTTGGCATTACATTAAGATAACAACATTAATTATCGGGGTAGAATGCACTGCCATAGAAGGGGCTGTTATTAAGTCTAAGTAATGTCATGCTTTTCCGAAGGTACTGCTGGCTGTAGCCAGTATTGTAGTGCAGCTGCTTATCATGGATTCTGTAATGCAGTGAAGACTGGCATTGAGCACTGAGATAAATATATAAATATTTTCATTTGGCAGCAAGGGTGAGGCATGAGGCCTGGAATGAAGTCTGGGAGGAAGGAAGGCAGGGCGTGGAGCAGGAGTTTAGGTAAGATGGCCACCAGCGAGCCGGTGGACGTGAACGGAGGCGCTTGTGGTGGAGCAGTGCCCTTCAGCTTGTGGTTGACATCTCAACATACATAGGGACTGTGAGACTATGCCAGGCCCAACTGCACCGACAGGGAGCTCTCTGCTGCCCCCCTCTGGACCCTGGCGGCCGGAATCCAGTGGGACCCGGTGAGTGTGAGGCTTTTGCGTGCTTACCAGCATGTCATGTATTAAGCCATGATTTAGCAGCACAATCTGAGTACAGTAGAAATGTGTCACTTCAGGGGTGGACAGGGACGGCCCATATTTGCCACCCAGCATTCCCAGCCAATGGAACAGGGTGCTCCGAGAAGTGAGACACCCGGATCAGAGACGGAGTGGGGGAAGCACTGGGCACCAGAACCGTTGGGAGATGAGGTGTGGTCCCTGAGGTGTGTGGTCCCCAGTGGGCAGAGGGTGGCCGTGGAGAAACCCGTCCTGCCATCTCAGTGGGCCCTGGCCCACCAAGCCGAGCAGTCCGGCACCAAGAGCCCGAGGGTTGACGCAACCTGGGGTCGGCGAGTGGATTTTGACGGTGTGATGAGGGTCTGGACCCATGATGGAGGGAGACTGGAGGTCAAATCCGAGTGTGCGACGGGGCCCTGTGGCCTGAATAGGTTCAGGAAGAAGGACGTGGTGCAGGGGGCTGCGGCGGAGCGGGAGGAAGGCGAGAGTCGCATGGGTAAGCTGAATGGCATGCTGGGAGTCCGGCCAGCCCATTCGCAGCAGCATTACAGGGGACGTGCGGTGGTAGCTGTACATCTCTGGTTACAGCTGATCGATAAAGAACATTCAGACCCTGAGGCTTCTGGGTGCAGGACAGCTTGATGTGATCCTTCTCAGAAAAGGCAGCACCTTACAGGCCCAGGGGACGTGCGGTTATATTGTGTGGCCGATAAATTCCTAAAAATGCATCATGATCTGATCCTCTTGCTGTGCCTGTTTCTCTGGTGCTTCCCTGTGTTCAGCCTTGACTGATGTACAGGCTTCTGAGGAAGGAGCAGTGTCATCGCATCATGGGAAGGAAGCCGTCAGCCAATCGGAGGCGCTCACGGGACGAGCTGTCAGCCAGTCAGGTGCCTACTTCTCCTTTGCATCCTGACCCGCCTGGTAACAGCCCAGAGGCTCAGAGAGAGCCCGTGTTGGGCGTATGATCCGCTCGCTCTGAGACATTTAAAGGTGTCTGCTCATGTCCCTGTTCTCCGGAGCCTCTTAGATGGAAGTGCGCTCACTGTCAGGCAGGAGGAAAACTGCAGTGAACGACGTGAGAGGCCTGTGTCTCTGTGCGGTTCCAGCACCCCCTGTCTACCTCCTCCCGAAATGCGCGGTGTTACGTTGAGGGCCAAGTGCGCAGAGGTTTTCCCGGAAGAATGCCTTGCCCCCTCTGCAGAAACTCTTGCATGTCTGTTTAGCTGATTCTGCTGAATTAGCCACAAGGTGGCGATAGAGCTAAAGATAAATTTCAGGTCAGGCAACATAATTCAGTGGCTGTCTTGTTTAATTTATCCCTGTGGCTGTCCTGCTAGATGTGTATAAATACATAAACAGACAGAGATTCACATTTAACTTGGGAAAGAGATGAAAGAACACCCATTTGGGGGGGGGGATGTTATGCTCAAATAGGGCTTTGAGGTCAAATTTACGTACCGTATTAAAAGGATATATTTTGCTTGTACACTTTAATACATTTTGAGGAGTCGTGCAGCTTTGCACTTAATGTTTATTTAAGATCAGTGTTATTTATTGAGTTATTAGGGTTCTTCATGGTTGCTAATTTAAGGACAGATAAAAATTCGGACTCCCCAAGTACTATCTTAGAAATTAGAAACTGTTGGTTAGGTTAACTGTGCAATTAGTACTTTTGTAAGTTATGTGAAGGTGGCAGAGCGCTGTAGACGATGTCTGATGTCCGCTAGCTACTAAGGTCTCTTTGGGATAGTTGTTGAGGTGACCCCCTCAGCGCAGGCTGTTATATAAGGCTGACAGTCTGAGAGGGACAGTGCTCCCGGTTTCTGGGAGGTCTCTCAGGGCCCTGCAGGTAGCTAGCCAGCTGCTGATCCAGCGACCCGGGCGACCGGCTGAGTGTTTGGGGGCAGGGGTGTCAGCCTGCCTCAGCTCACATCACCACCCCGGGGGCAGGGGGGGGGGGCTCTGCGGCAAGGCGGCGAGGCCGCCAGCAGGGGGGCGCACTGCCTGGGAGACTCCGGTACAAACTGTTTGTTCCGTCGAATTGATAGCTCAGTAAATGTTCTCAGGCTGTCTGCACTCACTTGTGCCTCTCCGCTGTGTCCCCAGTGTCTCCTGCGGCATGTCAGCCAGGCCTGGACCTACGTCACAGGGACGGGCCTCTGCTTTCCAGGCAGCCCTGCACCCCCAAGCTCAGAGCCGAGGTATTAACCAGAAACGCGGGGTCACTTAACACTGAGCCGTGTGTGACGACGAGCGCGGGCACCTCACTATAGGCTACATGAGCAGCAGCGTTTAATAACAGCGTTTAGCCTCTGAACAGTCGCTAGCTGGGCCTAATGTCCGGAGTCCCCAGCGGTGGTCCTGAAAGCTGTCGCCACAGATGACCATCTTGCTGTCAAAACTGTACCCATGTGCACGTTTTCAATTATCAGGCAAATCAGGGTTTTAGTCCCATTACAGTGTGGAGCCATGTGGAGTGAAGCAGAGCCTGAACAGATGCGGTTAAAGGTCTCGTGTAACGCTGAACCGCAGCATTTTATTGTGGGGCAGTCTCTAGTGAGCTTTGCTCCCCTCTGAGGTGGTAACAGCAGTGTGCTGTGTGAGGTTCAAAGGCTGCATTCAGGGCTGGGAAAATGCAGAACGGGAGCGGACGGTGCTTTAATAATCATGACATGCAAATGAGCCAGTTGTCTTCTAAAGAACTATCTGCACACCCCGAGAGTTCTGCTGCTCTAGTTATGGTGCCCCAGCCAGGGTTCCTAGAGCAGGCCGGTTCCCTTCCAGACAGCCCCATTGTGCCCGACAGGAAGCGGCACGCTGGGCGAGATCCCCTGTGGAATCGGAACCCACAGAAAGCCGGGATGCTGCAAGTGCCCGGCTGTTACGTGATTGTGCCCCACTTTCCAAACAAGGTCACTTGGTGCGGGGCTCTACCGCCACAGACACAAAAACGCATGGCAGCCTGTTTCGGTTTTGTTGCTGGTAACTGGAGAGCTCACTTCTTCGCAGAGGCTGACTCGCCGTTTCCCACAAGGACGCATGTCACATGCAGCTCAGAATGGAGTGATGTGGACCCCCCCGGCTAGGTCCGCTTTCCCTGTGAGATGTCCCGTGCACCCCTCCCCCCATAAGCCTCCTTCCCACGCACACCCAGGGACGCCTGTCTGCTCCGCATGGGAGCCCCACTGTCTGCAGCGGCCCCGGCTAGGTCCGCTTTCCCTGTGAGATGTCCCGTGCAGGCCCGTGCCCATTCACGGTGCATGATGTTGCACGAGATCTATGTCGCCCCTACAAAGAGAAAGAAAAGGGTTTTGTGTGATGCTGCTGAACTGAATGATTCGCTAAAAGGCCTGATTCTAACTTGGAGCAAGCCCCTTAAATAGGTGGGTACCATTGGTGACCTGTCTCAAGTCAGGATCTCACGGTTGTGCTCTGTCCACATGCATTAGTCAGGGTTCGAATTAGGTAGGAGGGCTCAGATTGCTCAGGATGGCTCTTTGTCTGTGTTTGGGCCAGTATAGTCCACCAATAGCAGCCCTGTTTGTGTCTCATCTCTGTAGATCTGCATTGCACAGGGCACTGTCCAGGAACAGATTATGACAGTTTGTAATGAAATGCAGCACGTGGTGTTTGACTTGCACTTTTTCTTTTTGTGTTACTTGGAGTTTGAATATCTAATTTAAATGACTGGAGTGTCTTGTGAAGAATCTTTGCAGTTGCATCCGTCAAGCAAAAAGGCAGGATTAGTTACTCAAAGAACCCGTTGGGACAGAAGCACATTCAGAAGGAAGTCACCTCCTTTGGCCCATCATGTGCTTGTAAAGGGTGGAGTTAAAATTAGATGTCTGTTTTTATCTCTCTCACTTTTACTCTGCCGTTGGAAGACCGTGAGGCTACGTTCATTAGACTGTCTAGAAGTATGATTTCACATATTTAGAAATCTGTGCTGTGTCACAGAGCAAGTCAAAATGGGTTTCCTCTTTTTACTATCTGAAAATGGTTTCATGAAAGTGAATTCCTTGGTGGAGTGCTAAGGATGGGGTGCTTGTGTCAATCTAGAAACGTCTGGGACAGATTCACATTGCTGCTGAAACTTCTTTTATTGGTATTGAACTGTTAAAATGTTCTTAGTCACTAAGGATATTAATCAGTTGTATTTGTTGCTGATCGATATTGTCAGAAGATTTGAATAGGCCGTTAATTCTTAAAGGGCCTGATGTTAATGTTAATTTCATGATTAGTTTACACTGATTTGGTGCTGCTGTAATAAGAGGAGAACTATGATAGAACGAGAGCATTTCTGCTGATCTTTGTGTACCCCATCCTCTGCCCTACTTTGGCCTTGCCTCTGCATTGCTCTACCAGACAGGGCTTTTTTTTTTTCTTTTCTCACCCTTATCTCTGTTTAGCTTGGGAATTGAACAGTCTTTTTAACAAGCATATCAAGGCAAATCAGGAAAAAAACAACAA
>JAODKL010000017.1:14529670-14544934 GCA_026780765.1 Petrocephalus schoutedeni
GTGTGTATGTGTGTGTGCGTGTGTGTGTCCTATAATAACCTGGCACCCCATCCAAGGCGTCCCCTGCCTGGTGCCCAGTACTTCCTGGAATAGGCTCTCCGTGTCCCTGGATATCTGGAGTGGCAGAGCTTCTGGCATTATACCTGGGGTCCGTTCCCCTGTCTGCCCCGCAGCCGCGCTGGTCGGAGGGGCCCGGGTGCCGTCTGTGGGGGTAAGCCTAGCCCCCGGGGCTCCCCGTCCCCCTGTCTACCCCACGGCCGCGCTGGCTGGAGGGGCCTGGGTGCCGCCTGTCGGTCTAAGCCCGGCCCACGGGGCTCCCCGTCCACATGCGTCGCCCTGAGGGAAACTGCTCAATTCTGCATTCTTGGCCGCTGTCGTGGGGTTGGATGAGTGTGAGTCACCCACCTTTCTCACTTAGCGGCACCACGAACCTGCGGCTTGCCATCCGGCTGCTCGTCCCACAAGGCTTCGTGCGCCCGAATCCGCCGGGATCCTGCAGCGGCGGCCAGTGGCCCCCGACCCCCCAGCCCGCAGTCACCAGCTTTCTTTCACTGGTAATGAGCAGAAGCGGTGCCTTTGTGGGGGACTCCTCATGCGGAGACCTATGTTTGCTCAACTGTTTGATGCTGACGGCTGGTCCCTGCCCATGGCTGCCATGGAAACCAGAGCGGTGCTGGGCTACCTGTGCTACTTCCACAGCCAGCATCGCTATCTGCAGGCCAGCCAGAGAAAGCCTGCCACTTTGCTGTGCCTCTCACCCTGAGAACCCCAGCGCCATTAATCACCACTCCAGACAGTGCTAATCTCTCTCTCTCTCGCTCTCTCTCTTTGTCTCCTCTCCCCTCCCTCTGGCTCTCACCCAGACCCTCTGCTAGTTAGAGGAGGGGTCGCAGATCATTAGCTGTGCACAGGCCCCAGTGGCCCCCGCCTCAGAGTGATGAACCTGCATTCTGCAGCAGATTCAGGTCGACGCACTATTTCTCTCTCAAGGCTGAATGCGGCAAGAGGGGCGCACAGGGCTTCTGTCATGCAGATATGGAGCAGTAACGATGAAATGTTCCTAATCAGGGTGGCGATAGGTACAGAAGGTGTGTGTGTGTGTGACAGTATCGCTGCTGCTGACTCAGGGCCCAGCATATGCTGGGGGGGGCTCAGGGCAGGAGGGAGGCCCTGGGGTGGCGCTAGCCGTCTGTCAGCCTGGCTCTGCTCCCCAAACTGTGGCGTCTTGTGTGTCGACAAAGATGAAGCCTCGTCCCGTGCATGTCTGTGCGGGTGTCGGGTGTAAAGGATGCAAATATACGTGTCAAGTCTGTGTCTCCCGCCTTGCTGTATGTGAGACCTGAGCAGGCGGCCTCCTTGGATCGATTGGAACGGTGTTGGAAAGCTTTTGGACTGAACGCCGCAGGCGGGGCACGATGGGAGTGCTGACCTGGCAGATCTGAAACTCTGGATCACAGTGCACCACCCTCACAGGACGGGCCAGAGCGGCGCATTGAGCCGGGCCCCCTGCCGGCCGGCTGACCCCTGCCTTCCCCGCATGTCGGTGTGCCAGTGTACATGCGATACCTACAGCGCGAGATCACGCGTGTGTGTCTGTCTGCGACTCTCTGCCGCAATCCTGCCCTCTCTGCCAGCCCACATGAATAATTGAGGTTCTCCACGGGCAGATATTCCCGGCTCTGCATTACAAAGGCGAGAAGAGGCGCCTCGATGCATAAATGAATTCTCCACTGCGTGGCCGAAGAATGAGTCTTCATCTGCATTTCTAAGAAATTTTAAAAACATCCGGCCATCCAAAGGAAACATGCGGATTGAAGATCTAGGGGATAAATAATTTTCTCCCTTCCCCCTCATTTCTCCCCTTTGCTCAGTCACAGGCAAAGTTCTGCATTCGGGTGAAAATCAATGAGGCCTTGAGGTAAAATAAGCACCCTTTAGCGGATATTAGAAGCACTTCCTCCGACTTAAGTCAGCACTAATGCATCCAGTGCTGGGGGCCTGCGGCCACCAGGGGGCGATGCTCCATCTACCCACTCCACATGAGACCTCTTAGAAATGACCAAAGTTAGTTTGATCTCCTGGATCAACCTGAAGTGGTTGTGTGACCCTGCTTAAGAGCCAGCATGGATAAACAAAGATGGCTGTAAGGGAAAGAGGAGGATGGGGTGTCTCCTGGGGCTGTGTGAGTGCAAAAGCTGATGGTGACCACCCCCCCCCCTGCCGCTGTGGCCAGCAGGGATCAGGGCACAGGCAGGTGCTCTAGGCCTGGAAGGTGGAGAGGGGGAGGCACGCTCAGGCAGCAGTTAGGTCACAGTCTAACGTAAAGGCACCTAACATCAAAGTGGGATCAGAGGCGGCACAGAAGGGCGCTAGATTGCAGTAGATTACAGTAGATTATCCCTTCAGGTCCGCAGGCACTAGAACATTAGCCACTCGCATCTTCTGGGCATGGGGAGCACAGGCTGATTGCTCCCAGACGCTGGCTTCCCCAGGGTGAGTGGAGATGCTGCAGCTGTGAAGTGTGCTGATATTTGGCTGTGCTGAGGGGTCTCGCGTCATCAAACGCATTCCTGAAGCCCGGCGGGTCGGCATGGTGACCTCGGCCCACAAGGCGGGAAACCGCATTCGGCGCGGCCTCCGGCGTGAGGCGGAGCCGTCCCAGAATGCATCGGCAAGGTTAGCCGACGTTGCCCCCGGCCCCGATGCGTCCTGATGTGCTTAGGGAACGGACAGGATGTCACTGAGCCCAGGGGTCACTGGGGACGGGTGCCTGCCTGCCGCCTCAGGCTCCGTTTCCTGTGCAGCTCCAGTAACAAAGAGCCCTTTGAGTGGCAGGCGGGCCGCTCGGCACGTGGCAGTGCACCACGCAGGGGCGTCCTCATCCCATGCAGGGGGGCTGGGGGGATGCCCTGTTTGGAAGTCTTGCCCACCTCGGTTCACAGTGTCCCCGTTTGCTGATTCGAGTGCAGGAGCAGGAGAGATGGAGGCCCTCGGTACTTTTGAAGCCATAATGAAGCGTTTTTCTGTCAATTCAGGCAATTCAGAGGTGACCTTCAGCTTGAGTCCTCACTCTCATCGACTTGTGCTGAGCACCGGTGACACATCCTCTGGGGTTCACTGCCTCGTGCTGTTTGCTTATGCGTGTTCCTCCCTCCTGCAGTTAAGTCCTGAGCTGCTTGGGATGTGGCAGGCGTTCAAGCAGACCTCGCAGCTCCTGGCTGCTCGAGCCGCGTCCTCTGTGCGCCTTTTATTGCCCGTAATGTAGCGCCCTGGGAAAGTGTTGTGTTTTTCCCCCTGGTTTCCGCCTAAGCGGCTCATCGGCGCCTCGCGCTTCTGCTCGCTGGCCGTGTGAATCGGCTCCTTTGTGCCGCGGGTGCGATTTCATCGCAGTGTGCCTTTCCAGCGCTGACCGCCGCCACTGCTTCTCTCCTTTCAGAACTTCCAAGCTCTGCCCCGGCGGCCTGTTCGGATCGCCAGGAAGCCGGACGTGGAAGGTGAAGCTGCCGGTGTGTCCTGCAGGGTGACAGAGGGGACAGGAGTGTCACATCTCGCAGCTCGGGGGGGGGGGTGCCAAAAGGCCCGATGGCCTCCCGTGCCGACACCGCTCTTTCAAAATAAGAACCCTGAAAATGTGAGAGGTCCGGAAGCAGTGACTCAGCAGAACCCGCGCAACGGAAGGTCATGTAACCTTTCCATTTTTATGGGACCCTGTATCTGGCTCTGGTTTTTGGCCCAGGCTGATGTGATGGATCACAGAGGGGCTGGTGCCAGGTGCCTGATACAGCCCCTACTTTCTCCCAAATACAGTATCAGGCAAAAATCTGCACACACCTACTTGTTTTTCAACAAGACGACAACCCTAAGCACACCTCGAGGTTTGGTAAGTGCTGTATTACCCTGTGAACACGGATGAGGTAGAGTGCTGTGACGGATGACCTGGCCCCCACAATCCCCCGACCTAAACCCTGCTTTGGGATGAGATGGATTGAAGGGTGAGAGCAAAACTTGCTCACAGAAGTTGTGGGAACTCCGTCAGGACTGTTGGAGAAGCATTTCAGGTGGCTACATATGGAAGCTGGCCGAAAGAATGCCAAGGGTCTGCGATGGTGTCATCGCAAGCAAGCAAAAGCGGGCAATTTTGAAGAGTCTAAAATCTGAGAAAATCCTGAGATGTTGAACTCTTCTCTTGGTCATTGCAGTATTTGTTGCGTATTACCTGCCTTAAGGTCTTTTACTGTTTAAGATGAATAACATAGCTAAAATAGAGACAAATGTATTCCAAGCAGGTGTGTCCAGACTTTTGACTAGTAGCTGCTCTCCTGCAGTTACTACTTACTTTATGGAGCCCAAACCACTGTCCAGGGCCATCGATTACGCTGTCACCCCCCACCTGGTCCCTGGTAATATTCAGGAGGAGGGCTCTCCATCACACCCCCTCCATCATTGCTTTCTTTTTCGTTCTTGAAAGATGATGACTTAATTATTTTTCTTCTCTTCGTTTAAGAGAGGAGCTGTCCCCTAGTTAACTTCTTGTACTAGCCATATTTATAGAACATCCAATTAATTAAAGTACAATGTGGCAAGACTTTAAACGCTGCGAAATAAGCCAGAAGGAACTGGAGGACTGTTTAACTGTTTAAGCAGAACTCCAGCTTCCCCGCAATGGTGGGACTGGTCCAAACACACAGGCTAGCCGTCTGGCCACACGGGCCAGTGTTTTCACTTAGTGTTGTAGTGACCTGGAAGCTGTGCAGAGTAATAGGGGTCGGTGTGTCGTGCGTGATGGAGAGATCGTCCATGCGTGCACCATGATAAGAGCTTGTGTCATTATTTTGCCTTGACGACAGCGGAGTGCTCTGTCTTGTCCTCCAGGAGCTGCTGTGGAGATGGTGACGGTCCATCCTCGTTCCATGTTTCACCCCCAGGAGGGCTGGACCTTCCTGGCCGCAGGTGTGTAGTTTTCAGTAGCAATTACCTACATCAATCCATCCAATCCATCCATCCATGTTCTGCCACTTATCCTGGTCTGGGTCACGGGGGCAGAATTCTGAGCCGGGGTGCTCAGCCACCTCCTCAAGCTCCTCCTCCAGCATGTCCTGGGTCTGCTCTGGGACCTCCTCCTGGTTAGACATCCCTGATGCACCTCCTCAGGGAGGTGTCTAGGAGGCATCCGAAATAGATTCCCGAACTACCCCAACTGGCTCCTTTCGATGCGGAGGAGCAGCGGCTCTGCTTTGAGCCCCTCCCGGATGTCTGAGCCCCTCACCCTCTCTAAGGCTGAACCCAGACGCCCGGCGGACGAAACTCATTTCTGCCGCTTGTATTCGCTACTCAATCTTTCAGCCACTACCTAAAGCTCGGTGAATAACATTGCTGGATCACCAGCAGATGTGTTTGATTAATAAATCATATGTCCATAATCTGCAAATCTGCATCATGGCTGCCGGTACAATGTGTCTGAACACATGTGAGTGGCGAAACGACCCGTGATGAGACATGAGTCTCTGCTGTATCTAACAAGGGGCTCAGTCGGCGTGCTCTGGGAAGCCTCCATCCCTGTAAGCCAAATCCATGGATGGAGGGTTGCCAGGGGCGGAGGCGAGCTCTCATCTCAGCATGCGGGAGGGCCGCCAGGCCCTCCTTTTTGGCCGTGCCCTTGGCGGGGCCCGCAAAGGCCTAAGTGGAGGTTCGGTGTCTGCATTTCAGGGCATAATGGCTTTGGATTTCCTTCTGATATCCTCGTTTCTTCCTACAAAGACGTAACTTCGTGTGTGTGTGTGTGCGTACGTACGTACGTACTCACGCGGGGGTATGTTGCTTTATCGCTTGTTAGGACATGGCTTGTTTTCAGGTCCCTACAATATAAACCTCAATTTTATAAAAATTTGTGACTGCAATCAAAGCAACTACTCTTGTATTTTGTTTATTTTTAAAATTTTACTTTTGGTTAATGTTAGGGCTGGATTAGCATTAAGGTTTTCCCTAGAGTGAGAGGAGTGTATGAACTGTTCATGTGTGAATGTGTCCTGCCACTGTGTGACTTCAGGAGGCTTGAGGGAAAGTAACATTTCATATTGATTTCATAGGATTCCAGTAATGAAGGCATGAAAAATATTTGTTTGTAATTGATGCCTACGACCACATTAAAACATTTCTGCAGTGCACCAATAAATAGAAAGCAGTCTGTTTTTCTTTAACATTCATAAATGATTTAAAATAGTTATTGGTGTGAAACATTCTGCGTAAATGTTTTTATTGTTGTTGTTATTATTTATTGATTGTATATTTATTATTTTTAATTGTTTGGGAGTGACTTAAAAACCCTGACAGTTACTTTTAGAAAATGCAACTGTAACCAAACATGACCTGGGAAGCCTGTCCAAAAGTCAATGCCTGATGCGATGATGCATTTCCTGCAAGCTTATAATAAGAAGCGGGAGGAGGCTCCTGCAAATGGTAATATAAGCTGGTGCAGTGCCCAGGGGAACCTGGGACGGCACGGCTCGAAGAGGACATGTCGCAGGGAGCATGTAGTTAATGAAAATCAGTACAATGCAGTCAGAGGCAAGATAAGTTACTAATCACTATCTATTTGGCGATATCGGATCCCATTGCAAGAAAGGTATGTCAGAGCGATTACAAAATTATAGTGTGAAATGCAATACAACTTAATAAAATATTGATGGAGTATATTTAGAGACATGTTTTATCGGACTGTAAATAGAGTTCCCCGTTTCCAAGCTGGGTGCTTTTTGTGGGCTGTTAGACTTTATTTAACATGATTATTTTTAAGTTGCCGTTGCTAAGCTTGGCCTGCCCTCTCAGTCAGAGCCACTTGAACCTGCTGCACTCTCCTGACTGCTCACCATTGGCTGTGAGATTCTTTAACAAGGACAGTAATGAGGGGCAGAGGTCACATTCCATTTTCTGAAAGAGCCATCCCCTATATGGTGGCTCACACTGTTGCCTCTCATCTCCAGGGTTGGGGGTTTGAATGCCGGTTCTCCTTTGTGTGTGTGACTTCGCACATTCTCTGTCCTCTCCAGTGCAAAAATACACAGCTGGCTTATTCGGTGCCTCGTTACTTCCCACGGTGTGCATGTGTATGTATGTGTCCATGCGATGGATGGGCATCCCTTCCAGGATAGAGCCCAGCGTCTGCAGCCTGTGATAGGCTCCAGGCCCAGATGTAACCCTGACCAGAATAAGTAGCTGCATGGTGTTTTGTGGCAGCGCGATTCCCTGGTTTCTTCTCATTCGCTGTTTCTCTTCACCTGAATACTCAGCCAGAATGTGTGGGTGGTCAGGCGATGACTCGCGATCTACTCCTCCATGAGCTCAGGAGTTTTCAGCGTTTGACGTCAGCGCAAAGCCTCTGGGCTGCATGTAGCATCCAGCTCTTAATGATGCAGGCGGTGGGCCAGAGTCTCAGCCCGAGGGTGAACCCGCGCTCGGCGCCACACCGTAACTGCCCTGCGTGTCATGCGTGTCTGCCATGCAGGATGTGGACTGGAGATGGGTGATGGAGATGATGTGCTTCTCCCTGTGCCCAGACTTCTGCCAGGTGGAGCTGCGTCTCCTGGCCCACCTGTCCTCAGACCCTGAGCTGCTGCATGTCTTCCAGGACCCCGAGGCTGATGTGTTCGCCATGCTGGCTTCCCAATGGTGAGCCCATGCAAGACCCTCTCTTTATTTGTTCTTTATTTATTCTAAGCTGCTGGCTTCGTGCGTAG
Organism: Petrocephalus schoutedeni; assembly: GCA_026780765.1. NCBI lineage: Eukaryota > Metazoa > Chordata > Actinopteri > Osteoglossiformes > Mormyridae > Petrocephalus > Petrocephalus schoutedeni. Next base: position 14,537,404 of record JAODKL010000017.1, read on the forward strand.
AATTTCCCCCCCCCCCCCCCCCACAGGACTGTCTGGTCTTTGCCACCCTTCGGAGCGAGGTCTGTCACCATGTGTCTATGTGCCTAGTGAGAGTGCTGGGCTCGGGACGGCTTTGGGGGTCCTGGGGCTGGGTCTCTCTCTCTCTGGCCTGCAGGGCTGCCCGCCAGGCCTGACCTGTACTGCCAGTTCAGGGCTTCTTCCCTGTGATTAATTGACTGAAATGGCTGATGGCTGCATTTCCTTTACCTCCTTCAAGGCAAAAGAACAAGGAATGCAGAGAGATCGGTTGCCGGTGATTTGTTACGGTGTCAGCTGAGAACGCAGCATATTTCACAGGCGGGGTTGCTATGTCGACCACCATCATGGCCACCACTGCGTACGTTCTGGCTCCTCTGTCCTGAAACCCGGAGACCGCCCATGACTCACTTGTCTGTGGAAAACAGTAGGATGTGGGCTCGGTAACACGCAGGGGTCTCATCTCCAAGGTGTCCTGGCCCACGAAATTAGCTCTTACTCCTTTGCTCTCACTATCTGGCTTTCAGCAGTGTCCAGCAGGTGGCACCAGCCAAACTGGTCGTGCGTGTGTACATACACATCTGTGAAATCCCGTCCGTCTGAGCTCACATGCACCCTTCGCTCCTTCTGCCTGGGTTGTGAAAACGGACACATGGTTATGATGATGGTGCGTCCTGCTGTTTGTCTTTGGCGCACGCGAGGCGGCGTGAGAAGCCGTCGGAGCTGGAGGCACAGCTGGACCTCTGCTTGTTTTTCTTGTCCTCGTTTCTGCTCCTTCTGAAGGTGAGCTGAGGGCCACAGTCACAGATATTGCTTGCAGACTACGAGGCCCGTAGCCACAGAAATGGCTGAATCCCCCGGGCTGGATCGGTATATACTGGAGAGCATTCCTGTGTCTGCGGAGATGGTGTGCAGGGACTGGCGGGCCCTGCTCGGGTTCCTGGCCGCACCCCCGACACAGCTCGGCGTCGGCGCTATGAACGGCACCACTGACGAGGACCCGTGAGAGTGGTGGTAATGAGACTCCTCTGGCCTTCACACTGGCCCAACAGGAGTCCCAGCCTGTTGCCAAGCAGCGTAGCCATCCTGCGGACGGCCTGCTCGTCATACGGCCCCCTTTGTGCTCACTGTTTTCACATCACTCTCCCTGTCGGGGCGCAGGGCCGCCTCTCGTCTGGGTGTCCGCCCGGAGGATTGGCCTCGGCGTCTGGCTTCGGAGCATGGCCCCCCCCCCCCCCCCCCCCCCACACTCACACACACAGAGGCATTTCGGGCCAGCGGGATCGATGCGGCTGTCTGCGGCAGTGGTGTGTCTAGGCCGACACCGAGAAGCGGAGGGGGGTCAGAGACAGCAGGTGGCGGGGAGGACTTACTTAGCAGGACTTACACAGCTGTGTGGACGGGAGCCAGAAGGTGCGAGTGCAGCAGGAGCCTTCCGTGTTTCCTGAAGAGGCTGCTGTGTGTGCGTGTTTGTGTGTGTGTGTGCATGTATGTATGTGTGTGCGTGTTTGTGTGTGTGTGTATGAGAGAGAGAGGCACTTTCATTAAGGATGGATGTATCATCGGCGGGCATGTGATGCATGAGACACGGCTTGGGTTCCCTGCCGGGAGGAAAGGTGCCCTCTAGGTGCCCGGCTGCAGAATCAGGGATGGGTGTTCTACATTTTGGGCCAGCGTATCGCCCTCCCGTTACAGATGGGGCCCTGGGAGTGACAACACGTCCCCTCTGGAGGGCCGACCCCGCCGCCGTCTGGCTGGGCTCTCGCTCCCCCCTGAACGCTTGCGCTCTTGTTGGATTTTCAGGGCCACTTCAGCTGTCGCTTTCACCCGTGCACCAGTGTCCCAGATCTGATCAGCTTCATGGTGGAGGTGTATAGAGGACGCTCCTGGTGCTCGTGTGTGTCGCAGCTGCTGGGTTTTAGCCTCATTCTCATGTTGCACTGTCTTGTTTTTCGATTGCAATATCAGAGATATCTGTACCAAACTCGCTAGCAGGAAACATGAAGATACGCAGCGTCGGTAACTGATTACATCTGTCATGAACCTGCTATAGATGTCCAAGGCCGCCGCACAAGGTTACCAGCCCAAGGCTGCTGGCATAGACAGGCACGTCCAGCTCTTTGCCACTGTGCTTCAGGCCGGTGTTCAGGCTCTTGTGCAGCCGGGTGGCATACCTTCCTTCCCCCAAAGCCCTCACATCGAATCTGCATCGCTCAGCACCGACCAGACGGTCAGGGACACGCGGCACAAATCGAATTAGCGGCAGAGACAGCGAGGACATCCCCCGGTTTCCTCTGCCTGTTTGCTGTGGCTCTGGGGGTGGGTGTCTGGTGGTGTCTGACAGGGGGAGGGGGGTGGTCGGGTGGGGAGAGGGGGGGAGCTTAGGGAAAAAACACTCACGTGTACGTCTGTGCCGTCTGCTGTCCTGCGCCTCCCAGAGCAGAAATCAGATGAGGACTCGACGTCACTCTGCAAACGTGACCCGTGTCAGACACCCTGGGCTGCTAATGAGGAAACCCCAGGAGTAAATCGCAGGCTAATACAGGATTACGTCAAGTCGGGACGCCACCAGGGCTGGGAGCGGCGCCGTTACGCTACCGTTAGCTCAGCGCGGGGGTCAGGGATGGGGCTCTGTCCTCGCTTAGGGTGACTGAGAGGAGTGGCCGGCTCAAAGACCCAGAGCTCCAGAAGAAGTGGGAACCAGGCCACGACGTGGCTCACGTGAGGAGCTGGGGGCCAGATGAGTTTCATAAAATCCACAGATGTCTGTTGTGTTGTGTGACTTTATCACAGGGGCAGGCAGGTGGCGTAATGGTTAGGGACACAACCGTGCAAACCTTGCCGGTTTGACTCCCCGACCCGCAAGTACTGCTAAGGTACCCTGAGCAAGGTACCGTCCCCACGCACTGCTCGCTGGGTGCTCATGTAGCTGCCCACTGCTGTGCCACAATGTCACATGGGTTAAAAGCAGAGGACACATTTCGTTGTTGTGCACTGTGTGCTGTGGCATGCCAACAATGATAATTAATCACCTTTCAATCATCTTTCATGTAGATGGTGGCTGGGATCTATCCCATCTGTATGCTGCCCCCTTTAGGAGGAGACTCGCAGAAAGCCTCTCGACTCCATAGATATTGGTGTATGTGTGGGAAGTCATCACTGTGTTATGTGAATGGCTGTGCTGTGAGCTCTCCCTCAGCTCCGAGGTTATACTGCATCATTTCCATGTGCTGACCACGGCTGGGTGCTCCCTGTGTACCATCTCTCCCCCCACCCCTTTCTGTCCCGGCACACAGGCATGAGGTACCTATGGCCCAGGTGAGCCCTCAGCATCGGGAACAGGCCAAGCGCGTCGTCTACTCTGCGGTGTACGGAGCAGGTGAGGCCCCTATATGGGGAAGCCTTGCTTATTTGCGATCACGATAGGCCGATTTAAAATCCTTTTAAAGCAGTGTCTCTCAACTGGGTCCTCGGGAACCCCCGGGAAGCCCACATTTTTTGGACTATCTGGGAGGGAGCAGAAATGTCAACCGCGGAGGAGCGGGTTGAGAGACGCTACTTTAACATTCATAATGTGCCAGGCGGCTTGAGGTAGGCGTTCGTTTCTACACGCGATTAGCCTGAGCCCCATCAGCAGCGACGCCGCCAGTACTTTCACACGGCCGCTGCCCTCGCTCCCCTTGCCTTGCTAAGAGCCGCCCAGCCTTTGCGGGGACCCGGTCTGCGCACGTCCTTCTCACTCCCCTCGCCTCGCATCCAGCCTGTCCGTGCCTCACAGCGCTCAGACGTCTTCCTGCTGTGACCCAGTTAGCGTGGCGAAGCTGGGAGCCTCGCAGCAGCACCACACGGAGCCCTTTATTGGCGTTGCTATTGGAGACGACTGCAGAGCTCGGGTGTCGTGACCACAGGCTTCTAGGCAGATGGGGCCCCAAATATAGCCTTAATATGAACGATTCCCCTGTCAAGGGTGCCTCGAGCCGGCTATGTTTGACCGCTGAGGCTGTACATCACGTCTTCATCGCGAGCATGCTCTGAGCCGCCGGTGTCCACACTCATGCTGCTCATTAAGCCCCGCCCAGGCCAAACACCCAAAGGAGTCGGACACCGGCGTCAGGGGACGCTGCATCGCCGCCGTCCAGGAGCCCAATCCAATAAGTGCTGTCTGGGCTGCTGATCACCATGACGGTCTCGCCCACCCGGCCCGAGCCGTACCTTATATAATAAATGACGTCAGAAAAATTTAAGAGGGCCGTGGTGCACCGCCGCTTTCGGGCTGCCTGCTTTTAATAACCCTTTAGCGATTCCCTGGAGGAGACCATCGCCTGCACCAATACTGCGACGGCCCACGGGGGGAAATTGAGTTACCTCCCATTGATGTGACGTCCCAGCGTGGGAGCAGAGTGATGCGGAGTGCGATTTTGGCAGATTATGGGCAGATCGGGGCTGTGGTGTCCCGCCTGTCATCACGGGGCTGGGGGGTGTGGGGGGAGGGGCACTCACCTAAGCTTGGAGTCGCTTCATAGACACTTGTAGACTCACAGCCTCTGCTGAGATTAGCCTTTCGCCTGTTTGCTGTACCTCAGAGCTGTTTACAGCTGTGTGTTACTGCTGCCCACAGTACAGAATGTCCTGCAGGGGGCCAGCAGGGGGACCGGCACTGCTCACAACTCCCCGGGTGAATGTACAGCCTGGGCAATGAAACTGGGACAGTTAAAATGGAAGCCGGGCCAGTCTGTGGTCAGCAGGGACAGGCAAGCACGACGGCCCACAAGCAGACAAACAGGCGTGACGGCCGGGCAGCCTGTGAACAAAGACTCCCCTTTATCCCTCATATGTCATGGCTAGGCTGCCTGTCAGCAAGGACCCCTTTGAATCCCTCACATGTGGACGGACAGGCACTGCCACCGGGCAACCTGTAAGCGAGGACCCCTCTGCATCCCTCGCCTGGTATGGAAGGGACAAAAAGTGGCACCGCTAAGGTGGAGATGCTGAACTTGAGAAGTGGGACAATCAAAATGCTTTTGGCATCGTGGAAACCCAAGAGCCACTCTGGGTTTGACTGGTGATGAGACATTCTGAGAGGAAGTTAACATTTCTACATGAACTGAATATAAGCACTCTTACAGTCATCCTCATGCCACGTCTTTGTTGTGGTGACGCGCCCATGTTCCTGTGTGCACCACCTCCACATCCCATGGAAACTATAGTGCATTGAGTTTGGAGGAAGATGTCTTCGGTTGAGGTTCCTTGTGGGTGACGTGGGAGGGTGGCATGTGGGCTTAGAGCTGCCTCTGCCGGGCCCGGAGAACGGGAGCAGAGCGTGGGAGACTCAGCAGGCCAGGGAGCCGGGAGTTCTCCAGGAGCTGTCTGGCCGGATGAGGCTCATTAGCAGCTGACTGTGAGGTGAAGTCGGGTCTGTTCGCAGCTTAACTGACAGAAGCTGCCTCTGCGCGGGGCCCTGTCCAGGCAGGGGGCATCTCTCGAGGATCCTGGGCCTGAGCGCAGACCAGGCGGCACTCTTCATGGACAGCTTCTCACAGGCATACAAGGAGGTGCAGCGCTTCATCCAGAGGACGATCCAGCAGTGTCAGAACCAAGGTGGGCATCCAGAACCCGCCGGTTGTCGTGGACGGGTCTTGCTTGGATAGGGTGCAATGGACAAGGGAACACACCTGGACAAAGGGGTATTTCTTTATATATATATTTTTATGTTTTTATTGACACGCCACGGACACAGAACAAATAAACCCGGTACAAAAGGACTCAGGAGTGACTATAGCGAAAACAATAAACAAAACTCAGCTTCCGAACGCAACCCAAAGCTGACTTACCTAAGTGCAGAGGAAACAAAAACACAACAACAAATTCTACACCTTACTCCCTGTCCAAACAACAGCATACAACATAAGCTCGCAAAACAAAAATTTATATATATATATGTGCGTGTGTGTACAGTATACAGTACAGTACTGTACTTTGATAAATTATTTCCTGTTATCCGTTAAATTAGGGTCATCGGAACGCATCTCCATTGCAAGTTGGGCTGCTGCCTGTTTCTCCTTCCTTCTGTCTCCTCTCCATTCTTTCTGTTCTTGCCTCTCTCTCTTAGTCCTTGAAAGGGTGCAAGTCTGGCTGGTCAAAAGTCCAAAATGTCATTGCCATGTGCACCTAATTAAGACAACTTAAACAGCTTAACAAATTGAAAGAGTAATGAAACAGCAAAAATAAGGGTGTGAAAAATGGAATAGCATTATGAGGACACGACCCCGCGTGGATTTCCCCTCCGCTCTAATTAGTCTTGCCTGTTTGCACATTGTTACAAAAGGGAAATGCATACTGAGCTGATAATGTCACCCTCCTCTGGTCATGCAACAGGACTGGGTGTTTTCTGGAATTTGGACGGGGTATTTTTCTGGAAAATATCAGGGTGTAGGCCGACCGAGATGTTTCTGATTGGGACAGGGAGCAGTATGTGCATCTCTGGTTCTGTCTTCCGCTTTGGCAGCCCTGAGGGTTTATCTGTAATCGGTTAGGACCCCGTGCAAAGTGTTTTCCCCCCCTATTGCTGCACCTCTCCCAAAAAGCAGCCATTAGAGCCTCAGATCCCTCAAAGAGATGTTGTGCCGGCCAGTCTCGGTTTGCATGCGATGAAGCAGCAGCCTGGGACTGCGAGTCGCAGCGGGGGGGGACTCTGAGTCAGTGCTGCAGTCTGGCATGGCCAGTGAGGCTCTGTATGTGCCCTTATTTGCCTCCTTACTGGCACCAGGACGCTGGCCGCAATGCCAGCAGTCATCCTCTCTCCAGCATCTGTGTGAGATCCTCCCTTCAGGATCTCTGAGAGCGAGACTGGATGTTCCCACCACTTTCCCTGGAGACGCTGGGTATGAAAGGAAGCAAAAGAGAGAAGACGTTGGTGTCTGTGTCACGGGAGTCCTGGTGCTTTCTGTGGTGTGCAGGCTGTAGGCCCCTGGTTGTGGCTAACCCTACGCCCATCCTCTGGAGGAGTCAGAAGCAGCTGCCAAATTCAGGGTCTGTTACTCTCCCCCTGCCCAAGTGTGTTATTTGGAGATAAAGTGATGGGAGATGATGGCAGAATGTCAATCAGAGAACCCCGCAGGAGAGCGACTGTCCACGGCCCCAACCTGCTCACCCGCCCCTCCTCCCAGCTGTTGTATGCTCACCGCTGCCCTCTCCCTCTGTCCCTCCCTCACTTCTCCAACTCCATCTTTCATCCTTCCCTCTTTGCCAGTATTCGGGAGACGTTAAAATAAAATGTTCTGGGGAAAGTGCCGTATGTTGTTGTTCAGGGGAGGTGGAGAGTGGGATTGTGGGTAAGCTGTTGCCCAGGTGCCGAGCACCCCAAAAAAAAATTAAAAAATTTCCTCCCGCTGAAGGCTAACCCAAATTGAAAGTAAAGTAAACATGAATTTCATTGACGGTGCATGTCTATCTCTTCCAGTGGTTAAGATACTTCACTAAGAAGAAGAAATTTGGAATCGTCAAACTTTAAGTTGGC
>JAODKL010000017.1:14545034-14601181 GCA_026780765.1 Petrocephalus schoutedeni
TGCATGTCTATCTCTTCCAGTGGTTAAGATACTTCACTAAGAAGAAGAAATTTGGAATCGTCAAACTTTAAGTTGGCTTCTTAGCCTAGTGATAAAAATGGGTTTTTCCAAGGAATGCTTTCGCTGATGCATCTGCGTGCCGCCATTTCTCTGTTTCCTGCCCTCGTGCTTAATGGCCCTTTCCCTTCTTTCTAGGTTATGTTGTGTCTCTGATGGGTCGGCAGCGTGTTTTGCCCCACATTCAGTCCCCAGACTGTGCTCTGCGGAAGCAGGCAGAGAGGCAGGCCGTCAACTTTGTGGTCCAAGGTATCAGCGACCCGGTGGCCTCCCGCCGCCTTGGGCAGCCCGGCTGTCGGTCTCACTCCTGGTCACATGGCCACTGTGCCCGCAGGTTCCGCCGCTGACCTCTGTAAGATGGCCATGATCCACATCCACTCTCAGCTCTGCTCCTGCCCTGCACCGACAGCCAGGTCAGGCCGCTCTCCTCCGCATCCTTCATCTATTCCTCCTTCCTTTTCCTGCCTTCCCCGCCAAGGTGGGGACCCAGTGATTGCTTGCTTGACATGGTTCTGTCATATAAGTATGCATTTCTTTGCTTAAGCTGAGACCCCGGGCACGTTGTCCTTGCAGCATTTCGCGTCATTTAAAAACACTCTTGAAAACATGAGATCGATTTGAATGCTGATGTCACGGCTGCCATGGATGGCGGCTCTTTAGCTGAATAGCAGTATTGAGGAGAGGCTATTTGTGAAACGAGCTATTTTTTGCCCCTCTAAAAAAAAATCTGACATGCTAAATTGATGAAGGTGAACTTTATGGTAGGTTTATGGGGACGCGCCGCTCTCCACTTGGCATCCTTAACCGGGGGGGGGGGGTTGGCTGTCTAAGCCCATAGCCCTTGAGGCCGTGGTGCGGATGGCATGTCTGTCAGCCCGCTGCGCTCGTCAACCGCGTCTGTCGCTCTAATGCTCACAGAAAGCCCGTGGCTGCCTATGCCGGCCTTGGTGCCCCACACTCGCCTGTTTGCTTTGTGGGCTGAAACACCACACAGTCCTTCTCTCAGAGGGATGCATTGTAGGCATTGCCCACACACACAGACACACACACGCATGCACAAGGCCACGGCCCCACCCCCTGCGTGTCCTGCTGCCTGCTAATTATACTCCAGGGTAACAGGCTTGTGAATACATTATTGAAATAAGGCTAATAAACAGCATTTATTTAAGTCTGCTTGCGGTACACTGAGTAAATGTCATATCTCCAGCCTCTTTCTCCTGGGATCTCTCCCTCACCTCGTTTCCTACACCCCTTGTCCACCTAGGGGACCGTAACTCTCCTTTTTTCCTTGTTTTCCTCCCTCCTTTTCTCCCTCTTTCCTCCTACCGTGCTGTTAACGGATAGTGGGGTTGTCCCACTATTTCCGCCTGGCTGTAGCAGCAGCTCTCATCAGTGGGGTTTTCTCAGACAGACCCCCGTCTCGGTTGTCGCCGGACTGTAATTCAGCAACGTGTCGGACGCCCCAGCATCCAGCATGCTGACCAAAGGTGCATAGATGTGTTGTGTAACTAATGTAATTTATTAGATCCCATGAAGAGAGTGCTGCAGAGAACGGACCTTGTAGTGGGAATCATTCTAAGGGGGCTGGGGGGCTCTCTTCCCCGTCTCCACGCAGTAACGGCTTCCTTTCTCGCTGTAGTAGTGTGCCCTTTCTCCACACTGCAGAGGCACAGGCTGCGTCTCATAAATGCTCGTTCCAGCGCTAGCCTCAGGCCGGCTGAAAGTGTGTCCTTCAGAGATCGAATTAAGTGCGAGCGTGTGGGTTCAGCCGCAGAAGGCCTTTTTAAAGCAGTGTAGATTCAGTAAAAATGTAAATCACGTCAAATATAAGCCAGGGAGTGGAGTTTGTGCAAAGAAATCATGCCAAGGCCTTGGTGTTATTGTGGCAGCTCCTGGAAATGCATGCAGAGAGAGGTGTGGTGGGGCCGACCTGACGCTGCCCTGAGGGTGTCTGTGTCTCTGTGTACTGTAACATCCCCCTTCATCCTCACGCACAATACGAGGCCCCCATCACCAATGCTGTCAGCATGCATTTTGTCTGCTGTCTCCCTCTCTTCCCTCTTTCTGTTCTCTGCCCTTGGTCTCTCATCCCCACATCTTTCTGCTCATCACTGTCCCCAGGGGCCGTAGCAGGCTGCTCTAACACGGGCCGTCTGCAGCTTCACACGGTCGGGTTTAGCCCAAGTCGGCGTAATCGAGTTAAGCAGCTCTCATCTCTCGCAGCTTTAAGGCGTGAAAGCGGCGGTAATGGCTCCCCGGGCCTCGCAGGGATGCAGTAACATGCAGACCTGCTCGTCTCCCACCCCTCTGATGGGTTCTCAGTCACGCAGCGCAGCTGTTATTTCCATGCGGCCGCTGCTGATGTGTTGCACATTGTGATTGTTAACACAAGGCCAGGGGATCGTATTTCAGCAACATTTTGTGTATGTAGAATGGCATGCTTCTCAGCGAGACACTGGGACCGCTTCCCCCGCCTGAGACCTGGCACGTTGCAAATTGGTTACAGGAATGAACCAAACAACCCAGGCGAATTGTTTACAGAGTCTGGAGCCCAAGGTCCCAGTCTCCCTATAGCAAGGCCAGATCTGGATGGCCTGTTGTGGCCGGTTAGTACCTTATATCACAGGGACCTTATGTCACAGGCCAAACAGGAAGCTGCTGTGCCCTTCTCTCGACATGCTCTGCTCACCCTAACGAGCCACAGCCAGCTGCAGAGCCTGTCACAAAAGGTGGGATTTCTCTCTGCCATAACTGGCCTTCTCACCGGCTCCTTCCCGTTACTGACAGCCCCCCAGCACTAACGGTGTCATCGGTACCACAGAGACCGTCAGCAAGGGGAGACTGATTGGGCCCTGCGATTTTGGCTTTGTCACGTGACCAGGAGTGCGGGCACACAGCCAATCAGCTTTTGGAGATGTGGATACGGGGTAGCCGGAAGCCAAAGAAATAACAGGGGAAGGCAACATTAATAAATGTTTTTAGAACAGAAGCAACTGGCCCTGGATGTCAGTAGGGCCAGTGCTGCTGTGTTTGGAGTGTGACAGCTCTAAACGGCCCAGCCCTGCAGATAATGGCCTGAGTGAGGAGGGGACCAGCCAGAGCAAAGCCATGTGTCCTCCAATAGCTCAAGCGAGCCGTGTTGCCTCACCCAGAGGCTGGGAGGCCGGGCCAAGCCAGAGAAAGCTGACATGCCAGGGCAGTGACCTCACATGACCTCACAGCTGAGCCCGCATCATGACCGAGTCCATGTCCTCTGGCACACTAGGTTGATCGCCCAGATTCACGACGAGCTGCTCTTTGAGGTGGAGGACTCTCAGCTGATGGACTTTGCGGGTGAGAAGACCCACTATTCCCAAGCCTGGGTGAAGGTCAGCGCCGTCTGAGTTGATGCCTAGAGCTCTCCTTTGTGTCTTCTGCATGATCGGACTAGTACTGGTGAAGACCACCATGGAATCACTGCAGCATATCGAGTGTCTAGGCATTCACCTCAAGGTAGGTGTGCTTGGAGATGATCACCTTGCCGGTGACTGCTCACCTAGTGCCAGTCCCCTTCAACCTGCCGGTAATGAATGGGTCGTCATACACGCTGTCTGGCCCTTGAGATGGTCATTAGCACATTCCTGTCCCCGGTGAGTGTTGGACTGTGCAGTTAGCATCCAGCTGTGTAACAGGGTGGGTCACCCTGGAGACGGCCACCTAAGGCAGAGATGAGAGGCTTATCAAGCCCCCCTCATTCTCCCCCAGGTACCTCTGAAGGTGGCCATGTCCAGCGGAAAGTCGTGGGGCGTCATGTCAGAGCTGCTGCTCCCTGCCACCCCTCTCCAACCAGCTCCATGAGCCTCCATCTGGATCCCCATCGCTAGGCAACCAGGCAGCTGCTCTTACTGCTTCCCATTCTCCAGCTGTCTGTAACCAAGGGCAACGGCGGGAGCTCCAAACTGCATAGCTCTGGCTCCCCCTCCCCTTTTTTTTTTAAGTTCACCATTTTTTCTTTCATTTAGTCTCCACCTTTGAGACCAAATTAGATGAGAAATCAGTTCCATATTTCTGCAGGTTCCTGAGTTTTAAGGTCATGATGGAAGGATCAGTTGAAGTTTGACAGAATGTCTCCAAAACCTTCCTTTAACAGAGACGGGAATGATTAGTAACTACTGATGTTAATGCTGTTGATGCTCTGTAATGTTCACCGTATTTTTCCCCAAATTTGTACTTTGAGGTTTTCATATGCTGTAAACGGACAAATACAACATGGATAGTTGTCTTTGCTGTAGAACAGCCCCTCCCTCTCTTGCAATCATTGACAGCCCCTGATTGGTTGATTTGGCAGTGGCATTACTGTCCGCCTGCAGACACGCACTTCCCTCCCACTCACACTCCTACGGGCATATTGCCTTCGGTCCTTTGCGCTCGCTCAGCGTATGCACACGCAGCCCCGTGAACACACACGCTCAAGGACACGTCACACACACTAACAGCACCCTGACACAGGCCTCTTGCTAAGGAAGGCGTCGGTCCTGCAGTGCACTGTGGCGTTCCTGCCTTCCTGTGCTGTTGGGCTCCGAGAGGCTTAGGGTGTCCCTAACCTGGCAAACCTGCAGCTCTCATGAGAACCTCAGCGCAGATCGGGAGCGTATCAGAGCCCCCGGAGCATGGTGGCATTTGGAGCGGTCCAGTACTCAGTTATTAAAATGTCAGGGCAATCTTTATACATATTGGCTCTCAGCAGCCTCGTTCACATTTCAGTCATTGCAGGAGTCATTCCTTGTGGGTTTTTCCTAGTGTAATTATTTTTGTGTGAGCTGCGTATGTACGAATGGGAGACGGGGCCCCTCGCCCCCTTCCTGAGTGGGAGACGGGGCCCCTCGCCCCCTTCCTGAGTGGGAGACGGGGCCCCTCACCCCCTTCCTGAGTGGGAGACGGGGCCCCTCACCCCCTTCCTGAATGGGAGATGGGCCCCTTTGCCTCCTTTATTAGGAGACAGGGCCCCTCGCCCCCTCGCTGATTGGGAGACGGGGCCCCTCTCCTCCTTGGCGATTGGGAAAGTGGGCCCCTCGCCATGCCATCCATCCGTGCACTAATGGAAGCACTGGGAACCCGTAGGCACTCAGCACAGGTGTCCCCCACATGGGTAGCGTGAGCTGGCCCCGCGGTTGTCTCTCCAGGGCCGTTTCTCAGTAACACACACAGCCAGCCTCTCTAGGCCTTTTTTTCTCATTTTATTGATACATTATGTACATCCATTTCTCTCATGATGCAGGAAAACTTTTCTTTACATCTTTACAATGTTCCCTTTTATGCATACAAAAAGAAATGAGAAAACCAAGATTTCGTAAGCAGTCAAATGGACGTTAGTTATCACCACAGAACCCAATGGGTGATTCCCGCGGCTGACTGGGCCTAACCTACGTGCTCCCCCCCCACCCCCAGGGTCGCCCAGCCCCCCTGTACCACAGCACGCCGTCTAGCCGCTCTGCGCGGGCTTGTTCCCTCATAGACAGACTAGCGCACCTGGCACTGGAGCTGCAGCAATGAAGCGTTCCCCAGCCACGCACTGCCACACTGCTTCGCTCACAGGCCAAGCTGCTGGGCTTCCAGCTGAGGAGCCTGGCCTCTCTAAAAGCTCATCTTCCCCGCACTCACACTGCACATTTCACCCGTCTCTGATGGATGATTCATTCATTTCACTGTAGGTGTGAAGTCTTTTTTTTTTTACCCTTAAATTGGCCTGCTAGAAAAGGATAAAATGTCCTTGAATGCTATTTACATTAAAATACATTTTCCAATTTACACATTAAAATGTGAAATTTGAATGCATCTTCAGTGTAAATCTTTTCCTTACCAAGTTTTGAACCTGTAAATTCTGCAGAATGTTGGATTAAGTCTGCCTGCAGTTGTGACTGGTGAAACGCCCAGTGATGAGAGAGAAGTCCATCTGACGAGCTGAGCTGGACCTGACAGCTTTTAGAGATGACCCGACATTCCTCATTGTCACAAAATTGGTAGGATTTGAACCCCCCTCCTCCCTCCCCCCGGCGTGGCAGTACAGCTCCATGAACTGTAATGATTGGATGCAGGCTAGTCTGTGAATTGAATAAAAACAGCACTGGGACAGTGGTACCTCCCTTTTAGAGCTCCACCTGTTGGCGGTAACATTGCCATGCAGTAGTTCAGCAGCATAGTGACCACATCAGCCCTGGATCTGTGCAGTTAATGGGATATAACATCCTTGCAGCATTTATGCACTTGACCCAAAGGTTGTACTTGGTACGTCGTGGTTTCTTTTTATTGCTAGGTAAGACGGCATTCAGAGTGGGGTTGAACTTCCAAAGAAATCCTTTTAAATATAAGCATAAGTAAAACATGCACAAACTATAAAATAAGACTTTTGGCAAATGATAACTCTCCATAATGCTAAAAGAGCACGTTTCTCTGTACAGCGTGTGGTGTTCGTATACATGCAGGGCCCACTGCGTCATCAGCGAAGGTGCTAAAACATAGGAGGAAAGCACAGCTGTGCCACAAGCCCGCTCCGTGTCCTCAGCAACTGCAGACGGACGAGTCTTTGGCCACAAAACACAGGAAGCGATCCAGTTTTGTGCTTCCTCTTCCACCTCCACCTATCCCCCCCCATCCCGGAGGCTGCGACAGGGACTGACCGGGAAACGTCGCATTAAAGCCACATGGAAAAAATCATCAGCAATAATAGAGCATCTCAACTAAACATAAGCACTGGATACAGCTATATACATGCAATCAACTGAGTGAAGAACATGGTCATCGTTACAGAAAGGGAGACTCGGGACGCTCTTCCTAAGGCTCGTCTTGTTCTTCTCAACAGTACAACACCACCAAGTTCAGGCCCAGCTTCTCATAATACTAACTAAACAGCCAGGGTGTACCATTACCGGCCGTGTATGTGTGCGTGCTGTAACAATGATGTGCAGTCACCGGTCTCCAGCATCTGTGGTAGAGTGCAGTTATCACAAGCACACAGCCAACAGAAGGACCTCATCTTCACCCCCATCACCCTCATCCTTTTGGAAATCAGGTCAAGAGCAGATTTCATTCAGGGTCATATGACTCTCATGTCCCGAAAGTATTTTGCAAAGATAAGGTCTGTTTGTCAGCTAACCTAGCAGCCTTGCTGATGACTGTATGGCCACAGTGAGGGGTGTCAGGTGTAGCCTGTCATTCTCAGTTTAATGCTCCCTGGTGCTACCAGGGGGATTGCCTGAAATGTTCATTCAAAAGCCAAAGACCAGGTGCCAATAATGGTCATGACCATGTAGGACTTTGCATCCTAGTCTGTAGAGCAGTGTTTCTCAACCCATTCCAGTGGACCCACATTTTAGCTCCCTCCCAGTACACAGCCAATCAAGAACACTGAATGCCTAGTACTAGTATGTTGGGAGCTGGGTGGGAGCAAAAAAAGTGGACTGCCTTTGGGCCCCCAAGGACTGGGTTGGGAAACACTGCTATAGAGTGTATGGAACACATACTGATAATTGAACTCCTACGTACAGGTGCTGGCAGGGTGAGTACAATGTGACTAGCACACATGGGTCATATGTGACCTGGGTGTTTTCAACACAGCACGAACACGGGCTTGGTCAGAGCTCTCACTGACTCCTCAGTGACAGTACAGCAAGGTCCACTCCTGTCTCTGCATGTAACTACCATGCTAAAACTTTTAAATACAAGCCAAATCTACTGGATCTCAAGCCAGTGGCTTGTTCCAGTACCCAAGGAATACAGCATGCAGATTTATCCCTGACTGGGTGCCAAGTTGGCAAAGTATTCATCCAAATTGACTCGCTTCTTACCCTGAGAGGGTCAGAGGTCATTAGCACCAGAGGATGACACCGGAGGTGCAAACTTCCTGTCACGTGACCGTCTATCAGGGAATGTGACACAGACAAATCAAACACTCAGTCGTGCAAAGCTCTGACCATCACAAACAACCCATCAACCCATTCAGCAAAGATGAATTCTTTAAGACAGCGGACTGGTCAGTAAAAAGAAAAGAAAAAAACACCATTTTGTATTTCTTTCAGACACGTAGATCATATACAGTACTGCTTGCCGCTTACATTCAAGTCTGCCAGCTCTACAGCTTCACAGTTGAACAGACCCAGCATGAGATCCTGGTTGGTAATGACAATTGTGCTGTTGATATTGTTGAACCAATATTCTTAAACTGGGGCTGGGGCTATCAGTCAAGATGTGCTTTCCTGGAGCAGTGTGCTATAGGTTGGCTCCAGCCATCCTGCTCAGAACCCAAAGGTGCACTCCTGGACATTCTACTGTGATTCTTAGCTGATTTCCTTCCATGTACAGGCCTCAAGGAAGTGAAACTTCTAAACAAAAATATACAAAAAAATAAACATTCAAAAATTAATGTCCCAAATCATAAAGCCCTCTATTAACGTATATATTCTATCATATACCAAACATTTTAGAATCTGCCTACAAGTATATCTACGCCAGATACTACCTAAAATTCCAATTCCTTCCTTGCTGTGATTGATCACTTCTGCAATTCAAGTTGGGCAGGATAAAAGGACTCTGAACGAAGAGCTTTCTGTTGCACTTTGCGGATCTTTGAGAACCTCTTAAATAGTTAAGGTAGTCATCCTAGAGCCACCTGAAATGGCCTCATCAAGACTCAACTGTTTCTGATTCTTGGCTGCATGTGCTTCTAGGGTGTAAACATAGTGAAGCATATCGACCACTATAATATGAGCTGGAGTGAGAAGCTGGACTCCACCCTGCATATGGAGGTAGGGCTGAGCTCACAGCGAACTCACACTTTGGTTCCATTACACCTGACCTGCTGATTTCTCTCTCACTCTCCGGCCCTTGTCTTTACCCATTTGATTTTAAAATAACAGCTGGAAAGATTGCAAGGTAACAAGCACCTAGGTCACCTAATATGCAAAATACCACATTTACCACAATTACGTCATGCCCGTATAATAGTAATTATGGCTCGGAACATTTGAACTTCTTTCCTTGATTTGACCTCATTACCCCAAGTTTTGACCTTTTGACCTCACTGGTGTGTTTTAACATTTTTGGAGTAGACGGGGGGGCACTCTAGGGGACACCATCAGTGACATTCAATAGTGCCTGGCTGCTTTCTCCACTCTTACTGAACATGCTATGTGCTCAGTCATGGATTCAGCTCTGCTTCTAAACGTGCCCCCCACCCTAGCACTGAGAACTGATCTCAGCAAAGTAAAACAAAGTAAAAGATGTCCATCTCGTCAAGTTTTGACTGCCACATTGTTGGTCTTCCTATTTGTTTCCTTCAAAGACATGTTTCATGCAAAACAGTAATTCCTTTAAACAAAGAAACACACAAATTATTATATTTTAGGCTAAAAGGAGGCGTACTTTCTTTTCTGTAGTTTTTTTTTCCTGTTTCATCATTTACAGGGCAGGCACTGGCAAACCAGGTACAAAGGCATGCCAGATTTGCATTGATTCTGCAGACTACAAATCGCGAGCATGACGTCATTATGGCAGCGCGTGTCTCCACGTGCCTCTGCTGGAGAGCCAATGACTGGCTACAGATTTGGGGTGCCACACCGCCGCAATGACATCACGGGTGACAAGCTCAAATGAGGGGGGAGGAGAGGCGGGCCTCAGCGGTGCATGCAGAGAGGCGGTCAGGCTCCAGAGAGCGAGCTACAACACAAGGCAAGGGAGCTCTGAGGTGAACGTCTTCAACTTCGCGTTTCAGGGTTTTTTTTTTTTCTTTTCAATTGTTTTTTTTTTTTCTTTTTTTTTACTTTTTACAAGTATGTAACAAATCAGGCTCATTGTACTTCAGTCTCTCCTGCTGGTTTTGGCATGGTGTGGAAATGGTAGGTGGAGAGAGTTCTTGGGCATTTTGGTATGTAATGTACATCTACATACATGTATGCATAAATAAGTTCAGGCGTGGAGATGTGCAGCCTGTATGCAGGATGCTTTTCCTTATACCCAGTTTTGTCACTATTTCAATGCTGTGTTTTGCAATCTAAATGTCAGTGACAAATGGCTACTAACGGTATGACCATGTCCCTTCTCTGGTAGCTTTTAAGGAGAAGTTACCGGTTATTAAAGCATGCTTCTTACAATGGCATAGTGCTGCAGCATATCCAGAATATTCCAGAAGAAAAAAATTTATATTAGAACTAACATCGAGTCAGTTCGTTACGGTACAAATAATCAGTCGATTAAAAATGAATTGATTTCCATTAATTTCTTAATGAGCCATGCATATGTGTGTACATGCATACCCAAATCTATGTACGTACACACTTGTGCACAAAAGAAAAGTTTAAATTAAATAAATAACAAGCCTTCCTTTTTTCACATTTATCAGTTTTGCTGTTTCATTGTGTTTGTGTCCCCCCCAACACACGCAGAGGCAGCCATGCACACACACACACGACCACGTGCGCACACGCACATACACACACGCCGTCACCCTCGTGTGTCTGGCTATGTTGTTCAGGGACGGTGGGGGGGCTCAGTTATTGGTTGTCAGAGCGACACGTGCCAGTGCCATCTTCACCTCCTGCCGCAGATGCACGCCCCAGATCCGGCACCTCGGCACGGCACCGGAGTGCTCCAGCCTGCGGGGGAGGGGTGGAGTCTCGCAGCCTTCGAGGAGGATGAGGAGGAGGGGCGGACGATGAGGCGGGAGGCAGGGGTGTCGCTCTGTGCGAGATGTACTCTCCCCTCGTTGTTTGCAAACAGCGAGAGGATCTACTGCTGTGCTTGAGTTGTCACTTTCGGCAGACGGCTCAGAAACAAGTGAGAACGAGACAAGTGCGTGTTTGGCGGTGATGGGCGGGCGGGGCGTGCCCCCGACATCGAGCCGGATCAGCGTGCGGACAACCACAGAAATCGACAGGCCCCGCCCACCGCTCCCTCCGCTGGGTCCCGCTGATCGTGGAACTGCAGGGACAGGTCATCAGGAGAGTGGGGGTAGGTGGGGGGAGGGAGGGTCGGGGGGGGGGAGGGGGGGAGGGTTGGCTCCAAGAGAAGAAAATCTCAGGCTCAATCTCACATGTTGCTCAGGATGGAGAGGTAGGGGAAAAGTGAGGACGATGGAAGAGTTTCTGTAGTTATGTAAACAAAAAAGAACCGGTAAATAGAAAATAAAAGCTGAGGAAGTCAAACAAAAAGAAAAATCAATAAAACGCTGGTTACTTAGTATGACAGAGTAGTAGCAGTAATACAGGGATGAGGCGCAGTGGAGGGGGCAGGCCTCGTCTCGCCAGCTGGAGGTCTACTCCTCGCGCAGCTGCAGCCGGTAGCGATGGTAGCGGATCTGGAAGAACATCCTCTCCAGCAGCGAGTGGCTCATGCCGGGCAGCGTGTGCTCCTCGCTCTCGCCGGCGTGCCGGAAGCCCAGCGACTCGTACAGCTTGTGGGCGGCCGGCTTGACGGCGGTCGTGCCCAGCACCACAGCCGAGTAGTTGTTGACCACAGCGAACTCCAGCACGCGGCGGCCCAGTGCCTTGGCGATGCCCTTCCCGCGGAAGCGAGAGTCCACCGACATGCGACGCAGCTCCACCGCGTTGTCCTCCTCCCGGCCCTGCGCCGCCACCATTCCCACCACGCTGCCATCCAGCACGGCCACCCAGAAGCTGGAGCCTGTGGGGAGGCGGGGAGGAGAAGTCAGTGGTGTCAGGAGCAGCACCGAGCCTGAGGAGCACCTCCGCACGCTCTGTGGATGTGGCCTCTGCTTCATTTGTTTTATCAGGCTGAGATAGTTATGCTAGCTATAGCTATCTATCGTTATGCTAGAATTTACATTATGACTCCATTTTAGGACATGGAGTTCCTTATGAGCAGTGGATGCATGTTCCTCTGGGTTTGGATCAAAAGGTCCAATCGCCCATTGCTACAGGCCTACAGCTTTCATCTGAAGATGTGCTCCCTGTCCACAGAGAACCGGATCACTCACTGGCCATCTCCCAGTGTACAGAGAGACACGTGGACCAGGCCACGGTTGTCCCGCCTGAAGTGATCTGATGCACCAGCACCGCCTTAGTTTCTCGAAATGACACAAATGAACACAGATCATCTGTGCTTACAGGAGGGTTTATCTGGACAGGACGACTGGTCAGACCAGAAACGGAAGCAACATAAAAGGTCACACATGGAGGGGGCAGTACCACCCAAACACAGACAGACACAACAACAGGAGCGATGGCTGAGCTGTAGGTCCCTCAGTAAATGTGACTGTTCCCTCTTTCAGCTACACGCTATGTCCCTCAGCCCAGTGACACTATGGTGTCACTGTCAGCTTCCCAAGATGCTTGTAGAACAGTATGGGTGTCTACATGCTGTTCGGGCCTCTTAGTGTTAAGTAACCTTAAAGTGGAAACATATTGCAGGATTTCTGCTTAACAACAAAAAAACAAAATTCATGACCATCCACACAGACCAAGCAAGCAAAATGAATGAAACACCCACCCATTTTCTGCCTCCTGTGCCCTGCTACAGCCCAGATCGGGGCTGCGAACACACTGAAGGGGCTCAGAATGCAGCCTTACATTCCAGGGGAACTGCTGTCGGGCCCTAGAGCGCAGTACTTAACCCAGATTGTCTGCATATGCTCAGCTGCGCAAACCTGCCAGCCTGGAACACGGAGAGCCTCCGTCTGGCTGGGCTCTTTAATTACCCACAATTCAGGATGCAGATTGAGCACATCACACCACCCTGATCACGCTAAGCCTGGCGCATCAGCCTCTGGACTCCCCTCCCCTAAATTAGTTTTAGGTGCATCTACACTCGTAAACATGTACAAGAGATTTCATAACCCCTTAAGCAAATTAATTTAATGTAATCCATTAAGTAATTGTTGCATTCTTAATCCTTTTACAGATCACTTCTACATTAAGGTCATTATGAATTTTTCCCCCTGCTTGTGCAAACCGCCCAAATGTTCGCAGATGTACTTGAAACTTCATTTAGTTTGTTTTATTCTTTTATGCCAGATTTAGAAATTGCTTCAGATTTATAGCCATAATATTGGCACAGGAATTCACAGGAAGATGAAGGCACCTAGAATCCAGTGACCATACTGTATCTTTTATTATGTGAGGACCTAAAACCAAGTTGAGTAGTCTACAGGCCACTGAGATGAAGTTTGGCCTGAATATAGAATGGGGACATCTCACGGCAGAGCGATAAGGCATGAACTCTATGCAGGTGTTCCACCATAAGCTTGGATCCATTTTTGGGGCTGTCACTACTGGAACGAAAAAAATCATATAGCAAATCTATCCTGCACTGACATCTTTGAGCCCTAAGCAACCTAACCGTCTTACAAGGCTGCCGGCTTGCCAGCTACAGTGTCTGCTATTAACGCTAATGATTTTATGTAAGCCTTTAATAGAAAAACAGATAAGATTACACCTGACATTCAGCAGATGGCTGCTAACTTGATAATATGATCACTAACGACCATGACAACAGCATTTCAGCAACTTTCATACAGATGATGAACATGGACCAAAAACATTCCTTTTAAACTGTAATACATGCCCATTAGGGTCCACTCCTTAAATACTCCCTGGGAATCAAGTTTATAATTAACATGTGCTTCCCATCAATCCTTGTTCCTGACTCAGAATGAGCTGTCAGATCCACTATAACCGCAAACCTGATTCAAATTTCCGATTGCTTTCAAACAATTCATGAGAATTTAGCTGCGTTCCGACCTCAACATACTAAGATGATATATCTATGCCGACTTGTCCTTGCTTTTCCTCTGATTTGAATAATCCTCACCATTATCTTTGACAGCTGTACCCCACAGCTCTGCTCTTTGATCTCATATGGGGTCCCACAGGGACCGCTGCTGGGACCAGCATGGTTTCTCTATGTGTGGGAAGATCGCACAACATCATACCAGAGAAACCAGCCCTCCAATCAGACCTGATCCCTCTTAGCACAGCATCCTCAACATGAAGTTAAAAACCAAAATGGTTCAGATTCTATTGTTAACTAGTTAAAAAAGACTCAAAAATAATAGGAAACTAGAGAAAAACGAGCACACTGGCCTGTTTGCTTTTGTCTACATTATCTTACTCTTTGGGAACAGACTGCACACTACACATCCTACATGATCCACCAAGAACCTGGCAGCCTTCTGATTGCTAACTGCACCTAAACTGGACAATGGTTGTGTCCTTTGAAGGTTGTATTCAAACACCGAACGCGTCATGGCAGTGCGACAAGGCCACCCCATTTCCAAGACTCCTTTAAATGTGGTCAGTGCGTCCTTTTACCGAGGCGCGGAAGATGCACCCGACGGTCCTTCGCAGCCCAACAGACCAAGATTTATTGTCCAGAGGTAAAGTGAGTGTGTGCTGGCTAAGCAATAGGAGCTGTGCTTCATGACTCTAGGGTAAGGGAGGGAACAGCTGGTGACACAAATAGGGAAATATCCAATCGGCCAGACCATCCCATTTGACAATGGTTTCTGTTAAGCCGCGTCCTGTGGAGAATGCTGCCCCTGAATTCAGACACAGTCCTTGAATGAGCTTGATCTGCAAGGGCTAATTGATTGGTGCAGACAGCACCATGTGACCCACTAAGCACCACCGATTGGCCATCCTGTCTTCTCTGCCCCAAATCAGGTAGACTCTGACATCTGCATGTTTAGGGGGTTGGCCAGCCAGATGGCTCTCCTAGAACTACCACTAGAGATTTTCTCCAGTCATCCACTATCTTCTGCACTATCATCTCCTCTGATTTTTACTACAGCATAACATTAGCTGGGGCTGTGTGATATCAGTCTGTGCTGCCATTTCAATGTTAAGTGCTGTGTTATTTTAAATGTTAAATGCTGCATGGTGGTGAAATTTGCGCTAAATCCAGAAAGGGATATACCAGGTCCAACTGCATGGAGCCATACAAGGTTAAATCTTTACCAATTTCATTGGGATCGAGAACCCAAGGCCCACGGTGACCTTATTTATTAATTACATATTATTACATAGCTGCAGTACTATGACCATTGTGGCTTTAGGGCAGCAGGAAAATGCTAGTGGGCCCACACCGGTACCACATGGGTCTGGGGGCAGGGCAGGCATATGGGCAACTGAGGGCTCTGACAGCCTCCTACCATCTGTCTGAAGAGACACAGTGCCAAGGGGCGGCCGGGGCCCCACGCCCCTGGTGAAGCCTGTCCAGCTACAGGCTCAGCTACCGACCACATATTTAGCAGCTCAGTAAATCACCAAAACAAAAGGGGGACCGGTGGCCGTTCTGGCCCCAGGGGAGGGCTTTGATGTCCCCGTTTGACTACACAAAGCCTCATTCGCCTCCGTTTTCACGTCACTGCACACAGTACACGCCATGGCCGCGTTTCACTCGTGAGAAGCGTCAAACATGGAGAAAGTTCTTATGGCGGATTTGCAGGGTGCTGGCTGCTTTGACTCATGGCTGCATTAATCGCAGAATGATCATCATGGACGTGAGTGCGAGGACCAGCATTCCCTTCTGCTCACCTGGGAAGACAAGTGAGTCCAGGAGGAAAGGAGGCGGGCACGCTGACCGCGCCCGGGGGGGAGAAGCAGCAGCAGACACCGTGCCATCCTCGGCGGTCACGCAGAGGGAGGGAGGGTTTGGGGGATGTGCGGGGGGGACAGACCCAGCCTTAACTCTGGCGCCTTGCGTCTCCTCCCACAAGTTGCCGAGGAAGGGGCGCAGAGACGGCCCCCACGGCACCTCCACGCGGCGGGGGCTTGGAGGAGGAACGAGGGATCTGCTGGTTAAGAGTCAGATTTGGAGAACGAGAGGTGCCGGTTAGACGATGGCGAAATTAGGGAACAGGAATCCACGTCCAGTCCTCCCAGGGGGTGGGTGGAGCCAATGGGCTTCCCAGCAGCAGTGGCATTTACAGCCTGAGGCGACGTGGCCGTGGCCTGCAGCTGCAAGGCTGCAGAGTGAGCACCTCCGCCTCTGTACGTCGGAATGAAAAGCCAGGCTCATCTGCGCTCACTGATCCTCATCATTAGCAAGGACGGCAAAAGCGAAGCAACATGACCCATCAACTTGACGCCACTTCACTGCGGACACTGCACTCACTAGCTGCTCCTAAATTGTCATCCAAGCCGAGTGTAAGAGGCACTAAGCCTGGGCAGCCCGGCTGCTGTAGCCACTGTGTGCGAATCCCATACTGTAAGACCATGTTAATCTCCATGTGTGGAATCAGACGGAAGCTCATTACAGGTGTAAGGCTTATGCCTGCCATTTCTGCTAAATCCACACAGCAGGATTGGCATGGGGGGGGGCGACCAATGAGATTAAGGGCTACCTGGGGGGGCTTTTGACACCAATCGGGTCAGAGTCGGGATGTCTTTCCATCCCCAGATTCACAGCCAGATCCCTTTGCCCCGACTTCTGAACGTGCTACCTCGGACAGATTGCTAAAATCGCCAGACGGACTGAATGGCAGGGCAGACATTCACGGAGAGGCCACCGCGGGGGAAGGGGGCCGGCGTCTCGGCTCACGCGCGTTTTAAATGCTGGCCGAGCTGAAGATGGCAGTAAAATCGATGACAAAGCCAGCCGGAGAGCCTGCGGACAGCACAGAAGGAACACCGTCATCGAGCCCCCGCTAGAGAAAGCCTTCCCAAAACAGGGGAGTCTTCTGGAGGGTGAGGGATTATCTCAATACTACTTTCATGTACCATTTAGGCTTTAATCAAATCATTCAGTTCTGGAGTTAAGTTTTCAGTCTGAAATTCGCTATTCCACAGGTGAACATTATCATCCATTTCCCTTAGTTACTGGGGTGAAGGCCACATGAATTTGATATCAAAGTACATCTCCGTGTGCTAACGTCACAGTCAGGGTAGTTCGACACTCAAACGCTACTTGTTCCCATAGCTTTGTCTGAAGTGCCTCCAAACATCTGGCTGGCCGGCAGTAAAAAGATCTCCGCATCAATTAGACGCCGCTCTCGGGACCTGGGCGATTTACGCCTCCCCCTCTGAGTCACCCCTCCCCCCCGGTCACAAATGAAAGAAAAATCCCGAGACCTAAAATTCAATAGGCCAACTGGCTTCTACATTCACACTCATCATCTCAGTGCGGATGAGGGTATCTGATGGCACCGCTAAGGTATGGGGGCGGAGTCCGGAAAGGGTTTACTTCGGAGTGACCTTAAAGAAATAAGTCCCTAATAATGACATGCTACAAATACCAAAGATGAATCACTGTCCCAAGCAGTAAAGAGCTCAGCAATGGGTGAGATGCTTCCATCAGGTTGTTTACGCAGAATATACTAATTTATGCAGAATGCACTTATTGGTTGTTAAGCAATGAGGAAGAAACAATTATATAACCTATGGATCACAAAATTATGCTTTGGGTTTCCTGACAATGTGACTAAATGTGTGATTTTAGAGCTGAAGTGGGTGTCGCATTTCTTACAGGGAAAAAGTTGCGGGCAGTCATAACAATGTAATGTAACAATCTAACAGCTTCACTTGTGTGGTGCATTAAGTTTCACTGCTGGAGGGGAAAAAATGAAAAACATCTTTCTGGGAAGAATATTATAAGAATGTTGTTCCCTCCCCCAACACACAGAATTTTTAAGGGCCTCCCTGGACGTTTCTGGAATTCCCAGCACTGGGCATTTGCATTGCCCACCCGCCAGTGCCATGAGAGGGATGGAAACTGCCAATGACGCACACGCTCATCAGCACGGAGGAGCAGGGAAACGGCGCGGCAGGTACGCGGTGCTCCGGCCCGCGGCCTGCATCACACATCCGTAAGGTCCGGCCAGCCGTTACAGCTACTGTGCTACTTCAGTTAGCTCCCGCCTGCTTCTCTTTGGCTCGCCGCTTCGGAGAGCCATCTCAGTCTGCCTCTCTCTTTAAATGATGGCAGCATAGCGTACATACAGCCATAACCGCAACTGCCATTAGTGCCAAGTGGAAGCTCTCCCGTGGCAGCTGGTGGGAGCACCTCCAGCCGCATTTAAACATGAGAAGACGGCTTCTCCGATGGACCTTTCAGACCGTGAGGCCGGCTATTGATTACGGCACCCGGCATCTCCTGCTAATCCGGCCACTAGCGGCACCCTGGGTGGCCCGGGGCCGGAAAGCGAAGTGAGGATTAAGCTGCTTATGTTTCGGATCTGAGCCCTGGGCTCCCGGGCTCCGGCGCGGCGCTGACACAGAGAGGCGGCGTCACTGCACAGAGAGCATCTTCGTGAGAAGACGTCTTCGGGCTGCGCCGGCTCTGGCCAGCTGACTGCGAGTGCAGCAGATGCAGGTCAAAAATGCGACTGTGAGCAGAAGTGTCCCGGGAAGCCTCTGCATGCATGCAGCGGTCGGCGTGCGAGTGTACACACACACACACACACACACACACACATTCCAAAGTGCCTTCTGTATTGATTTATACATTTGAGCAGTTTTCCCCAAGCTCCTGTCTATCTACATATCTTGTATTTATATACTCACGCACACACCCAATCTTCTGTGTCTATTCATATACACTACTCATTTATGCATTACGCGCACACACACACTTGTCTCGAGGCCAAGGGACACCCTGTTGCTGAGTCAGGGAACATTTCTCCACACAGTGGGGACCGCAGTCATCTCGCCTGCTCAGGATACCTGGGCCTGCACACGCCCACACGTGTCACCTGCATTTTTGGTGGAATCCCCTCCCTGACCCTACGGTGCTGAAGGATGTTCAGCCTGTCAGATGGGAGCTTTTTATTGCACAGCTGACCGACACTGTGACTCTCCTGTGCGTCTAACTCCGCACTGGCCCAGCTATTGACCACACCTCCTAATGATATGCGGGGGTCGTCGTTTAAAAGCCATTACCGTAAATAATACGAGTCCCCATCTTGCTCCCATCATGCCCTTTTCCTTATCAGATGTTTTACTTGTGATTGTTTTCCCTAATAGCTGACATGTGTGACGGTGAGGATGTGCGTGCTGCTGCAGTGAGTCAGCTGTGGGGCCCCCATGATGGACAGGTCAGACGGCCAATGAAAGCTGAGGACAGAGGGGCTCATTACATAGCACGTCTGACGTCACAGTGAGTTTGCATATTCGAATGCTGCGTGATTGTAGACGTTTCATCGTGTCATGGTGGTCCTATGTGTAAATATGTGAATAGGGTTCATGCATAATCTAAAAAAAAAAAAAAAAGAAAATGATAAACTTATGAATACAAAATTAACAAGAAAGGACAACATACAACATATCAGTGGATGAACATAAACAGTTCAAACGTATCCAAGTATCATACCCTAAATATTCATATGAAACAAAAAATAAACTTGTTCTGTCAGTTGTTTAATTTTTACCTAACTGGGAAAGCTTGAGATCCTTACCTGTGGGTTTTATGTAATACTCCTCGACGTCAGCCATGTCCGTGTGCAGTACGCAATCGAGATAGGTGAGGATAACTTTCCTACTGAAGTAATAGCGTGCGCCCAATAGAATGAGCGGCACGCAGCAGGTCAGCGTGAGGGATTTGGTCACAAGAAAGCACATTACTATGGAGATAAGGAAGAAAAATAAACGACACCTGTCAGAAAAGAGAATTAAATGTTGATTGACGGAATTGACCCAGTGCACAGAAATACATTCAGAATGTTAAACAAGTACTTATACAAATATATATGCAGTAATTCCACAGTAATTATATAATGCTGAGTATTATGAAATCAGTGGAATAACATTTCAAAAAGACGAACTTATCTGAGAAACCGCAGTTGCTAGTTATATTCTAATTACATTTAGTAATATAAATGTGGGTGTATGCACATACGTACTGACGTGCCTTTTAAAAGCTCACACTGGGGTTGTAATCCCCACACGTCGACACACGGGGGCGCTTGTGCGGAGAGACCGGCACAGGCAGGCTGCGCATCACTGCATGTCTTGTGCTTCCCCCGTGGTCGGGGCCATGCAGTATGCCGTCACTCCACTGCACCACGATGTGGCATGTTTACTGTGAGCTTGCGGCTTTATTTCTGATTGGCCAGTACTATGAGCGTACAAACACATTTTTATTCGAAAACAAAATAATGACGTAAATTGCAATAAACCGATGTATCCGGATAGTTGCGCTTGCCCATCACTTACCACGTTACAGACATACGCCTGGCGTATACACTGTTTTCATTTTGAGCGGTCGGACGTACATTTATATAGAGAACGTGGCAGGTTGTGATATTGCTTTCTGTTCAGTCAATGAAAGATGAAATCATTTCCTTTACGGCTAATTTCAAAGCAGGGCTCTACCTACATCAACAACCACAATCATTAGTGCAAACATATAAGTCGAGACGCGTCTGACAGTTATGGACAGTCACCCTGCACATGAGATGCCCTCCTGGCGTGCACGGAGTGTAAACACGGTGATCATGCGTGATCTGCGACGCCGCTGCACCGAGGAGCGCCGCGTGCGAGCGCGCGCGCGCGGGCGCGCCGACCGGCTCCGCGAGCTCGCGGTGACAGTGCGCGCGCAGACTGTGGGCAGATCCCACATTCATTCATTCATTCATGCGTCCGCCCGGCGTCGTACACGCACACTGAACATATAACACTGGCTCGGCCGCTTTGCCACCGACAGCGAGGCATGCAGGCATGCATTCGCCATGCCTTTGTGTGGCCGCTTAGTGCCAGGCAGTCGCATGCCGGTACCTTAAGAAAACGTGACGAACTAGACATATCAAGATATACAATTCATTAACAATACAGAAAAGTCGTCTCGTGTATCATTTTTTTCCTGTACGCTCCAAAGCATTTATCTAACCCTACCTTCACCCAAAGCAAATATCCAAAATTAACATTTCGAACGCTAATGCAAAATCATTCTATATTTGATTTAAAAATATATATCTGCCAGAACCGAAGAGAACGGTTTTCCATAAATGCATATAATCGATTAATGGCCAGTGTACGAGCACGTTACTTACGTGTCAGGAAAGCATACAGGAATTGCGTTTGAGTTTGATGTTTAAGCCCCCGAAATGCTGTATTGGGGATTCGTTCCATTATCCCTTCACAGAAGATGCGACGGACCTCCACATGGTCCGAGCGCTGAAATTCACGGATGAATACTGTATCACTTTTCACATCTTTCCCTTCTACTGTATTTGGGGGTTGCGATGAAGAAGTCCACATTTGAGAAGAGGAAAGAATAATTGAATCTTTTTTGGTCCCAGGTATGGTGTCATGTTCATCAGCTACAATTTTTGTCTCGCAAACCATTTTTGGAGACGAACAATGCATGCAACTGGCCTCGGCTACACTTGAAATGGGAATGAAAAAAATTAGAGGTTTGTTTTTTTTCCGATAGATCTTTTAATACAATCACTAAAAGAAAACGGCAAATGCACTACTGCAACCCTGAGCTCTCTCACGACCGGGAGAAAGCGGTGCATTTTAAGCAGTACTTATAATGCAGTACAGTCCGCGCATTCAGGTTCCGGGGCCGCGGCGGTCCGCACTCCGTGCTGATTGGCTGTGCCGGCGCGCCACGTGACGCCGAGAGGAGGCGAGAGGCAGGGCGAGAAGCACCTTGTGGCATCGCTTTCTTAAAAACCGCACATTTTTGCAGTGTGCCGCAGAAATCCTATACGTTCGTATGTACGTGTAAAGTGCGTGGGCGCTCATCTCAAACGCGTCCGCGGCGCGCCTAGCTCGTTTTTGGGGCGATCACAAATGTTCCTCACGCCGACTTGCAAATAGGCAGCGCCTGGGTAATTACTGACTGCACCTCCCGTGTGTGTGATGTACAGTGGTGTGCTGCGTTATGATGCCCGGCTGAACGGTGTGTAAAATAAAAACAGCGAAACGCCGGGAGGATAAAGCGTGTCCGTCTCCGTTATTTACATATGTCTCGTTAGATTTTTCCCTCCCCGGAATCACTGAGTGACAGGTTTGGTGCACTGCGGTGGTTCCGTTTCAGCTTTTAATAACCTTACCCGCTATGCGTGCTGGCGCAAACGCTTAACCAAGCGCCCGTTATCCCGTCTCCATCTAACTTCACCTCCGTTTACGTGTAGCGGAATTCCTGCTAAAGCCGGGCGCGCATGTGTGCGGCGTTCCACAGTGTAGCGGCGGATCGCGTTATTAAGATCATGGGAATCAGATTGTGAATATTGTAGCTTCCAGCACAGCATTCCTGTCCAGTGGACTATTAATTTTTAACCATCTAATAATTTTATTTAAACAACTTTTGAGAATAGTGACCCATTGTTAATTTTAGTAGACTGCATTTCGATACCCAAAAATTAAACGTGCAGAAAACGCTTTCTCGTCGAAATCACATAGGGAAGAACTAGTTCAGACTGGATTTCCCCCCCACGTCCTCACATACCTCCCTTTCTTCACCAAACCCCTCCCCCTTCTTAGAAAAATGCAAAAGGAAAAAAAAAGTTGACGACGAGCTCATTAAAAATACACAAAATGAAGCAACCACAAAACTGAAGCATATAGGCAACATATATGTATTTTTGTTACGGTCGCATGTGATGTAGTAACGCTTATTGGTGTTAAAAAGATTATTCCGAGGCGTCTGGAGACGATGCTCCTTTTTTATTGCACAGCATCAGCACCTGCGGCTGACCAAGCAGACGGGAGGTGCCAACGGGCATGCGCAACGCGCCTCGGCGGCAGCGCGACTGCAGGCGAAGATGGTGCCGAGTCGCCGGTGAGCCACTCCCCCTTCAGCGACGGCTTCGACGGGATAATAACGGCAGTCTTCGCAAGACTGAGCATTGTAACACCAAGTATCCTCCACATTCCAGTAAATCTACACACAGGAGTAACTCAATTTTAAGCTAAAAACCCAAATATTATCTTCATTGTTTACATTTCTGAGTCAACACTATGATGTGCGTTGGGACCATTTCTTTTCTATAGAGACGTAATATTTGAATGTCCAGGCGAGTACTTAAGGCCTTACTGATGCCATTCCAAGAGATGTACTGAGGATGAGCTCTCATGTTGAGAGCAGCGCGGGTGATCGGTCAACCTCATAGCTGGGCTCTTCACTAGCCGATTGCCGATTGGGAGTCTCCAGAGGATAGGCTTCAGCTGTCAGCGTCAACTGTCCCCAGCAGAAAATACCCCCCGCGCACATCACTCTGTCTCCCCCTCCACATCAGCATTACTCCTGGCATAGACCGAGGGGCCACCAAGGGATAATGAGTAACGACGGCCACCACCGTGGACCCCTTCTTCTGTCCTCACCTCCCTGACCATGGAGTCCTCCCCCAGCCCCCCCCAAATGCCGGTCTCCATGGCGTTGAGCTGTGCCTCCCTCCCCCACCGTCTCCATCTTGACGTACGTGCACCAGTCACTCTGATTAAGAAGCTGCAAATGGGCACACGTGTCCAGGCCTAAGCACAAAATGTTAAGAGTCTGTGCTCCTCACTGCCCGCGGTCACTCCCGAAGCACACAGGGCGAGTGTCGGGTCTGAGGAGGGATGCCTGGACCAAGGCCTGATTCACGTAGGCAAATTCGGCTCGGGACTGACCTTGTCTGCACAAATGACTACTGCATCATTCATATCAGGAAAGAATTGTCACTGCCATTTCAGAATATCCACTTAGATTGGTAATAAAATCGACGTCAGACAAGAGTAATGATGGAATATTTTAATGGCAACATTTGGCTACTTAGCAGAAGTTTAATCGCAGTCATCTGGCACATATTACAGGCCACTCTTCTTATATAGTACCGTTTACACTTTTAACAACACATCTAATAAAAAGGAGTGTTCTCTCTGTGTCAGGTCTGGTCGTTCCACCTTTGTGTTACACGTTGCCCTCAGTCCAGGCTGTGATTGGAACGAGGCCAAATCAGCGCCCCATAATGGGGACGGGCCCCTCCAATAGCGTCACGCACACGTACGCCCGCACATCCCGGCTCTCCTTTTATAGTGATGGGAGCTGGTGACTGATTGCTTTGAAGGAAATGACTGGGAGACGGACCCTCAACCCCTCCTCCACCCCCCTAACGACCCCCCCCACACCCCTGCTCTCAACAAGGACCTTTTTCTGGGGCCCAGTCTGAGCTCCACACATCATATTAATGAGCGGCTGAATGTCCCCGCCATTTAGATCCTCTCAGGCGCTGAGGTGGCCTCTCCTTTCAGCTGTCAAAACGGAGAACTAGTTATTATGAATAAAAAGAATAATTCCAACAGCAAAATTACATGGTGGATATCAGTGATTAAGTATCAATGATTAAGGACTGAATATGTTATACACCGTATTAATGTGCAGTGTTATAATTTACAAGAATTCTCGTAACTGTTAGGAGACAGTAAGTTTTGTTATATTTCGATTTAAGTTGTTTTCTATTCGTTTTTGTTCTGTGATAAAGGACTCTGCTGTTCTTTATTGTTGATGTGAACTTTTCTGCGTATAACTCAAGTCTAAGAAGTCTCTGAGACACAGGACCAAGGAGTCCATAAAATGGCGGAAGTCCAGGAAATTGCAGGGGAGCTTCCTTCAGCATCCGCCCTCTCGGTTCCTGGGAGTGCCGCACTTGACAAGCTGGACTTCAGGGATTGTGAAGGACGAGTGAGATTCCTTGGAATCCAGGTGACATCTGCTGTAGCCATTCATAGCTCAATACACAGGCCACCATTATGGAGATGGGGGATAATTAAGACCATTCTGCTGACGGAGACTCAGATGAGCTACTTCAGTTGGTAGCGCCGTTGCTTCACACCTCCATGGTTGGGGGTTTAACTCCGAAGATCTATGAAATCTTGGGCATTCTTAATGGTGCCCTAATTCTTTTATGACAACACTAGCTCTAGTAGTTGTCCAGATTCCCATTCATGAATGTATTAATGATCTTCTGTTTTTGTCCCATAAAAAAAAATTGTAATGTTGGCGAGTCCAGAAGAACAACTTCATACGTGTAATTAATCATCTGCAACAATAACTAAGGTCTTTCGGCAGCCCTGGGAGGTCTTTACAGGAGGCTGACATGTCAGGCTTTTGCTGCAGATTCCAGGATGTGCTGAATGTTTGCTTTAAATGTTGTGAGGTCAGGGGGTCAGTGGATGGCCTGTGATCCTTGTGTAATTATGCCCAGGTTTGCATTCCAGAGCAGCTCTCCCTTTCCCCTCAGAAGCTTTACAAAGGCACCAGTAAGGGAGCCTTCCCCCCCGTTGGCTCTGCCATGACACGGGAAGCAGAATCCTGCGTGCCTGACTTTGGCTTTTGGTGAGTGGAGGTCACATGTGTGCCTTCAGCCTTGGGAGCCAATCAGAAAAAGTGGCACCATGGTGACATCAAACCTTTTCTGGTTGATTTCTGGCTAAAGAAAGAGGTTGCGACTGATAATGTCTAAAGTAAGTGACGTATGTACTGAATATATATATCACCTTTCATAAACATTTACTCAGCACAAGGACCCTGCCTCAGGAAACATGAGGCACGAGGAAGGAGACGCCCTGGATGAGATTCCAGTCCATAGCAGGGCACACACGTGCGCACACACACACACACACACACACACTCTAGGCATCTTTGTGGGGACTCAATTCATTCCTTTTGGCATAAACCGAATCCTAACTTTGATACCCTTAACCCCTCCCCAACCTTAACCATAAGTAACCAAACAAAACAAAATGCAGTACTTTTGGCATTTTAGTTTTTTGATTGCATTCAGAGATTTTTATAAAGTGAGTTTCCCCTAATGGGGACCAAAAAGGTTTTTCCCACAGTGTCGAAATACCAGGTTTTCATCATATGTTACGGACAACTGATCGGCACAATATAAAATGTACATAACACACACAGACACACACTGTGGGCAATTTTGAGACACCAGTAGAGGTAAATGAAAGGGAATCTAAGCAAGCAAGGGGAGCTCATATTGTGCTGCCAAACAGTGCCTTTTCCTCACAGTCATACTGTATATATATATTATATATGATATCTATATATGATATATATAATTATATATATACACACACACATATATACTATTAATTTAACAATTGGGTTGTCATGAGGACATTTGCGTCACACTGTAGAGGCGGAGGCCTGGGTGATTTATGCACTTTTATTTTGGCTTGTTTACAATTTTTGTTTCTAATCTAAGTAAAATTGTACAGCTGCAGTCAAAATTAATGGAACGTGCATCTCCTCATTACGCCGGCGCTCTGAGCAATTGGCTCTGTTGTCCCATGAAGCCAGTATATTTATCTTAAAACAGAAAGAGGGCAGGACGTGTTCTGGATGTGCGTCCATGTTCTAATTGTGCGTGTGCGTGAGTGCGTGTCTCCGGGCGGGGGGTGGGCCACTCCGCTCCCCGGCTCTTTGTGGGAGTGTGTTCATCTTCAGACTGTCTACCTGCAGCTTGCATGCGTTCCCAGTCTGCAGATGCCCATCCGCTCGTCACCACCATCCAGTGTCACCCCCAACTCTGACATCTGGGATGGATAGCCTGGACTGTAGACAATATGGGATATCCCACTCCACCCCCCAAGCAGATGGGACATGGCCCCCACCCCGGACGGGCCCTGGGCCTCCGCCCTCCTCAGCTCACTCTGGATCCTGCCCCCCCTGGGCCCCCCGCTCTCCTTCGATTCCTCTTAGACTTTCCCCCTGCATTGCTGGTGAATATTGCAGCTCCTTTGGCTTCAGACTGCCCGGTTATTCATAGCTCACATGCTAATGAGTAATTCATTGAGGTCCTTGCAGAAATACACAAAATGTATACATGGGTATGTTTAATTCATTATCACCTATATTAATTGTTAATGGGCTCAGGATACCTCACTACTCCAGAAAAATGCTCATTTACCTCCCACCCCCCCCCCCCCCCATTTACAGGAGGACTTCACCAAGATGCTTACATGGGGGAGGTGGTGTACGTACTTGTATAAATTTATTATGATGAATGATGTAGCCTCTTGACTATTGGTATTAAATCCCCATGAGTCAGCTGTCCTTCCCGCTGCCGTCATGAAATCCGGCTTGTTTATAGGAACGCGCTTTGTGTGGTACAGTTCTGCAACTGAATTTCTGCCCTTAAAGATGTAAAGATGTAACGCATTACAAGTGCGGATAAAAGGGCCAGATGTGTGATGGCCAGTGTAATGCAGCTGGGGACGTCCTTTATCGCCCAGTGCCATCATTCACAGACGTGCCAAGGGAAGCACGGGCATTACCGATTGCCTGGTCTCCCTCCAGCAAGCAGCCATTAATAAATGCTGTTAGCTAACATTAGCATCTCTGATACTCCAGGAGGGCTTATTGAGCTCACACAACTTCCAAATAACCACCTGGATGTTTACAAGGCCCCTATGGCTAACAACGTCATTCAAGTACCTTAACCCCTATCCCATGTTTGGGGTCAGTCTGCCCCCAGAGCATCATTAAACGGTAGGCAAATTTCACATGGGGAAATTATCACTGGCACACACTTTCTGGTGA
This sequence comes from Petrocephalus schoutedeni, assembly GCA_026780765.1. Lineage (NCBI taxonomy): Eukaryota > Metazoa > Chordata > Actinopteri > Osteoglossiformes > Mormyridae > Petrocephalus > Petrocephalus schoutedeni. The sequence goes on from JAODKL010000017.1 coordinate 14,572,557, forward strand.
GGGTCCTGGTTGGTTAAACACTGCAACACACAGCTAACTACCCTGAACGTGCTGAGCCAAGCATCTTTTTAATTTTGCCTTTGGGTTAGCTGTGACATGCACGCACAAACACACACACACACCATTGATATCTTTGTAGGGACTGTCCATTCATTTCTATGGGCAAAACCCTAATACCAACAATGACAACCTTAGCCCCTACCCAGCCCTAACCTTAACCATAATTAACCTAAGAGAATACTAGGCTATTTGGTATTTTTGCTTTTTTGATTGCATTCAGAGATTTTTATAAACGTGAGTTTCCTCTTGGGGAGACCAAAAAAATGGTCCCCACAACGTAATATGTACACACACACAACTCTGGCCATTTTAGCACAGAAAATATACAATAAAGGATGCTCTTTTTAAGTCCCATTCCCAGAGGTGTGGGCCACACTGTCAGTGATTATAGCGATTGTGGCCCAAAGGCATGATTCAGCAGAAAAAAACAGCCTGAACCTGAAAGACTGGGAATGCAGCAACTGTCTCAGATGAGGATTTGGGAGGGGGGTGGAGAGAGGGGGGAATCCATTTACAAAAACAGCTGGCTCTGTTGTCCTCTCCATGAACAACACACAACTATAAACGATGGGAAATGTGGAGCGATACATCATCGTCACTGTCTGAGGGACACTGACCCTGGCCCGCCCTGGCCTGTAGGGGGCGACGTGCATCATGCAGAGGAATCGCAGGCAGGTGCATCAGGTTCACAAAGGCTGGGATGCAGGATGCACAGAAAGTGAAAATACCTGCCAGTTAGGGGTGGGGGGGGGTTGACCTTACAGTAACATCACCGCCATGTTGACAGAGACAATACGTCATACAGAATCTTTGTTTCTGCTTTTATTTGTTTGCTTTTCTGTTTATTTCCCAAATCTGCCCTGCGGAGCATTATTTTAAGCCACTTGAAGTGCTGCATCAATGCGACACAATGAACAAAATGCTCTGTGTTAGCACGCCCCCTAGTGGTTGAGTTGTGAAGTGGACGGCCACAGGGGAAGGCGGGAATAGGCTGTGGTTGTAGTTTCAAGATGTGTGCGCGAGCGATGTGATCACGCCCGTCAAATTGTACAGAAAACTAGCACAGCAGCACTCTAATTGGGATTACTGCCTACGGATTCCAATTACAGAAAAGTGTGTATAAAGCAAATTGTTTGCGGCAAAGACAAGTTTTAAGGGACTTCAAAAGCAGTTCTATACAAAACCGAAGCTGCAACTAAGAACATGTCTCGTGATATTTATGTAAGGTTTACTGAATATGAAAGCCAGCATGTCACAGTGCTGGCAAGGGTGGATGAAAAGACAGAATCATGAAAAAGGACTTTAACTTCAAAGTAACTAAATCACAGTTAAAAATGTGGCTATAAAGCTGAGTCATATTAGGTTGAATGCCAGTTATCAGTTTGAGTGTCAGTTGTTATAGACGTCTGGCAACCGGCACTTTGATACGTCAGTTTTCAGCATGAGACAACCAACAGTGCTCAAAAGAGGCCAAGCAGTCAGTGCCCAAACTGCAGGTGCATGTAAAAAATCATACAATTATTTAATGTGCTGTTGGAAAGTATGATGAAAACCATATCAGCATGTCAAAGGTCAAAGTTCACCAAAGGCTATAGACAGAACCTCAAGAGGATAGTTTTTAAACACTACAAATACATGGCATCAAAAATGACCGCGGGACTGAATCAGCACCTTTGTGACTCAGACCAACAAAAATATTGTGTCCATAGAGAGTTTCACAACATGGAATTCATGACAGAGCTGACATTTGGAAACTGCCTTCAACCCACAATATGGGGGACAGTATGGACAACCATGCTGTGAGTCATGAGGACTGATGCTGCTCTGCAATCAAGCCAAATGACACCATATTACAGGAGCCTAAGCTGTGAACACAGACCCAGCACAGACTAACCCTGACCCTGACCCGGCACGTCGCTCCCAGAAGGACAATACCCATGTAAACACGACAGAAATTCAGGAGACCTTCTTCTCGAGAAATGGTCCAATACCCCCACCTACACAGTTCAGGACATTACAAAAAAATACTCAATCTATGCTAAAATGTAGTTTTTTTAAGTAATTACAGGAGCTGATTGGGAGGATACAATTAGCAAATTGACTGGGCACTTAGCAGCATCTTGAAACTTGTCCCCTGTATGCACAGTTCTGCTTAATCCCTCTAATTACTGGCACTTGTGGGCCATTCCCTCAGTAGCTGCTTCTGTTAAAAGCGGTGAATCATGCCTATTTTTACTGAAGAGCTCCTCCACCTGCCCACGATACAAGCAGTGCAGCAAGGAGAAGAATCTAATTAGCCTTAATAGAAGTTCCTTGTCATGGGGGGGGGGGTGCTAGCCCATCTCAACCCACACAACACTAAGAGAACATGCAAACCCCCGGCTCTTTCCTCAAAAATACTAGCGTATGTCTAAAGCAGACTTTCCCAATCTGGTCTTCAGGGACCCCCAGACAGTCCATATTTCTGTTCATCAAAACTGTGGACTGCCTGGTAGGGAGCAAATACGTGGGCCGGCTGTGGGACCCTGAGGACCAGATTGGGAAACACTGGTCTAGAATACAAAGATAACAATTATATATACATTCCATACGGTGTTTATGAGTATTGAAGGGTCCCAGATGAATATAGCAGTAATTACTACTATGTAAAAAAAACAGTATGAAAGCATGTCACAAAATATGAAAGAAACAGAGAAAGGTGATGGATAAAGACCAAGCTTGTCAGGCACGTAGTGGGAAAACGGTTTTAATGCTGGAGAGCCCAACAGGAGGATAATTAATGATGACAGCTCATCCTCTACCCAGACACAGAACATTTAGACAACTTAAAATGTCAACAGGTGTTACAGGAGACGAGATCACTAGGGGCTAGCACAGCCTCTCCTGGCGGCCAGGTGCGCTGCGGTCCTCTGCCGTCTGTCTGGGTGAGACCAGATGAAGGTGTTGTACTGAGGCAGGATGATTCTCGAAGACCTGCCTGTGGGCCGGCTTCAGGTACATGCTGACTGAACCCCCACTGCCACTCAGCAAACCCGCATGGCTCTGAGAGGAGCAACTACTCAAAGTATTTAAGACTCACAAGAACTGACTTCTGTGCGTGTAGTTGTCAGTGACAGCACCTTGTCTTACAAAATGAGATTTACAACACACGTCCAGCTCACTGTGAAAGACCATGATATGCTAAAGGTTCATACTATCGTACAATGCTAATTTAATCTAAAACATTAAGCAGTAAAATGAATTACTTTCAAATGTATCACTACACATTGTTTTCTTCCAATATTAATTCCTTACTCTAGCTATTTAATAATTTAGAATTAATTTCCCAAACCAAAAATCAGACCTACTCTCAGTGCATACCTACAGTGTAAATACTGAATTCCATGTAAGATGAACAGTTAGCTAATATTTAAGTTTTTATAAAAACATTTGATTTGGGGCCTTTAACAAATACAGACACACTAACAGGCCTGTCTAAGCTTTACTCTGACATGAAGGTAGCTGATGATTAGAGTTTGGGGCTATCTCCAGCACAGGACGTCATGGAAGGACGTGCATTTGGGACTGGGCATCGTGGGGGGGGGGAGGCTCATCTGCTCAGCTGAGCGTGTTGGTAGGCATGCAGTCACACAGGGCTCTCCTTTCTGCCCGCAGGACCAGGCTCTCCGTCTGTAAAACACACAGGGACCAGTCGTCCGAGGCACAGTGGAGGTGGGAGGTGAAGGTCAGGGTGCCAGAGCCTGCCCCACCCCCCTTCCTAGTGACTTCCACTTGAGTGAGGGGACGTGCACACCCGCATTAGTGAAACTAAGAGGCTGGGTGAAGCAGTCAGTGTTAACCATCAGGACTGGTTAAAAAAAAAACAATTCAACATCTGCTTTTTAAGTGTCTCGACATTCCATTAACTGTGAAGCCCTATTCAAGCTCTGACTTTCTGATCTTGAATAGACATGAAACCGTAAAAAGATGTATAATCCAGTGAAAGGGTTTTGGAAACATTATAAAACATTTTAGAGAAACACTGAGTAATCACTGTTTGATAGAAATGCAAGAAAAGCAAACTAAACCTGCAATTACTTTATAACTTCTTGACCAAATATAATTTGCTGGATTTCTGTCACGGTCCATTAACACAATATGCCTGAAATGAAATTTTCTCAGAAGATATTGTAGCGTAACCAAACAATTGAATCCCAGGAGCAAAACCCTAGCAACACAATTAGAGATCTGAGACAAAAGGAATTTGCCTATTTTTCTAGAGGAGATTAATATGTCTGGTGCCATAACAACATTTCACTAAACTGTGATCATTGCTTTGAAACACTGCTGATGCATTCTGGGAACGCTTACCCTTGAGTCAAGGTTGAAGGCCGTCTTTCTCAGATCTTGTAATGCCCTTTGCATGAATTCAAAGGCATGGCAGTCCACGCATGGTCGGCCTAGGACAAGGAAAGGCCTAGTCAGACACTTAGTATGCATGTACTGGTTTAAAACGCTCATAATATATGAATATGAATTCCTGGAAATGAATCAAGGAAATGCATAGAGGAGTATCAACTTTCTGTCAGAAGAGCCACATATAGCTTATGTCGCTTCCGGAGAATGCAGCCATATTCCTGAAAATATCATGAATTTTTCATTGATGCAATATAACCTTCATATGACTGTTTCCATATTCAAGTATGGTGTCAGAAAACACATTTAGTGAACTGGGTGGAGTGTACATCTCAATATCTCAATATGAATCACAATAAAATGCTAAGATTTTAATAAAATACTATTATGATTTTAAAGGCTTTAAAGCATATCCTGAATTTTGGTGGTGCCCTATATAAAAGCCCTTGGCAATTTGAAGTATAATCCCCACTACTGTAATCACCATCAGAGCTATTCGCAGTTTAATATGTAAATTAAATTAATTCTTTGGTATTGTTTCGCTTTAACTTGTCAATCAAGTCGATGCATAATGAATGGTGCTGAATCTGTTTTCAGGACAAATCAGCTTTTTGCAAACTGCATACTATGCATGCATCAACGCGTACTCGATTGAAAGCGGTATTCCGTTTAAAAACGACTTACTCTCGGCCGGAATGACAGTCCCAGCTTCTTGGCCGGCCTCAGTCAGCCTGAAACAGAGCAGCTCGACTGTCATCAGCAGCGCCACGGCAGCGCAGACGGGCTGCAGGAAGCCTCTGGTCCTCATGCTGGCACCGAAAATCTCTGCAATGAAATGGAGAGGCAGCCGGGGCACGCTTAACGGGGAGCGATCTGCGCGCGGCCGCACACCGTGCATGAAACAAACGCGCGTGAAATAAATGCTAATAATGTGGAAATATGCGATAACCTCTAAACTAGCGAAAGAATAATAATAGGGAGTGATATTCAAGCTGCAGTGCAGGTGCACGATCGGAGCATCCAGTCATCAGTATCAGCAACGAAGCAGACAATAGAATCAGCTAAAAAATCACATTACAATGATTACGTATTCGACGCAGAAACGACAGTTCAGCTCTTGGCGTTTGCTAAATATTAATTTAATTAAGCATTAATAACAGTTTTCGAAAAAGGTAAATTTATAAATATTTACCAATTGCCTTTAATGGAGAACAAGCGCCGCTAGTCCCCGCCTATAACTGCCTTCTGCGGCTCGGTTTTGGCGTGCGGGGAGGGCGCCGGTGCTTATTGTCCTTCACAGGCCACCGTAGGATCGGGCTGAACCGTGGCCGACAGACGGCGGATATATTTGAGTCCCTTGACCACCGACGCATGGCGCGCAGTACTGGAAATGTGGAAATTCGTCTAAAAATGTACACGTGAAAACATACTTACACAAAAGGGTACGATAACACAATTTATAGGAACAACAAAAATAAGTGTCTGGTTTAGGAGTTAAAACACGAATTAGTTTTTGCTGCATTTTAAAACAAGAAGGGAAGGAAACTGTGACGTATTACGTAAAATACTAAGTGCATTCAGAACAAGCGCTTTGCCTTTCTTTTCCGCTATCACTGTTATCGACAGCTTGTTTTTATTTTGGGGTAGCTGTCAGCTGCATTGATATGTGGTTTATATGAAGGCTGAAAGCTGCACCAGCGGGGCAATGGCGCTGCAGGCGGCGCGGCTGCCGTACTGAGCGCGGCGCCATCTTGCCGTACGGCGCGGGCCCAGCGGAGCATCATGGGGGCCCTGCCCGCAGCGTGTTTAGTTAGGGTAGCCTGTTAAAATGCCGAACACCGTTTACTTCTTTTTCCAAGATGGCGTCGATGAGGGACAGCGACACCGGCCTCTGGCTGCACAACAAGCTGGGATCCACGGACGAGCTGTGGGCGCCTTCCAGCATCGCCTCGCTGCTGACCGTGTCCGTGATCGACAACATACGCCTGTGTTTTTCCAGTTTGTCCCCCCCGGTGAAGCTCAAGCTGCTGCTCGGGATGCTGCATCTCCCGCGGCGCACCGTGGACGAGGTGGGTCCCTGCGAGGCGCGCTGCGAGTCGGGGGCGCCGAGATCGGTGTGCACCGCGTCGGCTGGCGCTCCCCCGGGCGTGGCCGGCGTGCAGCCCGTGTCCGGGTGCGGGTCGCCCCGCGGAGCCGGCGGAGCTCCCCGAGCAGAGACTCTGGACGGGGCTCGGAGTTTCACCTTGCTCCTTAAGTTGTCAGATCGCGGCGCTCGGCTGGCAGCCGCGGCATTTTGCGGGATGTTTGCGCGCATTTTGCGGATCCCGCAGCTACGGGTGCGTCCAGCGCCAGAATCAGTGGCCGGTTCGTCCGCGGTCCCGGTTCGGGGAGGAGGGGAGTGTTGAGACGGCCACGCTGGTGAAGGGCGATCGCCGATGTTTAGACGGTTGTGCTATTCGGTGACCGACAGTCACGCCGGCTGCTCTCGGGGAGGGTTCTGGGGATCGGTTCGCTTTAAGGTGCCGGAGGATCCCGATCCGAAAGCTATGTTGACATGTCCAGCCCGGAGCCGCCGAGGGACCGCCCTCTCCGCACTCTGCCTTTCGGATGCGCCCAAAACGCACGCACATCACCAATAATTCGCCCGATACTTGCTTAATACATGGCTGTTTCCATGTATGCAAAAAGTGGTTTTGTATTTTTAAGAACTTTAAAATAAAACCTGGAAATTATGGTGGAGGGAATATGTTTGATTGGTTGATAAGTAGTTTATTTTTTATTTTTATTTACTGTTTAGATCTACAAGTGTGTGGAATAGGAGTACATTCTGTTGCTGTGTTTTTAATTGTGACAGCAGTACAAGCTTCCCGGCTTTGAATGGAGCTCACTATTAGCTGCTGGATGTAGTGAATTTGGAAGGCAGTTACTAGATTATTATAATTTTGAATAGAAAACTCTGTTGTACTACACTTTAATGCTAGGTAGGCTGAATGTTTTCATCCACTTTCCTTTTTTCCATACACACCATACATATATACAAATATAATCTGAGTCAATTTGAATATCGTGAACACCTGTTTTCTTGCATAATTACAGTTATAATGTACTGTTTTTACACAAATTCTATCAAGACATGGGTCTGTTGTTGGTGTATTTTATCATTATACCTGTCCCATGCTCCATAACTATTAGTAAAACAATTTGGTCATCATCATCAGAAAAACTCAAAACCACCTATAATTTTTTGCGTATACATTTTTTCTACATATAAATTTAAGAAAATCATGATAAATAAAGATATTGTAAAAAAAAAAATAAGAAAATGTTGTGATATAATTTTTAGGACCTTGTGCCCAGCCCTACATCCTGGTATTTTCCCTGGAGGTCTTCAAGTTAAAATAGCTGCCTTTATTTTCTGAACTGTCTCTCAGCTCCGTGATGGTTGACCAGGTCGGCTTATTGACCTCAGTGATGGTGCTTGGTGGACCTGTTTATGTGTGGGGTGACCGTGGTACTCCGTATCCCTGTCTCTGCAGATGAAGGAGGCTCTCAATGAGATCATTCAGCTGGCCACCCTGGACTCGGAGCCATGGGTCTTGATGGTGGCCGACATCCTTAAGTCGTTCCCTGAGACGGGCTCCCTTAACCTGGACCTGGAGGAGCAGAACCCCAACGTGCAGGACATCCTGGGGGAGCTGAGGGAGAAAGGTGGGGGCGGTGATGGGGGGCTCTGATGGTGTGATGTCAGAAAGACCTCACCGCATCAGTAATGGGTCAGGCAGCTTCTGTGGGTTCATGTCGCTTTTTGGAGATGAATCTGCACAAGCTGACTTTTGTAGATATGAATCAGCTTTTTGACAACTTTTCCCCTCCAGCAGATAATTTTACCAGCAGTAGAATAAATCCTCAGCTAATGACTTTGACTTTATCCATTTTAATCTACTTATTCATACTGAATAATTCTAATGATGGCAGTGGTTAGATTCTACAGTCAAGTGCAAGACTTGTCCTGCTAGCTAATCACTGCGTTGAGAATTAAGACGAGACCACCCATAGCATCAAGTGTTAGCATTAGCAGGTATCTATTGTATGTTTAAAGAGTAGAGGTAATTAGGGTGGATTTTTCTTTTATTAGAAGTTGCCCAGAAAGGAGGGAATGGGGGTTGAAGGTGAACCTGAGGGCCGGGTGTGAGTCCCCTGTATGGCGGGAAGCGGTCAGAGCATTTGTTGTGTGGGGAGTGCTGGTGAGACTCCAGCGGGCATCGCACTGAGAGCTGGTTGGCCTCTTCCCCTGCTGACCCCGCCCTCCTCATACTGAGAGCTGGTTGGCCTCTTCCCCTGCTGACCCCGCCCTCCTCGTGCTGAGAGCTGGTTGGCCTCTTCCTCTGCTGACCCCGCCCTCCTCGTGCTGAGAGCTGGTTGGCCTCTTCCCCTGCTGACCCCGCCCTCCTCGTGCTGAGAGCTGGTTGGCCTCTTCCCCTGCTGACCCCGCCCTCCTCGTACTGAGAGCTGGTTGGCCTCTTCCCCTGCTGACCCCGCCCTCCTCGTGCTGAGAGCTGGTTGGCTTCGTCCCCTGCTGACCCCGCCCTCCTCGTGCTGAGAGCTGGTTGGCCTCTTCCCCTGCTGACCTCGGAGTTACCTCGGAGGTCGAAACACGGAACTGAGAATGACGTCACGCACGAGTTCACCACATTCCAGTACAACAAGTCGGAAAACCATTTAGCGATGCCGGGGACTCAATACTTTAAATCTAACAGGTTATCCGGCTAAGCGAGAAATCCCAATATCACAGTATTTTGTGCATAAAAACACCCTAGCAACATGTCCATAGGTAGTGGTTGGACAATATGGTGTGTACAACCAATTTAATGAGCCACAAAAGATGCGAGCGCTAGTAAGTAGTATAAAACTACAGCAACTTCTGTTGATTAAAGGGTGCAGCCATCTTGAATTCTGAAGTTGGGGTTGTGTCGACGGGGTTGTGTTCACGACTTCGACTTCAGGGGGGCGTTCCAGTTGCAACCTCCAGTTGGGAACTCGTAATAACGAGTACAACTCGAACACACCATGAGTGGGTTGACCTCGTCCCCTGCTGACCCCGCCCCCCTTGTGCAGAGAGTGGGTTGACCTCGTCCCCTGCTGACCCCGCCCCCCTCATGCTGAGAACTGGTTGGCCTCTTCCCCTGCTGACCATGCCCCCCTCTGCTTCTCAGTGAACGAGTGCGAGGCTTCGGCTTTGCTGCCCCTGGAGTGCCAGTACCTGAATAAGAACGCCCTGACCACCCTGGTGGGGCCGCTCACGCCTCCCGTCAAGCACTTCCAGCTGAAGAGGAAGCCCAAGAGCGCCACCCTGAGGGCCGAGCTGCTGCAGAAATGTAAAGGCACACGTCTCTCTGTTACGCTGAGCGTTTTGGGATATTAGTAGCTGCTCTTTGACTCATTGGGTCATTCTGTCCCCCCCCCCTCCCCCCGGCGCGGTAGCCACGGAAACCGCACAGCAGCTGAAGAAGACGGCTGGAGTGCCTTTCCACGCCAAGGGGCGGGGGCTGGTGAAGAAGATCGACACCACGAGTGAGTCCCCATCCCCGCCCGAAATAATGCATGGGTGGGGACGTCTCTGTGTAGCTGTGGTAGTGTGTGTGCCCTGCGTGCATGAGGTCTCTGCCCTAGTTAAAATATCTTTCTAAGGGAAGCTGTACCCAAAAATGGGCCGATTGTGTTAATTGCCGGAAGGTTTCCAGTGTATCTGAAAGAACGGGCTCTTTGTTGTCTGGAGTACCCGGCTCCTCTGCCGTCCAGCCACATTCTTCTCACACTGTTTAGATTTATACTGTCTGCAGTTTTTTTTTATCTTGCTATCAGTACCTGTATATTTTACTACTGTGTTATTTACTCTGAAAGTCCGGCTTACGCAGCTCCTCATTGGCTCTTCCTAAGTATCCCATGATTCTTTGGTGCTGTGATAAGACCGGTGCCGCCCGTCGTCAGCTCCTGTAGCTTTTAGTTTAGTTATTTGTCTCCTCTCATTAAAAAATGTAATTGTACTTTATAGAGCAGATAATTGTCCTGCTGAATAGTGTCTAATGACATTCGCTGGAATCGAAAGCAGGGGCCCCTGATAGTCTGAGCATTGTGAAGCTGCCAGCTTCCTGTCAGAATCCACACATCACAGTACAAAACGTACCGGGCTTTGTGAGACGGCGTTGTGAGACCTTCCTAGTCAGGTTTTGCCTGCACCTCCCTGTGCCCCCCCCCCCCCCAGCTCCCCTTAAGGGTATCCCGAAGGCCCCTTTCCGGAGCCCCACCGCCCCCAGCATGTTCAGCCCTCCCAGCAACAGGACGCCCATCGCCCCCGTGCGGACACCATTGCGCAAGGAGCGTGGGGTCAAGGTGAGTTTGTTTCACGCTCGGGGGGTGTGAATGAGCCTCGTGAGCATGTGTGACAGCACACCATTCCGGCCGAGCTTAGGCCCTGAGCCTGACGGGTGCTAAATGGAGCATGTCTATGTCTCCAGTTGTTAGATATCTCTGAGCTGGACATGGTGGGAGCCGGAAGAGAAGCCAAGAGGCGGAGAAAGACGCTGGGTGAGCCCCCCCCCCCCCCCCCCCCCCCATCACTGCTCCGGTCAGGGCTTAAAGTGTGACGTGATGTTTCTCACAGACCTTGAAAGGCTGGCTGCCAAGAGCAGAAAGCCACGTTCTCCTGTGAAAGTCACTCTAGTCAGCAGGGATGATAAAGTCGAGGAACGTGGGAGTTTGGGGCCTTTGCAGCACAGCATCGTGGGTATCGTAGTTCTCAAAGCCCTTGTGATAACCAAGTACGCATTCTCGCCTCAGATACTGAAGCGGGCGAGAAGGTTGCCAAAGAAGAAGCGGTGGTGGAGAATGCCACGCCCGACTACGCCGCCGGCCTGGTATCCACACAGGTGCCTAATGTTTTTGATTTTTTTCATTTAATTTGTAGGTTTTATTTTTATATTGTTTTCAGTATTCACTTGACTGAAGGTGACACAGGTGTGTGACCCCCAGTCCTCCCTGCTCCCCCCCCCCCACTGACACACTGACACTACTTTGCCTCATGCTGGACTCGTCTGCCTCTCTGCAGAAACTCGGCTCGCTGAACGAGAGCACGCTGCCATCTACCAGCTACCTGCCCGCCACACCCAGCATGGTCCCGTCCTCCTCCTACATTCCTAGCTCTGAGACGCAGCCAAGTGAGTGTTCCTTGCTGCCACCCCAATGTGCCCCCCCTCCCCCACCCTCCCTACTCACTGGCTTCCTGTTCCGCCCCCCAATCCAGCGAACACAGCGGCATCGGCTCGCGAGCCTCTGCAATCCAGCCGGCAGCCGGAGGAGACGCCAGCCCCCGGTGTCACCCTGCCCCCCCAGTTCAAGCAGCGCCCCCCCATGTACAACAGCAGCAGCAGCCCCGCGGCCCCCACCTCGCCTGCCACTCCCACCAGCACGCCAGCCAATCCCGCGCCGCCACCCGCCTCCACGGCCACACCCCAGGAGCAGCCCGCCCAGCCCCCGCCCGCCCAGGCCGCTGCCACTCCCGCCCCCCCACCACAGCAGCCCAAGAAGAACCTCTCCCTCACGGTGAGCCCACCACTCTGTTGGCCGTCCTTAGAACTGAACAGCGCCCCCCTCAGGCCAGGGCTGACGGTGCCGTGTCTCCCTCACAGAGAGAACAGATGTACGCCGCACAGGAGATGTTCAAGACGGCAAACAAAGTCACGCGGCCAGAGAAGGCGCTCATCCTGGGCTTCATGGCCGGATCGCGAGGTACCGGCGCCCGCGGGCTCCTCCGCCTCACCCCGCATTATTCAGTTTAGTTTTTATTTTTATATCATTTTCAATTTTAACTTGAAACCCAGTTTAGTTTTAGCTTTTGGTGAAACTTGACTATTTAAAATTTCTATTAAAAAATATAGTTCTGTGCATTTTTATGTACGTTTCAGGCATTATTAATGATAGGCATTTTAAGAAAGTATTGCGTTAGCTAACCGGTAATTAAAAAGGGTAGCAGCAAAGTGTAGCAAAGACATTTGCTTTTATTTTATTTTACTTTTGGAAGCAGTAGTTATTGTTTTCCTTGTTGTAGTTTATTTAATTTTGGCATCTAAATTGTGTCCGCAGAGAACCCGTGTCCGGAGCAGGGCGACATCATCCAGATCAAGCTGAGCGAGCACACAGAGGTGCTCCCCAAAGCCGACGGCACAGGCAGCACCACCATGCTGGTGGACACCGTCTTCGAGATGAACTATTCCACAGGCCAGTGGACGCGGCTGAAGAAGTACAAGCCAATCACCAACGTCTCGTGAAAGGGGTGGGAAGGCAGGGGGCGGGGCTGGGGGCGGAGCTGGCCGTGGCTTCTTGTAACCCTCTCAATAAAAGAAAAGATAGGGGTGGGGGGAGAAGCGAAAGTGGGCCAAATCCAGCTTGTAAAGTTGGGGGTGGGGTGTGGATTCAGGGGACGGGGGGGGCAAAGGATGGTGACGTCCCATGTGGGTGGAGGTTCGGGTGGAGATCCGCTGGAGCTAACGGACCGCCCCTTTGCTCTGCCCGGCGTCGCCAGTGGGCAGGGACCTATCAGAACGCTCTTTTTTTTTTTTTGGTTTAGTTTTTAAAGCCCATTCAGATTGCGCAGATTGTGCCGGGGGGGCCAGCGTGTGCAGATTCCCGCTCGTTAGAAACAGACGCAGGATGTCACGGGATCCTCCTCCTTTTTTTTTTTTTCTTTTCCTGATGTCAAGTTGTTTTTGAAGCATTTTGGTGGATGTTTGTATTTTCGACCTTTAAGAAGGGAAGAAATAAACCAGGTACTGTCTGGGTGTCACTCTCTGACCGTTCTGCTTCTTCTGTGTTTTAGTTTGGGCTCCGGAAGTCACAGCTAGCCCGTAGCACTCCTCATGGCCCTCAGCTCAAACTCACAGTATTGCCCTAGATGTTAGAGAACCGGAGGAAGGGAGAGGACGGGTTGCTTCGGGTACATTCGCCTTTCTAAACCTCCTGCCATGCCGCCAATCCTGCACCCACAGGCAGAGCCCACAGGTGCCCTGTGCTCTCTTCTGACGTAGCTTGATTTCACAGTGCACGGGCTACAGATGTAAGGAGGGTAGTTTGACCGCGGAAAGCACAGGGTAACGGGAAACACAATGGCAGCTCAGCCTGCTGCTCTAAACTCTCTTTTGACTGAACTGAGCTAGTAATGTGTGACATTTTCTTACGGGCTGGTCCAGTTACTTTAATTAATAGCAATGGTGAAATCATTCAGCGTAACACTGACACACTGAGCCTTTGTGTCAAGGCTAGCTTATTACTTTAATGATAATTATTTCATTTTTTTTTTGAAAATATGATTGACTATGCCCAGAATTTTCTCTTTCATTCAGAATTAGTGGTCCGGCAAAGCCATTTATTGTTTTTTTTTTTTTAAATCACAATGACAGTGGAAGCACCCAAATGGCCTTGATCAAAACTTTACATACCATAAGTTTTGGCCTGATAGCATACACAAATTGACACACACGGGTTAATTGACTATTAAGGGTAATTGTCCACACCTGTGACTTGTTTGCTTGTAATAAGTGTCTGTGTATAAAAAGTCAGTGAGCTTCTGGTCTCTTGACAGTCACCTGCACATTTTAACCATGGGGAAAGCAAAAGAACTGTCAAAGGACTGTTTAACTTTATAAAATATGACAAGGATATAAAAAGATATCCAAAGATTTAAGAATGCCAATCAGCAGTGTTCATACTCATAAAGAAGTGGAAATTGAGGGGTTCTGTTGACACCAAGCCACAGTCGGGTAGACCAACAAAAATTTCAGCCAGAACTACCAGGAGAATTGATCGGGATGCAAAGGAAAAGCCACAAATAACTTCAGCTGACATCCAGGGTTCTCTACAGAAAAGTGGTGTGGATGTTTCAAGATGCACCATAAGTTGGCACTGGAAGAAAAATGAGCAGAAGAAAGCCATTGTCACAAGATGGCCCACTTAAAATATGCAAGACGGCACCTAGACAAGTGTCAAAACTTGTAAAAAGATCTTTGGAGTGATGAGACCAAGATTTGAACTTATGGTCACAACCATAGACTCTATGTTTGGAGAGGAGTCAGCAAGGCTTATGATGAAAAGTACACCATCCCTACTGTGAAGCATGGAGGTGGATGGTTTGGGGGCGTGTGAGCTACTGCAGCACAGGGAATGTGGTCAGAGTTCAGGGAAAGATGAATGCAATGTGTGTGTGTATGTATGCATATATTTATGTGTGTGTGTATATATATACACACAGACTATATTGTCAGAAGTATTGGGACACCCCTCCAAATGATTGAATTCAGGTGTTACAATCGCTTCCATGGCCACAGGTGTATAAAATCAAGCACCTAGGCTTGCAGACTGCCATTGGGCTCTAGAGCAGCGAAGACGTGTCCTCTAGAGTGACGAGTCACGCTTCTCGGTCTGGCAATCTGACGGATGAGTCTGGGGTTGGCGGTTGCCAGGAGAACGGTACTTGCCTGACTGCATTGTGCCAAGTGTAAAGTTTGGTGGAGGGGGGATTATGGTATGGGGTTGTTTTTCAGGAGTTGGGCTTATCCCCTTACTTCCAGTGAAAGGAACTCTTAATGCCTCAGCATATGAGGCCATTTTGGACAATTTCATTCTTCCAACTTGGGATGGCCCCTACCTGTTCCAACATTGGGCATCAGTGCCCAAAGGTCTATAAAGACATGGATGAGTGAGTTTGTTCTGGAGGTACTTGGCTGACCTACACAGAGCCCTGACCTCAACCCAATAGAACACCTTTGGGATGAATTAGAGTGGAGACTGCATGCCAGGCCTTCTCCTCCAACATCAGTGCCTGACCTCAGAAATGCTCTCCTGGAAGAATGGTCAGAAATTCCCATAAACACACTCCTAAACCTTGAAGCTGAAAAGTTGAAGCTGTTATAGCTGCAAAGGGTGGGCCAACTCCATATTAAAGCTTATGTATTAAGAATGGGATGTCAGTCCATGCGTGGGTAAAGGCGGGCATCCCAATACTTTTGGCAATATAGTGTGTGTGTGTACGGTATGTGTGTGTAAAATATATACATATATATATATATATATATATATATATATATAAATTCCTCTGGCTTGACGTGGCCCAAATTGGTGGATAGTGACTCATTCATGGGTGCCTTTTAACAGTTGTCACACATTGTCAAGACCATCATTCAGCTTGCCCTGTTAAAATAACACAAAACAATGACAGAGCAGCTATACCTTGAGCAGATTGTGCAGCCTTGATTGTGCTGATTGTAAACCTGTTTTTAAGTAGAACTTTCAGAGCTGTCCTACAGAGTTTGTCACAGCTACAATTACAGATACCCGATTACACTGTGTGAGACCCTGAGTTTTACTGAAATCACTGCTATTTATATTGTACTGATTTGCCACAAAGACACTGCCATGTTTGCCCGAAAGTGAAAACTGAGTAATAAATCAATGAAAACACTATTGGAGGAGGTGGGGTGTTCGGGCTGTGTCGGGCTTTTCTGTTATGGAGGAGTTTACGGGTATCACCCAAGAAGAAATAAAGCTGGTAAGAAATATTGACCCTCCTCAAATTTAAAGATGCTGATGCTGATTCTTGCTCTTGGGGTGACCTTCTCCAACTCCATGACACTTGCATTATTATAATGGCCGAAACCATTACTCTCAAGCAGAACTTGTTGCAGCAGAATGAGGTTTACCTGTGATGCTGTGCTGGTCAGGTGGTGTTTCACTTTCAGGACATTGATCCATAGGCATGGGTAAGGTTCAAACACATCATGACCAGGTCTTGCTAACTGTTTGTTCTACTGAGTTAAAAATAGTGGCCAGTAGCTCACTTTCATTTAAAGACCAGAGGCCAGTATTTTAATGGTACCAGACTGGCCTTTATTTTATGTGATGTACACTTGTTGTGACCAGAGGTGGACATATCAACTTGTGGGAGATTTACTCACACAAAAATGTTATGTGAGCAGAACAAAAGATGATTGGTTCATATAGATGACCAATCAGATTGTAGAGTAGGTGGGTTCAACTAGAGGAGGTGGGACCAAGAAAACTGATTAGTTGGTTTGACATCTGACACAAGATCTGATTGGTTATCTCTCTGAACCAATCATTTTTCATTCTGCCTTCAGAACATTTTTGTGTAAATAAAACTCCCATGAGCAACATTTCAGGTCCAGAAAGTGAAAATTCAGGCAAAGATTGTGTCTCAACCAAGCAGCTGAGTATAAAAAGTCACAGTCACAGTGTACTCAATTGGCTTGCCGAAACAAAATCCTGGCCTGGATTTTTACTTTCTGGACCTGAAATCTCCACCTCTAGTTACGAGCCACCAAACATGAATATGTCTATGAACATCCTAAATTAAAAAAGTGAAGAAACTGTGCAACAAGAGGGTTTTGGTGACAAATGGGGATGATAATACTGTTCATCCATCCAGTCTTCCACGAGCGCTCATCTTGGAGAGGGTCACAGTGAGCCAGGTGGGCGCAAAGCAGAGGATGGCCTGCCACGGCAGAGCATGATTCAGCAGGGACACTGTCTTCAGCTACCAATCAAGATGGAAGATCTGAGAATACTCTCAAATCACTCTCCAAATACCCGAGAACAGAGATAGCGGGTGCTGCTCTTATCTCTCCTTCCTTCAGTTATAGACATGAGGTTCATGACCCTCGCTGCTGTTAGCCTTTTGTCTATTGTGTTTGCATGTTGTTATGACAACGCAAAGCTGGTCAGATGCTAACACATACACAGTAACCATAGCAATACAAAATAAAGAGTAATAGGACCCAAAGATCAGCTGCACGCCTACAGTTTCAGAGGCAAGGGGGAACTCCAAGGTAGCTGCTGCCCCTGTCCCAAGAGTCATAACATGACAGGTCAATGGAGTGGGCGACGTGGTGGGGAACCACTGAGGGCCTGCGGCACGGACTCCCAGGAAGCCACTGCATCTCTCCTGTCTACAGCCAGCCATAGCTCCTAGCCTTTGGACTGCTGACCCACACATGCATTTTAGGTATGAATGTGTGAGCCTTGTATACAGGTCATAGAGACATTGCTGGCTTAGTGGGTTAGGACTTGCCTGTGATCTGAAGCTTGCTGGTTTGAATCCCAGGGTTGGGCGATTGCTGTAGCAATTGGGCCCTTGAGCAAGGCCATAAACCCCCAATTGCTAGCTAAGCCTGCCCTGTGACCCCCTCCCCCCCTCAAACTTGCTCTCACCTGTCTGTGTGTTTGAGAGTGAGATTAGATGAATAAAGTATCTCTATTCTATTGTGTGGCTGCCCTTCCCAGGGCCTATGAGATGGTTGGCGGTAGATAGCGTAAGAATGATTAATCCACTGGGTTACACAGGGCGACATTCTCCCTGGAGTCAGCAGTGCCGCCCTGTGGGTGAGATTATGTGAACCACACAGCCTATATGTGTGCAGTTCTGCTCCTGGTCATGGAGAAGTTCTTTCTGTCTGTTTAACTGAGAAAAACCTCCCTTCCCTGAGGCACCACAACACCATTGTCACCTCTGTGGATGTTATTATTGAGTTCCCCATAAAGCCTATCTGTGAATGAGCAATCAAGACATAGAGTTTAGTTTGGGAGTAGAAAATAACCTCAGAGAAGTACCTACTGACCAAAAGTGTATCACCATCATATCATCTAAAGAATGTGTCATTTGAAATCTGGTGGAATCTACACTTATTGCACTGCATCTGTAATTTCATTTCACTTTGAGTCACATAGTCACACCCCCACCACCAAGATGTCATCTTATCCAGAAGAGCAGATGGAAAATTAACAATTTAGGCTTTGGTAATTTCTTTAAAAATTGCATCTTGCTAGACCTTTAACTACATTTTTTGACATTATTTCTGTGTTGGTAATTAAAGCTTCTCACTTTCTGACAGAGGGATTTCCCCACATTTGCTGGCCTGCGGGGGGGACTTTTGTCAATAGTTTTGCAGAACGGAGTGGGGGAATCCTTCCACGTATATTTTGAGGGCCCACAAACCCATCAGCCCACCATGAAAATGTCCAAATGCCAAATGACCTGTCCAGCCCTGCTTTAACAGAATACACACATTTACATATACAAGCAAATGAAGTCAAACTCAAGCATTAAGCTCGGGCTGCCCATATTGTCTAGTTGAAGCTGGAGCTGCTCGGTTCTAACCACAAGAGGGCAGCAGTTCTCTTTGAAAGCATTTGGAGCCGACGCTCATTTAAAAACACCAGCCTCTGCAATGCAGGTCAGTGGGTTAGAAACCAAGTATCTACTACAGACACTCCTGGATTCTTGGGTTTCACTTACTCTTCTCTCTGTTGACATTTGAGATGTGGAATGTTTCATGAAATACGTAGGGAACTATGTTTTAGGGATTATAGACGAACTAGGGTTAAACTGGCTATCAATGTAGTACTTAATTTCTGCTTTCCTCTGCGTGTTGTACAATTGGCTGTTCAATCAACCATGCCAAATTTGATTGGCAGAAGGAACCAGCATTGAATCTCTATAATTATCCAGACACTCCTGGAATATGTACTTCAGACGTATTGAAGCATCCACAGGTGCACCTGGACAGACTGTACATATGGATGTCAACTGCCTCTCCCACTGAACCCACTGTGGATACTCTTTACATTAATGACCTTTAAGACCACCTCCAAAAAAGATGCCAGATTAATTGATCTCACTTTCAGACACGCCTCCATAATGTAGCCAGATTATGCACTGAACTTCTTAAAAGTGGTGTTCAGATGCCCAGATTCCCCCCCTTGGTCCATGTCCACTGACCAGCTCACAGATCACCAGTCCCGCTTATTTCCGTATTATTGCCACACAACCAGACATCAGTCACGTCTTGTAGGTCACTGGGGGGAAGGAGTTGTGACAGTATGAGTGATATCCCGATCAGCTCAAAGTCTGACCCCATGGCTTAATTTTACTTTTGGCTTTTCATGGACGGCTCGGGCAAAAGCACAGTTTCCAAGGTGACTCCCGGACGACGGGAGCAGCTGTGGGCAGGGAGCTGTAATAGTCCTCATCCCATAGATGCTGAGCTCGACAGCCTGCAAAGGCAACATTGCCTTGATAAATTAGTAAGTAGCACAACCACATAATCCCCGTGACCCTGAGCAGGATAAGGCGTTAGAAGATTGATGGACACGTACATAATAAAAGCCAAATGGCATTGTGCGAATCTGACGTTTGAGTGATCTTTTATACCCTTGTTTTTGACACCTGCCACGGAAAAATGAATGCGTATGAATAAATAATCAGTGAGGTCTGTACTATGCGTGATGGCGAATGTGTTTGTATCTCTGTACAATGCCACCGACCGGTATGGGTTAATAATAATAATAATAATATTATATATATTATATATTATATTATATAATATTATTATTATTATTATTATTATTATTATTATTAAAGTGGTGCTTTATTGATTCCCAGTTTGAAATGAGGGGTTAATCGTCTTTTAAAAATCGTCCAGAAAAGAGGTGGCCTATGCTGGCCTTCGGGCACGATACGCATAGAATAATCGACAGAGAAACGGAAAGCAAAATGCCGGGCCCCCGCCCTGCGCACCGCCCGCTCTCGGGCCGCTTCGGCTCTTTCCGCCGATGAGCGCTTCGGCGCCGGGCTCTAGGCGGAGATCAGCGGGCCGGCCCCGCCCCACCGCCCAGTGGGGGCTCCTCCAATAAGAGCGGGACTGAGGAGCGTCCGGACATGGCCGAGAGCAGCGGGGAGGGAGCAGCCGAGCAGCACCGGCACTCGGTCCGCAGCGAGCAGCTCCGGCGGTTCTGATTAGTGCGATTAATAAAAGATCAGGTGCCGGGGAAAGGAGAGGCGGCGACGCGGGGAGGGAGCCAGCCGGGCGCCGCACGCGTACCTGGCAGGGCACCTCGGACAGGTAAGCCGCGATCGCCGCCGGTACCTCGCTGGGAAATGAACAAATATGGCTGTTTGGCTCGCCAGGCTGCGCCGTACTGCGCGGCGCCGGGCGAGTCCGGCGGAGCCCCGATGCCGGCGGAGCCCCCGGACGCAGTGGCGCCGCCTCTATAACTGATGATCCGCAGTGGGGCTCCGCCGGGCCGAGGCTGCTCCTGCAGGCGGCACGCTGCCCGCTGTCCGGCCGCTGGGGGAGCCGGCGTTATGGGGCGGGGGTGAAGCGGCCGGGCCTCTATGTGCGCAGAGCGCGGCTTGGGGGAGGCGGGATCCCGCGTCACACGGTGGCCGCGCTCGGCTCCGGCAGCTGCCGATCCGCCTCTCTGTCCCCGGAATAAAA
Source organism: Petrocephalus schoutedeni (assembly GCA_026780765.1). Taxonomy (NCBI): domain Eukaryota; kingdom Metazoa; phylum Chordata; class Actinopteri; order Osteoglossiformes; family Mormyridae; genus Petrocephalus; species Petrocephalus schoutedeni. The sequence goes on from JAODKL010000017.1 coordinate 14,593,352, forward strand.
GCTCCGTTTTCTCCTCGGCAGCGGCGGCTCTCCGCCACCTTCCCAGCGCTGCGCTGAGTGCGGCTCTGCGGATCGGGCACCAGACTGCGGGAAACGGCGCCGTGACGCCGCCGACAGGACCCCGAGGAGCCCGGCTGGGCGCCGCACGGCCCCGCCGGCGCGCATCGCGGGCACCGGCCTTTTAAACGCGAGCCCCGCCGAAGAGGAGCCCGGAAGGCGGCAGTCATTGCGAATCTGCCCCCGCCGCCGAGCGGACATGTAAACACCCGGGCAGCCACTGACATCGCCCGCATGGATTACGCCGAACCGGAGCCGGACCCGGAGGCGGCGGAGCCGCCGGTACACAGCGTCCACGGACCCAACCGGATCCGGCCGTCGTCGTACCGGGCGCTGCGCAGCGCCGTGTCCAGTCTGGCCCGGATAGACGACTTCTTCTGCGAGAAGATCGGATCGGGCTTCTTCTCCGAGGTTTTCAAGGTGAGACTCCCTTACACATCTATCGATATCGGTATAATCGTCTTTAAACTCGTATACTTATAATGTGTGTATGTGTGTAATGTATATCGAATGTAAAATACTGCTTCCTGTTGCCTTCTCATCTTAATGCTAATTCCCGTCATATTAAACATGGCAAAACCTCAATTAACTTATTCTTAAAAAGCACAGAATGTGTGTAATATACACAAGCAGTTCTGTACAATTATGTACTTTTATTTCTTGCGTTTGGACGGGTCAGGAGTGGTAATAAGTTTACTCTTTAGCTTGCAATAGGCGTTAATGTTATGTAATTGCTGCTGTCTGTCCCCTGAACCGGAGACCCGAGCCGCGTCACTTATGTAATGAGACTGTACCAAAGCCCCAAGTGCATGCCACTGCACTGGTGACAGATTTCAAAGAAATCTCTGTGAGCGTGTACAACCAGTGAGGGGTCTTTTTTTTTTTTTTTTTTTTTTTTTTTGGTGCTTGACTGTGGCCCCCTCAGGATACCCGTGATTAGGCCAGAAAGGTGTATCTGATCAGAACAGGGCTTCAACTTCTGGGCGGGATTTACAAAATTTTAAGAAGTCCTGCAGTCAGCTGGTGATAATGTACATGGTTCTGGACTCTGTCCAGCAGGAGCAATTGAGATAAATCTTAGTTCCCTTATGCACCTTTTTAAATTGAAGTCAGATATGCAAGGCAGGGCTGTCTGGCTATGTACCGAATCACCTGTGTGTTTAGGGTCAGGAAATTAGTTAAAACACCTTTTGTGTTAATTAAAATTGAAAAAGTATCTGGCCACATCTTTGCAGTCATGTCCCTGTATAGTCAAAGCAAGTTCAAACCCGATGTATAAATGCCATAGGTACAGGATGCAGGAGAATACCCCCTATCCATTTGGAATTGCTGCAGGCTTCATGCATGTACCGAACGTGCAGTGATGTCAATTATGAGCCTGCATGCAGCTGATCCTGTGTTGCCTTCCAGACAGAGGTCTTCCTTACACACAGTGCTGGGCGTGGCCTTCGTGACAGTGATGCATTAATGTTTTTTTTTACGGCTGTCATGCTGTATGCTTGTAGGTATTCACGCTAAGCTGTCCCCTATAATATGCTACAAACACTTAGCAAAGTGTGCTTGTCAGGACAGATTCCCCCCTCGTCTCTATAAATTACCTGATGTTCGCTGATCTGTGAGTGCTTTAATGCCTGTCTGCTCTATTCACCGTTGTAATCTGAGCGTCTGAAGTGCGATGGAGCGAAGCCCTCTTTGTGCTGTGTTTTTTGGGGGGAAAATGTTCAGTGTTATCATCCTGGCTAATGAGGATTACCCTCATTAGAGGCCATTGCTGTTCCTCCAGACTCCTTTTGTAAGGGGCTTGCATTGTGTTTGTGCAGTTCAGATCAGGTCACGGTTTGGGTTTGGTCCTTAGCCTGTAAAGGGATTAATGTTGGAAATGCACGGTTGGAGGTGCCTCATAATGCATTTTTTTTTTTAAATCTACTTTCAGGTGTTGTTCAATGTTGATTCATAAGGGGGTAAAATTTAGGTTTTTAAAACTGGGCCAAGGAGGTATTTTAGTCCCTGTGCAATGTTAAGATCAGATGACCTAGCCTAGCTTATCAAGGTTTCTTTCAAATGCAGTGTGAAATGGCTCCATCGAATGTTGTGCTGGTACAGTCACCGAGGACTAATTGGTATCTCTGAAGGCAATGAACTCCAGGCTCTAACGTAAGGGAACTTCATCCCTGCTAAGAGGACTTTGACCTGCTGATTTCAGCTGCATGAGACTTGGCGATTTGTTACTCATACTTCTGCGATTGGTCGGTGTAGATTCCCCATGCCTCAGAACAGCCTCCCTTTACACGGCGTGGTCTTCCCCTGGGTTTCCCGTGGAAAGCCTCTGGCTCGGCTCCTCTGGGTCTTTAAATGGGTGGAATCTACATTAGATTTCTGGTAACGTGAGTCCGACCTAATCTGTGGTTGACCCTGTCACCTGGTAGAACACTGTGAATACCGCTCGCCACCTCAGCTTCCTGGAAATGCAGGAAGTTCTAGTAGGTCTGTCAAGGAGACCGGATGGCTGGTGTGAAGCGAAACCACCTCTGTGTGGGCTGAGCTTGCTGACTGATCACTGCGTGCTGTCAGAGGGGCTTTCTAGGTGCTTGTCATGGGTCACGGTGATTCACGCCAGAGATGCGGCTCCGTTGGTTACGTGTCGCTGTGTCTCTCCGGGGAAGGAGCAGGTCACGGTGAGGAAGAGCCGGTTTTGACTAGAGTGGACTCTGTAGAGTCGCTGATACTGATGAGCCTGCCGCTGACACGTGTGCCCAGTCCTCAGGCATCCGCCGCACGTAAACAAAGCGCGGTTATTGGGTGACTAGTGGAGTCCGGTTTGCAGGTTAAGGAAGTGAATTAAAATTTGGTGGTGATGGTGGATCTTGATTCAGGCGAGCAGCAAATTTGACCGTGACGGGGTCCGGCAGCGATCGGGCCCGGGGTCCTGACTCTGTCGTTTTCCTTCAGCACTGTATACCTCATACCTGTATACCTGTGGCTCATTCTGCAAAAGATTGTTGGGGGGTCTAGTGGGATGGCTGTGGTCCCAAAGACTGCGATGCCAGAGGTCCTTTCACTGGAGCTGTTGGCCGACCAGTTAGTCAGTTGGTGGGTCTGATGGTTTGCTGTAGGCTCTCCTGTGATCTCGGGGTGTGGTGCAGGTTCTGTGGACACGGTGTCCAGAATCCAATGCCCTGCCCCTATTTGCCTGTGACACGGTCCCCGCTGGTGGATGCCCGCTGTTCTGCAGTAATGCCTGCGGAGGGCGACTCTGGGGCCACACCTCTGTCCGCTAGCTGTGATGGGCCTGTGCATGTCTGCAGCGGGCTCCTGGCCAGTTGTTAGCCTGCCCACTACTTTCCTTTCTCTGTTACAGGCATGGCACGCGACTTCCTGTGCTGATATTTTGGAGGAGTCCATTTTGGTGGGGGGGGGGGGGGGCTTTATCTCTGCCTGGCAGTGAGACTTCCGCTGTCGCTCGGATCACAGGCGCAGTCATGACGAGCGTGACCTCCGTTCCCTGTGAATGTCTGGGAGTCCTGCCATTGGTCTGTCCTGTCGTCAGTCATCGGTTGCCCTGCGATGCTGGACCGTGCCCCTGCTCTCAGTTATTCCGCACTTGAACTCTCGGGCTGCCTTTCCTAAGCACCGTGGCGCTCTGCATTCTGGGGGAAGCCACGGGCACCAAGGACTGGCGGGCTGACTTTATGGCCGGGAGGAACGCGGCCCGTGGTGGGGGCAGTATGTGGCGTTGTGATGAGCTGGGACTGGATAACCTTGTAGATTTTGAGCCTGTTTTGAGTTTTTCGAGATGAGTTCTGTGTGGAATTTGAGGCGGACACACGGGCTCGGTCGGCCTGCTCCTTTGAGGGCCTTGTTTGTATCAGTCCCTGACTGGCTGTGCGAATAACACTCAATAATTCATTGACGTTCCAAGCGAGCGTCGGCCTTGCAGGAAGTCGGATCCCTGTCCTGGCTGCGTGAGCTCCTGTCTGGGCACAATGAAGGTGGCTATGGCTGCTGGCTCTCGCTTGGACGGAGCTGACTGTAGGACACCAGAACTGGACCTTCTGGAGACCAGAACCAGAAGGTCCCTTCAGCCGGTGCTCTGTATGGTGTATCCCTGCCAAGCGACCTTCATCTCCTCTTAGCTGCATACTCTTTAGCTTGCTTCCCTGTGTTGCTGACAGGCTGGTTTGCATGTGCTGCCCTTCTCGCCGAACCTCACGTCTCGCAGGCCGCGGTGGTGCAGATTGCATCGCGATGGAGGCAGACTGCCTATCGGGTGGGCTTTTGGTAGGGCAAGGGTGGGCCGTATCCCTGTGCAGCGTAGATGTGTGCCGCCTGCCTTCGCTGCATTCCCCGCTGTCGCCCACCACGCAGTGCACAAACGTCAGTGTGAGCCGGGGGGGGGGAGTTTGATGGGGGAAGTCTGCTGTTGTGGGAATGACACACGGAATCATGTCGGTGATGCCTCAGGGTTAAGAATCAGCACTGATGCGGTGCTATCGATCTGCTGGTGTTATTTAAGCTTTGGAATGCCTCTGCCATGGAGTGATTTTGTGTGTGTGTGTGTGTGTGCGTGCGTGTGCGTGTGTGCGCAGTCCCTGTGCCAATCAACTTCCCTGCTAATAGGAGTGATATGCCTGCTGGGTACCACCCAAACGCCCGGGGCTAGGTCCCAGGCCCCCACTGTAGGAACCCAAGGTTGTCCCGTCGGCTCGGGTTGATCCTAACACTGCCTCCCACTTGAACAGAATAAGGAGGTGCTTACAGGTTCAGGCACATAGACCAGAATATAGATATTTCCCAGGATGTCCCAACACCCATCCCGATGATTAATTATCCACAACCAACAAAACATATCAAACAAAGGCTTGGGACATTCATTTTAATCCAAACAGATTAAATATTTGGTGCTTTCATTCATACAGGTGTGCTGCAACAACTTGGATGGATATATAAAAAATAATACAATATTTACCTCTTTAGGATTTATTTTTTTTCCCCTTTGCCTCAGCAATAGGGATGGGGGGGTATAACCACCCAAAATACACAGTTGATGTACGCAAATGTTTTCCCGCACAGCTGCTGTGGAAGTGGCAGCCTGCTGATAAACTCTGTATATAGCTGCAGAGCCGTCGCCGTGCCAACCGTGGCGCAGTCACCCAACATAAATCCTTCGCAGGAAAGTTGACATTTTATGTGCGTTTATGAACGCAGACGGCGACGCCCTGGATGTCAGCGTCCCACTCCCTCCCGCGGGAGGAACCGCGGCTGGACCTGGCCCAAAGCGGGTGCCACTCGGCACGGCTGCCTGTTACGGCACGCTGCTGCATGCAGGCGACTCCCCTGTTTGCTCTGAGCAGTTCTCGCGTGCGTCCGTCTTGGTGCCGTACGCAGTAGTGTGGGTTGACCTGCTTCTGTTTTGATGAAGGTGGCACGGGCTGTGTACTTCTGTATATTTCATATGAGTGAGTTTGCACGAACTGTGGTCAGGCTGAGGAAAAAAGTGACTTCTTGGGGGGCAGGCTAAGATGGGTACCAACCATGGTGGCATGCAGTCGCAGGTGAGGAGGGTCAGGTGTACGTCTGCCAGCCCTTTAGGCTGTATGCGGGAAGAGGTGGGCTGCATTCAGCATGCACTGCTGCGGTCACACAGGCACTGTTTTGATCCTGCCCACTTGGGACTAGCAATTTGTATCCTGGATATCCTCCGGTGCAGAGTTGCTCCCTGGCCAGTGGACAGGTCACTGCAGCCGCTGATATGTCGGCCTGGATTTTGCCCCGGTGCATGATGGGGGAGAAATCCAAAAGCCTATTAGCAAGCTAGGCCAAAGTAGCATTTAATCCGACTGCAGGGAGACAGACCTGCTATGTGCTGGGTAGACTGATCTTAAACTCCCCACTCACACGCTGACCACATGTCAAGCGGTGACGTTCCCATGCATGATCTATACACAAACCCACAGCGTTATAAACAGTCCTGCATCTCGCATGATTATTTTAGCCTGCTGTTCATGGTCCCTGTCTGCAAACACCATCTGTGTTCAGGCCCCGTGTGAGTAAAGTGGTAAACAGCTTCTCTCGGGAGGCTGAGGCAGTTATTACTGCACGTGACGGGGTAGGGGCACTTTTTATTACTGCATATTATTTGTTTGTGCCAGTTATACGCTATAATGCCAAACGTATTGGGGGACGCCTGCCTTTACACACACATGGACTTTAATGACGTCCCATTCTCAACACATAGGCTTTAATATGGAGTTGGCCCACCCTTTGCAGCTATAACAGCTTCAACTTTTCAGCTTCAAGGTTTAGGAGTGTGTTTATGGGAATTTCTGACCATTCTTCCAGGAGAGCATTTGTGAGGTCAGGCACTGATGTTGGACGAGAAGGCCTGGCTCACAGTCTCCACTCTAATTCATCTCAAAGGTGTCCTATTGGGTTGAGGTCAGGGCTCTGTGCAGGTCAGTCAAGTTCCGCTCATCCATGTCTTTATAGACCTCGCTTGTGCACTGGTGTGCATGTTGGAATAGGAGGGGGCCATCCCCAAACTGTTCCCACAAAGTTGGGAGCATGAAATTGTCCAAAATCGCTTTATATGCTAAAAATGGCTTAATGCTAAAGCATTAAGAATTCCTTTCACTGGAACTAAGGGGTCAAGCCCAACCCCAGAAAAACAACCCCACACCATAATCCCCCCTCCACCAAGCTTTACACTTGGCACAATGCCATCAGGCAAGGACTGTTCTCCTGGCAACCGCCAAATCCAGACTCGTCCATCAGATTGCCAGACAGAGAAGCGTGGTTCGTCACGCCAGAGGACACGTCTCCACTGCTCTAGAGTCCAGTGGCAGTGTGCTTTACACCACTGGATCCTACACTTTTGCATTGCACTTGGTGATGTAAGGCTTGGACACAGCTGCTCGGTCATGGAAACCCTTTCCATGAAGCTCTCTACACACTGTTCTTGAGCAAATCTGAAGACCATATGAAGTTTGGAGGTCTGTAGCTATTGACTCTGCAGAAAGTTGGTGACTTCTCCACACTCAGCATGCGCTGTCCCCACTCTGTGATTTTATGTGGCCTACCACTTCTTGGCTGAGTTGCTGTCCTAATTGCTTGAACTTTGTTATAATACCACTAACAGTTGACCGTGGAATATTTTGTAGGGATGAAATTTTACGAATGGACTTATAGCACAGGTGGCATCCTATCACAGTACCATGCTTGAATCCACTGAGCTCCTGAGAGTGACCCATTCTTTCACAAATGTTTGTAGAAGCAGTCTGCATACCTAGGTGCTTGATTTTTTTTATTTTTTTGTACCACTGTGGCCATGGATGTGATTGGAACACCTGAATTCAATGAATTGGAGGCGTCGTAATACTTATGGCAATATAATGTACCTCTGTCACTCGGTTAAACGTTGACGACTGCACACTAATAGGGTGTTAAGGGCCCGTTCTGCAAACGATATGCGTCTGCCCTCGGCAAACCCGGCCTGCTGTTTGCGTAGCCTTCACACCGATATTAAAAGGTGTGAATGAAGAGGAGGATTAACAAGCCTGGGAAGTCCCTCCCCCTGAGGGGCTTTGACGGGACCTGCGTATTTACCCGCCGCTCACCCTCCCCATCCCGATTTGCCTCCCCAGGTGCAGCACAGGATCACGGGGCAGGTCATGGCGCTCAAGATGAACACGCTGGCCAGTAACCGAGCCAATATGCTGCGTGAGGTGCAGCTCATGAACCGGCTGTCACACCCCAACATACTCCGGTCAGCCCCGC
>JAODKL010000017.1:14605368-14626022 GCA_026780765.1 Petrocephalus schoutedeni
GCGGATAGGAACGCTATAACCTGTGCACTCCACTCTAGAGGTTTGGACTTTTCCCTCAGCAGCTCAGCCCGTAATCCCCTGTGAGGCCACAGAGCTGCCCGGCTGGCTGCTCTGTGTACGGTAACATGGCTCCCAGAGTAACTGTATAAACAGAGGTTTCGTGGGGGGGGGGGCTTAGTCCCCCCACCAGTGTGTGGGTGTGGGGTCTCGGGCCCTTTTTCTAGGTGAATTTTGAGAATCACCCCAAGGGATGTTGAATATTGCTGGGAGTTACTTGTGTGTGTGTGTGTGTGTGTGCGCGTGTGTGCGTGCGCGTGTGTCTCTGTGTACACAGCGTATCAGCGAGTCGACCTTCGCACGCTGCACACGCACGTTCCCAGACCGCCAATACGTCAGCATTCTCCACAAAGGCGCGGATGAAAACTGCTCGCTGATTCGGGGGGGGGGGGGTCGCATGGAAATTAAACGGAACAATGTTTATGGACTGGTGTCAAAAAGCTGAAGCTCGGGGCGTGATGTGTGTGTGTGTGTGTGTGACAGTGTCTAGTGGCTTATTCTTCCTCTTGACGTCACCTGCAGCTGCCTCTGCTGTCCAGCATACTCGTGCCGTCAGCGGGCATTTTCATTGCCGCAGTACGGTGTGAGCGTGCCTCATCTGAGCAGTATGCACAGGTGTGCCCTCTGCTGGCCAATCGCAGGCATTACTTTGTTTGCACTAACTGGGTCTCCTGCAGAATTTTTATGCCGTTCCTGCTGCAGCTGCCCAGGTCTCAGGAAATGCGTGAATCGCATCGTTGTGCTAGTAACAGGAGGCTTATACTTTGGAAAGGGCTTAACCCTTACATCGCATTTGAGGTCGAGACCCCAGAGCAGGTTTAAATGGTGGGCATGGGCAATCTTAATGTGACATAAGGGTTAAATGGCATTTATCTGTTATGGACATTTGGTGTGCTTTTTTTTTTTTATTTTGTTCTCTCTGATCGTGACCCCTCTGCGCCTGGAGGCTGTCACCTTCTCCGCAGTCAGTGTCCTAATTTGCACGCCTGTCCCGCAGGACTTTGGGCTGGACGTGGAGGCTTTCAGGAACATGGTGGGCGACTGTCCGCCCTCCTTCCTGGACCTGGCCTTCTCCTGCTGCAACGTAAGATGCTTTCTGTCATCCTGAGATACGCCGATGCCCTGGGATGCCCCCCCCCCCCACCTCCTCCCCCGCAGATGTGCGCCACCCAGCGCCCCCCCTTCACCAAGCTGGTGGCACAGCTGGAGATCCTGCTTGTGGAGAAGGAGGAGCCTGTGACTCGGAGTGAGTACACCTATTCGCTGGGATTTATCGTCATATAGCGCCTTTCACAACACGGTCACGTAAGAGGCATTTGACAAGTGTGTGTGTGTGTGTGTGTGTGTGGCAACGCATGACTGTATCGTTTATTGGAAATGGTGCTTAAAATGGGGAGGAGGGACAGAAGAGCCAGAAGGTAACTGGGGAGGGCCCAGAAACTCCCAAGTAGGATGACGGAAACCTCTGGAGGTCCAAGGCTGACATTGTAGTACATCAGTGCCCCGGCTGGCACCTAGACCCCCCTTTGCGGGACCTCTGTCCCCTCACGCTTTTTAAAGTGGGTATGGATCGCCTTTGTAGGCTGCTGTGGTTTTCTTTCTGACTCTCTCCTTCTCACTCAGCCCTCGGCAGCTGCCCCCAGCGACGGCGATCCTTCTGTGCCCCGGGCGATCAGGGGCTGTCCCGCAGCCAGTCGGACATGCTGCCCCCCGCCGCGCCGCCCGCCTTGGGCACGCCCGCGCGGGTTAACCCCTTCTCGCTGCGCCAGGACCTGAACGGGGGCAAGATCAAGCTTTTCGACACGCCCAGCAAGTCGGTCATCTCCCTCACCTTCACCCTGCCCCCGCCCCCCGAGCCATGCGGCAGCCCCCCCGAGGCAGAGCCCCCCCGGGGCTTACACCGCCGCTGCCAGTCCCTGCCCTGCACCCCCCAGCTGAGGGGCACCCCGCTGCTGGCTGCCAACCTCGGTCAGCAGACCCGGCCAGAGGGCATGGCGATGCTGCAGGACACGGACAGCGAGGAGGAGGAAGGCCAGGCTCCAGAGGGGAAGGCCCAGGCCGGCGAGGCTTTAAACCACACTGGGGACGACTCGGGCCTCCCCCCGGACCTGGACATGTCCTCCCTGGACCAGCTGGAGGAGGACAGGGACATGGAGAATTTGTCTCTCGTGGAGCCCATGGACTGTGCCAGCTCCCCCGACGGCCCAGTCCCCATGGTGGGGAAGCCCTCACTCCCCAGCACCCCAGTGATTAATGGCTGGGCCCCCCCCATCTCCAACAGCCCCTCTGCACTGTCGCCCCTCCCCCATCTGGAGAACAACAACAGCACCGTGGTGATGAGCCGGCCACTGGGCTACGGCGGCAACGGGTACCACAATCCGCCCGGGGGCACGGCACCCTTTCCGCTGCCCAGCTCCGGGGGCGGTGGCCTGGAGCAGGACGAGGTCATTTCCTGTCCCGGCTGCTGCCTGGCAGGGCTGAGCTTCTCGTCAGTGTGCCTGCGTACCCCCCCACGAGCCCGGAACCCCCACCATCCCTACAAGAACTTGAATGGCGACGCGGCGCGAGGGCTGCTCAGCCACAGCGCCAAAAGCCTGGCCTCTTCCACGGGGTCCTCAGAGCCGGGCCTGGCCCTCCCGGGTACACAGACATAGATCGCCCCCCTGCTGGATTCACGCAACCTGTTTAAAAAAAAAAAAAAAAAAATACTGTGCACCTTTTTGTTGTAATGGCTCATGTTTCTTATTATGCAGATTATTGTAACTGCTGTCATTACTGATATTGGCATTATCATGATTATTGCTGTCCAGATCAGTAAATGGCAAATCAGAGTATGATGCCCCCTGGAGGCTTTGTGATGAACTGGAGAAGGTGAGCACTTTGGAAGGAGTGGTGTGTGTGTGTGTGTGTGTGCGCGCGTGCATCTGGCCGCGCATATATGAGGTGTAATATATTTTGAAAAGCTGTTTTATGTAATCACAGGAAATGGTTGCTTGTTCCATGGGCCTGGGTGGGGTCTGTGAGTGGGACGGGGGGGGGGGGCGGAGAAAGGGAGAATAAGATTTTGAGCATGTCGTCTTTATTGCATGATCCACCCCCCCCCCCACTGATCAGTATGGTCAGTGTTAATGGTTTGAGAACTGACCAGGACAGAGATGCCCTAACCCTGAGAGAAGAGCCCACCCCCCAGGACTCTGTAATGCAACTGGAATAGCGCAAAATTCTGGATGTGATGACTGATCGAATGGAAAAAAGTGATATTTATCTGACAATTAAAAGATGCTATTTTTAATTTAGTGAAATAAAAGTGGTATAACATTTCTTACCATGTACTCTTCTGAGTATTCTGCCGTGTAATCTTTATTGAGATGTTGGATTTTTTTTTTTTGCATTTTGATATACTTTTTTTTTTTACCTTAAAATGCTTTTTTTTTTTTATAAACCTGAGACCCTGCGTTACTCCAGATGTCCTTATGTTTGTGCACATGTATCTATGGCGTGTCTTGCATGGCCCAAGTGTGTGAGGGGGGTGAGTACATGGCCCATCAGTCCCAGTATCCCTCTCCACAGTGGTAGGGTTTTTTTTTTTGCAGAGCCATGATTTGTCTCCCTGACTGAATGTGTCTGCTAAGCTAATAAAGCAGGAAATGGGGAAACTGACCCGCATTACAGCTCCTGGGTCTGATTATTTAAAGCGATGCAGACTCTGCCCTCGCAGCCAGTCTGCTGTTCATCCAGCCGGCCTTCCTGTCGGGCTCCTTCTGTGGGTCCCTCTGTTCTCGGTCCGGCCAGGGGATGGGACGCCATTGCTCTGTCCCAAAATCCCGTCCCAGATAGACATGCAGCTGAGCATTCCCCAAAACCAAGGAGCGACCTTCCTGGAAATGCCCCAGTCTGTCCTGATTTATATTGCAGAAATGCACACCTGTGAACTCCGCTAGTTGCCTGCTGTCCCAGAAGTCTGCCCCCTGCTGGTGACGCCGACACCAGTGGCGATCATGCTTACCCGTGAAACTGTTCTGGCTGCTGAATGGGGACGAGCCGGACATTGAGAGTGGACTGAATGCTCTTCAGAGCCTGATGTCTTGCGTAGCATTTTAAATCTATATAAACCCTGCAGTCGCAGTGTGCTTCAGCTTCACGGGATGGGCGGACGAGGGAACTGAGGAACCTGCTATGAACCCAGCTGCTGTGGATGGCCCCCCTTCTGGCCTTAGCTCAGTACCCCTAGGCGTTCCGTACAATGGGGGCACTGCAGCAGAGCCTGCATCTGTACAGGCAGCCTCTCCACCTTTGGCCCCGTCCATAACGCGTCCATCCAGCAAATAAGTGAGAGTCGGCTTCCCCCAGGCTGCCTCCCATCCCCCCACAAAGCACTTAATGTATTATTATTTTATTATTATTGGAATTGCCAGCTTTAAACCGTGTTGAGATTCCTAGTGAAGAAAATGTCAAATAAATTTATTGAATGTTAAGTGTCTCTTGTGAGTGGTTATTAACAGACCTCGTCTCTGTCTCGACGAGTAGTTGTATAACGTGTCGCCGTTTCTGTCCACCAGGGGGCAGTGTGGGGCACCGCGTAAGTAGATTCTGAAGTGCAGCTGGTTGTTAGCCTACACTTACTGTTATGCAAATTACCCTAAGAGCTTACATTGTTCAGATGCCCCCGAGCACACTCGGTGCAGACCGAGGAGGTACGTACATACGTGGCATTCATCCTCGCTGGCCATCAAAAGCTTGGCACTGCTGTGCGCTCTTACCAGACTTGGTTTCCTCCGGCTTTGTTTCTTTCTTTTGACGCCTTCCTTCCTCTCTGATCTGCTGTCGCTCCTCCTTACGGCTTCTCTGTTTTCCACATCACTGTGGTGTCCTTCTGTCACGTTCCCTCCATCCATTCACGTGCTGAGATTGGCTGAGTGCTGTCTCCGGTGTGGCCTGCTAGGGACTGTCTCCCGCCGTGCCTTTCTGCTCTTAGGCTCCAGACTTGCTCACCGCACTTTGAATAAACAGTTTATACCCAGAGGTCCTTCTAGATCATTTGCTGCCCAAAAGTTAAGACTGCGTTTGATTTCTCCATAACTTTCTCCTTCCCTGTCCTTGGTAGGTGCAGAGGTTGTTGCCATGGTGATCCTCGGATCCGGATCAGTTATCCTGCTCATCCTCCTCCAGTGTGTCCATGGCAACGCTTCCTCTCCAGGTGGGTGCTCGTCCCATACCGGTCCTGTCCTGCTCAGCAGAGTCTCCTCAGACTGTTTACTTCATTGTTGAATGGGTGGAGGGGGATTTTTATTGGCTGTAACTGAGAGCTAAGTACTCACCATCACTTGAGGGAGTCCCTCTGGTTTTCACAGTGCTGTTTACTTCAGCAGGGCCTTACTGAGGCAGCACTACCCCTTAGCTTTAGCACTGACAGCAGGCTAGGATACCCGGGCCATGTAACCTCTCTCGCTGGCCACGGGCCACTTCATTCATGCTGGGTTTGTCCTTCAGAGACTTTTATTACTTAACACTGTCTGAGCTGTCCACTACAAATTTAGTGTCATTTAACGGCTATTTTACTTCAGTCTGCTACATGACATCACCTGTTGCATAGCCTCATTATTAAACATGTAGTTATAATTTGTGTAATCGTTTACAGCCCATACCCGGGAACTTAAATCTAAAAGGACATTTTAGTTTTCATTTGTTTAATAAGCTTGATTAAAGAATGTGAAGTTTTAGCAAATGATGCTTGGATCAGTGGTGCCGGAGGAAGTTTGATTGGAGGTTGAGCCAGATGAGGTGGATGTGAAGTGCCGTTCCTGTTCAAAGGCTCGTTATTTTGGCCCTATGACACACCCAGGCTTGTCCCTGCCTCCATGCAATGTGACGCTCCAAACTGTGGATCTGAGCAGCATCCTGCACTGGGAATGCCCCCCGATGCCCTCGAACACCACCTTCGAAGTTCACACCCTCGAGCAGGGGTGAGTGTGTTCGTGTCTGTGCGTGTGAGACCGTGAGACCAAGGCTGTGTGTGCCAGCCTGCCTGCTTCTGCTGTTGAATATGGTCTGGGCTGTTGTGCCAGAGGCAAAACCACTGTCACACATAAATAGAGCTCTCTGTCAGACAGGACGATCCATGTAGGCTGGCTTGGATGGGACACTTGCTACTTCCTGACTTGGCTTGAAAGACAGTCACGGTCTGCAGTAAAAAGGCTCTTGGGTGGCAGGACTCTGTCGTATGCCCTGTTTGTCAGTCTGTCCATTTACAGACCTCGCTGTACTGAAAGACCTCCTTCGGCTAAATAGCGGAGAGATGGTGAGGCCCCGCCGGGGCTTAAGGTCCATAAATGTCAAGGAGACATTTCAGTGAGCAGATCGCAAGTTCAGAAGTCAGGACCCGAAACCCACTGAAACCTCCGAAACATAATCATGTAGATGAGTCACCTGTGATTAATCTGCTCTTTGTCTTGAGGTCTCACGTCTGAGATGGTGTGAAATACTTTATCAGACTTATTAATCTAACCATAATACCAGTCTTTGCCTTCAGAACTCCCTCTTGTAACTGGTGTGACTCAGTAATATATCTAACTGGTTGTGCTTGGAGGAGAATAAGAGAAAAGAAGTACCAGTTTGTGCTCGTATCTGCTGATGGACTGGCATCCAGTTAGGGTGTCCCTGGGCTCCCAAGCTTAATGTCGTTCTGTAATGCCTAAGTGGTTATGCAAAATGGATAGATAACATCTCTGTGGACTCGGAAAGATATTCAGCTGGCTTGTAGAGTCTGTGGTTTCGCCTGGGCTCTGATTGAGTCATATTGAGTCATTCTGCCTAACTTGACAATAGTTCAGCATTTGAATCTGAACATTTTCCCCTCCGTCCACTGATTGTCCTTCAGAAAGCCCAAGTGGAAGAAGGTGCTGCAGTGCACAGGCATGACCTCCTCCAACTGTGACCTCTCACAGGCCTTTTCCAACGTAGACCTGTTCAACTTCGTCCGGCTGACGAGACTGGCACCTGGGGAGGGTCTGGCGTGGACATGGGAACGCAATGTGGATCTGCGTTCTGAGAGTAAGCTCTCCAGCCTTTGTTCTCTGGATGTCCTCAGGGGAGCATGCAAGCGTGTGCTCCTCTGCAACTACTGGCGAGTATTTTAATCCTGAGGTCTCAACTCAAAAAAAGAGTATTAACCCAGGAAGTGTCATTAACCTCTACCTTTTGGAAACCTGGCAACGGGAATCTCAAACTTATACTAAATCATCAAGCTCAGTTCCATACAACCCAAACCCTAATGACTGCAAAGAAGGAATCTCAGCTTGTGGTCCCTCCCTTTCTCACTATGATGATGGTTTCTCTCTTGCCAGTGGTCTTCACCGCCCCCTCCCTCACCCTCTCTCTCAATGGAAGCCGGCTGAGGGTGGATCTGCGGTTCCCCACCTCTCTCAGCAGGTCCCTCTGCCCAGGCAACAAGACCTGCTCTGTCGCCATGGTGATGAGGCCCATGACCAACATTACAGTGTATCAGGTTCAGCAGCCCTCAGAACTCCAGGTGCCAGAGGCTGCCCCCATCTTCCTAGCTGTTCTTCTCTGTTCTTGCATTGTTACACCATCAATGATGTTTTGACATTTTCAGGTGCTCACTCTGGACCGTAGTGGAGAATCGTGCCTCTTCCTGGGAGCTGAACCTCCACTACATTCTTCTCCTGAGCCTCTGGGGCTCTGTGGTGCCCCAGTGACCTTGTCCTCCTCCTGTTCCTCCATGCCCTTGTGGAATTCCTGCACCCCGGAGGCCACAGGGGAGCTGGTGAGCTGTGAATTCGAGAGCCTGCAGGATGGATTGAGCTACTGTGTCGTGGCCAGCTTCACGAGCAGTACCACAGCCGGCCCCTGCTGCATCTCCCTGGCCACCCGGGTCTCAGGTGGGCAGCTGGCCTCCGTAAAGGTCAAAGGGTCAAAAATAAAGGGGCTGTTTGTGGGCTGACTGAACGGGCGAAATGAGATTGCGAGCATTGTTTTCACGCTAGTGTTTCCCGTGTATGTCCATAGTGCTGAAGTCCTTGCTGCTGGCTCTAGGGATTTGTAGTGTACTCTTGATCTCTGCAGCCATCGTCTTCGTCTCTCTGAGATTCTGGCCATCGGCAGAGCCCCCTCTCCCCAGACCTCTGGTATGACAGTGTTCCGGCACACCATGAACTCAGTAACGGATTAATGAGCAGCGGGGGGTTTGTCTGTGTGTGCTGTGCAGGCAGAGTCATGGACCCCCCAGTTAATAGTGACATGTTATCATGGCTGTTCTGTTTGGTAGATCACACACCGTTTCTGTAACTGTGTGCCTGTTATCATGAATGCCTGTGACTGTGTGTCTGTGATTGCATGCCTGTGATCGTGTATGCATGTGACTGTGTGCCTGTAATCATGTATGCATGTGACTGTGTGTCTGTAATTGTGTGCCTGTGATCTTGTATGCATGTGACTGTGTACCTGTGATTGTGTGCCTATGATCATGCATGCATGTGACTGTGTCTGTAATTGTGTGCCTGTGATCGTGTATACATGTGACTGTACCTGTGATTGTGTGCCTATGATCATGCATGCATGTGACTGTGTCTGTAATTGTGTGCCTGTGATCTTGTATGCATGTGACTGTGTACCTGTGATTATGTGCCTATGATCATGCAATCATGTGACTGTGTGTCTGTGATTGTGTGCCTGTGATCGTGTATGCATGTGACTGTGCGCCTGTGATTGCGTGCCTGTGATCATGCATGCGTGACTGTGGGCCTATGATTGTGTCCCTGTGATCATGAATGCCTGTGACTGTGTCTGTGATTGTGTATGCATGTAACTGTGTGTCTGTAATTCAGTGCCTGTGATCATTCATGCATGTGACTGTGTGCCTATGATTGTGTGTGACTGTTGCCTGTGATTGCGTGCGTTTGTTAGTCTGTTATTGAGTGTGATCATGTGTGCCTGTGATGGATTGTTTGTCTGTGACCGTGTCTGTCTCTGATTGTCTATGGCTCACACAGCAAAATAATATGATGTGATACAGTGTAGACATACACCGGGTTTTGAAAGGCTGCTCAAATACAAATTAGGGAGAGTTCCTCACCCCCCTTTATACCCCAAAAAGACCCCCCCAAGAATTAGTGTGTAGATGTTGTGAGTAAATTTGCATTTAAAGGATGGCCTTCTGGAGTGTGAGGATCCTGAGGCAGGACAAATCAGGACAGGACAGAGACTTGGTAGTTCAATCACTTCTTTGATCTTATCACCCAGGTGGTGCCAAATCGTGTGTCTGTGATTGTCTGTGATCGCGTCTGTGAACATGTGTGACTGTGTCTGTGATCTTGTGTACCTGTGATTGATTGTCTGTGATAATGCGTCACTGTGTCTGTGACCTTGTGTGTCTGTGATCACGTGTACCTGTGATTGTTTGTCTGAGATTGCATCTGTGATCATGCGTGACTCTGTGATCTCGTGTCTGTGACTGTGTAGTCATGTTCCTGTGACTGTGTATGCCTGTGATCTTGTGCCTGTGACTGCGTCTGTGTTCACCGATGACCCTTACTATGTGTCTCTGATCACGTGTACCGGTGATTGATGACGTCTGTGATCATGCGTAACTGTGTCTGTAATCTTGTGTAGCAATGTTGTGTGTCTGTGACTGTGTATGCCTGTGACCATGTGCCTGTGACTGCATCTCTGTGATCACCAATGACCCTGACTGTTTGTCTGTGATGTTCCCTCACATCGCGCCCTGTCCCCTGGCTGTCGCAGGACTCCCTCCAGAACACCTCCTCCCGGGAGCTGGCGGGGTCACCGGAGGACTATGCTGGAGACCACTTGTCTGTCTTGTCCGTGCCAGTGTCCGACTCCAGCTCCGCCCTGCCTGTGGATACGGATGCCCCAGGGGACGACTTCAGCCTTCCATGCGGTTACTATGACAACCCCCTCCATCCTGACTCCATGGCCGAGGAGGATTGGGAGGAGAGCATTGTCCACTTGCTGGACCGGGAGGCAGAGGGGCCATGTAGACCCCCCATGGGCTCTTTGCCAGCCTGTGACGGGATCGGGGGGCCCTGGGATATCCCCCTTTGTTCAGTAAGGCTGGCACCCCCTGATGCGGGGGCTCTCCAGGACTGGATCAACTTCTCGGGTCCAACTGGGTTACAGGAAGCCACCACCCCCCTGGCAGAGTGCAATGCACTGGGCCAGATGGAAGCTGCAGTTGACTTTTGTGGTTCTAATTATTGATGTGCGGTTCTGTTGCTCATTGATAGGTGTGACTGAATTGGAAACAAAGTGGACCGGGCACGTGGGCAATACAGCCCCCTGCATTTGTTGGTGCCCCCCAAAGGGCTGTGCTGGGTGCTGTCTTTGTGGCATGGCGAGAGATGAGTGGACTGGGGCTGGCAGGCTGACTCAGAAATGCCACCGGTGTTGGGGGGGGGGGGTTGCTCAGTTTCCTTCACCCACGGCCCCCTGCATGTCATTATTCTGTGCTTGCCATTAGCCTGGCCCCTCCACCACCACCCCTAATATAGAAAATACTCTGTATTGTTTTTCTACATGAGTGAGGCTTCAGGGAAAGTATGAACAAGGGCTGTGTTCCACTGGAGCGGGGAAACGGAAACTCTGCGCTTGTGATGTGCACTGTGACTCTGCATGCGCTCTGCGGTGTGAACGTGTCGTTACTCACCGAGCCGGGCCACTGGTGGGGAGGGGCCATTAACCCGACATGGTCAATAAAGCCAGCTTTGGACCCTAACTGCTGACTCCCGCATTTTTTTTTAAATACAAAATTCCCCCTGGCTGCACCGACCCAAAGCTGCCTTCTGTTCTGGGGGGGTCCTATCCAAGTGACATTAGCAGGCTGCCCTCACCTATATCAATGGCAGTTGGAAGACAACTCATTATGTAGAGGAGTAGAGGGCGTACTGCACACTGAAGCAAGCTTTTGGTTTCTCACATTGTCGAGTGCCATTACGGAGCGGCTCGCCGCGCTCTCCCTGCGCGTGGTTTAACAGCCAGCCGCGTCACGCTCACACTATCGGCTCTGATGCAGGAGGTGCGTTTTTTTTAAGCGCCCCTGTGGTTTACCAGTGGAAGGCCTCCTCTGGGTTTCGCTTTTCAGGCGGATCTAACCGGAAAAGACGAGTGTCTGAAAGACGGGCTGGTTTTTAAGTTCCCTATTTCTTCGATGGGGGGCAAATGGGACTTGACCGCCGTTGAACTGATCTCCACCTGTTACACCACATGGCAGGCCAGCATGTCAGATTTAGGGGGGGGGGTGGATGTCATAGTCTTTGAGGCACAGGAAGTGGTGATCTTGGCCTGACAGGAAGTGCACTTATTGCTCCAGCGGCTTGAAGTACCCCCCTGGGGGGGGGGGGGGGGATGGTGGCTTCCAGGGAACAGGGTATAAGAGTGACAACCTTTTTCCTCTGGCTCTTGGGGGCCATGTGGAAACCGTAATAGAGAATAGGGGGCTGCTCATGGTGGGACAGTGTGGACAGCAGACATCCACAGGGTCCATGTCCACTGGCAAATTACATCCTCATTAACTGACATCCCCACACAAACCCACCAGCGATCTGCCATTTTACATCTCTTTATTTGGCCATAACAGGTCAGTAAACATTTCAGCTTGGGTCAGTAAATATGTACAAGTAGGATAAAAGTCTTGCTATCATGGTAAAACCTTAAATCCGGTCACGCTCACGGTTGGTGCCCAATTGGCATGCGAGTGTGTGGCCTGGGGTGGGTGGCGCCTGAGCGCCGCCCTGGTGGCTGTCCTCGGCATCCCCATGGGGGAGTCGGTGCTTCCTGTCCGCCAGCCCAGAGGGTGTCAGCTCACCTTCTCCAGTACTGCGGGATGGAGAATAATGAGAAACGGACAAAAAGCTGGTTGGTTACACACTTGGAAACACATTACAAGCAAATTAGTACATGGTCCACAGCTGACAGCATAGGCGCCATAATTACAGTGAGTTTCTTAAACCTGAAATCGCTGAGAAAATGCTATTGAATATGGACCCATGCACTTACCTGGGCGAACTTGTGTATCTGCTCGACCACGGCAGCGAACAGGGCCCCCACACTCTCGTCGATCAGACTCTGCATGTAGTGCACAGCCTCCTCGTCAGATAGGTCCAGTCGGAATTTGTCCTGCACCTGCAGGCGGAGGCCCCCCCCCCACACTTAGGTGCAAGCCGATCGGGGTGAGTCAGCCCTTCCGGACCGTGTTAGAGGGCCCTCTTGGAAATTATTACCAGCCGTGAAACTATTTTACAGTTTGAGGCCAGTTTCATTCAAGTAAGACACCCCAGCTTTGGAGAGAGCTCATTAAAATTCACAGGAGAATGCAAGCAGGCATATACACGTACAAAAGCACATGCAATTTGTCAAAGTGGCTACATTTAGCCATTTAGACGCGGATGTACACTTTGCCCGTGGATAGGATTAGATGGGTGAGGCTTTGTACCCTAAGCTGATCTGTAGTCTGGCTACAGTCTAACCCAGTCAATCCAGATGCAAAGTAAATCAGGTCTGTTCATTTTCTATTCCTATTATGAATAGTTCGCATTTTTTAAATGTTCCAGGGAAACAGAAACTTTAAAGCTCAGTTCCTGAAGCAAGTACATTCATATAAGGTAACTTCAGAAAGAAGACTGAAATTAGGAAGTGATTTTTAATTTTACCATCCCCGAAAGACTTGATAAACAGCAATACATTATCGACAGCAATTTGGGGTGGTTAAGTTTCAATGAACCTTTAACTGAACAGGTCAGATTACAAGAATATAGTAAACTGTTGTGTTGTAAAGTGAAATTAACTGAAAATACCCCGCAGTGTCTTTAATAAAAAGCCCCACAAAAGTTCCCCAAGGCTCTCGTACCCGATGCCGGTCCTCAGCGCGGCATTTACGCCGTCGATCTGAAAGGCGCCGCGCACAAAGCCCACACTAACAAATTCGACGCCGTCTTCACCCAGGAATCACCAGCGCTGCGGTCTGGCTTTCCCGCATTTTTGGGCGACTTTCTAAAACTGACCCGGGGCAACTGTCATTTACACAATGCGAAGCGTGACAATACTGCTCTGTTAATATCACAAATGACAAACCACAAATTTGTCAGAGCCTCCCCCTCCCTGGAAGCATAGTTCTATCGACATGATAAATGCCCCGCTACTGTCCCGTTGGCCACTTCCCTGCTATCCCACCCAGGCCAGCTGGTGGATCTGCACCCCCACTCACCTTTTTAACGGTCTTGTCCGGTTCCAAAGCGATGTCGGGAATGTTGGCATCGACCATGAGAGAGAAGAGGTTCAGGATGAGGTTCGAATACCTGGAGGGAGGGAGAGAGCTGGGTAGGTAGCTGAGCTCAGCCTAGCCTCATCTTAATCCAACTGGGAAAACCTCAGAGATCCAGTGCAAGACTGAGCGCGAGGGACCGGGCTGGCAGCCATGCTGCGCAGACCCACCTGCGCAGGTGCAGGAAGGCGGTGTAGCATTGCTTCCTGAATTCCTGATACTGCTCGCTCTGCATGCCTCCCATGCCCTCCACCATCTCCTTGCTGAGCTTCATGGGTGGCGGTAAGGGCTTCGGATCCCGGCCCAGGATGTAGCCAAAGTCGATGTGGAACAGCTTTCCTGAGAGGGACCCCAGGCAGGAGGGGACCCAGAAAGAGGGGGTCAGTATAGGGAGTGAAACATTACTGCTTCCTCATATCTGAGATCCTAGCTGTGATGGTCTTTGGCAGCGGGTGGCCGCGAGTGTTGCCAGCGAGAGACACTCGGCTGATCTCGTTTCCCAAGGCCCAGTTTTGACTCTGTTAATCCGAGTCCGTTTGCTTGAGGTGCCGGGGGCATCCACCTGTTTTGGTGAGGAGGAGATTGTCCAGGTGCCGATCTCCGACTCCCAGGATGTAGGTGATCACGCAGTATCCCGCTGTAAGGAAACAGCGTTTCACAAGAGATCCATTCACCGCGGCTCCCACACCCATCTGAACCACATCGATCTGATACCGGGATCTTAGTGACATCTAAACAGAAGTCGACTGATACGGGACTCCTGCTGGGGGCACATTCGAGCCGGTGGTGGCAGCTGAGGGTGGACACTCACCACAGCTCTTCACGTAGGTGTCCATCACCTCGGAGCTGATGCCGTAGGGGCCCTTGTCGCTGGGGGCGTGTTTCCTAAAAAAGCTCTGTAGAGACACCCAGGCACTGAGTCCAAATGGCATACTTAGCTACTGGTATGGCTGGGGAACAATCTCTGATCAGAAACTCTCAACTGGTCCCGGCAGAACACATACCTGGATGTTACCTTCTGTGGCCAGGACCTCAGCCACAGGCACTGACTGGATGAACTGCATGAAGCCTGAAGGAGCACAGGAAGTAAACGATGAGGAGGTCACATGACAGCCCGGACAGGTCACTGCCTGATCAATGCTGCTTTCACAGAATGGGGAAGGCCTCTACGGATGTGACTTTTATATCATTCATTTAGATGCTTCTATCCAAAGTGAGGACCAGAGAGCAGGGTTTAGGGCAAACCACCCCATCAGATTTTTACACATACATATATCAATTCAGGTACAGCCAATTGATAGAAGACATATTCAGGTCTCACCGTGCTTGGTGCTGGTGGCCAGAACTTTATACGGAGTCAGCTTCAGGTCCAGGTTCTCTTTCCTCAGCAGCTGAAAAGCACAGAGATGTAAATAAGCACTGCAACTGAACCCTACAGCCAAAGGCTATGCCTGGGGGAGCGTAGAGCCCATAGAGCGGTTCATGTCTGGAGGCTGCGACTGTCAGCACCGACCTTGTCCATGAGCGAGATGATCTGCAGGATAAGCTGGTCTTGCCGAAGGTCATCCCCATGTTTGAAGATGACCGGATAGAGGCCCCCATCATCCGTCTTGAAGATCAACTTGGCCGGCATGAGCGCGCTCTGAAAGAAGAGGAGTGTCACCGTGCAATGTAAGGCGCCGTGGGACATTGCAGGGCTGAGTGTTGTGTGCAGCGCAGGTGTGTGCACACAGCTATTTAGTTTAACTATGAATTAATTGCAACAGTGCATCAGGGTGTTTGACTCTCTCTCACGCCTTTATGTTTGTGTCACAGCAAAGTCTGAAGAGTGAGGAAGAGGAGAACTAGGAGCGTGAGGAAGGACATCCTACCTTGAAGAGTGTGGCCGTGTCAGGAACGATTCCCCGGATCCGGACTTGAGGCTCCAGGGGCAGGGGGATGGGCTCGATCTCCGATAGGTTCACCTTCTCGTTGTCAGAGAGCAGGGCCTGTAGTCTCTCAGTCTGAAAGACAGGGGGCACCAGAGAGTCAATGTCAGGTCATGTGATCACGGCACTTTCTGTGGGGTTTAACACCTAGACAGATCCTACCTTCTTCCTACGGTTGCCACTCTCCCTCTGCACAGCCTTCATCAGCTGGACCAGCCGGTCCACAAAGGTCTGCTGCGTGGCCAGGAGGGACCGCATCACACGGACGCTCTTATCTCCCTGCTCAGGAAGGACAAGCATGCAGATGATGCAGACCAGCAGCAGTCAGCCTGGACATCTCGCTCAGCTGAACATCACGCCGTTGGCGGGGGACGGACCTTGAGCAAAGCCTGGCTGAACCTCCTCATGACATTCAGGT
This sequence comes from Petrocephalus schoutedeni, assembly GCA_026780765.1. Classification (NCBI taxonomy): domain Eukaryota; kingdom Metazoa; phylum Chordata; class Actinopteri; order Osteoglossiformes; family Mormyridae; genus Petrocephalus; species Petrocephalus schoutedeni. The sequence goes on from JAODKL010000017.1 coordinate 14,621,066, forward strand.
ACATGTCATGTGTCTTGGGGTCTCTCTGCTGGGTGTCCTGGTCTTCACATTCCACTATCACATACCTGACGGCAGGTATACCCATGTATAAATAAACAGGACAGCTCCAGACACTGCCTTGCACACACGGCCTCCACACAGGCTTACCAATACAGATAGTTGGCCAAGGTGGAGTTCTTGCAGGCCCGGGAGATGAGGAAGGTGCACAGGTCCTGCTGTGACACATATGCAGCCCATATTTAACACTGGCTGGAGTCACATATCTGTTACACTGCAGCCAACAATCAAACAGAACCTCAAGAACTGTCTGCTGTAGCTTTAAAGCCACACACTCAACATTAATGTCTTATGCTGGGTTTTCCCCTCCCCATCCCCACCTCCACCCAATCTTACCTCCAGATTCTCAGTGTCTGCGCCGTCTTTTCCTTTCAGGCCACTAGGGGGTGCTGGTGTGGCTGTCAGAATTTGTGAGCTAGAAGCACATAGAATGTATTACTATACAAATAAACACTGCACATAAAGAACCCTGGCATCGGCCCACCTGTGGATCTCACTGGCACCCTCACCTGTCTACATCCCCGAGCACGCCGCTCTCGCCTAGGCCCCCCTGGCTGTCTCGCTTGCTTCCGGGGTCCAGCCCTCCCTGGATGTCGTTGAAGTTCTCGTACTTGAGGGCCTGGACCAGCTGGAGCAGGTACATTAGCAGGTCCTTATGGGGCGAGCGGATGGAGGGGAGGGAAAGCATCTGTTAGAGGGAGCTGGATATGCGCAAGATGAACACAGTGATGCTGGCGCTGGCCGGCCCGCTTGCCTCGTCGTCGGCCTGCTGCAGCCGGGCCACGGCGTAGCGCCGCACAGTGGTGTTGGTGAACTGGGAGGACAGCAGCTCCAGGGAGTCCTCCACATCCATGGGCTTCCACTTCCCCAGCAGCTCCAGGGCCTGCTTGGCCTCCTGAGGCAGTGCCCAGTTCACACACTTCAGGAACTTGGTCAAGGCCTGGGGGGGTTGGGGGGTGAGGCACAGGGGGACAGACAGTGTTATTTGGTAAGGGTGGTGGGGTTTACACACAACTCAGTACATTACACATGCATAACAGTGCATACCGCCTTCAGGAAACATGCAGACAAGTCATATAAACAAATACAGAACATATAAATACAGACCTTACAAACACAGAATGTGCGGGACAGCAGACCTCATCAGAGCACTCAGGTGCAACAAAATAAAAGTTTTAAATAAAAAAATAAAAAAATCTTAAAGTGGTGAGCAACTGGCAGGCTCCGGTCCACATACGAAGTACAACTGAATCTGGATCATGGGATTGATTCCCCTCCAACTGTAGTTTTGGGGGACCCCCCTGTTGGCATTTTTTTTTTTATTATCAGGGGACCCTCCCTCCCAGGATGCAGTGACCCTTGACTTTGTGTTGCTGATGGAATTTGGCCCTCTGGGACAAATAGTTGGGGACCACTGGTCTAAACATCATCAGGGCTATTGGGAATGCCCCTCTGCACTGAGGCAGCACATCACACACACGCACTGGTGCGTACGTACACACCTTCTCCTGCGTGGTCAGGTAATAGCGGAACTTCCACACCAGGTCCTGCTCCTCGGAGCTCAGCTGCTTGGTCGGGGGGTAGCTGACGATGATCTGGGGGGGTAACAGAGCCATGAGTGCCTCCCCTCTCCCTCTCGCCCACTCTCTGCCTCCCCCCTCTATTTTTTATTCTATGGAAAAGCGAAGATCAATACGCCAGCCAGATTTAATAATAAATTATAAACATATTTTGGGTCATATAAAACAAATACAAATAAAAGGCTGTGTACCGTGTCCCCCCCAAAACTAAAAAATAAAAAGTTTCTTTGGGCTGACTGCATGAAATTATGTGTGAAGTTTTTTTGTATCTCCCATGTTGTGCTGTGGGAAAGTGACACACGAAAGTGGCCAGGGGCCACAGAAGGTCCCAGCTGAGATGGCCCAGGAAACAGGAAACAGGAAACTGGAAGCAGGAACCCCCCCGCAACCCAGCACAGCACTCACGTTGAGTTGGTCGCGCGTGGCGGCGTTGGGCTTCAGGTCGTGGTCGGACGGCCCGCTGCGCAGACTGCGAGCCAGCTTGTGATGCTTACTCTCCACCAGGTTCTCCTACGAGGCGCAAAAAGGGACAATTTTAAGTCATGCTGTGCCCACCAGAGAGCCTGGGCCCACAGCTGCCCCGTCTTACCATGGACATCTGAGGGTCTGGCACTTTGACGATCTCAGAGGAGGTGAGCAGGGGGGCGGAGTCATCCCCGTCCTGAGAAGAAAGAATCAACCAATCTGACACTTGGGCAGCACTAATCATTGAAGTCACTGACTCACAGAGCACGTCCCCTTATTGGATGACCTCAGTCATCACAGCATATAGTGATCCTATGATAAAGACCTACTGAGAACATGCTGGCCATGATGGGAAGGTCATTGCTTCTAATCCAAGATTTGGCAGAGTGATGTCACTGTTGTGCCCCTAAGAGAGGCCCTTAACCCCCAACTACACCAGGGACTGACTGTCAATTCAATTCAATTCGATTAGATTCAATTGATTAATTCAATTCAATTCAAAAAAAGAAAAACTATTTGCCCCAAGGGGTCACACTCAGCTCCCTTAAAAAATGTATCCTGCATTAGAGAAAAGCTTCTGCTAAATAAAATGTTCAGGTCATTCGGGTTTAAAAAATATGGGAAACAAACAGTGTCACCTGCCACCTGCTCATTTATCTCACAGACTCTCACTCTCTCACACATGCACACACACAGACACAGACACTCACCTTCTCGTAATAGACAATGCTGTACTCCTTCTCTCCCAGTCTGACTCTGGGGAATTCCACCATCAGGTACATAAAGTTGGAGCTCCGTTTCTCGCTCTTTGTGACACACAGACAGACAGACACAATTACAGCTTTCAAAATGTGCCCATTCTGTTAAGAACAAAGCCATCTTTGGGGAACCCCTGCCCCTCTGACCTCGTTATCCTGGAGGGCTCACCTCATTGATCATCTCGATCTCGCGGAACGTCAGGCGATCCAACCAGTCCACCTTCACCATGTGACCCTGACGATGCGCCTTGGTCAGCTGATTTTAAAGGGACGGGAGATTGGGTAGGGTCGTGGGCAGGAGAGCGGCAGGAAGGGCAGTGCAGGTGATGGGCACAGAGCTCGGCCAATGAGAACAAGGCACGCCCCGTCTCACCCCGCCCCCTCACTCTCCGCTCATGCAGCTCAGCATTCAAGCACATAGGCATCTGGTTAGTCCCACACGTGGTTAATGGTCACGCCGCAGTAATTCCGGTGCGTGATCTGTGATGCAGGCTGAACGATTACGACCAAGAGCGTGTTCACACGCGAGACGGACGTGTGAGGCTGCAGCATTCCCCCTGCTCTCACGATGCGTTCGTGGACAGACCCACACCCGCACACACTACAGACACACGCCTCATACTCACATCACTGAGTACCTCCAGGTCTGGGCCCTGGAATAGACACTCATTTAAAGCTTCTCAATGCGTTTAAAGCTGCTATACAGTGATGTTTTTGTCACAGGAGGGTTTCTCCTGGCCTTGTTCTTCTGTTCAAAGGGTTCCGAGACCAGGGCATAAGAGAACCCACATGTTATCTGCATTTCCAACACACCCTTAAATAATGGCGTAGGTCTGACTGCCAAGTGCGTAGCTCTCCTGACATCACTGACCAGCTTACTAGGCCCCTACCTTGGCCAGGCGGCCCATCTGGTCCTCCAGGCTGCTGCTGCTACGGCCCGGGGTGCTGGTGACTTCGCTGCCGTCCCCCTCCACGCACGGCCACACCTTCAGGTCGTGCATCCCCTGGCGGAACATCCTGGGGGTTTTTTGGGACGGGAGCGGTGAGAACATGCACATTAGAGAAGGTGAATGCCAGAGGTGGAAGTCTAAGAATCCAGCCCAAGATTTTGTGTCAACCAGCCAGCTGAGTACTCTGTGAATGTGACTCTTTAAGCTCAACTGGCTGGATTTTTACTTGCTGGACCTGAAACTTCCACCTCTGGTGAATGCCAGGCCATGATGAGGGGAGGCTCTACAGCTGCTATCCGAGGGCAAGCCTGCATTTTAACCCATTATGTACATACTTTAGGCTGCTAGTTTGCAGCCCTCCTGGGGCACAGATGCAGTGTAGACGCTGCTCCCAGGGTGCGGAATGCACTTTTGAATAGCAACAATTTACTACCAAATTTATGGCAGAATAGCTTAAAATGAATTTTTAATTTAATTTGCCAAAAAAGTACCAGGTCACTAGCCACCCGAATGCAGTGAAGTCTCTGCATTTTTATGTACTGAATTTGTAAAAAGCTCTCTAACGAAAATATGCTTTTTCCCCCCATTTCCCATTCCAGTCGGATAGAATTATTTAGTTACTTCACTGAAATAAAGTAAAAACTTTAGATATTTGCTCTCCTTGACCTCCTTTTTACCCCCACAGCCATTATTTGTCCCTAAACTGCGACGGGAGAATGGGCCATTATCTAGTGGCAGCTTCTGCAATCTCAGCCCAATTTAGCTTGTTCTGTGGATTAAGAAGGATCATATATTTTGATCACTGGACCCTTATGGATGTACAAACACCTATTTCCGTATATTCTCAGAGACAGCTTCGCTATACACGTAAATAAACAGGAAGGCATATTTCACCTGACAGCCATTAAAACCATTATACAAAATTATTTGTATGTTATTTCAAAAGGATTTAAAATGCAAATATCTATATATATATATATATATCTATATATACACACACACACACATATATATACATATACATATACATATACATACATATATATACATATATATATATATATATATACACAGTATCTCACAAAAGTGAGTACACCCCTCACATTTTTGTAAATATTTTATTATATCTTTTCAAGGGACAACGCTA
>JAODKL010000017.1:14626418-14640652 GCA_026780765.1 Petrocephalus schoutedeni
TATATATATATATATATATATATATATATATACACACACACACACACACACACACACATATATATATACCGGGCTACTAAAGACCCAAAGAGTGTAGTCCCATGGACACAAGGGCTAGGTGAGCAAACCCCCACATCGCAGCGTGAATGGCGAAGCTACACACTCCTACCCGTATTTCCCGAAGAGCGAGACGGTGGTCCCGCCCACGGGCGTGGCTTGGCCGGGCCCGTAGACATCCCAGATGGTGAGTGCCACCTGAGCACTCTGGGGCAGGTCTGGGTACTTCACTGGAAGCCGCAACCACTCATTCCAGCTAGAGGGCAACAGTGGGAAACCGGTATTTAAGCAAATTCAGGACAAGTTACTATCCAACACACACAGGACACAGATCACTTAACATATATATAACATAATACAGAAAGCCAGCTCCCCAAAATGCAGCATAAACATGGTTCAAAATCAAAACATCCATGTGCAAGACTCATGATATAGGTCACCAGCATCTTAATGCCAATGAAAGCTCAGCATCTCTTGCCACTTCCTGACTGGCTTCACTCTGATTGGCCGTTTCAGAAGAGCCACCCAATGAGCCGGACTCTGGTCCATACTCACTTCCAGCGCGTGCTGAAGGCTTTGTACGAGGTGCGTACAGGAAGCGCCAACGGCTTGCCCTCGGCAAACACCTGACATGTGACATAGAGGTCGGAGCAGGTCTCCTGGTAGAGCCCCGAGAAGCGCAGCATTGGATCCTGAAGGAGGGCCTTGTAGCTCTTCTGCTCCCGTTTACCCTCCAGGCTGCCGCTGGTGGGAACAAGGTCATCATCATCATCCTCCTCCTCCTCCACAGCCTAGGTGCCCCTTAAATACTGACAAAAGGTCTCTGCCCACAAAACTCTAACCATCTACATCACAATAACCCAGTGGCTGAAGTACTGGCACCTTCAAACCCAGAAGTCCCAAAATGACAGCAAGGTGCCTTGCAGTGCTCTGGGGTTCAGAGTCTGACTCTAGTCCCAGCTCTGGCAGAGTTTGCACTATCCCCTGCAATCATATGGGCTTTGTCTGGGGTGTCTGCTCATCTTCCACAACCAAAACTCCATGTTAAACCGGCATAATCACGTGATAGGATACAGGTGCCTATTAAACTGGATAAACGTACACTTAGAGGCTTTTTGGGAAGTAGATTTGTGAAGCTTGGATCAAAAATGGTATGGGGCTGCACAAACCAAGTCAAGTAACTCAGAGCAACACTGATTAAAGTCAACATGAAAACGGAGTTACTCCATCAACGTTGTTACAGAAAGTTAGCAGAAGTTTAATTTAGTCGTCAGTGCTGTTAGTGATGCCCGAATTAGCAGCGTAACCAAACTGCGTTTTCGATATGAACAACTGCAAGTGCCGCGCACACGCTTGCTTAACAAAAACAGCCTTATTCAGAGAATGAGGAACAGTCCACAAGTGTATTAAAATAGACTCAAGAACATGGACATGGGATTTCCCCAGTGGAAGCGATACTTTAATTAAATAGGGTTTAATATAAATCCCGTCATTTATGAATGAGACATTTAACAAGAGACTCGTGAGAGAGACCGAGAAGCGGATCTCATGACTGACCACTAATGCGCTGGATATGTACTCGGATATAGATATATATATATATATATATACACACACACACATATATATAACGTGTGTGTGTACGCAATGGCATTAATTGCTGAAATACTATCGTTCTTTCTTTTTCTGTTGTCGTTCAAGGAATACTTGAATCACCCGATTAGATATTTACAAACAGTCACAGATACATTTAGAAGGCCACCTTTCCAGTTTATAAACTCCAAAGACCCGTTAATAGCACTACTTGACAGCAGCTGCGCTGTCAAAACGACGCAGCGACAGACTTACATTTTAAGCTGCACATTTATATCCATGTCACAACTGTAGACGTAGTTAAACTTGTCTGTATCCATGGTCGCGGATCTAAAATACAAACGAGCAGAGGATGATCAGCCGAGATCCCCGGCACGGAGAGCCGTCTCTGGGAGGCCTCCGTGCGAAGATGCCGCGGAGCACCGGATCTCGACTGTCGGCCGCGCCGCTAAGGATTACTGAACCACAAAGTGAACTAAATACTGAACCGTGCGCCCAACGACCACCAAAAGTGCTTAGGCTGCGCGTCTCCCGGTAATTTTAGCCTTCATCAAACGTCTATTAGGGCATTACGTTATTTTCTTCGCGCAGTACACTCCAGTAAAATCAACAATCCTCTACAGGCAAAAGGAGTTGATAGCAATCCACCTTAGTACTTGTGGAGACGGAGTTGTTCGTTGTACTCTGGGATCTATTAAGTCAGTCTATGTAGAGTCCGGTTCCTTCTTCTGTAGAACGTAGATGATTGGTTGAAGAACACCGGAAGAGTAGTTCTGAGGTTCGGTCTTAAAGCTGCAGGAGTTTGTAACAAAAGCGACCCGTATAGGAAGTGTATGAAAAGTCTGTTGCTATGTTCAATTAATGTATACGGTAATATTAGAGGTGAACTGTAAAATCCAAATTGATTCATCCAAGTGGACTGTGGGAGAAAAGCCCTTAGACATGGAGAAAACATCCATATTCACACAACCAGTACCAAGAATCAAACTTAGAACCATTAAAAAACTATGCTTATCTTCTGTTGACGTTGACGGTGACCATATTCACAGCATTCCTTCAAAATGTCTTCTGCCTGGGTTATAATTAACAAGATGCCAGTCCATCACAGGACACATACACAGCCTTACTCAGGGCTGGGCAATTCCGGTCCTGGAGGGCCATGGTCCAGCACGTCTTGGTGATTTCCCTGCTCAGAAACACCTGGTCCACTTGGATGAATCAATATGGATTTTCCAGTTCACATCTAATATTACCTGGTGCGGTGAACCAGGTGTTTCTGAGCACGGAAATCACCAAAACGTGCTGGACCACTGCCCTCCAGGACCAGAATTGCCCACCCCTGGCCTATCTGCAGGTTTTTAGACTGTGTGAGGAAACCTGCATGGGGACATGGGGAGAATGTACAAACTCCACACACAGAGCAGAGGCAGGATTCAAACCTCCAACTCCAGAGACTTGCGTAACAGTGTCACATTATGGCAGAGGTGTCAATTTCAGATACAGAAAGTAAAAATCCAAACCAGGATTTTGTTTCAACCAGCCAGTTGCGCATAAAGAGTCACAGTCATAGAGCGCTTAGCTAGTTGGTTGAAACAAAATCCTGGTTTGGATTTTTTACTTTCTGGACCTGAAATTGACACCTCTGCCTTATGGTTTTCTGGCTGTCAGTGAATCCTGGCGCTCTGAAAACCAGGACAGGATCATGTACAGCGAAGAATACCCTTCAAGTTATTCAGCACAAGCAGTACTCTGACTGTAATGTGTTGTTTCCCAGGGATACAACTCTGTGGTGACAGGTAGGCCTTCCCAAGAGTTTTATTCATTGGCTGAGCTGAGTCATGAGTCAGTCTCCACAGCAGCAGGTCACTTCTGACCATTATACGCTCCATCCATCATTAACGCCTCTTTAAATGGACAGGGACCATTGCAGCTGGACTTGTGTGGGGACCAGACAGCTCTCTGACGCAACCGCGCATTCCTGGCTGCTGCAGCTACAAAAAAATAGGAAAGGCGAGTATTTGTCATGGTCAGGGTTTCTGCCCCTGATGTGTGTGCTGTTGGGGGACATGACCAGGGCACTTATACAACTCTCCTGAGAGACTGATGCGGTGTACATAAGAACATAAGAAATTTACAAACAAGAGGAGGCCATTCAGCCCATCAAGCTCGTTTGGGGAGAATCTTGTCTAGCTCTGCTTTAAAGGAACCCAAGGTTTTAGCTTGTACTATGCTAACAGGAAGACTATTCCATACTCTAACTACACGCTGTGTAAATAAGTTTTTTCTCATCTCCAGTTTGAAATGTTCTCCCTCTGATTTCCAACTATTTCCACAATAATTACACGAATTTTCTCCTATTTGATCTAATGTTGAAGTAACTATTTGGTTAAATAGCATCCAGACCTTTTAGCATCTTATATACCTGGATCATGTCCCCCCTCAGCCTCCTTTGGTCAAGGCTGTTTAGGGGTCGCACATGCCCTATTTTCTTACGATTCTACATGAGTAACCTACAAATAATATTTATTCAGCCCCCTCCAGTCCAAAAACATGCTGAGGGTCAGTGTGCCCTGCAATGGATTGGTGCCCTATCCTGGGTTGCTCCCCGCCATGTGCCCATAGCCTCTGGGATAGGCTCTGGACCCCCAGCAACCCTGAATAGGACAACCATTTTCAGAAGATGGATGGATTTGGAAACATGACCACTTAAATGTATCCCCTGAGCATTGACTGATATTTTTTCTCTCTAGTTCATCAGGGGTTGGCAGAGTTTGGATCTTGGAAAAGGTGATTTCTATTTGTAGACTGTTGGGCTACAGTGAACTCAAGGAGTAAGGTCTTTGCCACTCTGGAGCACAGGATTATAATAGCGCATATTCTCAAGGATTTTAGGTAGGTGCTAGAAGGTTTTATCAAAAGCTACTTGCACAGCTTATAGATTTTTTGGAAAGCATTCAAACTAGGTTCTTACTCACGGCAATTCTTTGGACTTTGGACCCATGAGCCCAGCAGACCACCATGCTGCCTGTTATTCTAGAGAATTTGCTGGATGAGGCAGTGCAGTAGCATAATAGCTGATGGGAACAGCTTTTACGAATGTGCCTGTCTGAACACCGGGGCGTGTAACCGGAATGGTGAGGTTTGGGGGACCCACTGGGCCCATTCACACTTCGCAAAGTTTTCCAACTATCCCCATCTCCCGGCCTGATAGCGGGCTGCAGCAGATGAGCTAATGTGAGCTAATGTTTTGTTCCGGCTCAGGGAGCATTACCCTGAAATTCTAACTACACCCCTCCCCTCTACTCCAGGACCCTCTCCCATCCAGACAGTAGTAAAGCAGCTGAGACAGGCATGAAACAAACAAACTGATTAGGCACGCTCACACCTGCAGTGTGGCCATAAAACTCTGATCCATCCTTTATGAGCTTCCTCTACCCAAACATGACAAAGTCCTGGGTAGGTGGCCCTAGGCCTGGATCAGGCCTACATGAAGTCACAGTACAGATGCGGTACTGCTGGATCTGTACTGACATCATTGTGAGTTTCATCCAAGGGAAGACTGAGGACAGGGGTCACCGCAAGAGAAGGGCCACACCGTCCAACAGGCTGAGACAGAACTGAGACTTCTGGGATGCTACTTGGTGACAGGCTTGGTCCCGAAAGACCAGAATCATTCATGCTTACAGTATCCCAACAGGAAAGTCAAGCAGACTCAATCATAATATAGTAAACATTCTGTGTGACTCTGTGGATTAGGACTGTGCCTCTGATTGCACAGTAACCACTTTAAATCCCAACATCAGCAGAGTAATGTCACCTTCGGGCCCTTAAGAAAGGCCCTTAACCCCCAATTGGCCACCTGGCTGACTCTACTTTCTCAAGTGTATGTTACTCTGGATAAAGGTATCCACAATTTAAGCAAATGCGTTGTTTTACTGTGCTAGTAAGTACCTTTCAATGTGATGCATATACATAACCCCTTTTGGAATGTTGAAATAAAATTGTATTTTTAAAGCCTGAGTGTGAATATTAGCGCTGGAATCATTAGTATGATGATAACTGACGGCATTCGGCCAGGATCATAGTCCTATATCAGGGTACACTGCTTCTTCCGTGGATCTTTATGACTTTCCTCCACATTTCGTCTGTTAGTCATACCGGGATGTGTCAGTGTTTCTATCGTTTTAGAGGTCATGCCCACTGGAGCGAGGAATTGTTTGCTCCAGAGTGCCAGAGTCATGCCAAGACACAACCGTTTTCCCCACACCCCCCTGAGAGCCCGGCGCCTTCCGCTCCCCTGCTCGCCCCACAGCGCCCCTCACTGGGGCCGCGCCCGGCTCGTAAAGTTTTCGGGGGTATAAAATGGGGTTACTTTGGGCTGAGGAAGACTCTAGGAGACGACCATGAGCTCAATGGCAGGACAGCTGGCTCTGGCCCTTTTGGTGGGGACTGCGCTGTGGACCACCTGCCCAGGGGCTCCCACACAATGCCACTTCAACTTCCAAGGTAAGGGCCATGGACGAGGTTAGGGGTAGTCTACATACAGATTACACATACCCGGATGAGACTGTGCTTAGTCTCCTTACTGATTACATATGCTACAATGAGGTTTTGGATACACTCCTTACAGATTACATGTGCTACAATGAGGTTTTGGATAGACTCCTTACTGATTACATATGCTACAATGAGGTTTTGGATACACTCCTTACAGATTACATGTGCTACAATGAGGTTTTGGATAGACTCCTTACTGATTACATATGCTACAATGAGGTTTTGGATAGACTCCTTACTGATTACATGTGCTACAATGAGGTTTTGGATAGACGCCTAATCGATTACATGTACCACAATGAGGCTTTGACGATCAGCTATAGGCTCACACATGTACGTCAATCAGCATGCAGTTTGCTTACTTGGAAACACCTCTTAACAGTCATGTTGAATATTTTATCATTGTTTGTCTGTCACTTGATATTTTAAAGACGTGGGTGATTTTGTTTATACACATTCAGGCGTTTTTTGGTTATGTCGATAGGGGGAGCATGTTTACCTTCTGAGTCACTTTATAGGTAAAACTTATCTTTGTTAGTTTGTTCCTTAGAATTTAATTAAAAAAAATCTCATGTAAATGCTTTAGTACTTGCCGAGAGATTAGCGATGGCATGACCCCTATCTCAAACCCTGTCTCACTGTGCCCCCTCAGCGCCGTGTCAGTATCAGGGCGCCTTCTACTCCCTGGGTGAATCCTGGACCACCGCCGAATGCCTCCAGTGCACCTGTCTGCATCCCGTGGGTGTCGGCTGCTGCGAGACGTACGTACCCTAACCCTAAGTCCCTTCATCGCGCCACCTGGTTTCCGTGGCCCAGCTATGAAACCACAGTTCCGTTTTGTTATATGTAATAGTGTGCGCGACAAGTGGGAGAAGAAGGCAGCAGGAGATTGACAGGCAGATTGGTGCAGCGTTGGCAGTAACGCACACACTGAACCGTTCTGTAGTGGTAAAGCGAGAGCCGAGCCGGAAAGGAAAAGCTATTTATTTACCAATTGATCTACTTTCCTGCCCTCACCTATGATGACTAGCTTTGTCAGCGGGTTAAGCCTCTGTGCCTGTGATTGGAAGATTACAGCCCCAGCCTTGGCCAAGTAATCACATTTTTGTGGGGCCCAGGGGCACTGGCCTGCATCAGTCCCTGTAGCTGAGGGCAGTCAGGGTTACTTAAGGAGGTCCTCGATCACCTGCCCCCCCCATCAGGGTCACCCTTTCTACCATCAGTGTCCAGCACCCGGTGGACTTCCCCGCTTGGTGCCAGGTTCGCGTGGAACTGGAGACCTGCAGGGCCATGCTGGTACAGACTGCAGACCCCCGCCTTGCCTGCATCGCCGGTGGGGAGGACAGCCTGGACCCCAAGCACAGGACTCTCCCCATCAGCCTGGAGGTGTAGGCGGGACCCCCCCCCCCCCCAACTTGAGTCCACCTGTTGTACTCCATATCCATCAATCTATGTAATCCAGCTTCGCCTCACTTACCCCCGCAGTATGCAGAACAGAGAAACACGAAAGTTCTATAGACAGATTGTGGCCGTGCAGCTCCAGGCCCACTGGGCATGTTGCCGCTGCCCCCGAGGGTGTTTGAGCGGAACCAGAGCAGGCCAGCACACAGGTGTGAGGACATACTTATGTCCATGTTAGGGTAACATTCAACCTTAGAGGGGTCTGCACTACGGTCAGGCTGCTGCTCAGATCAAACCACATTCAGTTCTCACTTCCGCAAAAAGCCTTGCCTGCACCAATATCATGTATCTCTATTACTGGATCTGTTCTCTGAACTGCTCGATTAAATCATTACTCAGAAATAACACATGGCTTCTGGCATTTCTAACACAGAACGATCATACAGCAGGTAGAAAAAAAGTCAATTGGGTGATAAAACAGATGGACAATAAGTTTAAATATAATACTTTAATAAATGACAGTTTACATAAACATTTAGACAATTCAGCAGAAACACAGTTTCCACAGTTACGTACATAATACTTGGTCACCATTGCACTCAGTGAATACCTGACCTAGTTCAGTTAAATCAGTTTGTCGGCTCTGGTCATCTCCAAAAACTGTTAATCCAACCGGGTGATGGACGTCAGATAAAATGTTGTTTTATTACATCTTAGAGATGGGGAAATTAACTGCACTGCAAAACATACAATAGCCAAAATAAACTTCTTAGTCCAGTTAAATATTAATGCTATTGGTCCCGGAGAACTGGGAGACATAAGATACCAGAGCAGGGTTGGTGGGCAGAACTTTGATAGGCAGATCCCAGCTGAAGGTGTCCACATCCACCAGGCCCGCCCCAGTCCACACCGTGACCTCTGATTGGTTCTGCAGCACAGTGGGCGGCTCCATTGGCTCCCGGGCTGTCACAAACTCAAAATGCAGCCGCCACCTCAGGCTCACTGGGCCAGGACGACCGAGCGAGCAAGAGAGAGGGAGGGAGGGAGAGGGGTCAAGTTCAGTCCCGCTAACCAATAGAAACAGTTCGGGGGTGAAGTGCCGACCTCGCAGCATACTGACCGATGTCGGTGCTAAAGCCTGGAGTGACGTTGAGAGGAATGGGCAAGGAAAAGTGGCTGGAGGCCGTGTGGAGACACGACTCGAGGTGGCGGCCATGGCTGGTGACGCTGGCTGACTGGTTGGGCCGGCGCTGGTACTGTGGCAGGACATCCTCTTCACTCTGTAGGCTGACTGTGTACTGCCATGTAAACAAACATGCCCTTCAGCATTAAAACTGCAGGCCCGAGAATGCATAGAAAACAAGGCAGGGGACATCCTGGCTGGGATGCTAGTCTCCCGCAGTGCTTTAACATTCACCTTTCACCCATAACAGCCCCTAATGTTGGTATCAGCACTCCCAAATGTAGATTCACCTGCATGTCTATTCCTACTTTGACACCGACCAATCAGAAGGCCCCGTGTTGCTGGGCTAAGTTCTTTCTGGCAGCCACACACACACACACACACACACACACACACACACACACACACACACACACACACACACACACACACACACATTTGTATTCATATCTTTCTGGGGACCATCCATTTCTACGGGCAAAACCCTAAACCAAGTAACCTTAACACCTATCCAACCATTCTGCAATTTTAGTTTTTTGCTTATAGACACAGATTCTTATAAAACCAAGTTTCCACTTGTGGTGACCGGAAAAAAATGGACCCCACAATGTCAAAATATCAGGCTTTTATCACATTAGGCGCTTTCACACCGCAGGAACTTTTTCCTGGAATCAAAACCTTTTTCCAGGAACTCAGAACTTCTAAGGTCAAGCAGAAAGCACTGTCAAATGGGACGGTCTGGCCTTTGGATAATTTCCTATTTGCATCACCAGCTCTTCCTAATGTTGCCCTACAGTCACAAAGCACTTTAAATTTAAGTTTAACCCACAAGCTTACCATAAAGGTTCCCGTCCCTGTTGTGTGGTGCGAAAGCAACACACGAAAGTGGCCAGGAGATACAAAAAGTATAGGCCGAGACAGGCGAGGAACAGGTTCCGGAACCTTGGTATGGAAGAGTCCATTGTGGGGACAACAAAAGTCAGTCTAATATATACATAACCCACACACATGTAATATGCAAACAACTAGGAGAGAGTCCTGCTAACAACTGAATGAAAGCCAAGCTAGAAGGGCATAAAGGCAAAACGGCGGCCATTACCTGCAGGCAGGGAATATCTCCCTCGGAGAAGTTAAAAGTCCCAATGATGTCCTCCCCTAGTCTGTACACCGTCTTGAAGATGCAGAACTTTGCCACCTTGCCCCGCATGTTAGTGATATTGAAAAGGTCTGTGTCAGACAGAGGGCAAAGGTCAACCTCATGTTTACACCAATGCAGACACACAATGAAGACTGGTCCATGTTTACAGTACTCTGTTATTATATGCCATGTCTTTCATGACACTATACTGGTCACACGAGAATGACTCACGCACACACAGACACAAAAAGACATACACGCAAAGACAGATGCACAAACACAGTCGTGAGACTCACGGGGACAGCGGCGTGAGGTAGTGACCATCAGCATGTCCAGTGCCTTCTCCAGGGGCCTGGTGTCTCTCCTACCGGCCTCGTCGTCATCCAGGAAGGGGTTTGAAGGGGCCACCTCCTCGTCCTGGGGGGAGGGAGGCTCAGGCATGCCTGGTGACAAAAACACCAGTCATTATTACCCAATCCATTATTTAATATTACACTGTGAATGGGGAGGTTTTCAATAACATTCCATCTTCATTCTAATTTCTATGTTCATTTAGCCTTTTCCAAAAATAAAGAAAACCTCAGTATCATGTAGCTACTGTTCAATCAGACAACAGCATAGATCAAACACGTTATTCTAAACATATTACATAGATACATAGATTACTAGATTGGCTATTTCACCATAATTTCTACCAATTACCAAAACCCAGAGATATTTCTCCACCTAATCCTCACCTAAAGCACGGCTTAGCACACTCCCACTACATCTGCTCTTCGCTCATCCAAAGCATAGAGACTTCTGGATGCTTATGAAGGACTCCTACTGTACAGAGAAACAGCACCTTCTAGCATCCTTGTAATTTCTATGCACACTTCAATTCCTTAAAGATCTGACGGCCTCCGTCCTGTACCCAGCATGGGACCCCAACGCACCCTGCAGGACGAGCACCCTGAAGGGCACACGGAGCAGCTTGATGGGGGAGTTGACGCGCTGGCAGCCGATGGTCAGCTTGTAGACGTATTTCACCGCCTGGCCGCGGAAGCTGGGGGGGCCGTCAGTTGGCACCACCTCACTGTATGAGTCTGGGGGGGGGGCACAGTGGATAGACCTCACTACAGCTCAGGGTGGAGACAAAGAAGGCTTAGCAGCCGGGGAATATTACATTCCGGACTTACAGCCTGCCACTGTGGTAGGGATAAGACTAATAAAGCAACACTAATTAATAACGCCATGGCAAAAACTTACAGGTTTTGCTCTCTCCTGGGTCCAGCCGCAGGTCACAGAATAGAATCTTTGGGGGGGTGTCTAACATGCATTGCCCCCGCTCACCTGGGTTTGAGAGAGTTTGGGGAAATCGGGGAGGGCCGCGTTAGAGTGCCCCCTTACAGAAGCAGGCCGTTCACGGACCGGTAATCCCACTCACAACATCCCTACATGTCTTGCAGCAAATTCCTCTTAGAAATGTAGGGGGTGAAAGTGCTCAGAGTCTTAATCTTCATCATGAGCATATTTATGCTACAGCATGTGCTGGTTATATATCTGTAGAGTACAGGAATTCTGTGTCCTGTGTAGAGATGCGCCGATCCGATATTCTGCCAATCAGGCTGCATCACCTCCTCTGCAGGATGTTATTTATGAATGCATTACAAACACGCAATATTCACATAATGTGATCTGCTGGCAAGTAGTTTGGATTTCTTGTTAGCAATGCAGTAAAACGGGGTGGCACTGGTGCTGCCTTCATTGCTTTGGTTTCAGTTATTCAGTTATTCTTGTGAATAAACCAAGCTGAACAAAAAAAAAGGAAAATTCCAGCTTAGTCCACGACTAGGTTTAATCCTCATCTTATCTCTTATAGTTAGTTTTTTTATTTTATATTGTGGCTATTAAACACCAAAATTAGAGCTGCAATGGACACAGAAATAATATATTCTGAATGGAACAGATAGACTGAAACGTTTCTTCTGACCGAATAAGAGTTCTGGGCTTTACCCTACTGCTCTGACCCTAGAACCTAACATCAACGTGTGCATCTCTGAGACCGTGAGGCTGCACAGCTGCCCCATACTGTCACTCACCCCTGCTGGGGATCAGCACGGTGTCACTCTCAGCCTGGACGTCCTTATTGCCCGGGGCTGGCAGAGCCACCCTGCTCTCGCTGGCATGGAACTGGCAATGGATCTGAGCGCTGGCCCAGGCCAGCATCTCGCTGGGTCATACAGAGACAGGCAGATTAATATACATGTGTTAAGTACTAACCTGAGGCAGGGCTGAAGAGGGAGTTCTACTGAGAAAAAGTAGCACACTATGAATGGTAACGCATTTGCTCATACAATGCATGTGTACTGTATATGCATGTACTCCGCCTATTTTACACTTTTAAAAGCAATCTGATGAAGGATACAATTAAAAATTTGAAACTCGACCTTTAAAACTTCATATGCACCATCTTATGACCACTGGCATATTGATAACGATGGGAAGACACCATTATTATGCTGTATCTGGGAAATAAATGTGTGTGAAACAACATTTTTGACACCATGCGTACTGGGGGACGAGGGAAGAGGCTACCTGCTAGCTGAGGTGGACAGGTGGGACATAGGATTGGTGAAGGTGATAAGGCACTCCAACAGCTCCCCGGCCAGGAAGACGGGGCCTCGGGACATGGAGGCCACCACTTCGATCATCTGTGCGGGCACACACGTTATCGATACTACCGGCGCAGGAATTCACGCAATAATTAGAAGTGCGTGTCAAATCAGAAGATAATCTCTCGACATTTTTGGTTTATTCGCTCCGTACTGGCGCTGATTAATTACTTCATTTAAAAATGTATTATTCGGGGACAGGTTTTTAACTGCTATATGCAACTGCTATATGCACCGTGCTGTTGCTCTCGGTACGTTACATGCCATCATTACCGCCGATGGCCGATCTAGTGACGTCTTACCTTGGTGATTAGTACTCCCCAGTTAGTTCTGGCCCAGTTAGGTTCAATTCGACTACCAAATACGGCATGTAAACCTCCAACTTCTTTCCGTGATTAAAGTATTAAACCAAGCGAGGAAACATATAAACAAAACTCCTGAAAAGAGCTGCTCGATACGTAACTTACCCTGCGTGATCGTCAAAATTTGTCACGGCGGACCAACCCCGCCGACAATGCACAGGTAAATGCAACTTCACACAAACTTGCGTTTGATTTCCCTTGAACTGCAGTTTCGTTCTTATCTTATGCATAAATCAGCATATCAATCAATTTCGTAATACTGTTCATCAATAAACCGTGATAAGCATAATATGTTATGCCACATTAAACGCATACCTGTGGGCTATTAATGTGGCACCTGGACTGGAAAAAAATATTTCCAAACCAGGGAAAATGTGTTTGCTGGGCCTTTATCCTGCAACTCATTTATCGTGTCAACGCCGGTATAGTGCTCTGTTGGCCTCCCAGTACTGCCCCGTGGCATCGGTACACGGATGTTAGATATTACTTATGGTAGGGGTATTTAAAACGGAAGTATTAAAACACAAATGTAATTTCCTAGTTTTCTGATGTAGGGGGGAAACTTTTTGAGGATCAATGTAAATTATATTGTCGTTTCTCCAAAAAGTCTGGGTGAAAGTGAATAACGTACAAAAGGGAAGGATGTTGAGAATGAGCCCCCCTCCGATGTCGCCCTTTTGGTCCGCCCTCGCATGAGGAGGATTAGTTGAACAGTGGCGAGAGGGTCTCGCCCGACACCCAACACCGTTTCCGAAGGAAGGCTCGTAACTGGGCGCCGACATAAGCCAGCCACATTGAGATTAATTTGCGAAAGAAGACAAACAAAAACACGTTATGGTATATTTGTGAGGTTCTGTGAAGGCTCCGAGGGGGACCACCGGTCCCCGCGTCCTTCGGCGTCGCCAGCGCACATCCGCTTAGCTCCTCGGATGCGGTGCGCGGTACATAAACGCTGTTTCGCCGGTCGACATCCGCGGGGGAGCCCGGGTTATTCCCGCCTGACTATTCACGGATATATTTCATGGATTCAGATAGACGGTCGCTTGGCTAGCTTGACAGACAGTTCACCATTAAAAGAAAACAAACGGAGTTTACCTGCGCTGCAGGCAGTGCAGTGCCTCCATTGAGTTAAACTGAAGCAGACCCGTATACGTGCGCCACTCTGCTTGGCCAGCCGGATTCCGCGGGAGCGGAATTAATGGTGCGTTCCATTTGTACTCGTAACTCGTAAATTACGAGTTCACGACCGGAAGTTGCAACTGGAACGCCCCCGAAGTCGAAATTACAAG
>JAODKL010000017.1:14640752-14658564 GCA_026780765.1 Petrocephalus schoutedeni
TACTGTTCTGAAAAGCTTTCGCCCTTTGTGCAGCGTCGCCGGTAATGACCAATTACCGTTTGAAACACAAAACAAACGATACAAAGGAACATACTATCTGCGCCGTCTACCATCTTGTATGTTCTGAGTATGAGTTCATATTCGCTCATAAGTCGTTTGTATTTCCTGGAGGCGTCCATCTTTTTACAACTTACGACTTGTTGGAACGCCGTGAACTCGTGTGTGACGTCATTCCCAGTTACGAGTGTTACGACTTGTTGGTGTGACGTCATTCCCAGTTACAAGTTACGACTTCCGAGGTAAATGGAACGCACCATTACGACTTGTTGGTACACTGGAACGCCGTGAACTCGTGTGTGACGTCATTCCCAGTTACGACTTACGAGGTAAATGGAACGCACCAAAGACACCTGCGGCGGGCTTTAAACAGCTGCGGCTTCCTGATCAGCCGGTCCGTCCTGCCTCGCCGCGGATCTGGAATGCGATTGCTTAAGGGGCGCTTTCATTATTGACGAATGGGACGCCTGTGGGAGAGGCACGTCACGGCGCTTGCTGGGCGATCGTCCGGCTTTTGAGTCCTACTGCAGAACTTTGTCAGGAAGCGCAAGCTCCCCCGCCTGATCGCGATCCGCCCTCGCCCGTCGGCTGAGCCCCCGAAGCGCCATGGAGCCGCCGAGCGGCGAGCCGGCTGCCGGGCTTATGAGCCGCTACGTGTCCGCGGAGCGCGGCTACGGCGTCCCGGACGAAGGCTGGCGGATCTGCCTGGCTCATGAGTTCCAGGAGAAGAGAAAGCCCTTCCAGGCCAAGGACGTGTCGCTGTCCAATGTCATGGAGCACATCGGACTGGGGATCAGGTGCGTAATATACGCCCAGGGATCCATTCCGGCTCCGGTGTCCGTCTACTGATCCCTGCAGAGCGTGTCTTATACTGGGTTATAACTACTACTATTCGTATGGCCTTAAAACGCATCTGTTGCCTTTCATTTAATCTGTTTCTTTTGATTAGTATGTGTATGCCTCGCAGTGTAAACTAGTTTTGACCTGAGATGCGAAGAAGTATGGCGAGTTTTATTTCTGGTTTTTGAACAGGCACAGAAGGGCTGCATTCTTGTGACGCAAAGGATTTGTTGGCATTAGAGGCCTGTGGTTTATTTGCTTTGCACACCTTTCACCTTTGTACTTTGTGTTTGACATAAGTCATAAGGCTGACATATGGCAGTGCTCTACACCAGCGCTGGGCAGACTTATCTGCAAAGGGCTGGTGTCTATGCAGGTTTTCTGGATAACCTTTAGATCAGCTGCTCAAACCCAGGTGTGAGGATTCCTCTGCCAATCAGTCCTCTAGCTAGTAACCTCATTAGCGAACACACATACACAACGGCCCTTTCTGCCCTCCCCTGCTCTGCCTCCGTCTCACATTGTCCTGGTGGCCCAGGACTCAGTGGGTCGGGGCCACAGGTAGGTAGTGCGAGCATGTTAACCAACAGGAGCCAATGGTGCTCAGACCTCCTGTGGATCCTGGTCTTTCCAGTCCCCCAGAACCCAAGGAAAGTCATTCCACCTCGTCATCTTGTTCTGTGGAACTTTCCAGCAGGAGTTTAGGTTTTAACCACCATCTAGTGATAAGATGGTTGATATAACAGTTTTATGGCATTTAATGTTCCAAGTTCCATTTCCTACAGAGGTGGATAGTTCAGGTCCAGAAAGTAAAAATCCAGTTATGATGTAAGGATTTATTAAAATATAATGTAGGTTTTGTTTCAACCAACCAGTTGAGTACTCTGTGACTGATTCTTTATATTCAACTAGCTGGTTGAAACAGAATCTTGGTCTGGGTTCTTACTTTCTGGAGATGAACTGTTCATAAATGCCTTCTCACTGGGCAGAGTGTGTGCAGATGGTAGACAGAGACGCGTAACAATCAAACTGACAGTGCTCAGTCTGTGCCTGTGGTTGGCCGCAGTGTTTCGACGGGTCTGCAGTCATTTCTCACCCAAAGTTATGTGTATGTAAATGGGAGTTACATTGGGCTGTGCATTTTGGATGGATCCCCGTTGGAGTGCTGGCACCTCTGTCTGCAGGCCTGTGTCCTATTGGTAGTTTGACCCTCCCCCATGGATGCTAGGGACTGCTAGCTAATTAAAGTGCCAAATGACTGGGTTATGGTCGTCAGGGATGCCAATTGCAGCGTTCAGTGCTGCTGCCATGCCACGGCTTGTTGCTACTCCAGCGCAGTCTGGCTCTCGCAATCATGGTCATGGTCCAGTGTGCACAGTTAGCTGTATGATGGTTGGATGAAAATTCTCCTGCCGTTGAGTGGGGTGCATGAATAGCTCTGCTAAAATCCAGCCTGTGTGGAGAATACCTGTGCCCGGGAGTCATGTGACCATCCTGCTTTGGCGGCCCAGGGTTACTATGGGACATCCCTCATCCACTGTCCTCCATGATGGTTTATCTCCCTTTCCTCGATATTCAGCCCTGGCAGCAGGGCAGACAGATGGGAGGATTCCTACCTTTATCGTTTAGTTCCACAATTCTGTCTATGTGACTGTTTTGCTCTGTGTTCTGCCAGCTGGCTTCTGATCTGCGCTGGGATTGTTTGGATGGCTGAAGGCCTTTGAAACAGCTGGGGCAGCATTCAGTGAAGTGTATGCTTTGTGAAGGGCGGTGGGGGGGGGGGGACACTGTGCACTGTGTTCAGCATAATGACTGCCACAGTGAGTCGCTAACTCTGTTAATGGGAGAGGCGGGCAGCTGCAGGGACGTCTGTCTTTAGAAAGCCGTGCCTGTTCAGTTAGCCTGGATGTACTGTGAACTCGTTCCCCCCTCCCACCTCCACCGTGCAGGTACCTAAGGTGGTGGTACCGGAAGACCCAGGTGGAGAAGAAAGCCCCCTTCATCGACATGTTCCGTGCCCAGCCCTTGCGGCAGATCTATGGTAAGCTCTGACTCGCAGGCACGGACTCTTTATACTTTCACTGCCTGTTCCCCCACCCCCCAAGGCAACACACGGCACACTGACGGCCTTTCTCACAGGTGCTCCATTGGGTGGCATTGGGGGAGGTACCATTACGCGTGGCTGGAGAGGGGAGTTTTGCAGGTGGCAACTCAACCCTGGCATGTACCATTACAAGACAGTCATCGCCAACCAGGTAGGCATCTACCAGTGACAGTAGGGGGCCGTGGGCTGCTTTCCTGGGGTTTCATTATGTGAGTAAAATATGTTGAATCGCACTGTGGTGATGGTAGGTGTTGGGGAAAGGTAATGGGATATGGTGACAGCTGAGGTGTGTGACGGGAGTGCGAGAGGCGCTGGACCGTGGTGACGCTTATGACACTGTGTGGGGACAGTCTGCAGTTTAGGAGGGTTTGGCCGCCAGGAAACCCTGCATGGGACGGTGCTGTAGCAGCGTTATTGATAACGAAAGCTAAAACTACACGAAAACCGAAATAGGATACGAAAACTAAAACTATAAGCACTGCTAGCTGAAATAAAGTATTTGATGTTTTTTTATATTTAATATTTTTAAATAATATTTGGCCAAATTGCTGATTTATCTTTAATTACCATTAATAATACCTGAAGCATGTTTATCCCATTTTGAGGGCATTAGTAATATACACCGTGTATTCATATAGGATTCTCTGAAATTCAGACATAAAATAGCTCTATAACTTTCAGTCTGTCCCTAGAAATAGAAGTACTAAAACTTTTAAACAAATATGTCGTAAACAAACAAAACCACATTGGAAGCTAGATTTCAAATAAAAATTGAAAATGAATATGAAAACATCAGAAGTGTAATAACACTGTGCTGTAGCACCTGCTGGCCCTAAATTTCCCTGGTGCAGGAGCTCTAGGCTCTGTGGTGGCAGGAGTGGCCGAGTGATGGTCGTCTCTGAGTCCTCAGTGCTGCTCTTGGTATACCTGGCATATTCTCATGTTTTTCGTTCTTCTCTCTTTCGCTTTTGCTCACCCCCCCCCAGTTCACCGTGTGTCTGCGCCGGGGGGGTCGGACCGTGTACCAGCAAGTGCTGTCAGTGGAGAGACCGCCCACCCTCCAGGGCTGGAACTGGGGCTTCTGTGGCCAGTATGCTTTCTACCATGCGCTGTACCCGCGCGCCTGGACCGTCTACCACCTGCCGGGCCAGAACGTCACGCTCACCTGCAGGCAGGTGTCCCCCGTCATCCCGCACGACTACCAGGTAACCCAAGCCGCCTCCCCGCGTGCCCGTTCCCAGCCTCGCTGGCTCTGTTTAAGCGTCCCGGGAAGTCGCAGGGGTGTGGTACGTCTGCTAGCATGTCTAGGACTGTGACCTGAGGTGAACATTTCTGTTTGCCAGTTGTGCTGGTGCCTGTATCCTGCTGTGAGGATCCTTGTGGGAGTTACTGTTTTGGGTGTGTCGTGAATGGACAGGGTGGGGCGCTCTGCTGATTACTCAGGCTTTCGGTTCCTGCTCATTTCTGCTACAATTTCTGCTTCTGCTACAATAGCTTGGGGCTGGCGGGCTGGGGGGGGTTGTCTGGTCTGATCCCACAGAGCTGCTGCTGTTGTACCCAAATACTAGGAACTGGCATTAAATCAAATGTACATACAATACTCTGCATAAGTCCTAGGCAGTCAAAGAAACACATTAAGGCGGTTTTATCTGGGTAGTAAGTGCTTATTTGCTTGGAAAAAAGCAACTTAACATTAGAACATCTGCATATTAACAGTAACACGAAAATGAACAATTTCTTCTGTTCTCCAAGAAGCTGCAGCAGAATGCAGCACTCCATCAGTCCCCAGACTTCTCCTCGGGGCACCCCAGCCATAAATTTCATCACCAGCTCAGTTAATTAATTAGCTTAAATTGTTACCCAACTCTCCTCCGTGCACTCCGGTTTCTCCCCACAGTCCAAAGACATGCTGAGGTTAATTGGCGTTCCTAAAATTGCCCGTAGGTGTGCATGTGTGAGTGAATGGTGTGTGAGTGTACCCTGCGATGGGCTGGCCCCCCATCCTGGGTTGCTCCCTGCCTCGTGCCCGTAGCTTCCGGGATAGGCCCCGGACCCCCGCGACCCTGACAGGAAAAAGCGGGTTGGAAACTGGATGGATGGATGGATGGATATGTGACGCATGAACTATACAATTCATTTGAAAAAGACAAATCTGAAATATGAGAAAAATATAAAAAATAAAAGTACAATAAGCGGGTTGTATAAGTGTGTACTTACCCTTAAACTAATACTATGTTGAAGCACATTTTGATTTAATTTGATTTAAGTCTTTTTGGGTAGGAGTCTATCAGCATGCCACATCTTGGTTTGGCAATATTTGCCCACTCTTCCTTACAAAAGCCCTCCAAATCTGTCAGATTGTGAGTGCATCTCCTGTGCTCAGCCTTCTTCAGACCCCACAGTTTTTCAGCTGGATTTACATCTGGACTATTGCTGGGCCTTTCCAAAACTTTAAATTTTCGTCTGGTGGAGCCATTCTTCTATTGATTTGGAGGTATGCTTGGGGTCATTATCGTGCTGAAAGTTGAAATTGGAACTGTGGCCTGAACTTGCCAGAAAATCCTGCAGTTCCTTCAGTGTTGCTGTAGGCCCCTTGGCAGCCTCCCTGACCAGTTTCCATCTCATCTTTTCATCAGTTTTTGAGGGACATCTCTGTAACATCACTGTTGTCCCATATTTTCTCCATTTCATGATGACCGTCTTCTCTGTGTTCCATGGTATATCTAATGCCATGGAAAGTATTTTGTACCATTCTCCTGACTGATACCATTCAGAAATGAGATCCCTTTGATGCTTGGTAAGTTCTCTGTGGACCATGGCTTTTGTTGTAGGGTGCAACTGAGTAATTTCAGGAAAATCCTACTAGGACAGCTGAACTTTATTTGGGGTTAATGAATAACTTTAATTGATGACAAGTTTGTACCCAAAAAGACTGAGTGGTGCAATTAAATCAAAATGTGAATCGTCAAAGTATTACTTTAACAAGGTGCACATTTATGCAACCAGCTTTTATTGTTTTATCGTACGTTTTTTATTCTTTATAGCTTCCCCCTAACAGATTTGTTTTTTAGTTGACTACATGTAGCCATAGAACTTGTTGCTGTAGTGGCTTCAATTGTGAAATCCCACAGATCGGCCCCATTGTCAGTGATACCCAATCCAGAGTCTGTATCGGACCGGTGTCAGATATCTGTATAGGTGCCTCCCTGGTACTGGCAGTATTACTGTAATTCTTGTGATCCCATCACATGCTGCACCCCCCAGCTCCCTGCCCTCCTGGTACAACGAGCTTTACTTTGTGGCGGATGGCGGCACGGTGTGGGTGGAGCTTCCCGAGGACTGTGATGTCAGCGGGGGCTTGCACACAGAGGATGGGGGACTCCCCGCTCAGCCGCCCGTCGTCAAATACTTGTTACAGGTCACCTTAATGGTGGACAATGATTTATCGTGGTCTATTTTTTTTACATGACAAAAGCCTGGCATTTTAACAGGGGTGTGTCCACTTTTTATACCTACTGTATATCGTCCACCAAAAGTAGTTGTGACAGGCCTACTACAGAGTCAGCATAAGATTGTCCCCCATTTGCACTTGGTGGCTTCCATCTGTGGGCCGTTACAACTGTAGCCTGTTATCTGTCCTCTTCCCTCAGGACTCCAGCCTCCCCGTGGCAGTGCTGATTTGGGACATAGAGAACAGGAACGACTATGCCCTGGACGTCTCCATCATGTTCACCATGACCAATGGCTCTGGTTGCAAAGATGACATGAGCGGCGGCCACTGGAACGAACCATTCTCCATGGAGAAGGAGGGGGAGTCTGTGTCCGGAGTCCTGCTGCATCATCGCACCCCTGTCAACCCCTACACCCTGTGCATCGCAGCCCGAGAGCAGGTTGGACACCTACAGGGCAACCTGTGTGTGAATGTAGCCGTGAGTACGGTCAAGAGGTTGTTATGACTGTGAGAACGGCAAGGAATGGACTGAAATTAAGAGTAACAGAAGGAAATCGCAGGCCAGTAATTTTGGTTTTGTGGTTGGTGTTTGTCAGCCTGACAGGACCATAAGCCACCAGACTGCATTCATTCCCCGGGGAACCTGTGAGAAACTCTGGAATGACCTCATCACTGATGGACGGCTCGATTCGCCAGCAGGTGGGTCATTCTCATAAATTTCATTACCGTAACATATCAATGTTGGAGACAGACTTCGTCTAAACTGTCAATTTTGCTTCTCGGGCCATTAATCAGTTTTATGATATTCCTGCCGTAAAAGCAGCCGTAAGGTCTAAAAGCACCAGAATAGCTGGATTCTCAGAGTCAACAATTAAAAGTATATAATTGTAAAAGGTCTGTTTTAGTACTACGGTGAGACTTAAAAACCGACTGAAACCTTTCATAGATGCCATGCTCATCCAGGTATGTATGTAGTTGCATGACAACAACTTTTCTTTAGAAAAAGGTCTGTAATTTGAGTGAACAGAAGGATCCAGATTTTCTTTTTAATAAAAGGGTGTAGAATGTGCACTAAGGCCTCCGAAGACCACACAGGTGGCACTCACAATGGACAATGCTGTCTCCAGGCCCCAGCCCCCCCACCCAGAAGGGGGAGAAGGTGGCAGCAGCTCTGGCAGCCAGCTGCAGCATCCCGGCACTGGGCCATGGCACCCTGGAGTTCTGCCTGGCCTGGGACATGCCCAAAATCACCTTCGGCTCCCATGAGAAGCAGCATGTCAGGTATGGGGCTCTGGCCACCCTCATCTTACCTGTCATTGTTTTAAGATGGACGGCACTGGGCTTCAAGGGCGTTTTATCACTCATATGATACTGAGAAAATCATTCAGCACTATCAGGTGTCCAGCTGCTAAAGCCCACCCATGCTGTCTGGTACCTAAGCAGCTGGGAGTCAGTCTAGAATTGGCTGGAGGTCAGTTGATGGGGAAGCAGACTCCAGTGGAGTTGGAGGGAGGGGGGTGTTTGAATCTCTTTCAATGAATGGATCATTGTGTTCTGGTCCTTAGCTGTTCTTCCATTGCTGTCCTTTGCTTGATGGCCCACTGGGAGTCGCCAGGACTGGAAACCACCATCATCTGGGTCTCTGGGGCATCTCCGTTACCTGGTTTCCACCAGCATAGTGCTGGAGTTGATGCCTGGCGTTTTCCCAATCCGGAATTGGTTCCATTAGTTTCCACTGCAAAATACTGGCCTTGGCCCAGAGAAAATTACTCCAGTACAGCACCAAGGAAAAAAAGCTAGTCTCAGATTTTGGAACAATAGCATCAGCAAAAGTAGGACGGGCAATCTCTTCCAAATCTTCTGCATACCCAGAAAATTCAATCCATAACCGATGAAGGTTTGCCGGATTGTTAGCAGAATGACATTAAATTGTTTCTTCAATTCTGCGGAAATGAAAGATGGTTCTGCTGGTTGGATTAAATAATAAATTATAAACGTCGTTGGTTGTATAAATAAAACATTGTTGCGCTCTAGTGATGAAAAGATGGACAGCAAAGTTATAATTTTAGCATTATATTGCATGATCTTTAAAAGGACAGCAGTAAAATAGCGAGCAAGAATAAACTCATAAACAGATGGGGGTACCCTTTAAGGAGACAAAAGTGTATACCGGCAATTTAGATGGCACAACGAGTCATACTGCGAGAACTATGAGCTCATTTTTTCCGGTTTAGCAGCTTATAAAAACTCAAAATCCAAAACGGATCAAAATTAATTGGGGGGGAAATGGTATTTATATGAACCTTCACTTTACGCTGGCTTCCACCTAACTCATTTAACATTTTTTGTTACGTTTTTTTTTTTAACCGGTGGAAATTCAGATCAGCACAACTTGTTCTGATGTCAGTGTGTGTGTTGCAGGAGGTATGCACGTTTCTTCGGTGTCGAGGGCAATTCAGGGCCCTCTCTGTGTCACCATGCGCTCACACACTACAAGGGCTGGGAGAGAAGCATTGAGGCATGGCAGAAGCCCATTCTGCAAGACAGGTGAGCTGGCTGGTAATTTGGTTGTGATTTAAAACATTTTTCCAAATAAAAATTGACTGCCAAATTTTAACATTTTCACAAATGCTATCAAAATGCCCTTACTTTTTACAAAAAATTGTTACGTTATAGTCAAATAAAATAATCAGATTTAAAGTGTCATTATTTCCATCCACTAATGTCACCACACTGGTCATCTTGAGTGTACAGTCTCCCAGTATCCTGCTTATACCGCAGCATATACCCCTGTACCTTGGAGTAACTGTGACCTATAATGCACGGCTTGGTGCACAGTCTCCCAGTATCCTGCTTATATCAGCTTAACAGATATCATCCAGGCCTACTACTATTAAACATTTCAGTTATATATGACCCAAGCCACCCTAAGTTAGTTCTGTAATAATTTGCAGTGCTGTCTCCACGCCATGGAACAGTGGCTTTGCAGATACTGCATGTAGCCATAGAACTTGTTGCTGTAGTGACTTCAAATGTGAAATCCCCCAGATCGGCCCCATTGTCAGTGATACCCAATCCAGAGTCTGTATGGGCCCGGTGTCAGATATCTGTAGTGGTGCATCCCTGGTTCTGGCAGTATTACTGTAATTCATGTGATCCCATCACATGCTGCACCCCCCAGCTCCCTGCCCTCCTGGTACAAGTCTGCGCTTTTCAACGAGCTCTACTTTGTGGCGGATGGCGGCACGGTGTGGGTGGAGCTTCCTGAGGACTGTGATGTCAGCGGGGGCTTGCGCACCGAGGATGGGGGACTCCCCGCTCAGCCGCCCGTCATCAAGGAATACGGGCGCTTCGCCTACCTGGAGGGTGAGCCCCCCCGCCCCACCCACCCCCAGCAGGGTCCATAGTGTCTGTGGTGTGCAAGTGGGTGGCTGAAAAGGACATATGGTGACGCTGTCCCCCTCTTCGCAGGCCAGGAGTACAGGATGTACAACACCTACGACGTCCACTTCTATGCTTCCTTTGCCCTCATTATGCTGTGGCCCAAACTGGCTCTTAGCTTGCAGTATGATATTGGTGAGTGCTCTCACACACTCGTGCATGCTCTCATGCTCACAAGCTCTCACACATACCCCCTCACACCCTCTTACACTCTCACACACTCTCGCATGCTCTCATGCTCACAAGCTCTCACACATACCCCCTCACACCCTCTTACACTCTCACACACTCGTGCATGCTCTCATGCTCACAAGCTCTCACACCCTCTTACACCCTCACACCCTCTTACACTCTCACACACTCTCGCATGCTCTCATGCTCACATGCTCTCACACATACTCCCTCACCCTCTTACACTCGCGCATGCTCTCACACACTCTCACACCCTCTTATACTCAGAGGTTCTCACAAGCTCTCACACTCCCTCACATGCTGTCACTCAAACTCTCACATTCTTTCTCACTTTGACATTTATACAATTTTACATTCACTCACACACACTCACAAGCGCTCTCGCCCTCTTATATGCTCTCACACTCATATGCTCTCACTCATTCCTACAGTCACCAATGCTCTCATACACTCATACACTCTCGCACATACTCATTTGCTCTCATAAGTTCTTACATGCACTCATACGTACTTACACCTTCTCACATTCACACGCCGTCACTCACACTCTCCTTCAGTTACTCACACGCTCTCAGATGTGCTCACACACTCCTATACTTTCACTCACAAGCTCTCACACACACAATCTCGCTCTTACCAAATTGTTGATTTTACATGGACTCCAGTGGAGAGACCATATAACAGGATCTATCTCAATGAATTTTAAATCATTATACATCTAAATAATATAAATATCACCGGTAGCCAACGTAGACCTGTGTGATTCTGGGGCTTTGTACCAACACCCTGTCCATCCCCCATCCTCAGCCGGCTGTGTGGTTCAGGAGGACCCCACAGAAAGGCTCAGCCTGATGAGTGGCCGATACTCCCCCGTGAAGACCCGCAACGTGGTCCCCCACGACATAGGAGACCCAGGTGGGCTGTGCAAGGCTGTTCTCCCCTCCGGTTGTGCATTCGGATGATGCATGTACTCACCTGAGTCACGAAAACGTCACTTTCTGTTGGAAACACGCCCCTTTTCCGAGGTTGACA
Organism: Petrocephalus schoutedeni; assembly: GCA_026780765.1. NCBI lineage: Eukaryota > Metazoa > Chordata > Actinopteri > Osteoglossiformes > Mormyridae > Petrocephalus > Petrocephalus schoutedeni. The sequence goes on from JAODKL010000017.1 coordinate 14,651,870, forward strand.
TCAGAGAGAATTTTGTTGTATGAGATTCCCCTGTGAACCTGTGTTTTTGATTTTATGAAATTACGTCTTAATGATTGGCACTAGATGGCGCCATAGTTGCTTATTGAGTATTGCTGCTGCCTCATACTTAACATTTACTCATGATTAAAACCATATTACTGGTGATATGCAAGATTTAAATCTTTTACATATTAAGAAGTTATATTTGGAGAACATCTGGTAAATCAGTGTTTTGCTGGCTGCATGTGGGCGGATCGTTTTGGTACCGCACTAACAAGCCAAACGCCGTCTCCTCTCAGATGACGAGCCCTGGCAGCATGTCAACGCCTATCTGATCCATGACACGGCTGACTGGAAGGACCTGAACCTGAAGTTCGTGCTGCATGTGTACCGGGACTTTCACTTGACTCAGGACCGGCACTACCTGGAGGACATGTGGCCCATCTGCCAGGTGATTGGCCCATGTCTGGCTATGTCTGCATTCTTCCTGAGGACAGCAGCTCTTCAGTCCAGATCCACTTTTATAAACCCCCCTTTGGCTTTCTTTCCCAGTTGCCTACTTAGGCGGGTACCAGTCATGTGGGTCTAGAACCGGGTCAATTTTAACTGATATCCCACCTCGTCCCATAGGCTGTGATGGAGTCGGCAATGAAGTTTGACCTCGACGGTGACGGGCTGATCGAGAACTCTGGCTTTGCCGACCAGACCTACGACGGCTGGACGGTTACTGGGCCCAGGTTGGTAGCTGGGGGTGTGCAGCTGGTAGGGGCGGTATTGTTACTGGCAGATGGTGTAGATGGTGTGCAACTTTTAGGCTGCATATTCTTCTGTTATTCTAAGCTCCTTTCTCTGACACCTTTTAACCCTTTAACCCTCCTGTGTGTGTGTCAGTGCTTACTGTGGGGGCCTGTGGCTGGCCTCAGTGTGTGTGATGTGCAAGATGGCCCGGCTGCTGGAGAGTGAATCCGTGTACTGGCGCTTCAGAGACGTGCTGGACAGGGGGAGTGCCGCCTTTGACAAGCTGCTATGGAACGGTGAGCTGGGTCGGGTAGGGCACGATCGGCGGATGTGTAAGTTACTGGGTGTTACTGGGTTTCTACTGAGTGCTACCTGCTGAGTATGCATAGGGAAGTCATCCCTTTCATTATTAGCTAGAAGGTTAAAATGGAGGATCCAGTTTTGTGACAATATTCAATAAATAACTGTAATTTAAATGATCATTTTAAATTAATATTTAACTATTTAATAAATGGCATTTAAATTATTATTCAGATGTATCATAAAATTATGTAAATGATTACATAAACTACAGTTTAAACGATACCAGCAACCATTAATATTATCTTAGTCACCCATTAAACTCAGTGGGCAGAGTCTCTCACAAAAAGATCTAGGAGAAACAGTCGGCCCTGATGTCACTTTAAGGAAATTCCCACTGTCCCACTTCACTCGCCTGTAACGACTGTGATTCCCCCTCCATCATAACAGCAGCTGACAAAACCTGAGGGCTCCATGTGTTCAGCTCCACTCAAAGACCTGCTTGTAACTTGCTCTTCCCTCATCCAGTACTTTAACTGTAACTTCTCCTGATTCTGTATTAGTCCACCTAAGCTTGTTTGTTTAACAACCCTGTCTTTCACTTTTGTGTTCATAATACACACGGGGAGCCCTGGCTCATTGGTTGTTGTGGATATTTGTAACCGTGGCCCTGTTGTTCTCCTCCTGCTGATAGGTCAATATTATAACTATGACAGCAGTGGGCGGGACCTCTCCAATAGTGTGATGTCAGACCAGTGCGCTGGTCAGTGGTTCCTACGGGCTTCTGGACTTGGGGAAGGGGAGTACCAGGTCAGTCTCTTTGAGTGTGCACTCTGAGTCACTAGGTGACTGGTGGACACCCTCCCTTCACCCCCGCTCCTGTCCCCAACAGGCCTTCCCAGTAGAGAAGGTGCGTCGCGCCCTGAAGTCTGTCTTTGACCTGAACGTGTTGAGCTTTGCTGGGGGTCGGATGGGCGCTGTCAATGGGATGCGCCCAGAGGGTGTTCCCGATCGCTCCAGTGTCCAATCGGATGAGGTGTGGGTGGGTGTGGTCTACGGACTTGCTGCAACCATGATTCATGAGGTAGGTGAATTGGTATTTTGTTGTAACGTCTGATCACATTTACGTCCATAGTGCCATAGGTCCATAGTAAATAAACACTGATCGAGAGATGCCTGAAAGCGGACATAGTAGAATGTCACTTAGTGTAATAGGTGCAGTAGAATGGGCAGTGTCGTCAACTGTATAATGAGCCCACTGTCCATATCTAATTTGTAATACAGTATGCACATGGTACTGTATTTGTGATGGACAGTTACATCACGATATGCCCAAATTGACGTGTCAAATGTGAATGCATTTCAACGGAAGGCTTTATATATGCAGCTGAGTTTTTTTAACATAACAGATCATTATCATTTTAATACATGCAATTATTAATACAGTGTACCACAGCATTTTGATCTTGACAGTATGATGCCTACTCTGTCATATTGCAGTAGCCTAAGCCTGGTGTGTACAACAGACAAATAGTTGAAGCCTGAATTGTTATCCTTATACCTTCATAAGTGAAGAAAATGGCTACCCATAGGACAGGGACTGCAGCCAACAGGTTCTTGGTCAATCGCTTGTGATTCCGAGATTCCCGTGAATTGTCGCGTATCTTGAACGTGCTGAACAAAACTGCAGCAAAAACAAGAAAGTTATCTAAATCATGAACTTAAAATATCACATGACTTACGTTAGACAGTTAACATAGGTCTGTGCTTAAAACTTAAACATGATGCAGTCAAATGCTTCCTTCAGTTTAGGCTATGTCTGTGGTTAGCGTTGTTGAATCTGTCAATATCTTTCCTCAAACTCCTCCAGACTGCACTTTTCAGGTTTTTGGGAGTTACTACAATGTCAGTTTCACCTTGTGATTCGCATGTTATTTGACTAGTTTCTGACTGACTAGCTTCAGCCATGCTGCTTTGCTGAATAATGTCACATAATTCTGCCCCCTAGTGGCAGATTCCTTAGTCTGCGTTAATCTACAAGGGCCAAACATGGCAAAAAAAAAAAGAGTAAATATGTATGGTAGCCTACAGAAATGTAAAAAATTTGAGTACGTATGTGTGTTTGTGTGTGTATGTATATGTATAAAAAATATATAATGTAGGGGTATGTATATGAATACAGTGTATGTGTGTGATGTGATGATGGAGGAAGGCATGTCACTCCATGACCCTGACCAGGGTGACCAGTGGTTAGAAGCTGGATGGATGGACGATATATCATGGAATATAGAATAAGGACGCGGATGTCTCCATGTGGTCATTGTCCACCCAGGGAATGGTACAGGAGGGATTCCGCACAGCAGAGGGCTGCTACCGCTCGGTGTGGGAGCAGCTGGGCATGGCTTTCCAGACCCCTGAGGCGTACTGCGAGAAGGCCATCTTCCGCTCGCTGGCCTACATGCGGCCCCTTAGCATCTGGGCCATGCAGCTGGCCCTGGAGCTACGCAGGCAGGAGGGTGACGTCGATGCTGCTCTGCTTGCTGCGGGTGCAGGAATGAGCTGAGGTGCAATGGGGGCCACACGGGGAGCCCTCTGAAGACATCACTGTAACTGTGAGCTTGGAGTGCCACTGTGACTGTGAGCTTGGAGAGTCAGACACTCAGAAAGAATCGCATCAATGGAGATTCCTATGAAAACCAGACAGGTTAAGAAGAGAGAAATCTAGATTGCCTGATTTATTACTCTGACTGTTTATTATTATTATTATTATTATTATTACACTTCTGTGCTGTAGATGATTTTGCAAATGGCATGTATGATCGCTAAACAAATGGAGGATTTTTATTGCTGTAATATTTAATGTAGCATCATTCATGACATTAAGGAAGGATAAAACTAAATAAAAGTTTATGAGAATTTTTTTAAAGGTGCTGCGTGTGGGTCAGGGGTGTTGAGAGAAAAACAGACCCTGTTGCAAAATGAGACCAAAGGGAATCAGTTTTTATTCCAGCAAAACTGGTAACTGGCATAGTAATGGATGCCTAGCCTGTCTTTATAAAGAGTGAGAGTCACTCCAAAAATGCAATGAGGAGCAAGGAGATTCTTTGGTAGAAAGGCTGTAGTTAGTGTTACTGGGTACTTTTGCAAAACACAGAGGTATATGAGTTTGGGATTAGCAGTTCCCCAGGCAACTGTGTTCATTTTCCCACTGAAGAAATTATCTCAAGGTTTATCTTTATTTGAATTCTGTACTGTCCCAAATGGTCTTCAAAAAAGCACCTCAATAGGAATAAGAATACTTCATTATTTTTAGGACACACGTGTTCAACCGGCAGCATTCATGGGTGTAATCGCGGATTCGGAGATGGGTGTGAACATCAGTGAAGAAAGATTACAGAATAAAAATGAATCAAAATTGATCTTGCATTGTAGGGATCAAATTTGTATTCACGTATTTATGTAACTGTGTAAGGTTCTGAAAAATACAGAAAGTAATAAATTATGTATGTATAAATTATGAAAATCGCACACTTCTGACATACTGTGTTCTTTACGTACCCATTATGAGGTAAAGTTCAATAAGAAATAGACTGGACAGCTAACATGCTCACCATCTGATGGGTTTACAGGGGTGTCTGAACTTGACTCGCTCATTCTGCTAACATTACTATTGGAGTTGGCGCTATGGCTATCTAAAACTAGAAAAAGAGATGTTAATCTTTTAATTCGGCATGGCAAAGCGCCACGTGACACACAGATTCCTGTAATAATTTGGATATTTATGGTTTTGTGCTCCTCCTCTTTCAAGCTAATCTGGTGCATTTCATAACATATCAGCTATACTATCTATACTGTGGCTTCAAATCAGGCTCACCACACCTTGAATTTCTATTTACCCAAATTTGAATGTGTTAACCTGAACTTGAATTAATGAACCCAAACTTTTGAACTATTGAATTTATTTCCCTAACTTGAATTTGTCGCTTTTTTGCATGTAATAATCGGGTTATTAAAAACCACATGGAACACCTTGATGTAAATGTCATTGTCAAAAACGTAGATTTTTGTATGTGTTTTGGACTTTGGTCCACACGCACGCAGTAATTCAGGTTTTTGTAAAACTCCATCCAGGGTGAAGATTTTCAGCGTCGATGTGTACACAGGGAAAACAGAGTTTTTGGCTTGTAGCGTCAGAGCATGCCGTTATCTACTTTAGCTGTTTTTAGCTTCTGATTGGCCAACATGGCTTTACGGTTAGTTATATTGGCGCATGCTCTTGACAGCACCTTTTAGCGTTTTCATGAGGGTGAAGATTTTAATCACGGAAGAGGATAAACAAACATTGTTTTTAAAAATACCTGTGTATGAGTGGACAAGGCCATAATCAGCCAAAAAATGCATGTCCCTCATCTCCACTATATGTTCCATAGGGCTGGGCGATATGAACCAAAAACATTATCTAGGTATTTTTGGGCAGATTAGGTAAACACTATGGGGGGGTTTCCCAGACAGAGGTTAAGGCTAGTCCTATACTTAAATGGCATATTAACACAGACTAGCAGAAATCTGCATCCTGAGTTATGATGTAAAATTGTCCTAGGCTTAGCCTAATTAAACTAAGCTGATTTACATTTATAGCATTTGATAGACGCACTTAGCCTGAGCGAGTTACATAAGTGCTTTAAGACTCCATTAGTGAATAATTTCTAATGCTAGTTCAATAAAACTCAGGTTAAGAATACCATCTTTCTAACACTGTTGGGGAAATACAGGTTTCACTGTAAAGAGTATAATGTGTTAGTGCTACTCCAAGTATTTCTAAAAGAGGTAGGTCTTTTGTCGTTGATTAAAGATACCCAATGACTCTACTGTATGGACATCTAGGGGGAGTTCAGTCCACCAACTAGGTGCCAGAACAGAGAAGATGCATATCTCCCTTGTGCCTTGAGAGGTGGTGGGACCAGTCAACTGGTACTGGTGGATCAGAGAAATCATGGTGCAGTGCAGGGTGTGATGAGATCTTTCTGGTAGGAGGGTGCTGGACTATTTTTGGCTTTTTAGGTGAGCATCAGTGTTTTGAATCTGATGTGGACAGCTACAGGAAGCCAGCACCCTTTCTGGAAGGAAGATCAGTACTACTCCAGGATTAATCGTGCGCTCCATTATCCTCGGCGGTCAGATCTCGGAATGACGTCACATCCGCTAAAAAATCAGGGAAAACCAAGTCAGCTGCATTCCATTTGCTGAACTCGGATTCAAGATGGAAGCCTCCAAGAAAGTGCCACAAACCATGAGTGGTTAGAAGATTAATGTATAAATAATTAACCAATAACAGGATAGGAAAATATCACTGCTTTTGCAACAGGTTTCATGTTCCATCAAAGTTCCACATAAAATATTGTAATTTTTAAGGTTTCAGCTTCCTACATACATACATCCAGTTAGTGCTTATTGTACATTGAATTCCATTCAGTTTCACTGAAAAATACCATGTTGACAAAACATTAAAGTACATCCTCTGCATTTAACCCATATGTGACATAGCAGGGGGCAGCTATTATTTAATATCCAGAAAGCTGAGTGTGGAGATGGTACAGAATACCTCAGGGGTACTTTGCCAGTCAAGGATTTGAACCAGCAACCTTTCAATCACAAGT
>JAODKL010000017.1:14686063-14698482 GCA_026780765.1 Petrocephalus schoutedeni
CCTGGTGTACTACAGACCATATGATAGACAGTTTTCATTTGATACTGATCACCAGTTCATTGTCCCATGCTGCTGCTATGTTCACGTTTTTGTAGTGTGCCTGCTGTTTAAATACAGTATTGCTGTGCAAATTGTCCTGTGATCTATTTCTGTGCGTGCGTGTGTGTGTGTGTGTAATTGGTTAGAGTTGAGGCAATGGCATTCTACACCGTCAGTGTTTATTGTATTGCAGTTGAGTGTAGTCTGACAGTGTTTATTTTCTAAATTAGACACTGGTCTAGAGTGACAATAACATTACTCAGTGTTGGCCAGTGTAATTGTCTTACTCTCTACAGTGTTAAAAATAACTCTAGGTCAGTGTTACATGATTAACACTTTCAAAAGTGTTAAATTAACACTTAGAAGAGTAAGTATATACACATATAGACACTTTTCCAGTGTCACATTTCACACTCTTGGTGTTAAGTTAACACTGGTGATTTTGCTGTGTAGAGTAGTTAATAGCAAAAGAGTTCAGGTGAATGTTGTTGTATTCACCCTTGGAAGTGTGAATGATATACACAGGTATACATATATTAATAATATTCTGTACAGAAGTGTAGGCCTACAGTAGGTAGTGTACAGTTTCTGTGCGCTCATATACGTATCAACTTCAATTTACCCTGTTCCAGTAGCGGCTGCTAGTCTTTCAAACAGTCCATCAATGAACAAACAAATGTTACAAAGCTGAAACAAAGAGCAAACTGGAGAACTCTATAATTGTTTTTTTTTTATTTAAAGAATGATTTATATATGTTCATATTACCAACAAATAACACACTATGCACAGCAGATTGTCTCACAACTTCACTTGCAAATCCACATAGGACTAAGCTTGAAATTGCTCCAATTCCGGGGTATATTTAAAATCAAAAAGCTCATGTCTATCAAAAAGGGGTTCCACCCTTTAGACAGTTCCTCCATTCAGCATGCATCAGGCCAGTGTCCTGGCCCGCCCACTGCTCCATTCTCTCCCAGAGAAGCTGAGCTTCCCTGGAAGTGACGATTTTGCTGCATTTATCCAATAAGCATCTAGCTTCTCTTCAGTGAAAAAAGCTATTCTGTGCCATGCCATAGGAGTCCATTGAAGCTGCGCCTCAATAGGGTTTAATGCACTGTGCTGCCAGGGAAATGTATGAGAAGAAAATTGCATCGGACAATTTATGATAAGTAGCTGATTCTGAATGAGCTTGTCATTAAGTTGAACGCGTTTTAGTGCACTTTTACTAAAAGCAATATCAATACGGTGCATATCCAAACATTTATTTTCTGACATATTTGACTACACTTGTAGTCTTAGAGCACTGCTCTGGACAGTGACTTTCTTGTGTACAGGGTGTCCGTGTAGTAAAAGGTAGTAAATGAAGTCAGCCCAAATTCAGGCCCTTGAAAGTTAGTAAAAGGTAGTAAGTGCAATTTGACTTGGCAGTAAATTTTTTCATCAGCACCTCAATCAGTGGCAGCTGCTCTAAGCCTTCAAGAGAAGCTCCGCTTCCTTTAAGATGACGGTTACATGGATTAAAGTTTTCCGTTGCATGACAGATATCTACCAAATGAATGCACTAAAGGTTAATAATGAGAAAGGCTTCTTGTTGCCTGGTGTATTCAATAATAATAATAATAAGTCTAGTAGTAGTATATTTAGCATTTTCAAAAAAGATCGGAATAGAACGTATTTATGATTGGGAGTCAGTGGTGTGTCATGAAGTTAGTAGCTAAGTAGCATTAATAGTAGCTAAAAGAAAGGTTGGAAAACAGTGGTGAAAACCCATTGTTTAAATGGATATAGAAGCCAAAACTCCAAAGCTCAAGATTCAGGACAGTGGCTCCGGTAACATGGTAAGTGCTGCGAGAGCTTATGCTCCATTAAAAATAAATAACAGCCGTTTTGGAGTCAGTTTTCTTGCTGTTAGCTTGATGTTTCATCATTTATAGCCATTGTTGACAATGGTAAAGTCTCGCCTTAGCTTGCATTATTGTTTCAATTATGTAAATTGAATTCAACCCCTTTTTGATTGACAGCACATCTAAGGCGGCTGCTAGTTTTTCAAACAGGGGTTCTGCCCTTTAGACAGCTCCTCCAATCATCAAGCAGCACTCCAGCATCCTGGTCCACCCATTGCTCCATATTAGCACAGCCCATCCTATATTAGACATTCTAATATTAGCTAGTAGCCACTTGCTGGGTCTAATCTTTCACAAATGGGAAATGGGGAACTGTAAGTTTAATAAAACTTGGCTTGATGACCAAGTTTCTCATTTAAAGACTGGCTTAAGCCGGTCATGGGGAATGACCGGGAAGCATTCTGCAGTGTGTGCTGGCTTGTTTTAAGAAGTGTCAAGTTGACCTTATTAGGGTGGGACTAAAGGTTATGGTTAGGATAACCCAAGGGCTAGGGTTAAGGTAAGGACAACTTGACACTAAAAAAAGGCAGCTGCTTGATGTCGTGTTGGTAGTAAAAAATATTGTGGAGGTAGTAAAAAAGGTAATTAATTCGACTCTAGAATTCCTGCATAAACCCTGGTGTAATTAGTCCAAACTGGTCACCTGATGGTCTAGCTACATGTCAGTAACTTGTATTCAGTGTCAGACACCCCAAGCAATAGAAAATTGTATAAAATGTTAATGCTTTTCTAAGTGATAAGTTGAGCTATCACACTCAATATTTATCATTATGCACATTAAAAATTGTGTAACACAGCAGTGCAGTGTTTAATTTTAAAGTCTGTCGGTGCATCAATTATTAGTTCTATTTCACAAATTCACTCAGGACCATCTATGGCTACATCTTCACATACTATCGTTCCCCAAGAGGATGGTCTGCGGGGCTGGCTCTACGCTGGGGCAAGAGGGGGCAACGCCGCCTTAAACAAACGTGCCCCCTCAAATCAAACTTTTAGAAGTTGAGAAAGAAAATAATAGATTACCCAAAAACCCTATTGAGGCGCAGCTTCAATGGACTCCTATGGCATGGCACAGAATAGCTTTTTTCACTGCAGAGAAGCTAGATGCTTATTGGATAAATTGGATAATTGTGGACTGACTAGTCAGAAACCTTTCTACCCATTTATTCCTATCCATTTATTATTAACAGTTAATAACATATCATATGCCTTTGCTACATCGGCCATTTTTTTTCTGGAAAACATGCACATAGTTTAAAAGGAAACTGCAATTTTAAATGGTTTTGTTTGTATGTTAATAGCCTGTGATTTTCCAGTGATTTTTCCCTTACAGTTGTAAATAACATAAATAGAATAGATCATAATAAATGAAATACTTTGAGCTGCGTTAAAATAAAGTAGCCTATATGAGTATTAGGTACAGAGTAGGAGAAAAGCACAATGTGGTGACACTTGAGTGAACATAGGTGCTACGTGATGACGACATAGATATGCAAATTAGCACGTGATGTCATCTAGCGACTTCTGGGTACAGTTCAGCGACTTCTTGTAGAAAATAGTTGGCAACACTGTGTCAGGTTTCTCAGTAGTCAGGGCTGAGCAAAATGAGCTGCGCAACAGTGGGAGGCTTTGAGGAAGCAGCAAATCTCTGTCGTCAAAATTATAGCGACACGTGAGATAATTAACAACAACTAAATAATACATCTATATTTGTACAGTCAATAGGGGACTAGTCCATTGTTCATCTCACAGTTTCAGTCTGGTAAAGAAGTGTTTCTTTTCTCGATCCCACAAGCACCACTGTTAGCCTGTCTGCTGGAGGACCTGTGTCTGTCAGACCCCGATAAAAAGCCCCGCCCCAGCTTTCAACTCTACACTCAACAGTTTTCTCGTTTCATATACTGATACAATCACTGCGATTTTAGTAAAGCTTATTCACTTAACACCCCAGCTTGTAAAGATCAGGATGAATATTTTATTTTTTGCTTTATTTAATTACATTTTTTATTCTATTTTCAGTTTTATTTTTCAAGACTTGGTGAATTGTTTTTTTTATAACTTGGCGTACCCTTTTTAGTTATGTTAATACTGGCAATAGTGAGAAGTGTTATTTTGGGATCGAATATATTTGATTATAAGCCATCCATTTAAGGTAAATGTCATGTTTTTAGTTGTTCTAAAGTTATCTGATGAGGAATATTTAATTTTTCGTTGTTTAATTTTTCAGTTCAGGAATTGCCACCTTACCATGGTCAGGGGATTTGTGTGCCTCAGTGACCCTAGGAGCTACACCAGCAGAAGCTTAGCCTTCGGGTGGGACACCCAAGTTGGACAGGTCTTAGGGTAGAGGCCTGACAAAGTGCAATCCAATTACATGACAAGAACAGTTATCCAGAGAACCCCCACTACCACCCCACCCCTTTCCCGCCTCCTTTGCCAGCATGTGCCCCCTTCACATTTCTGTATGCCTCCTCATATATGCCTGTCTAGAATCGGCCCTGATGGTCTGTGGATCAGAGTTGGGGCCATTCATGAATGGAATTGACAATGAATGGTAAATTCCAATTAACTTCCTGGAATGGAATTGGAATTGGAACTGCATGCAGCTGACAGGAAATGGAATTGGAATTGAATTGGAATGTCAGGAAACAGAATTGAAATCAAATAAATTCCACTAAATTCCACTTGAGTTGCTAAATAAAATAATTTGACTTGATTTGCTTAATAGTTTATAGTACATTAAATATTGTAAATCACATAAACAACATATAAATATGTTAAATATTAAATATGTTTCTTTTTTGCATGTGTCACTCTGCGTGTCCCTAACAGGATTTTCTTAAACTACATTTCCCAAAATTCCATGCAAGGTGAAGGTTCATAACCTGGATGTATAAATGTAAGCCAGTGAGGGCCCATTTTGAGGGTGTAAGTTTGGAGATTTTCCTGTTAGTTTGAGTGAAAAGAATTTGATCGTATTTGGATAGCTTTTTGTGAATCTGAAACGGCAATAAACAGAATTCAGTGGAATTTCCCTGAATTGAATTCCACTTCCTGTAATTCCAATTCAATTCCAACTCCATTTCCTGTAATTGTTGTTCAATTCCAATTCAAATTCCATTTCCTTCTTTGAATTGGAATTGTTGAGTTCATTCCTGAATTGACCCCCACCCTGCTGTGGATATTCCATGAAAATCGGGGTATTTCTGAGGAGAATATCTGGAGAATGCAGGAGGAGCGTGTGAGTTACATTGCATTTATTATTGTAATGTTACTTTCTAGAGGTTTTTAATGCATAATTTGCATTGTACTGTAATTTACTCAATGAATATCACATTTTTCAAATATCTTTACATTTAACTGTTTTATGCACAATTGCCATTGCTTCCATCTGTCAGTCACCCTCACCGAGGGATGTATATGCTGCCTTCTGGATGGAATTTTTAGACTGTGCAGCAGAAGGTGCAGATGTCAGGGTGCCTTCGCTATCCCCAAAATTTCAAGAAGAAGAATGGAAGGCTGTTGGTAGGATACTGGCAAAGGGATTCAAAGACCATGGATATTTTCCATTTCGGTTGACTCAATCACATTTATAGCAGCAATTATATTTGGTGAACATTCTGTCACACCTGATTTACTCTTTGACTCTTTAATGTTATATTTGAGCCAATCTGAGCGTGACCTCTTGACCACTGCTTTGACGGAGACTCTTGTTGGGGATGATGAAGATGAGCTGCTCGAACTGTTGGATCGCATGGGAGTAAGAACAGTGCCAACACAAGAGAACTTAAAAGCGGTCCTTCTCCAGGTGGCACATAAGCAAATAACCCAGATGCCAAAATATGCATCAGACGACATTGCAGTAGGTGCAGGACAAACTCTCAGGATGTTCTTTCCCAGTGTGCTGGATATGCAACAATTTGAAACCAACAGCACGAAAGGTGTTAAAGCTGATCACAGCCTCTCCCGCTACTCCAGAAAACCAAAGTCTACAGTTTTTCCATCAGTACATACAAGGTTTGAATGAAACAGTCCTTTGCAAGATGTTAAGGTTTGTGACAAGGTCATATGCATTTTGGCACCCTGTTTCACACACTTGTGGTCCAATGTTGGAGCTGCCATCAACTTACAACAGTTTTCCTGAGCTACAAGCTGAAATGGAATCTGTACAATACCTCTTATGCAATGGACATTCTCTAGAGTGCTTCTTCAACAGAAAACACAATTGGTCTTACCGTTGAAACTGCCAGCTAAAGATAGATATTGATTTATTGATGACATGATTGACAAATTTCACAGAATGTGCTCAGATTGCTTTGTTTGCTTTTCTGATGTTCCTTTCCTATTTTCTAAAGCAAGTTATTTCTGTTTATTCAATATAGGTAAAAACTACCAGTTCCATACTGTATGAACGGGTTCTTTTTTCAGGAAATAATCTTCTTCATTCAGAATCATTCTTTAGTGACACTGGGTATGTTTTGATGATGTATGATGGTGTATGTTATTGCATATTGAAGTTATTGAAGTACAGTCTAGTTCTGATGTTCATACAAATATGAATGCTTGAAATGTCAAGACAATTCTCAACAGTTGGGGATCCTAACTGCATTTTTGGTATAGGTTCTCAATGTTGTTTTTTTTCTCTGCGATATAACTGAAATTGGCTCTGTAATGTCAAAAATGCTGTTTTTTTTTACAAAAGCACTTATAGCATATCTTGTTCTAAGCAAATAAAAAGTACCTTATGTTGTCTTGTGTCTGTGTACAATTTTACCTCTATTGGAGATAATTGGCACTGATAGTTTCTATTGGTTTACTTTGAAAAAAATCAGAAAATTATTCATTTTCAGCAAATCTACTGAACTTTAATTGGCCGTCTTACATATTTTGGAAATATGTATGATAAAAGGGGCCAGTTAAGATGTATTTATTATTATGTACGGTATTTCATGTTAATCATATCTATCAGTGAATTAAAACAATTTAGAGCCAAAACATTTTGCAACTTTACAAAAGTATCGACATTATTTCGGTAAATGCAGATATTTGTTCACTTAATCTGTTGAACACTTAAATTTGGGCATGTATGTAATCATGCAGGAACATGTAAAGCTCAATAGCTTCTTCTGGAGAAGTTGGTGGATGAAGACTGTTCTCTGCCATGGCAATGCAACATATGTCAAACACAGTATTATCACAGGGATATGGTCCTCTTGGTAAGCATCTTCTGTTGGGGCACGTCTTTAAGGTAATCCCTAGCACCAAAGAGTTGGGGTATGGTGTACATCATAACTGGACATCCACCTGGAGACACTGCATTTCTGAAATGGGCGAATCCTGTGACTGTTCCAGAGGTGAGCAATTTCCTGCAGTTCTTTCTAAATATTAAAAAGAGTGGTAAAGTCAGAAAACCACCAACTAAAAGCAAGATTCTGCACAGGGTTTTTGTGGGTTCTACTAGATTTTTTTGGCTATGAAAAGGAAAAATTCATTTTGGTTAAGTTCCAGAATTTTAATATGATGCATTAGGTTTTCTAATTCTCTAACATTTGGGCTAACGTATAATATTTATGCATTTAAATTGCATAGAATATTTCTGCATATTTTTTAACTTATATACTTAATTTTGGATTTCTCCATACATCACAAATGTAAAATGTAAAACAATGATAGCTTCTCTCTGCATTTAACCCATCACTTGACATATGTCACCCAGACAGCTGCAGATTCAGTGTCTTGCTCAAGGACACTTGGCAGCCATTGATGGGTCTTGAACTTGGAACTGTCCAGCTCAGAGGCAAGCACTGAACCTGCAAGCAACTGCCAAAAACTCTAGAAATGTGTAACTGCATGTTTGTGTATGCCAGTATAAATTGCTCAGCTAAGGCAGGATTACAACGTAAAGTTAATTAGTTGATTTTCATGAAATTTAAGTAAATAAAATGGTTGGAAGCATTGTATGGGCATAGGCTATATATAATTCTTACCTCTATTATTTCAAGACATGTGAACTGTATCAGACTTTTGCCTATGAGGTCACCAGTGAAATAATCAGAGTCCTTTAAGTCTTGTAGCCGGTTCATCCAGAACTGCTTTCTCTAAAATCCCCACCACTGCTCTATTCTTTGGTTATGGTTGCTTGAGCCATACAAATGGCATCTTGATGAAAACTTGTCCGAGTGGTCTTCTCTCATGAACATCTGCATCTTTTCGATGTAAACGTTTTCTGTTCCCAGGTCTGATTGAATGTGAGTAGCAGTCCCATTTCTGGATAACACCTCATCAATAAGATTTCCAGCATTAACTTTTGGGTCGCTATTGGTACAGAATGCATGTAACCATATCACCCTTCGCAAAAACCCGTCTATTGTGCCGATGATGCAGATGCCATATGGCTTGAGTTTATCATATGAGTCCACATGCCATAAAAAGTTTGGACCCGGATTCAAATACAAATGTCTCCTAAGATGATACCGGCATCTGTTACAATTCATGGGGGTCCAGCATTTGGAGCAATTGTCTGATATGCTCTTGAGTGACAACAAAGCCAGCCTGGATGGATTTCAGCTGCATCAGCTTATATCCATGAAGCATGCCATACTGTTTCAACTGATCCATTAGAAGCACTGCAATGTCAAGCAGGTCGGAATGGGCTTTACGCCTAAACCCAAAGCCCTGAGGTGCATGCGCAAAGATAGACTAATTATAATACCATCTACACTACTTAGAAACATTAATATTTCCCAGTGTCTCAAACCAAGATAAAAATATAAGTGGATTAATCTACGCAAATTGTGCATCACGGAAAACAGAAAGCTTGTCTTGTCAATTTAGAAAACTATGAAAATATTACAAAGTAAAAACAAGATTATTATCTCATTAATTCAGAAAAACAGAAAAAAAACATTACTCATAAAAGCAAGATGAATATCTCGTTAATTCAGAAAGACAGAAAAATATTACTCATAAAAACAAGATGACTATCTTGTTAATTCAGAAAAACAGAAGCAATTTTTTTTCCAGATGAACGCAATACGCTTCTGTAGATCTTAATGATAATTTGTGTATCAAAATCATTACAACCTTGCACACTATTGGTTTGGTTAACTTTCATTGAAAGCTAGATTTTCTGTAATTATACTTTTGGGTGGTCCTATGCATAGAGGTCAGATGGTTAATTTGTTTTATGTTCTGAAACTTCTTATGAATTGATGTTTGTTAAATGTCATGTATATTAAATTGTGCAACAAATGCATGTCGAGTGTGAAATTCATATATTGCATGTTAAAGCAAATTCAGGGGCACTTCTGAAATATTCTGGAGCACCCTCTGGCACTGGCCAGGATGAGGAGCTATCTACTTAAAATGTCACAGTTATTCACTGTGATATATTTCCACTGTTTCAATCAAACACTGCACAAACATATGAATCGGCAGATATTACTTTAAATATTAGCAGTGTTTTCCACTGAACACAACACATTGCCACAGCACCAAACATCTTTAAAAAGACCCAGTGGTCCTTTAACAAACAAACTTAATGAATCTGAATGAAACTTAAAATCACTAGAGTCTCGTTTTCACCAGTTTTCTAAAAACAGACAACATCATCCTCAGACAAGCACACAGCAAATGACTTCTGGTTCACCTGAATTTAAGGGTCTGGAATTGTGATCTCCATTCCCTTGGGTAGTTAAAACCCAGTATAAGATTCTTTTTTGCAAAAGCAGTGTCAAGTTCTGTATTTAAAATTTTCTATTAAACTGAACCACAAGTTTCCATTCCAAACAGACATAAAACAGCCATGATGCCATGGATGACCTTCCACTGTAAATCGGGACATTTCTTTGCCAATGGATATTTGCAGAAGGCAGCCCATGATGGCTTGACAGAGTTGTCGAGCCTCCAGCTTCACTCGCCAGGATACCCATGTGCTCACTTTGGCTCAGTCCCCGTAAAACATTTTCCCAGATGATTCATCAAGGGAGTCTGTGAGCAGAGGTGTAATGCTCAGCTTTGGAAAGGCATGGTCTGGAGGAGCTCTTTCCTGACATACAGGTGCACCATCTTCCATTTGAATGGCAAGCTGTTCTCAGCGATTTCACCTTCAGGGATGCTGCGACAGCTCCTGCATTGTCCAGGCCAGGGCCTGCCACCCGCACCAAGTCTGAGTTTTAAGTAGCCCTCTGCTGCCCATCACCTGGTTGAGCTAGGGGAGGCTGCCTCCTTTCACTACATCTAATGGAAAGCCCACCCTTTAAAGGCTCCTATAGGAGCTGGTATAGCAAACCCGTGTGTCTAACCCTCTGAATCTTAAAAAACAGAGAACTTTAAAAAGAATTTTATGAAAGAAGCCTCTTGTGGAAACACAGTTTGGTTGGATCCTTTAAAAACCAGGTCCAGGTCCATGTTAAACCCTCCCAGGGCTCACAGTACAGCACAAGTGATGCTGTAAGTATACTGTTGCCAGAACTGCTTTATTTCTGTTTTGTCAAAGCCCCGCCATTGTTTCAAGGATATAAAAGAGGACTTAGATTTTCAAAAATTGCATCAAAAAAGGCAAAAAAGTCTCCTTAAAATGCATGTCATTCAACAAAGATATAACAAAATGCCAGAAAGCACACATGGGTATCATGTTTTGTATTCCAACTTCACAAAGAACCCTGCTACGGTCAGTAACAGGTAAAATCATACTCTGTCTAAAAACATTCAAAATGTGTTTAAAAGTATAAACCGTGTCTGGCTAATGACGTGACACTACAATTAGATGCACCCATGTGTACTGTATCTGTCATGCGTTTAAAGATCTCCACACATCACTCAACTGGTGCATTTTGATTAATTCAGAAAGTATTTTACATGATGCAGTGTCAGACTATAGGTGTTTCTATTGCTGTCAGACTCATGACAGTGCAATTACAACCTGTGCAACTAAATTAAAATTAAGTGCAATTAAAATCTCCTGCTAATATTAAAAACTCTTGACTTCTGCACACATTCAGGGCTTCACACAGCTTACAACTTAAAAACTGCATGCTCACCATGTTCTCAGTCAGAGATGGGCACAAATACAAGTATTTTGTTACAAATTACAAATACTTGCTCATCAAATGTAACAGAATAAAATAAAAGATACAGGTGTAAGAAAATGTATTTAATTAAAAGTCAAGTAATTTGTAATTTTAAAATATAAGTAAAATAGTAACAGTACATAATGAATAGATGTACCATTACAGCACTAGTATTGTATATCCATCCATTTTCCAACCCACTTATCTAAACAGAGTCGTGGGGGGGTCCAGAGCCTATCCCAGAAGCTACGGGTAGAAGGAGGGGAACAACCCAGGATGGGGGGCCAGCCCATCGTTGGGCACACTCACACACCATTCACACCTACGGGCAATCAAGCAACGCCAATCAGCCTCAGCATGTCTTTGGACTGTGGGGGGAAACCGGAGTACCCGGAGGAAACCCCACAATGGCACGGGGAGAACACGCAAACTCCACACACAGAAGTGGGCAGGATTTGAACCCCGGTCCCAGAGGTGTGAGGTGGCAGTGCTAACCAAGTAATATATAGTGTTTACAAAATTTACAGCTCTCCCTAATTTTTAGGTGATTTACATGTGTTACAGTGATAAGTGTAAAATGAAAATGACTTTTGTAACAATAGTCAAAAAATGAGAGCTCAAGAGGCTGAACTTGTATCAGTGGGTCGGGGTTGGGGGGGGGGGTCCAGTAGACAGAATTGCGATATGAGGTCGAGAAAGTTTGTGTTGCGGTTTCGGTCCGTTTCAGGGGTGGTGTACATAAAACTTCTCAGAGTCAAATTTTACTCGTAAATGCATCAAAATTCTAAGAGTGACATGATTTTGGTCGTACTCTCAGACTTAAAAGTAAGTGGCATGTATAAAAGTTCATAAGTGTTAAGAGTAGGTCTCAGCTCCTAAATTATTTAAGAGAGCTGGAGAGGACTTCTAAACCAGTTAGGAGTTGCATGGTGGCAGCAGCACTACGCGCACCCAGATGGAGACCGCATGCTTTCCGTCAAAGAATCCATTGCTCTATTTTTCTGTCCTATAATGGCATTCAGTGAGGAATATCTGAAGGCATACTTTTCCTTAAAGGAATTTGCACCAAGGACTAACGCAGCTTCTTCACACATACAGCACGGGCACCCAGATAATGGCTACAGGGGAGACCCACATTCCAAGTTTTACGACTCTCAGAGGTCCAGGGAAGGGGGGATCCTGCATACCTCTGGAGTGGACCAGAGTGGAACAAAGAGCCATCTAAAATCATATGCCATATATGTGTATTTGGCTGTATGTTTGTCTTCACTATTATTTGGCATCTGTACTGTAAACCTGTTGGATGTGTATGTGTCAGTCACAGTGGTCTTGTATTTCTCTTATGAATGTCCCATTATATCTTCCCCACTTGGACAATTATATATATATTGAACATGCACAGAT